>JARFIZ010000329.1:0-1200000 GCA_036325965.1 Sinopyrophorus schimmeli | reverse complement strand
TATCATGGTGCTCTTCCGCACCCCTAATTGTTGGGAGCTTGTTAAAAATATTTTCAGGTGTACTTTCGAATGTTTACTAATTCGCATTATTGATTAATTAAAATAGTATATGAGTCAAATTTTCTCAAGTGGGCCACTAAAAATTAACTAGTTGATTTTAATATCATCTTTTGCAGACTGTTGAATGTTTATATGTCAAAATTAATGTCTCCAAATATTTTTGGGTTATTTTCATTTTTGTAAAAATTATAAACAAATTATGTACCTCGTGCGAAAGCCCAAAAACCGATCAAAACAACTAACTTTTCCAAAACGACTCAAAATCCAAATGTTATTATATCCCTTTCGACGAAAACTTTGATTTCTTTCTAAATAAGAAAAAATAGAATAAAACTAGGCCCTCTGTCCCACGTCCGTCGAGATATTACATCGTAAAGCATGATAAATGTTGAAGTATTGCTTATCAACGCGAGCAGATTGATGAACGTTTTTACAGTTTGATGTTGAGCTTTGGGAAAGAATTTAAAATAAATCGCCGCCGCCCGTTTATGAAATTTTCCTTCTTCTCCGCAGCCGACTTTTCCGATTTCGGCGGCGGCACAATTAAAACTAATTTCAAAAATAAAAATTGCTCGTAACGGACCGACCTGCGACCGCGCAAAAAGCGAGCTTAATTCGGGAAAAAGATAGTTCGGAGGGAAAAAAAAATTTAATTAAACTAAACGGCAATAATTTGGACGAAAAAGCTTGTTATCCTCTTACGCGCGCGCGTATTAGTTACACCCCGTTTGGTAATTCGTTTCGGCGTACATTTGTCTTCCCGTTTTTCGTCCATTTTGCATTTATTCTTTTGAAAAAAGAGGAAGCTTTGTCCCGACTCGTGTGCATCTATTCTCAAAGCTTTGACGTAGGTATTTAAATTTTTTCCTTTAATTCTCCCATTCGATTGGATTTAAAAGGGGACTTCCGCGTTGCAAAGCTTCAAGATCCGAGATTAAATTTGGATAAGCGGGGGGGGCCGTGTTTTAAAATTATCTGCGGCGGCGGCGGATAGTTATTTCGTAGGTAATTGAGAATGGGCCCTTTTTAATTAAAATCGGAGTTTACGAGGCGATATAAATGTTCACAAACAATTAGGTTACTTCGGAAATAATCCAATCAGAATTCTATTATTACAAGGATAGCATGTCATAACACTTGACGAAGGGTTGAACGCGAACTTTCCACTTTACATATACGAGGGAAAGTATCTCTTATAGCTTAAACCCAAACAATACTCATATCGAAACTGAAACTATTTCCTAATTTGGTTAACTATCCCGAAAGCTGCGCGTTTAATGCGAGCTTTCGGGGGCGCGCAAAAACGGCCGAGCCCAAAAATTGGCGGGCGTTTATCGAAATTTAATTAAAAAACCATCGATCACGAAAAAATAATAAACTAAAACGGCTATCCGTTATTTTATAGTTGAAGCCGTATAAAAAAAAAAAAGCTTATCTCTTTCTATTTCGACGAGCACGTCATACGAATATGGTAATATTTTGCGTTAAATGTTCCAAAAACAAAACCCACCACCTATCGAAAAATACATTTCGTCGGAGTTAATCAATTTTAGAAAAGCCATTGAATATATCTGCGCGCATTATTCATTTTTTAACATTGAAAATCTGGCGTGGAAACTTCGAAAATTGAGCTCTCAAATTGTTTGGTTTGAAACGAATAGAAGTACTTGTTTGTTGGTCTATTGCGCTTTCATTTCGAAAAGTGTTTTAATTAATTGATAGAAGTTCAATTTTAAAATTTTGTCGAGACACCCATTTAATTGAATCTAATTTTATTTTGATTGGTGCACACCCCGGTTTAATCCGCACCCTCGTTTTTTGGTTATAAACAATTCCTAAATATAATATAAACGAGTATTTTATAAATTAACAAATTATTATTTAGAAAACGAGTTAACATATTGCAGTTTTGTTGTTCATAAGCTAAAAAAAAAATGTGTTTCTACATAGTATACAGGGTGTCAGACGAATAGGTACTGCCACTTAACCGGGCGACACCTGACACTAATCCAAGCAATAAAAATTTGTGTGCAACATGTCTTAAATCAAAAAACTTTTTAATTTATAAGTAAATGGCAACTTGGCATCGTTCCCATATGCTCTTAACCTTTCGCATACTAGGTGACTTAATGTCACATGCCATACGAGGTGGGGTTTGCCATACCCCGGCAATAAAATGAAATAAAATCCACAAAATTGTACTTTATGACAGTTCACTGATAAGAAATATATTTTAATAATTAAAAATAAATAGGTTTAAGTAAAACACATTGTATCTTCTCGCTCCCTTCCACCCACTGCTATGGTAAATACGTTTTTCGAATATAAAATTGATATTTACAAAATTAAATTAAAATCTTTGATTTGAAGGAGCTTATGGTAAATTATATTAATGTAATAATACGAGGATGTGCGCATTCGAGCGAAAAGTGGCACATTTCCGAGCGAGGGAGGCAAATGAAGCGCGACGCGGAGCGGCGCGCTTCATTTTCCCGAGATCGGAATGTGCCACTTTGAGCTCGAATGTGCACACTCGATTTTAAGCACGATTTACAGTTATTTAAACCAATAAATTGACAAAAAATCAATTAAATAATTTTAATCGTTCCCTCTCACTTGCATTGACGCCATTGTCGTATCTTTTCGCTCCCTTCCACTCATTGCTATGGTAAATACGTTTTTCGAATATAAAATCGATATTTACTAAATTAAATTAATATTTTTGATTTGAAGGAGCGTAGGATAAATTAGACAAATGTAAAAAATACGAGGATGTGCGCATTCGAGCGAAAAGTGGCACATTTCCGAGCGAGGGAGGCAAATGAAGCGCGACGCGGAGCGGCGCGCTTCATTTTCCCGAGATCGGAATGTGCCACTTTGAGCTCGAATGTGCACACTCGGTTTTAAGCACGATTACCCAGCGTCCCGTTGTAACAAGAAAAAATTGGTCACATTAGTTATACCCACCTCGTACACGGAAGGTTAAAAGAAAGTGAGGTTATTTAGTACGTGCTTAATTTTGAGACAGCATTGCCAATCCTCTCTTCCTGCTTTTTTGTATGAAGAAAGAATTGCCAATCCTATCACCCCTATTTCAACGCGAATTTCTAATTTTTTTGATTTAAAAAAATATTCAATATATGGCTTTAACTCAAATATATTACACATAAGGCTACTTGACTTGGGCTACGTTTTTGTTCAATTCAGAGACATTTAATAAGGGGTCAAGTTCCAGTACTTATTCGTAGGACACGCTGTGAGTAAATCGGAAATTGTTTGTCCGAGGAAGAAGAAGATGTAGGGAGAAGTGTTTTCTTTTACTTTTGACGTTGGGGCGCTTGTGAATGTCATAAAAATTAATTTATAAAAATTATTTTTTGGAAAACCAATTAAAATATTGAAATGCGGTTTAAATCAGGTCCAGCCAAATATATTGCTATATTTTCTTTGTCAATTACACATCATTTCTATAAGAAATAACAGAATGCCAAAAAAACATGTATAATTACTTTTTTAATTGTTGTGCTTGTAAAAATCATTCGAATTAAATTATAAAAAATTTCCCAGAGATCTATTTGGTCAAATTGAATTATTTTTGGATTGGCAGAAACCGCATTTAAATCAGAACATTACTTTTTTTGTCATAAACAACTTTTCGCCATGATTTGTAAATTATCCAATAAAAATGATATTTTTAATCAAATCCGTCACTTTTTCTATTTAATAATTTATTTTATATAAATTCTATTAAAGAAATGCAATCCACTAATGTAAATTTAACTATATCCCAATTATTTATTAAATCACGAGCCGAAACTAGTTTTGTGACGTATCGACGAGCCGAGCGGCCCAATTACCAACAAAAATGATACTCTCATTGAGTTATTAACGCGAAACTAGTACGGACGGCAGTCGATATTAAAATTCAAATTAGAATTTTGTATTTGTCCATCGACGTGAATTGCGCTACATAATTATTCATCGCGTTCCGTCCCCAAAGAGAACAATCAAACGCGGATAGGCGAGCAAATTGCAGCCGTCCGAGAAACCGGAGGATATACCGCAATTCTACAATAGCGCACACATACAAATTTAATGCGCCTCTAAAAAATTCATCGCCACTAAATTAGTACGTTCCAACTTTCGATAATTAACGCAAATCTCGTTAAAGCCGACCCGAAAACGGAGGGCGAGCATAATCGAAGGGTTTCTTCCTTCCTTTCTTCCCCGAAATTATATTGCACCGGCGGTGTTTGTTAAAAGATGCGCACTTGGCCAACTACTTCCATCTTTGCGTCTTGGAAGCAATTAATTTTTAGTGATGAGCAAAATTGGTCTTGGTCTTGCGGTCTTGGTCTTGGTCTTGGTCTTGCATTTTTGCAAGACCAAGACCGATACCAAGACTATTACAGTCTTGGTCTTGGTCTTGCTTTGCTCATGACTAACTCAAATAAAGAGTTGGAACGATATTTAAGTAAACGTCGAGCTGTGAGAAACGAAGACGTGTTACGTTGGAGGAAACGTCATCAACTACAATTTTCGATTTTGGCAAAAATGGCCCAAGATTTTTTCATCGATTCCGACAACATCCGTTCCAGCCGAAAGGTTATTCTCGAAAGCATCTCCTGTAATACGCAAACATCGTAATAGATTGAATAATGAGGTTGCATGTATTAGACTAAATGGTTGAGAACAAGACTGAATACGCTAGATCAAGACCAAGACCAAGACCAAGACCAGGACCAAGACTAGAAACATTTGTGCAAGAACAAGACCAAGATCGAATAAGCAAGACCAAAACCAAGACCAAGACCAAGACCAAGTCCAAGACCAAGACTATTACAGTCTTGGTCTTGGTCTTGCTTTGCTCATCACTATTAATTTTAGACAACGCATAAATTGCATTAGCATAAATTTAGTGAGAGAGTGTGTTTGCGCGTAAAGTTGGTCCCTTTCGCCAAAATTTAAAAAAAAATGGGTTTCGATAAGCCAAAAATTTCAAAATTATATCGACCCATGAAATGTGTTTGGAAAATTGGATGGGATGCAAGAAAGCAGGGCCGGATCTACTTAAGGGTTTTTTGGGCTGCAGCCCAGGGCGCCTCCAGCTCCCATTGAAAACAATAGACGATATGGTGAATTAAAAACAAAAAACCAATCATAAGGTTGACAATCCTGTACCAACATGAGTTGTTTGACAAAATGGCAATTAGTTGAGTAATTAGGTGGGCCCAGAAGTAGTATTAGCTCAGAGCCGTAAAAATTCACGATCCGTCGCTGCAAGGAAGACAAAGTTTTCGTTTCGCGTCTGTTTTAGCAGATGTAACGTCTGTCGGAGGTGAAAATAGGATTTGGATCTGCTGCATCTGCAAATATACACGACATGTATTATTAACGAGCATTAGCGCGACGCTGAGACGACGTCGTCGAGTAAGCCGCTTCAGTTTAGGATGGTTGACGTCGCGACGGAGCCGATGCGCGTCGATATACCTTCAGAAGATGAATGGGTGTCAATGGAAAATTGAATTCCGCGGTTCATCGCTTCAATCTCTCGTCTGCAGTGTGCGATTTTTTACAGGAATTTTCTATAAAAGTAAATGACAGCGAGCCTTGCACACATAACTTCTTATCTTCGACGCCAGCACCGACACCTTTTTTATGTCGAATGGAAATATAATCCGGATTGACTTCGGATTTGTTTAGACAAACGCTTTTTGCGTCGCAATTTTGACGCTTAAAAAACTTCCGATCGCGTAAGCCGTCGGTCCCTTTTTCGTTTTGTGAACGGCGCATTCTTTTCGAATTTCGAACGCGGGGCCTTTTGTTCTTTTGAGGGGCGATTAAGCGTTTTGAACACCGTGTCTTGCAGAAGTGTTGAGCCAATGTTGCTGTTAAATTAATTATTCAATTAATTTAATCTAATAAAGACGCCTAACTAGTCCTTCAGCTTTGTAACAGCAACACATAACGCCATAATAATTTATTAATTATCCACAAACAAATTTTATCAAAGAGAATACTTAAGATAATTACGCAGCTCTATGGTTTTTGGGCTTTGTCGTCTTTGTGTGATGTCTTAAATTTAAAAATTTATTATTTAGGAGAGTTAATTTAGTTTTGAGGAATTTGTTAATTAAAAAAATTTAGGGGCGAGAGTGAAATGTGTTTTTGTGAAGCTTTGTCTAAAAAAAATTCATAACTTGCAAAGTTTGTAAAGTTATCTCGAACAATTAAACCGATTTGGAACTATTAAAAAGTTGAAATAACAAAGTCCCAATTAAAAATTTTGAATAACTCTGACAATTATATTAGTTTTAACATATTTTTAATAAATAGGACTCTAATAGTATTTGTTATATGTTAGGTTCGCCTATGAGGAATTTAATGGTTTCCACATCCAAGCCCATCTGGTGCCCAACTGATTTATCCAGCCTGAACCCAACGATGACATTTGAGATGATACCCAGGTGATTTCTTTAATTCTTATTTTTCTACAGGAGTATATCTGATCGTGCATCAAGGAGCAAAGATTTTTTTTTGCTTTTCAATCAGTCTTCGTTAGAAAATATTTTTTCACAAATTAAATCCTGTTTTTTCCTTCCTTCTAATTAATAAATAGTTCGTAGTTTTATTTCATACTTACAGAGAGCCATACTTGGTATAATAATTGTATTGTTGTTAATTTAATTGTTTATAGCAACGTTAAAGAATAAGAGTATCCAAAAATTATATGTCCAATCAGAAATTCCCAAAAATTTACCCTTAAGCAACTAATTTTACAATAACTTTAGCTACTGCATTCGTGAAATCAGAGTCCCAAATTATCGTAGTATGCCGAGTACAATTATAGTCCAGAACCCCATCGATGTAATTCATTTAAGAATTTTTAATAGTTTAAATGAAATTTTGTCAAAAACAGTGTTTAGAATAATAGGGAAACGTTTTTGGCACGTTTGATAATTTTTCCAAATTTATTTAGTTGTTTTTTTAAAAAATCGAATTCAAATTAAAGTGAATGCAATGGGTAATTTAAGAAATGCGCATGGAGTGCGACAAGGCTAGACAGAGGTGAAAAGTGCGACAGAGGTATATACTTATAGAGGCTATAGCCTCGTACTCAGCTACTTGTGTAAGTGTGACGTCAGCGTTCCTATGCATACAAGTCGAGCAAGCGCTGAGCACAATGCGTGCGGTGCCTATGCCTTAAGTCATGCAATTTTACTTAAGCGGTTTTTGAGTTTTTTTGGCTGTGAAAAATATTAAAAAGTGTGTGACTAAATCATTTAAATGGTAAGATTATTTTTGCTTAATTACTTTTGGAAAATACCTTTGATTAGACTTGGTATTTGCAAAAATAGGTTTCAATGGATTTCGTAGAGGAATTCAAATGGAGAGAATGTATTGTTTAATATTTTTGTTTAAACGTAGCTACCCTTTATAACATTATATGTTTTTTTTTAACTTTTTATACAGATGGTTTTGTCTTGCTTCATATCAAGGGATGAGATAGAAGCTTTAAATTCCGCCACAGGGGTGGCTTTCACTCTTTTTAATGTTTTTCCATTATGTGTGTTGTTATATATTTTTCATTGAGTAACCCTTAAGCATGGACATTTCATGGAGCTTCTGTAATACACAAATAAGCTGAATTTAGTTTCAATAATAAATACGACTCTAATTGTAATTGTTTTATGTTAGGTTCACCTATAAGGAATTTAATGGTTTGAACATCCAAGCTCATCTGGTGCCTAGGTGATTCATCCAACCTGGACCCAACGATGCCATCTGAGATGATACCCAGGTGATTTATTTTATTTCTATTTTTCTATAGGAGAATATCTGATCGTGCATCCAGGAGCAAAGTATTTTTTTGCTTTTCAACCAGTCTTCGTTAGAAAATATTTTTTCAGAAATTAAATCCTGTCTTTGTCCTTTCTTCTAATTAATAAATAGTTCACATTTTTCTTTAATTAGCATTTCATACCTACAGAGAGCCAAGGCAATTAATAATAACCATACTTGTTATAATAATTGTATTGTTGTTAATTGAATTGTTTATTAGCAACGTTAAAGAATAAAAGTATTTTGTATATCAGCTGCCGACGGCTAATGCATTCGCCTGGGCTGATAGAAAACCATGTTTTTGTGTAGATAGCCGATATCTACATCTGCAGAGCCTTTGCGTTGGGTAACAAAATTTAGTTGTGTGTTCGACTTTGTAATAAAAGCAACTGCAATTAGAGCTTATTTAAAAATTTTATTGGTACATTAAAGGGTGTTTAAATATTAAATAAAATGTGCTGGCTATTTCTTCAACAATTGAGTAAGAGGCGTAAGTAATTCCCTTTTATTTGTTACATGGGATGGAGCTTCTGGAACATCTCCCAGGACATCATCTCCAAAGGACATCGCAGATTCAAGGGAAGATGATCATTTATTTTTTAGGTAGGTTTTCTTTTAATTGTTTATTGTATCTAGGTTTGGCATCGTCCGAGATTTGAAGTGGGTGCCAGTCTTACACATTTACAAATACTTTTTTTTAGCTTTTATTTTCAGAGATTCAGTTACCTTCAGTTTAACCTTTTTTTATTTAGGTTTTATTAACTGTTCCATTGGAGTTTTTAGGGATGCAGTACTTCTACCCGATTTTATTATTTGTTTGCTACTAATCTAAAATAATTTTTTCAGGACTTTGCAATTTTCACAAAGCCATTGAAATATTGTTTATTATTTAGTTCGGAGGATGAAAACTATACTTTTTCATCCCCAAAATTAAATAATTTAACTACAGGGATTTAAAATAATTTTACTTTCATTATACAACAATTTCTTAGTCACTCTTTAACTTTTCTACCTGGCTTCGGATATCTCATGGCCTTTTTATGGGGTCAACTGATATCAATATTTCAATGCCTTTGTGATTAGCCAACAATTATTTTTAATCAAAATTGTTCGAAGAATTCTAATCAAAATTTAAACAATTTTGATTGGAATTCTAGTTGCAACTTTAATTAACAAATATTAATTCATTAGTATTTATTAATTATAGTTGCAACCACCCAAAGACAAGAAAAACTAATTCTTTTGGATTTTTCAGCTTGGTATGAAGACAACTAGAACTTCCCCGGTTTTCGTTTGCAATCGTAGTCTTATAAACGAGTGTTTGTCCTCCCAGTACAGTAGTGGTCCCTTAAATTAAAAAAATCGCGCGTTTCGGTTTAAAAAAGTTTTCGTGTGTTTTGTGGTAGCTGACCGTTCCTGAGGGGGTGGATCGTGGAGGATAGCACCTCGGGCAACCGAACGCCGAGGTGCACAAAACATCTTTAACTGGAAAAAGGTAGGTCTCGTCCAGCGTTGGGACGTTGGAAGAGGAAGAAGGCACCCTTCGGTAAGTAGTTTTAATTTTTCCCATTGCAGGGGGTGAAATTGGATGGTGGAGACTTGTTATTTTTTTGTAACTTTTGCTTAGGAAATAAAACGGTGCGCCTGGGATATCGTTGGGGTGGGTCGCCAAGATGCGGATATTTCGGTTCAAATGCCCTTAAGGCATTAAGACAATATTTGTCAACAGATCAGTATTATAAACTTTATGATTGTTATGAAAACTTTTTTCAAAAATGTTTTAATTAATTTATTTCATACACAGTCATAAGGTATTTTTGATTTTATTGCGTCTTTCAGAACAGGGTCAAGTCTCCACCTAAAGAATTTGTTCATAATTTTAGCAGCCATTTAGTTTGTTTTTATAATTATTAATTGCTTTTTCAAATTTGATAATTGTTAATTGCTTTGGAACACTTGTGTTTGTCTTTGGTGTAATTATACACAATAAAATATTATTCACTTTTCTATGTTACAAGAAAACAAGTGTTCAAAGAAAATAAGTATTTCTAAACCTAATTAATTTGGTATTTTATTAACCATCTGTTTGGTTAATAAAAAAAATGGCTTTTGTGTAAAGTTAAGTAAAGAACGAAATAAAAATTCGGAGACTACGTCTCTCAGAGTTGGATGTTCGGTCTTTGCTTAAAAAACCGTTCACCCCCTGCAATTTTTTTTAAATTGTTTTATATCTGTGTATGGGGGTTTTCAATAAGGGAACATTTTTTTTCTAAGGTATCGCCTTAGAATTAATTTCTAACCTGCTGAAAACGCCCGCGTTGATTCAATAAGCTGCAAAAGACCAAGTCCTTTTGCAATCGGAACTTATTCGAACTTTTGGGTTTTTGGTGACATGTGTTATCTTTCTTAAGAACCCCTGCGCCCCCTCGCCTAGTTGTAAGAATTTATTGTATTTTGCACCAAAACCCAAACAGGGAGAATAATTCCGATTATTGTTTCAACATTTGTGCAATTTGCTGAAAGGTCAATTTTTGCATTTTTTAAAAATTCTCTAATTTTGAATATTTTGCGCTCTTCTAATAAATTCAATTGGCCTGAATGCAATTGCACAAAAAAAATGTTTATATATCTGTGTATTTCATGTAAAACTTTTACCGCTTCCATGTCCACGTTGGCTGGGCATGGGGCAGCCTTAGATACCGCGATTTTTAAATGCTGCCACTTTTAAAAAAGATTTTGGGAAAACAAAGGGCGCAAGCTCTAAGTTTTTTATTAATTTAAATAGAATCTTTTTAGAAGTGGCGGAAGAGGGGGCATAGATTTTTCACCAATTTTCAGGCGCGAAAGCTCTTAGGTCAGAGCACAGGCGTGAGACTTTTGTCTTCTTGTGGTTAGGGCCCTGGGTTTTGACTGTCCTTTTGGAAGTCATCGAGTTTCTTTCCGCTTTGCTTCTTAAAAATAGTATTTCAGTTTTTGACTCCCTGAAAAGGGTGGTCATTAAGCGCCTAAGCTCAAAGAAACGAGCCTCTAGGACATTTATTCAACATTAAAAATTGAATAAGAATTAAAATAAAATAAAGGGGACTAAAAATGCGGCCTAATTAATAACAATCAAATGTTGGGAGAGTTACGGTTTTTCGAAATAATTGCTTTGCAGCCTTTTGAGCTCAGCACGGTCGTTCGTGGTTCCTTGACCATAGATTCAACTTATTCTTTTGCAAATTTTCGTGTTCGGGTTAGTGTTTGTGAATTTTCGTTTCCGATATGCCCTTTTCAGCTACCTTGACTAAATGATGTGTTTCCTTTTCAGATTTTTTTATTACTTTTTGAAATACTTAATCAACTAATTTTTGCTTTTCAGGGCGCTCATTATTTATTTCAGGGCGCTTATTTTTTTTCAGAGCGCTTTGACTTTTATTAAAAGGTCACACATTCAAACTCAGAAATGATGAATTTTGACTTACAAAAAAGCGCCACGTGCGTCCAGACTCTCCCACATTTGAAGCGTCTTTCAACTCAAAAAGCTTGAAGCTTTTGCCGGCAAAAGCTTCGTTTTTCGAGTTTTAATTCGGTCATAAAAGGGGTGGGTTCTCGTCCGCCGATATTTAATTTGCTCATCTGAAAAGATGAAGTAAATCGGTTCCGGAACCAACATATTTCATTTCAACTATTTTATGTTTAATAACAATTTTAATTTTTAGCCCAACGAAAGAGTAGTATAGATGTTTTCAATTTTCAATCACATTTGGACAAAACCTTAGTTATTATCGAAATCTTGTGAAGGTTAATTTGTAATTTTAAGAAACAATTCTTTTTTATTGAATCAATTTTAAAAACATTTTAACAAACAATCAAATTATATCTTTTTGGCTTTTGGAGGCGAAAGGACAGGTGTAGGGGATGGAGGAGCCTGGGCAAAATTTAATAAACTTTTTAAAATTACAACAACCAGACGCAATGATTAAAAAATAACTTTAGAACAAAGAAGATTATTCCATATCAATATATTGGAAAGTCTCATCAAGTTCCAAATAACATAACGAACCTACTCAAAACTAAAAAAACAATCGATTCGACAAAGAAGAACAACAAAATGTAAGAGAGACGACGAAGGTAAATTAACTTACAGTTAGTCAACAAGGCAAAGTACAAAATTGTTTATTCCTCACCTTACTCTGATTTCCCGAGCCATCAATACCTCTCCTTGTAATTGAATAACCAACCGGAAATATCGAAGAACCCCAACTTCAATCTTTGAGTATATTCTTCATCAATATCTTATAAACGCCTACTTTATCAATTCTGCCACGTTCAGTAAAAACAATTCGCAGTTTGACGAGGGAAACTTATTTCCAATTCGCTCAATTTAGACAGTTTTTCGCCTGACAAATATATTTCGGAAGTACTATTTTAAAAAGTTCTTCTCTCGAATAACTTAACCGCGCTCAAAAAATGTATTATTAAGCGGGGGAAGAAAACACTTCTCTAAATTTCCACCTCGCAAAATTAATTTAGGAGAATTTTCGCGAATTATTAAGAGCGCTCGCATTATGCAGATACAGGTGAAAATTAATTTTAATAATGAAACTGCATAGCGCGCCGAAGATATATTTCGAGGGACGACAGTGGAGCGGGTCTTGGCAAGGCTCCATGCGGTACAAATATCTTCGGGCCCCCGTCCAAAACGTTGCAGTAAATTTTGATACGCTAATTGCACTTTGCACCTTATAAAAACGAAGTTAGGAGAATTAATGAAGCTGCCTTTCACCTGAAACGTATCTCCTCCTCGTCTCTTCGTCGGTTCGCAGAAGTCGGCCTTTAAAAAGATAAAGTGATAAATGCGAGCTTGTTTTCGACATTGTTTCTGTTTTAAAATATTTACTAAAATTCCCCTTATTTGTATATTCCGAAGCTCCGGCGCGGTTTTCCTTATTCCGGAGTTTATTTTCCGAAGAAATAAAAGAGGTATTTCTATTTAAAATGCGTCAAAAATAAATTTAAAATAACACGGTTTAACTTAGTTTTTCAATAGACCTTTGTCAACCGTTAGAATTTATAACGTTAACTTCTTTTCCGTGGTTAAAGTTTCCTTTCTTTTCTTGAAATTGCGTCGCAACCGTCTGACAGTTTTAATTCCGAAAAAATCTCTTCCGGGAAACTTCTCGAAATAAATGTACAGCGCGAAACATCTAAAAATTTGCGCTTGAATTTGACGAAAACGAATGGATTCGATTAAAAATAATTACGTTCGGCGAGAATGCGTTTCTTTCTTTATTTATGGGTTTCGTTTCTGAACTAAATATTCGATTTTTAAATTGTAAATTAATATTATTTGCAGAGCAAATTATCTTTGGACATTATTGTAAATAATTAAGCACTACACATGGTTTTATATTAGTACACGTCTCCTATATAAAAAAAATGATTCAATTTAAGTTTAGAGCCCCCTAAAAATACAATAAAGGGCTGGGGGTGTACTATTATCAAATTGGAAGGTTGTACTGCAATCAAATTAAAGTTTAATTATTATTTATGATTTTATATTAGTAAAACCCTTTTATATAAAACATTTTTGATTAAATTTAGTTTTTCACACTCCCCAAAAAGAAATTACAAGGCTGGGTGTGTACTGTTATCAAATTGGGGAGTTGAACTGCAATTAAATTAATGTTTAATTCTTATTATTGAAATTATTTAACAAAAGTCTTTAGAAATTAACTCTACACCTGATTTTATATTAGTACATTTTTTATATAAAACTTTCTTGATAAAATTTGGGTTCCAACCTCCCCAAAGAAGAACTAAATGGCCGAGGGTGTACTGTTATCAAATTGGGTGGTCGTACTGCAATCAAATTAAAGTTTCAATAAACATACTTCAATTATTTATGAAAAGTCTATAGAAATTAACACTACACATAATTTTATACTAGTACACCTCTTTTATGTAAAACATTCTTGATTAAAAGTTAGATTCCAGCCCCCCCAAACAAAAAATAAAAGGCTGGGGGTGTACTGTTATCAAATTGGGGAGTTAAACTGCAACTAAATTAATGTTTAATTTTTATTTTTGAAATTATTTAACAAAAGTCGTTAGAAATTAACACTACACCTGATTTGATATTGGTACATCTTTTTTATATAAAACTTTCTTCATAAAATTTAAGTTCCAACTTCCTCAAAAGAAAAACTAAATGGTCGAGGGTGTACTGTTATCAAATTGGGTGGTCGTACTGCAATCAAATTAAAGTTTAATTATAATTACTTAAATTATTTATGAAAGGCTTATAGAAATTAACACTACACATAATTTTATACTAGTACACCTCTTTTATGTAAAACATTCTTGATTAAAAATTAGATTCCAGCCCTCCCAAACAAAAAATAAAAGGCTAAGGGTGTACTGTTATCAAATTGGGGAGTTGAAGTGCAACTAAATTATTGTTTAATTTTATTATTGAAATTATTTAGCAAAGTCCTTAGAAATTAACACTTTACCTAATTTTATATTAGTACATCTTTTTTATATAAAACTTTCTTGATCAAATTTGGGTTCCAACCGCCCCAAAAGAAAACTAAATGGTTGAGGGTGTACTGTTATCAAATTGGATGGTCGTACTGCAATCAAATTAAAGTTTCATTCTAATTACTTAAATTATTTATGAAAAGTCTATAGAAATTAACACTACACATAATTTTATACTAGTACACTTCTTTTATATAAAACATTCTTGATTTAAAATTATATTCCAGCCCTCCCAAACAAGAAATAAAAGGCTGGGGGTGTACTGTTATAAAATTGGGGAGTTGCACTGCAACTAAATTAATGTTTCATTTTTATTATTGAATTTATTTAACAAAAATTATTAGAAATTAACACTACACCTTATTTGATATTAGTACATCTTTTTTATAAAACTTTCTTGTTAAAATTTAGGTTCCAACCTTCCCAAAAAAAATTAAATAGCCTGGGGATGTACTATTATCAAATTAAAAAGATTTGCCGTAATAAATTAATGTTTCATTATGATTTTTTAAAATATTTAAGAAAAGCCCTTAAAAATGAATACTGCACATGATTTTATATTGGTGCACATCTTGTATATATAAAATTCTTGACTAAAAATGATATTCAAGCCATTCCAAAGAAAAAATAAGAGTTCGATGGTGTACTATTATCAAATTGGAAAGTTGTACTGCAATTAAATTAGTTTTCCATTATAATTATATAAAAACAATATTTAACCATTAATAATACACATGACTTTATTTTTATACACATCTTTCACATAAAACATTCTTGATTCATTAATTTACAATGTCTACACATGCCAAAGATTAAATTAAACCATCCACCACAACCCCCAAAAAATGTTTTAATCGCAAAAACTTTTTTAAATCCGATTCGATCTAACATTTCAACATTGCACTCGACTTCGTTAATTTTCTACTGGGAAATTCATTTTACTTTATTTGTTAAACAAATTAATACAAATGAAAAATCATTCGAGAGAACAAAATCAAGAATACAACTTAAAACAAATAATAGCTTTAAATTTTTAATAGAGAAGAGCAACGCAAAGAAAAAAAAAGTAGTCAAACACTCGATTAGCACAAATTTCCAGACTAGTTAAATGTGAAAAGCTAAGACAAACATTTCGAATCGAGAAATGGTGATTAAAGGAGCCGGGGAGCGTATGTACCATATTTATGATGGGGTTTATTTAATTTTCCCTCGCGCAACAAAAATCCTAATTTCCTGCAGAAATGCAAATAAAACATTAAACAAACAGAGTTATGTTTCCGTAGTAATAATTTCCGCTTTTAGCGAATGCAAATAGTGTTCCTGTAGTGCTGCTATCATTACATAGTTTCGCGTTCCCGTATCTAAATCTATAATATGGCATATTTTAGGGGATTACGGGCCCCATTGTGGTTTCGCTTTGCCACATAATTAAACTTTCATTTATTCGACGATATGCAAACATTTACAAAAGATCTTATACAATAATAAGTGCGTCTTGCCGGAATGGATGCGAGGAGACGAGGCAGAAATCGTGTCTCGAGAGAGATATTCGAGAGATACAAAAACTAATTAACTGTTCGCGTCCTCGAATAATAAGATCGTCATGTTTTAGTTTGGGGAATTGGCTACGTTAGCACGTAGCACGTTACCAAAATTAAATATTAAAATTACTCCGCACGGTAAAACACAAACATAACCCGAAATTCTCCTTATGTTAACTAACCTGGAAATATATCTAGTTAAGTTGATTATATTTTAGGGGCGAAAGCGGCGGAAAGAACTTTTGATCGTCAGAAATAATTAAACTAAATCTCGCCCCTCACAAAACTTAGTTTGGTGCTTTATTATTAAATTACTTTAATTGTTAATGCCGGCTTTCCCTGCATCAAACATTTATAAATAACTATTTCGTCGCGATTACCAAAATCGGGGGGGAGGGCCCGCCACTTTATTAATAAATGATCCCCGAGCGTTCCGCCGAATTGGATTTTTTCCTTGTTATCACTTCGACACTCGCTAATAAGCAATTATATCTAACGAATCCCGTTTTTGCTCCGCTTTTTCTTTTCGAAGCACTTCTAATTCCGACGCCTTTAATGGGGCTAATTAAAATATTAAAATGGGGCTCGCGAAAATTTGAGGGTGTCTCATTCGAAAAAAATCGGTGCGTGTACCCGTGTGAAAAAAATTGATAGTCAAAAAATATATGGGATAATATGTATATTATACAGTCGAACTTCGATAAGTCGAAGTGAAGGGAAATTAAAAATAATTCGAGTTATCGAGGTTCGACTGTAATATAATTGATGATATAGAAAATTATATATAGTAAAATAACTATTTTATTGCCGTTTTAATTAGATCATTATATACTTTAAAAATATATTAACATAATATATAATGCTATATCTTGATATATATTTAACTTATATGAACGCCATATACTTCAAGGTTATATAATATCTTATAAATTGACTTATATTACAAGTCTTTATTTTATTTCATGAACTAGTTAAGTTTTACCCAAAGTCCGTCGTAGGGGCGCCTAGGCAGTGACCCATACAATTTATTTCTAAATTATAAACTATATTATATGGCCGTTTATTTTGAAAGTGGCCTAAGGCCACTTATCTTTAATTTGAAATATTTAAGGTTTTGCGTTTTTACAAAATTAAAAATATACGTAAGGTATATGGTGGACTCTCAATGCTAAATCGTATTTAAGGGAGTTAATTTTATAATTTTTATTAAAAAATCACTATTATTAAGTGTATAATATGTCCTTGCTTACCTTGAAAGGACTTAGGTCACTTTCAAAGTAAAAATTTGTTTTGTTATAAAATGTGAAAGAGCTTAAGTCTGTTACATATAGCTTAAAAAATTTAAAAAACCATTTAATTTACTTTATATTTTTAGAAGAAAAAAATTAAATTTAATAACAAGTTATTCGTTAACATTCTCAGTATACGGAAGGGATTTAAAGTAGTTATGGTGTTCCGGAGGTATATATCGCAGGAAGTCCATCATGTGTCGGTATTTTAGTGATGTGATGCTTCTTATACTTTTGTATAATGATTGCAATACAATATTTCCAAATTTTTTAGGTTTACCCTGATGTGGCAATTTTTTAAGCAGTCTTTTCGACATTTGCAATCTTTATTTTGAATAACTTTGGCAGGTATAATTTTTCCCGTTTGTGTATCGTATCTTTTTCCCGAATTTCGTTTAATTTTACGACGTTTCTGAATATAAGTATCAATTCTGTTTTCTCTGAATCCTTCTCTGAAGCTGTTTTGTAAATTCTCATTCTCAATTAGTTCCTCTTCCTCTGTTGAAGAATGAAGTTCTAAAATTCTCTTTCTTTTTCTATATTTGTTGTGTGATTTTAATTCTTCTTCACTTTCAGAACCAAGGAATCTTGTGATTTTATTCTTTCCCATAGGTTTAATAATTTTTTTAATTAAATATTATTCTTTAAAATGTAATTCAATATTATAATATAATTTAAATTACCTTCATCACTGCTTTCAAGATTTTGGGCCGCACTTTTTGACATTATCAATAAAAAGTGGACTTAGGTCACTTTCAAAATTATGATTTTCAGTATTTATATTATTATGAAAATGTACGTGTTACAAAATTTTCAAATGTATTAAATATATTTCAATACCGATTTATTTTTTTGATAGTTCAGCATAACTTATAAATGTCACCACAGTTAACTTAAAAAGATAAAAATGGACTTGGGCCACTTTCAAAATAAACGGCTCAAATATCCTAATGATATTCCATGGATATGTGGACACTGTAGAAATATAAAGATCCTGAAAAATCTTATAAATACGAAGATGTGCGCATTCGAGCGAAAAGTGGCACATTTCCGAGCGAGGGAAGCAAATGAAGCGCGACGCGGAGCGGCGCGCTTCATTTTCCCGAGATCGGAATGTGCCACTTTGAGCTCGAATGTGCACACTCGGATTTAAGCATGATTCACAATAGTTAATTTATTTTTTAAAAAAATTTAATTTGCCAAACTAATATTATAAAAACGAAAGTAACTCTGTCTGTCTGTCTGTCTGTCTGTCTGTTTGTGTGTCTGTCTCATATATCTATCTATTATATTTTAATCTATTATGAAATTTATATGCAATAAATTATATTTTGAAACTATGTACAACTTCATGTAAAATATATATATTACCTATATATTTTCAAAATTTATTTATTATTTAATTCCAAATTATAAAGCAGAAGAATTTTCTTCTTAAATATTTACATTGACCTCTGCCCGACTTTAAACGCAGAAAAAAAAAACGAAGAGGCACTCTCGGACTTGTCAAAATAAATTGCGGCACTTCGGCGTGCCGGAGTTTTTCAAAATGGAACTTAATAGAAATGAAGTGGGCGACCTTCTAATTCGGTCGAATTACCGGAGGAAACCCTTCGAGTCCCCAAATAGATATTAATTAGTTATAAAACCGCGGAAAAGCTCCAGAACTGCTGTATTTCCAATTTATCTAAAATTGTGTCATGTTCATTTAGTAATCCATCTTTTATTTACCGAAAGGCGTCTGTGCAGAGGGAAACAGAGGCTCGTTTCGAGCAATCAAACAAATTACTTTCTTAGGTTCTTCATAATGCATTAGCAGATTAGAAGCGAGCCAAGTTTTCGTTTAACAAACTTAGGCATAACGGAAGAGAAAAAAAATTGTATAATACAAAGAGGCGGTGGGTGTACTTATGTGCGCGCGTTAGAAGTTATACTTCTTTGGCGTGCCTAAATTAAATATAAATGTGTTGTATTGCGTACCTTGCGTTTTTTTTTAAATTAAAGTACTGCGCCGATCTCTTAAATAAAATGTAATTTTGACGCCCCCTCACTGCGCACCCATTCCCCGATTTCCACGGTAGATAGATTCCGGAGAAAACCGTGTAAATCGAAAACAAAGCACAACGTGCATACATTGGTCAGTTACTTTTAGAAATTAATACAATTCTTTGCGTAAAGTTGCAAATTTGTTTAATGCATATTTTCATGAGAAATATACGATTGTATGATATAAAAGCTGGTACAGTGAACTCTCGTTTATTCGCGCAATGGGATGGCGCGCCAACCGCGGATAACAACTCAAATAAACATAGAAAGGCTTATTCACATTAGAAACAGGATTAAAAATCTTTTATTTTTCCAGTTAAAGTTACATAGGGGCAAACAGTACAGTGATTGGCCCTTTTATTAAAAAACAAAGTTATTGGCCATATAAATATAGTAATTGACCAGTGAATTTACAGTGACTAGTCAATATTTTTCAATTAAAATAAGATATAGTAAATTAACAAAAAAAACGAACCATTTATTAGAAAATATATATTAGGAAATATAGATTTATTATTATATAATTTTCTAAATATGGCCAATCATTGTCAACTGGGCAACAACTGTACTATTTACCCCTAGTTAATTTTTGCACAAAAAAATCTGTCACCAGTTTTTGTTTTTTTGAAATAAAACACTTCTTCACTTTATGTTAAAGTTTTTTCAACTTCATTTTGTCATGGAAGGTGCATTTATCTTGTTCCTCCAGATATTGAATGAGCCTTTCAATGTGTGTTAGAGCCACGTCATGGCTCATATGTTTCTTTGTTTTATTCTGTTCTTCTTTTTCACTCCGCTCCAAAAAAAATTTAAAAACCAACGGACCAGCCACAAAGCGGATAATTTGCAATCGGATAAACGAGAGTCTACTGTATATGTAATTCATAAGAAGGTATATGCATTACCTACTTTTATTTTACATTGAAATTAATGACGGAATTATGTACATTGTACTTTTTTCGATTTACAGTTTTCCTGAGGAAGCTATCTGGACTGTAAAACGCGGTATTTTAGATGAATTACTTTTTGTAAGTAGAGAAATAGAAAAGAGTCCTTTTTTGGGCTATAATGTTAGTGTCATCCGACAAATTGTCTTCGAAAATAACAATAAATGCACATCTTTTAGAATTTTCATTTTGTAAATAGTGTAAAAGCTAGTACCGTGTAAATCGAGGGATGGGTGTATTGTTAATTGCAGATTTTGGTTAAAAACCGATTGTGCAATTGAGTTTCGACTAAATATAAACTTTTCGCTTGAATGTGCATACGGTAATATGTTCAGTGAATGACCGTTACGAAAAATACTGTTTATAACAAGTAAAAAAATTAATACAACACTATTTTCTTTTTTACTCGGAAAATTAACGTAGATAAATCCAATAAATACGAAGATGTGCGCATTCGAGCGAAAAGTGGCACATTCCGATCTCGGAAAGCGCGCCGCTCCGCGTCGCGCTTCATTTGCCTCCCTCGCTCGGAAATGTGCCACTTTTCGCTCGAATGCGCACATCCTCGTATTTTTTACATTTGTCTAATTTATCCTACGCTCCTTCAAATCAAAAATATTAATTCAATTTAGTAAATATCGATTTTATATTCGAAAAACGTATTTACCATAGCAATGAGGGGAAGGGAGCAAAAAGATACGACAATGGCGTCAATGCAAGTGAGAGGGAACGATTAAAATTATTTAATTGATTTTTTGTCAATTTATTGGTTTAAATAACTGTAAATCGTGCTTAAAATCGAGTGTGCACATTCGAGCTCAAAGTGGCACATTCCGATCTCGGAAAATGAAGCGCGCCGCCCGCGTCGCGCTTCATTTGCCTCCTCGCTCGGAAATGTGCCACTTTTCGCTCGAATGCGCATCTCGTATTTTTACATTTGTCTAATTTATCCTACGCTCCTTCAAATCAAAATATTAATTTAATTTAGTAAATATCGATTTTATATTCGAAAACGTATTTACCATAGCAATGAGTGGAAGGAGCGAAAAGATACGACAATGGCGTCAATGCAAGTGAGAGGAACGATTAAAATTATTTAATTGATTTTTGTCAATTTATTGGTTTAAATAACTGTAAATCGTGCTTAAATCGAGTGTCAATTCGAGCTCAGTGGCACATTCCGATCTCGGGAATGAAGCGCGCCGCCCGCGTCGCGCTTCATTTGCCTCCCTCGCTCGGAAATGTGCCACTTTTCGCTCGAATGCGCACATCCTCGTATTTATTACATTAATATAATTTACCATAAGCTCCTTCAAATCAAAAATTTTAATTTAATTTAGTAAATATGGATTTTATATTCAAAAAACGTATTTACCATAGCAATGAGTTGAAGAGAGAGAGAAGATACAATGTGTTTTACTTAAACCTATTCATTATTAATTATTAAAATATATTTCTTATCATTGAACTGTCATAAAGTACAATTTTGTGGATTTTATTTCATTTTATTTTCGGGGTATGACAAACCCCACCTAGTATGGCATGTGACATTTAGTCACCTAGTATGCGGAAGGTTAATGGAATTTCTTGAACTAAAATTGATTTTTTCGATTTAAAAGTGAGACAATCAATACAATAAATATAAAAATAAATCGAAAAACAAAGATCTGCACATTCGAGCTCAAAGTGGCACATTTTCTCGCGATCGAAACGTGCCACTTCGAGCTCCAACGCGCACACTCGGCTTTAAGCACGATTCACAATAACTAACTCACTTTCTTAGACGGCTAACTTCATGCTGTCGAGCTGCGCTCGCCAAAATTCCACTCCCGCCGCACCAAAAGAAGTACAACTTCGAAACGCGAAATCCCGAAAGCTTCTTCCTTCGAAATTTCCCATCAATTTAATAAAATATCTAATGGAATAGATAAAGAGACGGATGCATTATGCGGCACGTATTTGTCGATAGAAAGAACGAGGGGCTCGGTTTTAAACAGAGCACCGAACACGTCTCTTCAACATGAATAATGCGTTATGATTGCTTCATACATATTTAATATCTACTCAAACCGATTGTTTCGTCGCGAAAGCGTTTCTTTATTTTTTACTGTCACGAACAGGGTTCGAATTATTGAATCCCATCTGCGAAAAAAAAAGATCCCGAATTCGTCCTTCTTGGTCGAGCAATTTTTATCTAATTCTGACTTAATATCCTGAGACAAACACTCTTCCCCGACCTTTTCGGCCCGCCTCGCGGAACTAAGTCAAACAGTCGGGGGCAAATTAAGGCGAAAGCAGAAAGAGATTAACTGGAAGTTAGGCACGCGATTTGCAGAACCACGTGTGTAAGCAAAGTGTTAAGCAGTTTGTAATAGGAAACACACAGGGGAGCAAACCTGAAGGTAATACGGAACTTTGTACAAATAAGAGGGGGCCCTCAAGATTAATACGCGTTTTGTAAACAGACCGAGCTCTGGAACCGGTACCGGTGCCTCTCTTTCGTGCTTTATCTCTTCTTCTGCAAATAAGCGTTTTCCAAATTCGAGGTGCACGTGCGAATCGGCGATCGTATGCGCTTTTGCGAGCAAACAGACCGCAGTTTCGAGTCGACGAACGAGTTTGCATGTTGCCGGTGTCCTTCTGATTTATTTACACACACGGGCAATGTCTTTTGTTGGAAGAAGTAAATTCGAAATCGAGATGTGCTTGCGATGGTCGATGAGCAGCTCATGAATATTTTTCTATCGCCTTGGTTTGTACAGTTTTTTTTTGGGGCGTTCGCAAACGTTTGTCTAACCTGCAAAAAGCGATGCCACCGCGCTTTATTTAATTAATAAATATATTATTCCGTTTGGAAATTTGAAAAAAACGACGAATAAATATTTATTTTATTTCGGGAACGACAGATTATTAAAATAAAGTAAATATTTCTGGCGGGGGCGCGTACTATGTGAGTTTAATTTCATTCCGGAATTTATTTAAACGTTCGTTTTCATATAAATTATTAAAGCGTAATTGTAAAAGGTTGCATTTTACGTATAAAATTAAATTGGTGCTCGTTTCAATGTAAAAAGTCTTTTTTTTTGTAAACCACCTTTTAAACATTGGTAACGATTTTCGTGGAGGGGTACTTGATTTACAATAATACAATTTATGTGTTTTCTAATTAAATAAAATAATTTTGAAACAAAGTTGTTGGAAATTAATAATACACATAATTTTATTATAATTTGTACAAATATTGTTGATTAAAAATTTGATTACTGTTACCCAAAAAAATAATGAGGGTCCAATGTTGTACTATATTCTTATTAAAAGGATGAACTCTAATCAAATTTATTTATTATGTTATTGGTTATAATATTTAAAAAAAATTTTCAAAATTAATAGTGTATTTATATAATTTTTTATTAATACACCTTGTTAGTAAATATATAGCATTCTATATTGGATTCCAGCTACCCCAACAACAAATAAGTGTTCGGTATTGTATTATAATCAAATTGGTTGTATTTCAATTTATAATCAAAGATGTTTTATATAAATAACACGAATTAATATAAAATCATGTATAGTGTCAATTTCCAATTGGTTTGCTTTAATAAGAATGAAACCTGAATAATTGCAGTACATTTCTCCAATTCGATAATAGTGCACCCCGGTTTATTATTTTTTATTAGGGTGATTGGAATTTAATGTTTGATTGAGTATGTATTATATAAAATACATGTACTAATTTAAAATCATGTGTAGTATTGATTTCTAAGGACTTTCATCAAATGTGACAAATAATAGAAATCATATCTGATTTTAATTGCAGTAGCTTATTCTAATTTGATAATAGTACATCCCAGGCCTTTACAACATTAGTTTACTATTGAACAACCGTTTTTGGGAGATTACAATATTATAATTAGAGGAAAACCACCCTTATCGGTCACA
This sequence comes from Sinopyrophorus schimmeli, assembly GCA_036325965.1. Taxonomy (NCBI): domain Eukaryota; kingdom Metazoa; phylum Arthropoda; class Insecta; order Coleoptera; family Elateridae; genus Sinopyrophorus; species Sinopyrophorus schimmeli. Next base: position 1,175,808 of record JARFIZ010000329.1, on the reverse strand, counting down.
TACAGATTACAATAGCAATTATAACAGTTTTAAAATAATAAATTTAAAAATTTACTTTAGACCTTTATAACTTTAATACATATTTACACAGGGTTAACTTAATAATAAATTAATTTTATTACGAAATAACAAAGTTCCAGGTGCAAGGAAATCACTCCTAATAATCATATACACAATACACAAACAATTATTACAAATTTAAAATAATAAATATAAAAATTTACTTGAAGTCTATAACTTAAATACATTTTTATACAGAATTAACTTAATACTAACTCAAGCCTCCTACAAAATTACAAAGTTTTAGAAACAGGGATACTACTCTTAACAATCACATACACAATAAACCAGCAATTCATATAGTTTTATATTAATACATTAAAAAATTTACCTTCTGCTCATCTAACTTTAATAAATTTTTACACAGGGTTAACCTGCTATTAAGTAAACCTTCCAACAAAATTACAAACTTTTAGGAGCAGGAAACTACCCTTAAGAATTATATTTACTATACAACAACAATTCATATAGTTTTATCATAATAAATTAAAGAATTTACTTTGGCTTATGTTATTTAAATAAATTTTTAGACAGGGTTCACTTGTTATTAAATAAACCGTTATACAAAATTACAAACTTCTAGGGACAGGGAAACTACCCTTAACATTTAAATACACAATACAACAACAATTCACATAGTTTTATATTAATACATTGAAAAATTTACTTTGGGCCCATATAACTTTAATCCATTTTTACACAAGGTTGAATTGCTATTAACTAAACTGTTCTACAAAATTACAAAGTTCTATGTTCAGGGAAACTACCCCTAAAATTATATACACAATACACCAGCAATTCATATAGTTTTATAATTTTACATTAAAAAAATTTACTTTGTGCTTATCTAACTCTAATAAATTTTTACACATGATTAAACTGCTATTAAGTAAACCCTCCTACAAAATTACAAATTTCTAGGTGCGGGGAAACTACCCTTAACAATTAAATACACAACACAATGAAAATTCATATAGTTTTATATTAATACATATGAAATTTACTTTTGGCTTTATAACTTAAATACATTTTTACACAGGGTTGAATTGCTATTAACTAAACTGTTCTACGATTTTACAAAATTTTATGTGCAGGGAAACTACCCCTAAAAATCATATACACAATACACCAGCAATTCATATAGTTTTATAATTTTACATTAAAAAATTTACTTTGTACTTATCTAACTCTAATAAATTTTTACACAGGGTTAAACTGTTATTAAGTAAACCCTCCTACAAAATTACAAACTTCTAGGTGCAGGAAAACTAACCTTAACAATTAAATAAACAACACACTGACAATTCATATAGTTTTATATTAATATAATACATTGAAAAATTTACTTTGGGTTTATATAACTTTAATACATTTTTACACAGGGTTGAATTGCTATTAACTAAACTCTTCTACCAAATTTCAAAGTTCTATGTGCAGGGAAACTACCCTTAACAATCATATACACAATACATCAGCAATTCAAATAGATTTATAATTTTACATAAAAAAAATTTTACTTTGTGCTTATCTAACTCTAATAAACTTTTACACAGGGTTAACCCAATATTAAATTAACCGTCCTACAAAATTAAAGTGTTATAGTAGCAAGGCATCTACCCCTAACAGTCACATACAGAAAACAATAACAATTCTTGCAGTTTTACAATAATACATTTCAAAAATTAGTTTAGCCTTTATAACATTAAAATTCTAACTACATTTTATAAGAACCTCTTTTAAATAACTTTTCTGCTTAAACACAAGTTTGTTTTGTTATCAACTATTGAAATATAGAAGACAAAATGTAAAAGATACAAGTTTAATAGTGTCCATTCAGTAAACTTTTGTTTAAATTTAAAAAAACAGTCATTTGAATCACACTGTATTAAACACACATACGTCATAGAAAAAAAAAGTATTTTTCTTTTCTATTTCTGACGAGTCTCATTAAAGGTGTGCTACAAACACCTGCCCCCAATCATTTTGCAAAAGTTCCTCCCTCAAATCTATGTTCCGAGAACTAAACAGAGAATTGTTGTGTGAAAGTCACAGTTAAACAGAACAGAGATGCTAGTTGCGACTGTTTGGTTAACAAGTAATTAGAAATTAATTTGTGGCCGTATTGGCGAATTGCAAATCCATGGTTTTGGTCTAATTGAAAATTTAGAGCGAGTTGGATGACGAGGTGGTCGGCACAACTTGCTTCAAAAATTTAATTGGACCCGCTTATAATCGGGACAAAGATGTGAGAGGAGCCTTTCTCGTTAATTCGATCCTCTGAAGGTCCAATTGCGGAAAGCTCCGACGAATTTTCAGTGCAACACCTGAGAAGTAAATCCAACTCTGAATTTAACTCAAGAACAGAGGATCGAATTTAAGTTGCAGAATAACGTATTTACAAGCACACTCCCTTAGACATTCTAACAACCCTTTACCAACGCTTTAATCCCCTTCAGCGTTTCTCTTCGTCCTTTAAACTATCCTCAGTATGTGGTTTACTGTAGGTTTAGCCGACACTAACATCGGTCCGCTTTATAAGCAATTTTCCTCGAAAGAATTACGATTCTTTTTATAAGGTCTATTTATGGAAAATCTTAATATTTTATGTGGGCCATTATTTCGAGCCAATAACTGTTCAATTTATTTAACGAACGCTTACTAATGACTTCAATCATTTTAAAAACTGCTGACTTATCGCTCCCATTGATTTTTAATAAAAGATAAACGCTTCGTCAGGGAGATGCTTCGATTTCTTCAAGTTAATGGCGCGAATTACAAAATAATCCTTTTACAAAAATTAACATATTTAAAACTAGTAAACTTTTTAATTTCTTAAAATGAAATCTTTAAAACGCAATATTTTTTTTATTTTTGAGAAGTACGCGGAAAGCGTTTATTTTCGAAAGTATTAGGCCTTAATACGTCCGAAATTGGAGCTAACTCAAAACCCACAAAGTCGGCCAAAATTGAGAAAAAACATGGATTAATCCTTTTGCCTTTTTTTTGAGGGATTTGCTTTAATTTTTTTGCGGGACGTTTCTATGGACCCCAAACCAACATAGCCGAAGCCATTCTTTTCTGCTCCCCCTTCACTCAATAAATTTTTTGATAAAACTAAATAAATCAAAAAAAAAATACTTCTTGTTCACAAAAAAAATCGTAGCGTCCTTATTTTCCTTGCAATCATTAAAAGCGAGACGGATTTGGAATACTGGGACTTTTCTACATAAGATACATATAAAATAAGTACAGGGCGCGACGAAAATTTTTCGAAAATTAAAAATCGCAATTTTTTGACCTCATTTTGGCACGATTCTGAACTTTAAAAAAATTGTAGCGCCGTTATTTGTGGACAGATCTTTAAAAACTATTCAGATTCTGATTTGGCAGCCGTTTTGGCTTCGGATAGGCCTAAGAAACCATAGGCGTGCTATTCCATAGCTTTGGTAAAACGTTTTGAAAAAAAAAATATTGTTTTGCTTTTTTAATAATAATTTAGAACAGGTAGAAAAGTTATTAATTTTTTCTGGGCTTATTAGTGGAGTTACAACAAATTGATGTATATATAAAATGCTCCCGAAAGTCCCAATTAAACAGCCTTGGCTTTAGTTTTATTTAATTCCAAAAAATATTGTTTTGCTTTTTTAATAATAATTTAGAACAGGTAGTAAAGTTATTAATTTTTTATGGGCTTATTAGTGGAGTTACAACAAATTCATGTATATATAAAATGCTCCCGAAAGTCCCAATTAAACAGCCCTGGCTTTAGTTTTATTTAATTCCAAAAAATATTGTTTTGCTTTTTTAATAATAATTTAGAACAGGTAGTAAAGTTATTAATTTTTTATGGGCTTATTAGTGGAGTTACAACAAATTGATGTATATATAAAATGCTCCCAAAAATCCCAATTAAACAGCCCAGGCATTAGTTTTATTAAATTCCAAAAAATATTTTTTGCCTTTTTAATAATAATTTAGAACAAGTAAAAAAGTTATTAATTTTTTCTGGGCTTATTAGTGGAGTTACAACAAATTGATGTATATATAAAATGCTCCCGAAAGTCCCAATTAAACACCCCTTGGCATTAGTTTTATTAAATTCCAAAAAATATTGTTTTGCTTTTTTAATAATAATTTAGAACAGGTAGAAAAGTTATTAATTTTTTCTGGGCTTATTAGTGGAGTTACAACAAATTGATGTCTATATAAAATGCTCCCGAAAGTCCCAATTAAACAGACCTGGCATTAGTTTTATTAAATTCCAAAAAATATTTTTTTACTTTTTTAATAATAATTTAGAACAGGTAGAAAAGTTATAAATTTTTTCTGGGCTTATTAGTGGATTTACAACAAATTGATGTATATATAAAATGCTCCCGAAAGTCCAAATTAAACAGTCCTTGCGTTAGATTTAAATAATTTTGAAAAAAAATTTTGATTGCAATTTTTGGGACTGATTTTTGCTTAATTTTGAACTTTAAAAAAATTGTAGCGCCTTTGTTTGTGGGCGGATCTCTAAAAACTATTCAGATTCGGATTTGGCAGCCGTTTTGGCTTCGGATAGGCCTAAGAAATCATAGGCGTGCTATTCCATAGCCTTGGGAAAACGTTTTGAAAAAAAAAAATCGATGGGTTTTAACCCATGTTTTTTTGACAAAAAAATGAAAAAAATAGAATTGCTTTATATTGCAAGGGGACGTTCCTACGTACCCCTAGTAACTATAACCGGTGTCATTTCCCCGCGCTTCCCCTCTAAAATAAAAATTTTCGACAAAACTAAATAAATAAAAAAACGGACTATAGCCTGTGTCATTTCCCGGCGCTTTCTGTCTAAAACAAAAATTTTCGCCCATTTGAAAAATTAAATTTGGCTTTAAATTAATTAAATTTTAAAAAGTAAAAAGTAGCTATGGACGATTCAAAAAATTTCAAAAACTATTATTTTTTTAATAGCATATTTTTTGCATCAATTAGAACTAAAATAATTACAGAACTGTTTTAAGACACCGTAACTTGAAATGGTCTTTTCTAATTTTGAGTGATCTCGAATATTAAAAGTTCAGAATCGAATTGTTAAATAATTGGTTTTTAAAAACTATTGGGATTTGGAATGTATACAGCTTTTATCACAAAATTGGATTAAAAATTTTGCGAAAATTGAAGACAAAAACTTGTTTAAGAAAAATCTGATTTTAAACATTTATAACTTGTTTATTAATAGGACTTTTATAGAAGACTACAGCTATTTAGAATCCTTTATTATGTAAATCAACTTAAATGATGAAATACAAATTGTAATAAGGCACAATCTTACAGTTTCAAGCAAACCAAAGTTGAAGAGATTAATATTGGATTAAAATAGATTCTAAATTCAGTGTCTCTTTGTCACAAGATAAAACTATACTTTAAATTTTTTGGAGAGACCAATTTAATAGATGAAAATGTGTTTGGTCCAAATGATCTCATTTTTAATCGAGTCTCGCGCCAAAAAATTGCATTTAAAAATTATTAATGCTGTTATCTTTTAATTACGAACAAGCAGGACTAAATTAGGGCCATGAGCGAGTTTTGAGCGCATTCGTAATGCAAAATGCATCCCTCCTTTTAACCACGTACGCCAAACAAGCGTGTATTTGTCGAAGAGCTTATCATTGCAATATTAGAATTGGCACGAAATTTACGATTCATTGTTTGACACGGCGGACGTCATGAATTTCGATGGCCCATTGATTAGAAGCACTAAGCGGGTTAATTATTCCGGTGGACAAGTAATAAATCCGTCGAACGGCTCCGAAGATCAAAAGCTCCCATTTAAATGGGCGGGGGTGGGTTAAAGATTTCGCGCGGGATAAGAATTTAAAAAGGGATCCCTTTTCATTTCGGTCTCGATTCCCGGAAAAGCCGTGTTAAGAAGAAGACGTCCTAATCCTAGGTTTTAGTTTTAGAATCTCGGATTTCGAAGATCCTCAAGTTTAACATTTGACCGGCTTTTATTCGAATCGAGCCCCCGTTTCTCATTTGAATATTCGCGTAGCGAATTTGCGGAGACTGTTGCCAGACGCCGTATAAAACATGGTCGACCGTCATAAGTATAAGGGAATGGAGTTTCTGCAAGAGATCGTCTTCAATTTGGCAGCAAAATCCGGAATATACTACAGAATAACACGACTTCGTCGACGTCGTCGCATAAATCAGCCCGAACCCGCCGCTCCGGCTTATTACCGGCGGTCCCCCTTAAATCAAACGGACGAGGAAAATATGTCCGAGAAAAAGTGGAAGACTTGAATGCAGTCGTAATGGGCCATTGCACTTATTATGGCACTCCATTGGCTTTGCTGCTACAAATTACCGAGGCCATTCCTCAGCCGTTCCGGAAACGTTCATGGCTTCTCCTGTTGGTAATGGGCGCGGACGTTTCTTCGTGTTGTTTCACAAATCGGTAGCCGATTTGGAACGCTTCTTTGCGTTCCGAACCCTTTTGCCCCCGAAAACGGGCATTTTTTAAATGTCCTCGTAAATCCGAAAAGGTTTCGCACACACGCCGCATCGGCGAATTTATAACGTTTTTCTTTTCGGCACTTTCTCGAGGCAATTATTCATTAAAAATTTAATTCGGAATTTTGTAACTAAATTAGGGAACTCGTTCCGTTAAAAGTTAAACGTTATAATTTACTATTCTCGTTTTTACACTACGTATAAACACATAGGTACACTGCAAACAAATTTAATTATTCACTTCGCTATACCGTTTCGTCTAAAATTAGAGTTATTACTCAGTTTGTTTGAACTTTTCGAATAAAAGCGCTTTTAGATATGTTCAAGGTAGTAGTACACAGAAATATTAATAATAAATTTATTAAAATCAAACACGGAACAATTCTATGATTAAAAGTGAGGAATTTATTAATTTTGTGCTAAAAAATACTAAACTTTGTTTTTTTGATTACATTTTAGACGGTTCGCAGTACGTCTTTTTAAAATTATTTTTTGTATTAATATGAAATAACAAAATATTCTACAAAACCGGTTTAATATAATTTTATAAAACTTATAACAATTTAAATACACTATTATATTAATAACATATCTAAATTTGATGATGTATTGACTTAAATTGGCGGAGGACTGTTATTTTATAGTTGGCATTTCAAATTTAGTATTTCTTCAATTTGTGCTTTAATAAAAGAATTAAAAATTTTTTTTTTAAAAATTCCTGGTAGACGGGTCGAGTCAAATTTAGTCCTCTCTCGATATTTGAAAACTAGACTTTCATAAATGCCATAAATTTTTCTCTACTAGCGATCGGCCGATTGTCTACGTTTTCATTAAATTAATTATGGATTTGTTTTGTATTGATATCAAATAACCAAAGATTTTGCAAAAACGGTTTAATGTAATTTGACTAAATTTGTAACAATTAAAATACACTATATTATTTATATTATATGTAAATTTCAAGATTTTATAACTTAAATTGAAGGACTACTGTTATTTTAAACTTAGAACTTCAAATTTGCTATTTTTCCATTTGGTGCTTAAATAAAAAACTTAATAATTTTTATTTAAAAAATTCCTCGTAGACGGGTCGAGTCAAATTTAGTCCTCTTTTGATATTTAAAAACTAGAGTGCCGTAAGTGCCATAAATTTTGCTCTACTAGTGATCCGTCGAATGTCTACGTTTTTATTTAATTAATTTTGGATTTGTTTTGTATTGATATCAAATAACAAAAGATTTTGCAAAAACGGCTTAATGTAATCTGACTAAATTTGTAACAATTAAAATACACTATATTATTTATATTATATGTAAATTTCAAGATCTTATGGCTTAAATTGAAGGACTACTGTTATTTTAAACTTGGAACTTCAAATTTGCTATTTTGCCATTTTGTGCTTGAATAAAAAACTTAATAATTTTTATTTAAAAAAGTCCTTGTAGACGGGTCGAGTCAAATTTAGTCCTCTTTCGATTTTTAAAAACTAGACTGCCGTAAGTGCCATAAATTTTGCTCTACTAGCGATCCGTCGAATGTCTACGTTTTCATTAAATTAATTTTAGATTTGTTTTGTATTGATATCAAATAACAAAAGATTCTGCAAAAACGGCTTAATGTAATTTGACTAAATTTGTAACAACTAAAATACACTATATTATTTATATTAATGTAAATTTCAAGATCTTACAGCTTAAATTGAAGGAGTACTGTTATTTTAAATTCGGAGCTGCAAATTTGCCATTTTTCAATTTGTGCTTTAATAAAAGAATTAAAATATATTTTTTAAAATTCCTCGTAGACGGGTCGAGTCAAATTTAGTCCTCTTTCAATGTTTTTTTGGCAAAAATGAAAAAAATAGAATTGCTTTATATTGCAAGGAGACGTTCCTACGTACCCCTAGCGACTATAACTGGTGTCATTTCCCCGCGCTTCCCCTCTAAAGTAAAATTTTTTGATAAAACTAAATAAATTTAAAAAAATACACTTTGACTCAAAAAAAAATCGTGGCGCCCTTATTTTCGATGCAATACTGTTTTTTTTTTCAAATTTAAGCCACCGAACTGTAAAGTTTTCAGCTTTGAACTTTACTAAAGTAAATACAAAATATGTTTTTAATTTTTTTCGTAGACAGCTCGAGCAAATAAAAATATTTTTTTAATTTTGCGAAAACTGGACTAGAAAAAAAGCGTTCCAAAATAAAATAAAACAAATTTCTTTCCACATTAGCAAAATTTCACAACGAATTTATCTCCAAGCTTTATACGCATAACGAACCGAGCCAAAAAAAAAAAAATAAGAACCCAAATTAGGCGTGAAAATCGTGATATGCATAATTTTATTTCCACACATTTCAAAGAGTTGTTGTTAGCCCCGAAACTAAGTGCTAATCCAAATTTCTGCAGCTTTAAAGGCCATTTCGTCCTAAACTGCCGACGGGCTATTCGTATAAAAAATTGCGCTTATAACATTAAAAAAGAAGGCGGAAAATGTATCATTCGACAAAGGCGACAAAAGATCAAAGAGATTTGAATGCGTATGTGTGTCTCCCTTATTTCCATATTATTGTTAGTGTCGGCGCAGAAATAAAAGTTAACCCAATATCAACATAAGTTATTCTTTTGTGCTCTTTTCGTACACTTTTTCTCGCAGTTAATTCGATTTCGTTTAAAATTGTTTAACAATAAAGAGCGCGGCGCTCGTACGTGGAAGAGAGGAGAGCATTATAAAGTGGCTCAAGCTCAGCTGCGAAAAGCTTTATGGAAAATAAGTGTAATATTGTATGAGATAGTGATGCGTCACTTTTTTTTTCCGTTGAACGGGATAAAGGAACGGGTGGATCGAGTTGATCTGTTGAATTTAAAGAGAAAGCGGGGCGTCGGTGGATTCTTCGTCGATTAAGAAGCGATCAAGACGAGAAGACAACGTAACCGATGTCTGCAATTGATAAATTCTGTATCAACGTAATAGATCGGTTGTCAGAGGCAGCTATATTACAACCCGCTGGCAGCCTTTAATACCCTACTCTATCATATTACATCTTGATAAAGCGTAATAAGAATATCGAGTTTAACGGCTAACGCTTCGTTTCCAAATCTAGATATTTTTATGACCCGGTTTCGCTCTGATGAGAATCCTGACAGTTTTTTTCCTTATTGATTGCTTTCTCTGATTGGATTTTGATTTATGAACTTGTTTTAGATTCTTCAGCAATTTTTGAGAATATCAAAATGTAGATTGAAAAACTAAATTTATGGCCGACGATTTTAGCCCTTTGACAAAACACACTTGTCCATTTTTTGGGCCACTTCTTGGCGCGCAAAGATCTGCTAAAATAAACCTACTTTGATTTTGTTCACAGACCGATGTTAATTTTTTATTGAAAGGATGTTCTAAAAAGAGAAAATGGGAGACAGAACTTGTTACTTTGCTGTTTATAAAGTTAATGCGAGTCTTTCCTTGAAATTTGAACATACAGAGAAGCGTCGATAATCCGGATTAAGCGTGACCAGCCCCTGTCCGGACTATTACAGTGTCTGGATTACCTAAAAGAATCAAAAAAAGGGCTATTTGACGCCTTAAACGCAAAGCAATTTGCTTTGGATGAAATTGAATCCCGATTATCCATGGCCCGGATTATTGACGCTCTACTGTGTGTTTTTATTTAAAGGGTTTGGTATGAGAAATAATTTTTCTGTTGTAAGAAGACGTATAATTTGTTTGATGAACAAATAAAAAAAAGGAGATGTAATTAGAACTCGCGTTTTTAATATCTCGACGAAACCATTTCATTAAAAAGCAATCAAGTATTTCTAATGCTTCATGAAAAAAATGTTTATTAAAGTTTATTTAAGCGCAGTTATAAGACAAAAATATTTAAACCACACAGTACATTTTCTGAATAATCTATTACCCAACAGAAAATGAAACGAAATGCTTAATTGTGTACTCGAATCGCTGAGAATTTAAACCAATATTATTGTTATAATAGCTACGATTATAATCTGTAATTAAAAGAGCTTTAAAAAAGGCCTTCGGGATTTTTAGAACTATTGGGTTTGTAATAAGATAGTTTTAAGTATTAGTTTAGTGCCTAGCGAAAGATTCAAAAATTGAATTGTTATAGTGTGGCTTTTACTACATCTAAATTTATTATAATAATAAATACTTTTAGATTAATATTAATTTTTTTTAGAGGAACTAGCTGTCATAATTATTAGAAATTGCAGTACCAGGAAATAAAATATCAGCAATAAGGATTCTAGGATTAATAAAGAAGAGCAGAATCAAAATAATGGAAACTGAATTACAAATTGGACATATTCAAAAATAGGAGCAGAACTTTTTCCAAGGGTTCAGAAATTATATAGCAGTTCTCCTGCAATATAACAAAGATGTTATAATCTAATTTTAAGCGATAGTTAGACTATAAGCAAATTTGAAATATGGATTTCTCTTATTATTTATTTTTAATAATAAATCCAATTTAAAATTAAAAATTTGGGGTTTTTTAAGAACTAAATGTAAATTTATTATTAGCATCTTTAGAAACCAGGAAATAAAATTTATCAGCAATAAGGATTCTAATGATTCATAAAGAAAGCTTTTATAAAATAAGGAAATAATTACAAAATTTATGATTTAAAAATTGGGGAGCCAAGAACTTTTTGCGGCTTGCAGAAATTTATAATAGTTTCTGGAATATAAAAAGGTCTATAAATAGTTTTAAGCATTAGTTTAGGCCTATAGCAAGTTTTTGCAAAATGGAATTATTTTAGTTAGTTTTATTACATTAATCCTTTATTATAAATACTATCTTTGTAATGAAGGGTGTTTTAAGAAAAATCTGAGCTGCAATTTACTTAAGATCTTTAGTAACAGAAAAATAAATTTGAACAATAAGTACCAAAGGATTTATAAAGAAATTTTCTTTTACAATTTAAGAAATAATAATAGAAATTTTTGATTTATAATTTGCGGTGTCAAAACTTCTGCGGCTATGCAGGAATTTTTTAATTATTTTTCTGGTTAATAATAAGGTCTTACAAAGTAGTTTTGAGCATTAGTTTGGCCCTATAGAAGATTTTGCAAAATCAATTAATTTTAGCATTAGTTTTAATACATTTCATACCTTTATTTTAAAGCTATCTTTGTAATGAAGGGTAGTTTTAATGAAAAATTTAGCTGCAATTCACCCTAAGTATCTCTAGTAACAGGAAAATAAATTTGAACAATATGGACTAAAGGATTCATAAAGAAATTTGCCTTTACAATTTAAGAATGCAAAACAGAAATATTTGATTTTTAATTTGGGGTGTCAAAACTTTTCCGGCCTTGCAGGAATTTTTAATTATTTTTCTAATTGATAGTAAGGTCCTACAAAGTAGTTTTGAGCTTTAGTTTGGCCCTATAGAAGATTTTGCAAAATCAATTAATTTTAGCATTAGTTTTAATACATTTCATACCTTTATTTTAAAGCTATCTTTGAAATGAAGGGTAGTTTTAATCAAAAATTTAGCTGCAATTCACCCTAAGTATCTCTAGTAACAGGAAAATAAATTTGAACAATATGGACTAAAGGATTCATAAAGAAATTTGCCTTTACAATTTAAGAATGCAAAACAGAAATTTTTGGTTTTTAATTTAGGGTGTCAAAACTTTTCCGGCCATGCAGGAATTTTTTAATTATTTTTCTGATTGATAATAAGGTCTTACAAAGTAGTTTTGAGCTTTAGTTTGGCCCTATAGAAGATTTTGCAAAATCAATTAATTTTAGCATTAGTTTTAATACATTTCATACCTTTATTTTAAAGCTATCTTTGAAATGAAAGGTAGTTTTAATGAAAAATTTAGCTGCAATTCACCCTAAGTATCTCTAGTAACAGGAAAATAAATTTGAACAATAAGGACTAAAGGATTCATAAAGAAATTTGCCTTTACAATTTAAGAATGCAAAACAGAAATTTTTGATTTTTAATTTGGGGTGTCAAAACTTTTCCGGCCATGCAGGAATTATTTAATTATTTTTCTGATTGATAGTAAGGTCCTACAAAGTAGTTTTGAGCATTAGTTTGGCCCTATAGAAGATTTTGCAAAATCAATTAATTTTAGCATTAGTTTTAATACATTTTATACCTTTATTTTAAAGCTATCTTTGTAATGAAGGGTAGTTTTAATGAAAAATTGAGCTGCAATTTACCTTAAGTTTCTCTAGTAACAGAAAAATAAATTTGAACAATAAGGACTAAAGGATTCATAAAGAAATTTGCCTTTACAATTTAAGAATGCAAAACAGAAATTTTTGTTTTTTAATTTGGGGTGTCACAACTTTTCCGGCCATGCAGGAATTATTTAATTATTTTTCTGATTGATAGTAAGGTCCTACAAAGTAGTTTTGAGCATTAGTTTGGCCCTATAGAAGATTTTGCAAAATCAATTAATTTTTGCATTAGTTTTAATACATTTCATACCTTTATTTTAAAGCTATCTTTGAAATGAAGGGTAGTTTTAATCAAAAATTCAGCTGCAATTCACCCTAAGTATCTCTAGTAACAGGAAAATGAATTTGAACAATAAGGACTAAAGGATTCATAAAGAAATTTGCCTTTACAATTTAAGAATGCAAAACAGAAATTTTTGATTTTTAATTTGGGGTGTCAAAACTTTTCCGGCCATGCAGGAATTATTTAATTATTTTTCTGATTGATAGTAAGGTCCTACAAAGTAGTTTTGAGCATTAGTTTGGCCCTATAGAAGATTTTGCAAAATCAATTAATTTTAGCATTAGTTTTAATACATTTCATACCTTTATTTTAAAGCTAACTTTGAAATGAAAGGTAGTTTTAATGAAAAATTTAGCTGCAATTCACCCTAAGTATCTCTAGTAACAGGAAAATAAATTTGAACAATAAGGACTAAAGGATTCATAAAGAAATTTGCCTTTACAATTTAAGAATGCAAAACAGAAATTTTGTTTTTAATTTGGGGTGTCAAAACTTTTCCGGCCATGCAGGAATTTTTAATTATTTTTCTGATTGATAGTAAGGTCCTACAAAGTAGTTTTGAGCATTAGTTTGGCCCTATAGAAGATTTTGCAAAATCAATTAATTTTAGCATTAGTTTTAATACATTTCATACCTTTATTTTAAAGCTAACTTTGAAATGAAAGGTAGTTTTAATGAAAAATTTAGCTGCAATTCACCCTAAGTATCTCTAGTAACAGGAAAATAAATTTGAACAATAAGGACTAAAGGATTCATAAAGAAATTTGCCTTTACAATTTAAGAATGCAAAACAGAAATTTTTGTTTTTTAATTTGGGGTGTCACAACTTTTCCGGCCATGCAGGAATTATTTAATTATTTTTCTGATTGATAGTAAGGTCCTACAAAGTAGTTTTGAGCATTAGTTTGGCCCTATAGAAGATTTTGCAAAATCAATTAATTTTAGCATTAGTTTTAATACATTTCATACCTTTATTTTAAAGCTATCTTTGAAATGAAGGGTAGTTTTAATCAAAAATTCAGCTGCAATTTACCCTAAGTATCTCTAGTAACAGGAAAATGAATTTGAACAATAAGGACTAAAGGATTCATAAAGAAATTTGCCTTTACAATTTAAGAATGCAAAACAGAAATTTTTGATTTTTAATTTGGGGTGTCAAAACTTTTCCGGCCATGCAGGAATTATTTAATTATTTTTCTGATTGATAGTAAGGTCCTACAAAGTAGTTTTGAGCATTAGTTTGGCCCTATAGAAGATTTTGCAAAATCAAATAATTTTAGCATTAGTTTTAATACATTTCATATCTTTATTTTAAAGCTATCTTTGAAATGAAAGGTAGTTTTAATCAAAAATTTCACTGCAATTTACCCTAAGTATCTCTAGTAACAGGAAAATAAATTTTAACAATAAAGACTAAAGGATTCATAAAGAAATTTGCCTTTACAATTTAAGAATGCAAAACAGAAATTTTTGATTTTTAATTTGGGGTGTCAAAACTTTTCCGGCCATGCAGGAATTATTTAATTATTTTTCTGATTGATAGTAAGGTCCTACAAAGTAGTTTTGAGCATTAGTTTGGCCCTATAGAAGATTTTGCAAAATCAAATAATTTTAGCATTAGTTTTAATACATTTCATATCTTTATTTTAAAGCTATCTTTGAAATGAAAGGTAGTTTTAATCAAAAATTTCACTGCAATTTACCCTAAGTATCTCTAGTAACAGGAAAATAAATTTTAACAATAAAGACTAAAGGATTCATAAAGAAATTTGCCTTTACAATTTAAAAATGCAAAACAGAAATTTTTGGTTTTGAATTTGGGGTGTCAAAACTTTTCCGGCCATGCAGGAATTTTTTAATTATTTTTTTGATTGATAATAAGGTACTACAAAGTAGTTTTGAGCATTAGTTTGGCCCTATAGAAGATTTTGCAAAATCAATTAATTTTAGCATTAGTTTTAATACATTTCATACCTTTATTTTAAAGCTATCTTTGAAATGAAGGGTAGTTTTAATCAAAAATTTAGCTGCAATTCACCCTAAGTATCTCTAGTAACAGGAAAATAAATTTTAACAATAATGACTAAAGGATTCATAAATAAATTTGCCTTTACAATTTAAGAATGCAAAACAGAAATTTTTGATTTCTAATTTGGGGTGTCAAAACTTTTCGATCATGCAGAAATTTTTAAATTATTTTTTTGATTGATAATGAATTGTCACAAAGTATTTTTCAGCATTAGTTTGGCCTTATAAGGATTTTTAAAAATCTGTATTTTTTAACATGAATTATACTACATTTGACATTTTCATTTTATGGATAGCTTTCAATTTGGGGGTAGTTTGTTAGGAAAATGCAGCTTGCAATTTACTCTTAGTATTAGTCGTTATAAGAAAATAAATTTTAACAATTTGGAGCAACGGGTCCTGAAGGAAAACAACTTTTACAATTTCAAAAACTAATTGAAAATTACTGATTTAAATATTATATACAAAAACTTTTTCAGCTATTACACAATTTGCTATTAATTTTTCTAATTTATACTTTGGAACCTTTGGCTTTATAAGAATAATTGCAACATAAATATTTCATACAATTATATATAGGTTTGCTCTAAAACGCAATCATTTAATTGATTTTTTGTTTCTAAAAACTTTCACCCTAGAATTAATAAATTAATTATTTATAGAACGCCCAAAATGCTGTTTGGAAGAAAACTAAAATGCGATTCACAACTAAATGTGAACGACTTTGCTCGAAAAACAACTTTTATCTTCTTCAGTTAGTCATAGAGCGAATCAAACAATTTTTAAGCCCAGAAGCTCGAAAAACACGCGAGAAAGCGATAGAGAAACATTTAGGAAAGAGTTAATAATGCGAAAACGGTAAACTAAATTTCAATCTTGAAATTTTAGTCACGTTTAGGTGTTGGCTCAGATTTGTGATATTTCAACAAGGATTCCGATAAGCATTTCGGTGGTTTCATCTATTTTCCTCGATTAAATCGTTCTTAACCGTTCTTGCAGATCGTTATTTCCATCTGCATACCTAAATCTTGCTTATGTTTCTCCGATGAAGTGTGTGGAATTTTAATGAGATAAATATGCGTTGTATCTACCAAAGCGATAACTTTCCACTTTCGAAAGTGACATTTACGATGACCTTTGAACGAAGCGATTTTTATGTCTTTCTTAAGGCGCTGCCAAAAGAAATTACCCATTACGTCGGAAAATGCGAAAAGCTTTAAGAATCGAGCTCGAAATTTGATTAAATTTTTTTTTGTAATATTATTTCTCGGTCGCTTTACAAACGAGATATGTGGAAGATAGAAACGTGAGCTTTCATAAGTAGAATGCGATGTCTTTTAAATCTGTTACGTTCATAAATCATTTTATTTTTTTTCTATACCTAAGCGTGACACGCATCAATCTAACTCGTGTTCCCCCCCAAGAGAAAAAAAAACATAACATCCGGATCTTCTGTTTAAATTCGATATTTACAACGCAAACAAAAAGATGTATATTTGTTTGTGGAGTAATGCTGCGGAGCTTTTATACTAACATAAAGTGTACAGCACAATGCTGTTGGGGATACGCTATTAGCAAAGTCTCGACCTTCTCAAATCACAAAGTAACTGGCTTTCAAAGCCCTCAATTTTGAAAAGATATGAAGCCGCTTTGAATCCACTCCTCGAACACGAAAGAGGTTTCTGTACAATCCCGATTTCGGATTTAATTGGTTACCTAAACTTTAATTAGAATTCTACGTACATTGTTTCGGCCCCATAATTATTACTATTCGGGGTTGCTTCCCCAAAAATAAATCTTTATTGCTCTCCTTTTTGGAAACGGTCACGCACCCAGAATTGTTTTTGGGAAGCACCGCGGTTACTTTTTTTTCGTTTTATATTAGATTCGTATTTAATTGGGGCGGTTTTCGCGAGGGGGTTGAACTTGGCATGGAAAATTGTTTATATTTTATGTTGCATATGGAATTTTATGATGTAATAAGTAACTTAAAGTTTTTTGAAAAAGGCAGCTTAAAATTGGTCATGGAACACGGGTGGAACGAGTTCGCATTATGTAATTTTGCCCTTAACGTAGAAGTGCACCCCTAGTTGTTACGTTTCGCGGACTGTAGCTGGCGCTACTTATTTTCAAATTACAGATTGAAAGTAATGGCTTTTATTCCTATTTTCTATTACTTTTCTGGCTTCAGTTTTTCGTAAACAATATCCGGATAAATAGATTTTATTGTATTGGTAACGTGGTGTAGGGGAACCTATTGTACCTTGGCCCTTTTTTCACTTGTATTTTTTTTAAATTGTTTATGTAACAATTTGTTGATAAAATAAATTGCATCGTAGTGGGGCACTAATAAGGTATTCATCATAAAATATTTGAAAGCATTACCAACCGTTTACTCAAATTGCTAGAAGATTTAAAAATTAGTGGATCTATGGCCTAGGTACAACAGAGGGAATGTACCTTGGCTCTATTCACATTAAGCAAAATAAAATCCATTGTTCTATGAAAACTATATATTTATTTTTGGATTATAAGAACTACTAATGTTCTTCTTTGAGATGACACTAAAATTGTTTCAAAAATTAACAAAACTTTTCTCATATATTAAAATTTCACATGCTTAATGGTTAACTTTGCAAAAATTTAAATTTTTCGTTAGACTTTCAAGGCATATTATCTGAAGCAAAATTTAAAAAAAAATAAAAATTTATAACAAAGGTATATCTAAATTTTTATTTATTGCACGTCGATTTTAGGGCCAAGGTACAATTTATTGACAGTAACCGAGGTACAACACCGACCCTTGACGTTTAAACTCAAAAATAAAATTAAAGATTATGCTGTGCCAAAATCGGACCACCGCTACGCAAACATTAATAAATAATCTTTCTATTACGATGAGTAATTTGTTATTAGGTAATAAAAATCAAAAAGATATTTGAGCCGTTTATTTTGAAAGTGGTCTAAGTCCATTTATCTTTAATTTGAAATATTTAAGGTTTTGCGTTTTTACAAAATTAAAAATATACGTAAGGTATATGGTTGACTCGCAATGCTAAATCGTATTTAAGGGAGTTAATTTTATAATTCCTATTAAAAAATCGCTATTATTAAATGTATAATGTGTCCTTGCTTACCTTGAAAGGACTTAGGTCACTTTCAAAATAAAAATTTGTTTTGTTATAAAATGTGAAAGAGCTTAAGTCTGTTACATATAGCTTAAAAAATTTAAAAAACCATTTAATTTACTTTATATTTTTAGAAGAAAAAAATTAAATTTAATAACAAGTTATTCGTTAACATTTTCAGTATGCGGAAGGGATTTAAAGTAGTTATGGTGTTCCGGAGGTATATATCGCAATAAGTCCATCATGTGTCGGTATTTTAGTGATGTGATGCTTCTTATACTTTTGTATAATGATGGCAATACAATATTTCCAAATTTTTTAGGTTTACCTTGACGTGGCAATTTTTTAAGCAGCCTTTTCGACATTGGCAATCTTTATTTTGAAAAACTTCGGCAGGTATAATTTTTCCCGTTTGTGTATCATATCTTTTCCCCAAATTTCGTTTAATTTTACGAAGTTTCTGAATATAAGTATCACTTCTGTTTTCTCTGAATCCTTCTCTGAAGCTGTTTTGTAAATTCTTATTCTCAATTAGTTCCTCTTCCTCTGTTGAAGAATGAAGTTCTAAAATTCTCTTTCTTTTTCTATATTTGTTGTATGATTTTAATTCTTCTTCACTTTCAGAACCAAGGAATCTTGTGATTTTATCTTTTCTCTTAGGTTTAATAATTTTTTTAATTAAATATTATTCTTTAAAATTTAATTCAGTATTATAATGTAATTTAAATTATCTTCATCACTGCTTTCAAGATTTTGGCCGCACTTTTTGACATTATCAATAGAAAGTGGACTTAGGTCACTTTCAAAATTATGATTTTCAGTATTTATATTATTATGAAAATGTACGTGTTACAAAATTTTCAAATGTATTAAATATATTTCAATACCGATTTATTTTTTGATAGTTCAGCATAAATTATAAATGTCACCACAGTTAACTCAAAAAAAGATAAAATGGACTTGGGCCACTTTCAAAATAAACGGTTCAAATATCCTAAGGATATTCCATGGATATGGAGACACTATAGAAATATAAAGATCTTGAAAACCTTATAAATACGAAGATGTGCGCATTCGAGCGAAAAGTGGCACATTTCCGAGCGAGGGAGGCAAATGAAGCGCGACGCGGAGCGGCGCGCTTCATTTTCCCGAGATCGGAATGTGCCACTTTGAGCTCGAATGTGCACACTCGGTTTTAAGCACGATTCACAATAGTTAATTTATTTTCTAAAAAAATTTAATTATCCAAACTAATACGTATTATAAAAGCGAAAATAACTCTGTCTATCTGTCTGTCTGTCTGTCTGTCTGTCTGTCTGTCTGTCTGTCTGCTGTCTGTCTGTTACCTTTTCACGCCTAAACTACTGAACAATTTTGTTAATAGGTAATAAAAAAATCAAGTTATTTAAGTAAAAAGAATATTTCGATTAAAAATTTCAATCGATCTCATACATTAACAAAGCACATTAGCCAGCTGCTGCTAACTTCACGTTAATGTCTGTCAATGTGGCCTTTAGAAATATCGACAATTGTGGGTCACGAAAACCCCGCAAAAATTAAAAAAAATAAGTTGCGCTGGGCACGAAGGAACCAAGGTACAACAGGTTCCCCCATACATGCAAATAAACATAAATTTTAATGGAAAAGGCAACGTTAAAATAACGAAGAGCTACCGGAAAATGTACGCGTAATTAATGGAGGAAAGGTAGTCGTATTTTTAGGGATTAAATAATGGAGAAACGTGTGTAGGAGGAAGCACGTCGGGACCGCGGGGGCGGCTGTCATAAACAGAACGATTTTTCAGCCGTGAAATCATCGAAAGCTGAGCAATATAAATACTGACAGCTTTAATTTGTTTGTGGCCCGCCATTAATTCGACGATGGCAGTCGAGTTTCTGCAGCGGCAACTTAGAACATTTATTGTGGCAGTAAAACGGACTCTAAGCCTCCGAAACTTTATAATAAGCATTTCGAAGCCACTAAAACTAACTGCCTCCTCCTCTCTCCGGTTTGTTGGAGACGGAAGCGCGCCCGTTTTTAATCTCTTCGTACATTATTGTCGGCAAAATTTTCGAAAACGCGATTCAAATTGTTTCGAATTTATGCGGCGCATTGTCCGTTAAATAAAATAGTTCTCGTTCCGGGGGCCGGTCGGTTTTTTTTCGCGCTCGGGCGGGGGCCGACTCGGAAAATCGCAATAACGTAAAAATGCGGCGCAAAGCGCGCGGATGCGGCGAGCAATTTTCGGAATTTATGTAATGTCGAGGTATGCGGCCGGTATGTGTGCAAAGCTAAAGCACACATACATCTCTTCTTCGGTCATGTTTGTTGGTCGCGATGCGTGTATCGCGAAAGGGAGCCGAATGTTTTATGCGAAACCACGCACTGTAGGGCTTACGCAACTCGAACCTTTGCATAAACAAACACCGTACATAACGTATTTGCATTTCGCTGCTTCGCCCTCCGGGCCGTAATTGTTCATCAGCGCGGCCTCTCCGGAGACGCCGTCAAATGTATAGCAATTTGCTCCCTCATCCGAAAAATAATAATTGGATAGGGTCGTTAAGGAATTCGAAATCGGCGATATGATAAAGGTGGGCCCGGTCGCAGGTGTGCTTTTTGTGCAGGCGAAAGGGCTTCTGGGCACAATGGACCTTGTTGGGCGACACGGATTGGTAACGATGCAAAAAGGACCTAAAAAGTTTCTGAGAGTGTTAATTATTGAAGTTATACTTCTTTTGGTGCGTTGAGTGGAAAATTCTGGCAGGCCACGGAAGTTGCGCGCGCACAACTGACGAAAATTGTACGGTGTGAAGTTAGCCGGCTACGAAACTAATTAATTATTGTGAATCAGGCTTAAAACCGAGCGTGCACGTTCGAGCTCAAAGTGGCACATTTCCGATCTCGGGAAAATGAAGCGCGCCGCTCCGCGTCGCGCTTCATTTGCCTCCCTCGCTCGGAAATGTGCCACTTTTCGCTCGAACGCGCACGTCCTCGTATTTATTGAATTTGTTTATCTTCATTTTGTTTTTTAAAAAGAAGTATAACTTCTAACGCGCGTACATAGTTAGGGCAGAGTAAGGCAAAATGACGATCTTAAAAAATAAAGTCATTCACAAAAAAAATCATATTAATAAAACAATATACACATATATAAAACATGTGACTATTGCCTATAGAATAACAAAGTTCTAAAACAATAAAAATTAAATGGAATATATAAAAAAAATAATTAAAGTTTTATTAACGGAAAAAAATGAACAAAACGGAAAATGTCTTTTATAAAGATCATAAAAAATTAAGTTCTTGATCTTGCCCCACTCTCCCCCACACGCACTGTTTTTTTCTAAATAGTGGCTATTCCAAATAAGTCACACAAAGATTTGGTACCCCTGATTTTTATATCGCATCGTGCATTTTTATGTTAAGAAACAATTTAAGCATAATAATGAATACTGTTCTCCGAAATTAATTTTTTCTGATGAAAAATTTCTAAAAATAACAATTCTTACATTTAGAAGCACATTTTTTAAATATTTTTTTCTTCTTAATTGTTCATTTTAATTTCAAGTAGATGGTCGTTTTATTTTTGAATAAAAATTTATTATCGTCATTGTATTGACAATAAGTTATGTTATAATGTAGGACCCGCTCAAAAATATAATGTATATTTTGGTTAAATGTCTAAAAAAAAATTCTCAATTTTTGTTCTAAATTTTACAAACGACAAAAAAACTATAATCATTATATTAATACGAATGTCTTGTTTAGAAAATAGTACCAACGAATTAAATCAGTAAATTTTAATTAACACTTAATTTTTTTAGTTTGCTAAATGATTAACATTTTATAATTTTTTTATTATGTCGTATTTTTATTGTTTTCATCGAATTAATATAATTATGGTTTTCACAAAACTCCTTATTTTCAATTTAATAATTTCTATTTATTACTAACTAAGTAGAACTATTTTATTATCACTATTTAGAATTGTATTTCTTATACTACGCTTTATTACTACTAGTCTTTATACTAATGCTTTATTGAACTGTATTGGTCTCTTTTTTAACAAATACTTATTTGCCTCCCTCGCTCGGAAATGTGCCACTTTTCGCTCGAATGCGCACATGTTTGTATTTATTGAATTTATTTATATTAATTTTTACGCGCAAAAGAAGTATAACTTCTAACGCGAGTACAAAAGTTCACGTACCGGTTTTTCTATTAAATATAAAGCCGCTTTGCCCCAAATGATGTTCCATTTTGAATATTTTTGGCTTAGAAAACCTAAAACAATTATCACACAACATACTAAATTGAATTCTTTATAAGTCGGTAAAAACTGCAATTAAATATCTTGATTAGTTTCGATTTAATTAATAATTTTTACTAATTGAATTGATTTAATTCGAAATAAACTAGAGAAAAGGGTGAACGACGATGACAAATTGTTTGTAACACTAAAACGAGCAATTTTATTTAAATTCGGTCTCCAGGAGTAGAAAAGAGAATAAATTTTAGTACAAAAGGCCTTAGAACTTTTTTTGTAAACAATTATTAATATGTTTTAGGAGCGCACCAATTTCAAAGCCTTAATAAACGCTTCTGGTGGCCATTTTTAAAACATCTTTTTTGCTTAGAAAGTTCAATAGACTTTACCAAAGAATTATACTTGTCAAATGATTTACCATCTAGGCTAAAAATTGAACTACAGTTAATCATTGTGAATCGTGCTTTCTGATTAATTTAAATTTATATTTGATAAATGTTTTAACGTTTATTTTTTAATGGCTTTGTTTAAAAGTATTTGGTGTTTGTGGTCTGCAAGCGGCACTGTAATTTTTTAATTAAAATTTTTGCGAAGTAAATGAATTAATGTGAATCGTGCTTAAAGTGGAGTGCGCGCATTCGAGCTCAAAGTGGCACATTCCGATCTCGGGAAAATGAAGCGCGCCGCTCCGCGTCGCGCTTCATTTGCCTCCCTCGCTCGGAAATGTGCCACTTTTCGCTCGAACGCGCACATCCTCGTATTTATTGAATTTATTTATATTAATTTTTACACGTGGTTATATTTAATTTACGACCAAAGAAGTATAACTTCCAACACAGGGGTTCTCAATATTTTTTATACTGCGACTCCCTTTACAGGTTGTAATTTTTTTTGACCCCCTTCTACAAGAATATATTTATTTATTGCTCTAGCAGATATTAATAATAATTAATTTATTTGTTTTAAAGACTGGTATAATTTAAATTTCCTAATTTTTCTTGGGAGCACATATCTTACATTCAAAGCACGTTGTATTCAAGCTGCCTATACTTAAGTTAAGGAAAATTTGCTTTAAGTAAAGGGGTGGAGTTTATATGTTGAGGTCAACAAACTATTGATTTTTAGATTTTCGAACCTGGTAGTGCCATGTTCAAAACATTTACAGTGGTGGCGTAATAAGCGGAATTTTGTGCTTTTAAAAATGCCTTTTTTGAGATGCTTTCATAGAGGAAAGATTGATAAGCTTTAATTGTGTTTTCAAAAAAGTAATACTTATTAATCAATTAATTCTTTTTTTTTCAATTATTGCAGTATTTATTTATTTGTTGCTATAAATAAAATAACTATTCAACCGTTGCTTACATCTTTTTCAATAATTATTCATCGATTACAATATTACATACCTGTTACTTTTATCAATAAAAGTATCAAACGAAGTAATCTGAAAAATTAACCACCCCAAGAAGAATATGGGGCGGAGTGTACGCGAATTATTTTAGCGTGGTGTAAATCAAACAAATGTGCCTTCTACTTTTATTAATAAAAGTATCGGAAGAAGTAATCTGAAATAATTTCTATACCTATTTTCATTATGCAATTTGGATTTTTTGAAACGTTTGTAATTATAAATAGAATATTAACCACCCCAAGAAGAATAAGAAGCGGGGGTGTATGCAATTTTTTTCAGCCGGGTGTACGCCACACAAATGTAGGTATTTAGGAATCTTTAAGTGGCAATCAAAATGTTTTAAAAATACAATAAAAAATTGTAGCAAATACTTTTATAAACAGCCACTTATTAAATAGGTTAATATTAATTATTTTTTTTTACAATTCATAAAGTGACAAAAGACCACAAAAAAATTGTTAGACCGCTGATTTATTACTTTTCACTATTTATTATGTTAATTTTGAGTGTCATGGCAAAATTTTAATTGTATTTAACATTAACATAAAATTAATAGCATATTTTTTAAAAATTACATTAAAATACCATACACAAGAAGTGTTTTTAAGATTAAAAATTTTCTAGAGGGTACCAAGACCTAAATTAACTATTTTTACATTGTTTCTAACAATATATAAGTTGTGTACCGTTTTTGATACAATCATTGAATGGTTTTCTTTGAAATTGAAAAAAGAAAATCAAAAATCACAATCTTCTTAATTGCCATATTATTTAAATTTATTTGTTGAAGGTTTTTAATCTTTAATTAAATTATTTAGAATAAAACTTATATCGTATTGCATTTAACAAAACGACAAAGAGATTTTTTCTTTTAATTATTGTCCTCTTTTAAGTAAATATAAATGTTTCAAACTCTTCTTATTTTGTCTTCATTTCTTTCACGGTCTTTTTTAATTATTTATACAAAAATTAAATTGACTTTAAGACTAAGACTAAATAACAGAAATTATCTCGAAACAACCCTTAAAAGTTTAAACACCAACGCAAATATTTTAGGATTAAACAAAGTCGAAAAACTTGACACTCTTTTTATGATTTTTATTTATTTATTACAACGTTTAATTTATTTGCTTACAATAAATATTATGCTGACTTTTCAGTCAAAAAGAATTTTTCCTTAAAATTAATTTAAAACTGAATTCTTTATAAATTAACGTTGTGGATCTTTTGCAAAGATTTTAAATATTTGTCGTTTTCAAAAGGGGCATTGCTTTCGTGGCTTTTCACTAAGAATTTATTCTTAGAAATTAAATTCGAGAAACTTGTTTAAACACTAAGGAGCTCTTGTTCCAAAAAATCTGCGACGTAATTTCCCCGGTTAAAAACCGAAAGGTTTTGATTTATGACGACGAGATAACAATGAGATTGTTAACTTTGCGAAAGCAGAATAAAATAATTCGCAAAGAACGAAGTCGAAGCAGATTTTATCGGAACATGCGGTTGTTAAAGACGGTTTTTCTCGTTTAACAAGAAAAGAATGTAGTAGTACTTAATCAAAGTTTCTATCTAAAATAAACCGAACAAGTAGCAAAAAAAAATTTAATTAAAGTCGTCGCCGAATAATTCGAAGAAAGTGCCTTCAACCACGCAACGACTCCCCAACTTCCTTCGGAACATTAAATTAGAAAAGCTCAAATCGTTTCGCCAACAAAATGGAACGAGTTGAAAGTTTTCAATGAATGTCTAACGAGGTATTATTCTTCACCATTTAACCTAATCATCATATCACTTTGTAACACCCCAAAGTCGTCGTCCTGGTGTGGCTCTCGCTTTGCATCGAAACTTTGCTCGAAGAATCGAAATTGCAGAAAATTTACTTTCTAACTAACTCGATCTTTTGTTTACTTAAGAATACAATAAAACTTTCCGTTTGCTTTTCTTATATAAACCTTTAAATATTACAGATACGTTGTTTATCGAAACAATATTATATTTACACAAACAAATTGAAAATTGCGTTCTCCCTACTTCAAATAATATTTATCTTGTACATGGCGTTTTTGGTGGGATGTTTTTAATTTTTTTTAATTAAATATGAACTTTATTTCTGGCTCAAAGCTCGCCCTTATTATAATTTAATCCTAATTAAAGCTGCGACATTATTTTTCATTCAATATTCATTTCGTACTTAATATTTATTCGCAATCGATTTACATGGGGAAGGCACCCTTAGCGACATCTCTGGACGAAACGAATCAAACAGACCAACAGGAATTTCCGAAAAAAGTACTTTTAGGGGTGAATTAACTTTACAATTTTTTTGTAAAGATGAATGAGTACGGTAGCACTTTATTACTTTCAAAAGAAGTTATAATTCTATTAGATTAAGTTCAAAACTTCCTTTTTTAATTTGTAAATTGAAGTTTTACCTCATTCTTTGCTTTAAAATAATTATCTTCGTCGGAAACGTGCAATTATTAGTTGAATTGACAAGAGGAAATCGTGTACACAAGTTTTGGGCCTTCGAATCCCATCGAACCTTTCAAAAACAATAAAACCAACGAATGTGATCGATTACTTTACTACAATACATTAAGATTACATTATCAAATTAAATAATCACGAAAACATTCTATAAAAATAAATTATTCCGGTTATTACAATTGTAGAAAATATATTTTTCTGCATTTTTCACTTACTTATTACTAAACACCACACACACACAACCAACTCCTCAACAAAGTCCAAAGCGAGAAGTTCCTCAGCTTACCATATACTTTTGTGATATTATTTATTTTTTGTTTTTTTTTGTTTTAGGTTCAACAGACTTTTAAGGGGCAAAAATAGAATACCTACAGTGTAACAAACATCAGTGTGCTGCTACTGATATCGAAAATTAAAGCTAACAATTAAAATCGAACATCATCACGTCAATGATCATCAACATTTGGAGTTTGAAGGAATGACATTTCCATTTGTACGGCGCCCTGTCTGGACCTCGAGTTTCTCCGATAGCCAGTCGCATCCAAAGACGGCTTTCTGCGACTTAAATGCCTTTCGATCCATCGCAGAAGAGTTAAAACCGAATCCGTGGAAGGTAGACGCCTTTCAGCCGAGGTCTTCGTGATCGAAGACGAAGTCACCCTGAAGGTGGCGGCCATACCTTTCAGCGCCTTAAAAAAAACGTTCGTTACCTTGCTAAAATGGATTTGGACCAAGAAACACTTACGAGCATGGCATCTTCATCCGTGACGTCGTCGCCGGCGTAAATGATCCTAATCCTTTCGCTCCAATCGACGCCAAAAGCAGTTCTTAAGATGTAAATGGACGCCCTGCCCTTATTCCACTGCACGGGTGGTTTAGCTTCGATGGCACAATGCGCCTTCCCCGCTTTGAAACCAGCAGCTTCGATTAGTTTCCTAGCTTGTTCTTCTAATTCGTTGCGAAGATGTGCGGGCGTCTCGCGGAAGTGAAAGGTCAGCAAGGCTCCTTTATTTTCGACCCAGGCGCCCTCCTTGCAGACCTGCTCCTGCAACTGCTGGAGGAGCTCGGCCACCTTTCCTTGGAACTCCGTTGGCATCGGATGGACGAACATGCTTCCGTCAGGATGGAGGATTTCCAAGCCGTGGCTGCCTGCGTAGGTGATCCCGTCGATCCCGACCTGTAACGAGGAGCTGTTTAATAAGTCTTAGGGAGTAGGATCGTTTTTACCATTTCTTTGACGTTTTTGACGTTGCGCCCGGAGATGACGGCGATGTAACAGTCGGAAATGTTTGAGAGTCGTTGGAGGATGTTTTTGGTTTCGGTGGGCATCACTGCGAGATCTGGGTGAGGTGCTATTGGAGCTAAAGTACCATCGTAGTCTAGTAAAAGGGCTAATTTGTGAGTATTTCCTATGTATCTGGAAAAAATTAGCTTAGTTAAAGAGAGGTGGTCTTTTTAGAAATAATTTGGGAGAGAAAGAATTTGTTTGATTTGATAGGTGCCTAAATAGAATTAATTTTTTTGCCGTTGTTATTGTTGTGTAAGAGAGTTGTTTATGATGACTTTTATCTGTAGATTGACGTTGGAAAATTTTTTTCACAGTTGTTTTTTGGATTAAATGTCGGGAAATATTTGTTACGCACAAATCTATTAATTTAAATTGATTTTTTGATTCTATTTGTTTACGAGTTTTGTTTATAGAGATGTTCTTTCACAACAAAATTTTTGTAATTTACATAAAAATATTTGAAGGACTTCTAAGTAAAGTGCGACGACGCCGATTTTTTTCCAAGTTTATATAAAGCATTTTAATATACTGTTAAAATTACAAGACCGTAATTAGACACGGCGATAGTTTCACAAATTTTTATAGTTTAGTACACATTCTTAAGAGATCGGTTTTGAAATAAATATATTTAAAGGACTTCTAAGTAAAGTGCAACGAGCCGATTTTTTCCCAGTTTATATAAAGCATTTTAATATACTGTTAAAATTACAGGACCGTAATTAGACACGGCGATAGTTTTATTTGAATTTTAAGTTTAGTAACATTTCTTTAAGAAGCAATACGGTTTTGAAATAAATAATATTTAAAGGACTTCTAAGTAAAGTGCAACGACCGATTTTTTCCAAGTTTATATAAAGCATTTTAATATACTGTTAAAATTACATGGACCGTAATTAGACACGGCGATAGTTTCACGAATTTTTATAGTTTAGTACACATTCTTAAGAGATCGGTTTTGAAATAAAATTTTAGGATTAAGTAAAGGCAACTTTCAAAAAGAAATTAAATTTTCAATGAATTAACGGTTTATTTCACATTAATATTTATATTTTACCCAAATTCGTTGGCATTTTTGAAATTTCTGAAAATAAATTGCAGAAAATTTACTTTCAACTAACTCGATCTTTTGTTTACTTAAGAATACAATAAAACTTTCCGTTTGCTTTTTTATATAAACCTTTAAATATTACAGATCGTTGTTTATCGAAACAATATTATATTTACACAAACAAATTGAAAATTGCGTTCTCCTACTTCAAATAATATTTATCTTGTAAGGCGTTTTTGGTGGGATTTTTTAATTTTTTAATTAAATATGAACTTTATTTCTGGCTCAAAGCTGCCCTTATTATAATTTAATCCTAATTAAAGCTGCGACATTATTTTCATTCAATATTCATTTCGTATTAATTTTATTCGCAATCGATTTACATGGAAGGCACCTTAGCGACATCTCTGGAAAACGAATCAAACAGACCAAAGGAATTTCCGAAAAAGTACTTTTGGGGTGAATTAATTTAAATTTTTTGTAAAGATGAATGATATAGCATTTATTACTTTCAAAAGAAGTTATAATTTATTAGATTAAGTTCAAAACTTCCTTTTTAATTTGTAAATTGAAGTTTTCTTTTTTGCTTTAAAATAATTATCTTTGGAAACGTGCAATTATTAGTTGAATTGACAAGAGGAAATTGAAAGTTTTGGGCCTTCGAATCCATCGGACCTTTAAAAATAAAACCAACGAATGTGACGATTACTTTACTACAATACATTAAATCATTATCAAATTAAATAATCGAAAAATTCTATAAAATAAATTATTCCGGTTATTACAATTGTAGAAAATATTTTTTTCTGCATTTTTCACTTACTTTTACTAAACACCACACTACACAAACCAACTCCTCAACAAAGTCCAAAGCGAGAAGTTCCTCAGCTTACCATATACTTTTGTGATATTATTTATTTTTTTTTTTTTGTTTTAGGTTCAACAGACTTTTAAGGGGCAAAAATAGAATACAAGTTAACACATTACGTTTAAATAAAATTAAAAAATTAAAATAAATTCACGCAGATTTTTTACATTTAAAATTCAATGAATACTTTCAATTAGGCGAATTAGAACGGCGATTTACTTTTTTTATAGTTTAGTACACATTCTTAAGAGATCGGTTTTGAAATAAATATTTTAAAGACTTCAAAGTAAATGCGACGCCGATTTTTCCAATTTTTAAAGCATTTAATATACTTTTAAAATTACGGACCGTAATTAGACAGGGGAAGTTTCACAAATTTTTATATTTTGTACACTTCTTAAAAGTTTTGAAATAAATATATTTAAAGGACTTCTAAGTAAAGTGCAACGACGCCGATTTTTTCCAAGTTTATATAAAGCATTTTAATATACTGTTAAAATTACAGGACCGTAATTAGACACGGCGATAGTTTCACGAATTTTTATAGTTTAGTACATTCTTAAGAGATCGGTTTTGAAATAAATATATTTAAAGGACTTCTAAGTAAAGTGCAACGACGCCGATTTTTCCAGTTTATATAAAGCATTTTAATATACTGTTAAAATTACAGGACCGTAATTAGACACGGCGATAGTTTCACGAATTTTTATAGTTTAGTAAATTCTTAAGAGATCGGTTTTGAAATAAATATATTTAAAGGACTTCTAAGTAAAGTGCAACGACGCCGATTTTTCCAGTTTATATAAAGCATTTTAATATACTGTTAAAATTACAGGACCGTAATTAGACACGGCGATAGTTTCACAATTTTATAGTTTAGTAAATTCTTAAGAGATCGGTTTTGAAATAAATATATTTAAAGGACTTCTAAGTAAAGTGCAACGACGCCGATTTTTTCCAAGTTTATATAAAGCATTTTAATATACTGTTAAAATTACAGGACCGTAATTAGACACGGCGATAGTTTCACGAATTTTTATAGTTTAGTATAATTCTTAAGAGATCGGTTTTGAAATAAATATATTTAAAGGACTTCTAAGTAAAGTGCAACGACGCCGATTTTTTCCAAGTTTATATAAAGCATTTTAATATACTGTTAAAATTACAGGACCGTAATTAGACACGGCGATAGTTTCACGAATTTTTATAGTTTAGTATAATTCTTAAGAGATCGGTTTTGAAATAAATATATTTAAAGGACTTCTAAGTAAAGTGCACGACGCCGATTTTTTCCCAGTTTATATAAAGCATTTTAATATACTGTTAAAATTACAGGACCGTAATTAGACACGGCGATAGTTTCACGAATTTTTATAGTTTAGTATACATTCTTAAGAGATCGGTTTTGAAATAAATATATTTAAAGGACTTCTAAGTAAAGTGCGACGACGCCGATTTTTTTCCACATTTATATAAAGCATGTTATTATTCTGTTAAAATTACAGGACCGTAATTAGTCACGGCGATAGTTTCACGAATTTTTATAGTTTAGTATACATTCTTAAGAGATCGGTTTTGAAATAAATATATTTAAAGGACTTCTAAGTAAAGTGCAACGACGCCGATTTTTTTTCCAGTTTATATAAAGCATTTTAATATACTGTTAAATTTACAGGACCGTAATTAGACACGGCGATAGTTTCACGAATTTTTATAGTTTAGTATACATTCTTAAGAGATCGGTTTTGAAATAAATATATTTAAAGGACTTCTAAGTAAAGTGCAACGACGCCGATTTTTTTCCAGTTTATATAAAGCATTTTAATATACTGTTAAATTTACAGGACCGTAATTAGACACGGCGATAGTTTCACGAATTTTTATAGTTTAGTATAATTCTTAAGAGATCGGTTTTGAAATAAATATATTTAAAGGACTTCTAAGTAAAGTGAAACGACGCCGATTTTTTCCAAAGTTTATATAAAGCATTTTAATATACTGTTAAAATTACAGGACCGTAATTAGACACGGCGATAGTTTCACGAATTTTTATAGTTTAGTATATTCTTAAGAGATCGGTTTTGAAATAAATATATTTAAAGGACTTCTAAGTAAAGTGCACGACGCCGATTTTTTCCCAGTTTATATAAAGCATTTTAATATACTGTTAAAATTACAGGACCGTAATTAGACACGGCGATAGTTTCACGAATTTTATAGTTTAGTATAATTCTTAAGAGATCGGTTTTGAAATAAATATATTTAAAGGACTTCTAAGTAAAGTGCAACGACGCCGATTTTTTCCAGTTTATATAAAGCATTTTAATATACTGTTAAAATTACAGGACCGTAATTAGACACGGCGATAGTTTCACGAATTTTTATAGTTTAGTATAATTCTTAAGAGATCGGTTTTGAAATAAATATATTTAAAGGACTTCTAAGTAAAGTGCAACGACGCCGATTTTTTTCCCAGTTTATATAAAGCATTTTAATATACTGTTAAAATTACAGGACCGTAATTAGACACAGCGATAGTTTCACGAATTTTTATAGTTTAGTATAATTCTTAAGAGATCGGTTTTGAAATAAATATATTTAAAGGACTTCTAAGTAAAGTGCAACGACGCCGATTTTTTTCCCAGTTTATATAAAGCATTTTAATATACTGTTAAAATTACAGGACCGTAATTAGACACAGCGATAGTTTCACGAATTTTTATAGTTTAGTATAATTCTTAAGAGATCGGTTTTGAAATAAATATATTTAAAGGACTTCTAAGTAAAGTGCAACGACGCCGATTTTTTCCAGTTTATATAAAGCATTTTAATATACTGTTAAAATTACAGGACCGTAATTAGACACGCGATAGTTTCACGAATTTTTATAGTTTAGTATAATTCTTAAGAGATCGGTTTTGAAATAAATATATTTAAAGGACTTCTAAGTAAAGTGCAACGACGCCGATTTTTTTCCCAGTTTATATAAAGCATTTTAATATACTGTTAAAATTACAGGACCGTAATTAGACACAGCGATAGTTTCACGAATTTTTATAGTTTAGTATATATTCTTAAGAGATCGGTTTTGAAATAAATATATTTAAAGGACTTCTAAGTAAAGTGCAACGACGCCGATTTTTTTCCCAGTTTATATAAAGCATTTTAATATACTGTTAAAATTACAGGACCGTAATTAGACACAGCGATAGTTTCACGAATTTTTATAGTTTAGTAATATTCTTAAGAGATCGGTTTTGAAATAAATATATTTAAAGGACTTCTAAGTAAAGTGCAACGACGCCGATTTTTTTCCCAGTTTATATAAAGCATTTTAATATACTGTTAAAATTACAGGACCGTAATTAGACACAGCGATAGTTTCACGAATTTTTATAGTTTAGTATATATTCTTAAGAGATCGGTTTTGAAATAAATATATTTAAAGGACTTCTAAGTAAAGTGCGACGACGCCGATTTTTTTCCAAGTTTATATAAAGCATTTTAATATACTGTTAAAATTACAGGACCGTAATTAGTCACGGCGATAGTTTCACAAATTTTTATAGTTTAGTATACATTCTTAAGAGATCGGTTTTGAAATAAATATATTTAAAGGACTTCTAAGTAAAGTGCGACGACGCCGATTTTTTTCCACATTTATATAAAGCATGTTATTATTCTGTTAAAATTACAGGACCGTAATTAGTCACGGCGATAGTTTCACAAATTTTTATAGTTTAGTATACATTCTTAAGAGATCGGTTTTGAAATAAATATATTTAAAGGACTTCTAAGTAAAGTGCGACGACGCCGATTTTTTTCCACATTTATATAAAGCATGTTATTATTCTGTTAAAATTACAGGACCGTAATTGTCACGGCGATAGTTTCACGAATTTTTATAGTTTAGTATACATTCTTAAGAGATCGGTTTTGAAATAAATATATTTAAAGGACTTCTAAGTAAAGTGCGACGACGCCGATTTTTTTCCAAGTTTATATAAAGCATTTTAATATACTGTTAAAATTACAGGACCGTAATTAGACACAGCGATAGTTTCACGAATTTTTATAGTTTAGTATATATTCTTAAGAGATCGGTTTTGAAATAAATATATTTAAAGGACTTCTAAGTAAAGTCCAACGACGCCGATTTTTTTCCCAGTTTATATAAAGCATTTTATTATACTGTTAAAATTACAGGACCGTAATTAGACACAGCGATAGTTTCACGAATTTTTATAGTTTAGTATATATTCTTAAGAGATCGGTTTTGAAATAAATATATTTAAAGGACTTCTAAGTAAAGTCCAACGACGCCGATTTTTTTCCCAGTTTATATAAAGCATTTTATTATACTGTTAAAATTACAGGACCGTAATTAGACACGCGATAGTTTCACGAATTTTTATAGTTTAGTATATATTCTTAAGAGATCGGTTTTGAAATAAATATATTTAAAGGACTTCTAAGTAAAGTGCAACGACGCCGATTTTTTTCCCAGTTTATATAAAGCATTTTAATATACTGTTAAAATTACAGGACCGTAATTAGACACGGCGATAGTTTCACGAATTTTTATAGTTTAGTACACATTCTTAAGAGATCGGTTTTGAAATAAATATATTTAAAGGACTTCTAAGTAAAGTGCAACGACGCGATTTTTTCCAAGTTTATATAAAGCATTTTAATATACTGTTAAAATTACAGGACCGTAATTAGACACGGCGATAGTTTCACGAATTTTTATAGTTTAGTACACATTCTTAAGAGATCGGTTTTGAAATAAATATATTTAAAGGACTTCTAAGTAAAGTGCAACGACGCCGATTTTTTTCCCAGTTTATATAAAGCATTTTAATATACTGTTAAAATTACAGGACCGTAATTAGACACAGCGATAGTTTCACGAATTTTTATAGTTTAGTATATATTCTTAAGAGATCGGTTTTGAAATAAATATATTTAAAGGACTTCTAAGTAAAGTGCGACGACGCCGATTTTTTTCCAAGTTTATATAAAGCATTTTAATATACTGTTAAAATTACAGGACCGTAATTAGACACGGCGATAGTTTCACGAATTTTTATAGTTTAGTACACATTCTTAAGAGATCGGTTTTGAAATAAATATATTTAAAGGTCTTCCAAGTAAAGTGCGACGACGCCGATTTTTTTCCAAGTTTATATAAAGCATTTTAATATACTGTTAAAATTACAGGACCGTAATTAGACACGGCGACAGTTTCACAAATTTTTATAGTTTAGTATAAATTCTTAAGAGATCGGTTTTGAAATAAATATATTTAAAGGACTTCTAAGTAAAGTGCGACGACGCCGATTTTTTTCCAAGTTTATATAAAGCATTTTAATATACTGTTAAAATTACAGGACCGTAGTTAGACACAGCGATAGTTTCACGAATTTTTATAGTTTAGTATATATTCTTAAGAGATCGGTTTTGAAATAAATATATTTAAAGGTCTTCCAAGTAAAGTGCGACGACGCCGATTTTTTTCCAAGTTTATATAAAGCATTTTAATATACTGTTAAAATTACAGGACCGTAATTAGACACGGCGATAGTTTCACAAATTTTTATAGTTTAGTATAAATTCTTAAGAGATCGGTTTTGAAATAAATATATTTAAAGGACTTCTAAGTAAAGTGCGACGACGCCGATTTTTTTCCAAGTTTATATAAAGCATTTTAATATACTGTTAAAATTACAGGACCGTAATTAGACACGGCGATAGTTTCACAAATTTTTATAGTTTAGTATAAATTCTTAAGAGATCGGTTTTGAAATAAATATATTTAAAGGACTTCTAGGTAAAATGCGACGACGCCGATTTTTTTCCAAGTTTATATAAAGCATTTTAATATACTGTTAAAATTACAGGACCGTAATTAGACACGGCGACAGTTTCACAAATTTTTATAGTTTAGTATAAATTCTTAAGAGATCGGTTTTGAAATAAATATATTTAAAGGACTTCTAAGTAAAGTGCGACGACGCCGATTTTTTTCCTCATTTATATAAAGCATTTTAATATACTGTTAAAATTACAGAACCGTAATTAGACACGGCGATAGTTTCACGAATTTTTACAGTTTAATATACATTCTCAAGAAATCAAAAAGCAAAACATTTTATTCTAAACTAGAAACCAACGATTAATTTTAATAATTCTTTTCTCAGATGTTTTCAATTACTAATTCAATTACTTTAGAGTTAGGAAACACAAAAATTAAACAATTTTATCTCCACAATAATAATCCAAAATTATGGTGTTGATCAAAAGAAAACATTTTTTAAGTCAAAACAATAACAACAGTAATTTTAATGAAACAACAATTAAAAATCGACTTACTTGGCAAGATATTCATCGAAATCGTCTAAAGTAACTTCGGGCATAGTAATGGCACCGATATCATCCCTATCTTCCTGGGTCGCCAGCGATCCCATCGCATGCAAGAACGATCTAGTCCAATAATTGACATCATTTAATTTCTCTCTCCTTCGTAAATAATTCATACGTAAAATCCTCTCATCTTCGGGCATCGTAAGCGCCCTATGAAGGCACTCACAAGCGCTCTCAATTTCGTACGGATTACAAATAATAGCTTCGTGCATCGTCTCGCCGGCTCCGGCAAAAGGCGACACAATCAAAACTCCAGGTGGTAAATTTATTTGGCACGCTACAAATTCCTTCGCCACCAAATTCATCCCGTCCCTCAAAGGGGTGACTAAGCCGACGGCGGCGTCCCTATAAAACGACGCCAACTCGTCTTGACTTACACAACCGTAAATGTAACGAATCGGGGACCAATTCGGCGTAGTAAATTTCCCATTTATTCTGCCCACGAGCTGATCCATTTCTTCTTTCAGATCCTGATACTCTTTGACGTCAGTTCTGGAGGGAACGGCGATTTGCAAAAGAGAAACCTTCTCCTTGTGCTCGGGGTAGTTGGTCAGGAGCGCCTCAAACGCCAACAGCCTGTGCACCAACCCTTTGGTATAATCCAGTCGATCGACCCCGAGTATTATTTTCTGATTGGTGGAGATCAATTTCGGCGCCTTCTCTGCGAGCTCCACGAACCGTTCGAAAGGGATTCCAATGGGCAAAGGGCGGACGCGAACGGTCCTTCCACCATGCTCCACGAGCAAATTCTTCCTGTCGACTCTGCAGCCCAAATTCCTTTGACAACAATCGACGAAATTCAAACAATAGTCGGTGATGTGGAAGCCGACCATGTCGCAGCCCAGCATTCCTTGGAGGATCTCGTCGGCCCACGGGAAAAGTCGGAAGATGTCCCACGGAGGGAACGGAATGTGCAGAAAGAAGCCTATTTTACATTTGATATCTTGTTCTTCGGCGCTCTACGAAAAACAATTATATGACCATGTTTTTATTTCAGGATATGGTTTTTTGATACCTGTCGGACCCAATTGGCGGCCAGCATGAGGTGATAGTCGTGGATCCAGATCAATGGCGCGTCGGGACCGGCATCGTCTCCGGACTTGATCAGGTTCTTCAGGGCGTCGATGGTGCAGATGGCGAATTCCTTGTTGACTTCGACGTACGCCTTCCATTTGTCTCGTTTGAAGACGGCCCTATCGGGCATGGAGTGGAAAAGCGGCCAAAAGGTCGCATTGCAGCACCCGTTGTAGTAATCGTCGAATTTGACGGGGTCGATGTGCACGGCGACCACCTAAAAACAACATTTTTCAATCTCTGACTCACGAAAATAGAACTAAAGTACAAATTTGTTTTTATTAACTTTGGATCGAAGAATTTTTGATAGCGGAGGTCACTTACCCCTCCACACCACGTGATGTTTTGAATTGCTTATCGGAGAGAGGGTAAAAATAATGGTATTTTTGGAAAAGAGCACTTCGTTTCTTGATAAGGGGGGCACACGAAAAACTGGATCTGACCAGTACGCAGCGGTTTTTCAATTTTTTGGAACTTATTGGAGTAAGTTGAAAGGACCGAGAACTTTTGGCATCCCACTTTTTTTAATGAGGCTTCATCAGTGTGTACGTGCAATTAAATTTAATAAAGCGATAATCGATGGTAAATAATACGTCATTCGCTGATTAGCATGAGAGCCATTAATTATCCTTATTAAGTGTTATTATTTTTTTTGAAATACGTAACATTTCAGGTTGAAGAATTTCGAAATGGGACCGTCTAAGAATTACCTTGTTGGATTTGAGTCCGGCCGTGGGTGTGATATCGTTGGGATCCGATTCGGGAATGGGTTCTTTGGGATCCTCCAGATGCATCCCGGGCCAGCCGACCCACAGACCGTTGCCGTTCACGACGACGGGCGCGACGGCCGTCACCAGACCTCCAGCACTTGAAGGAAACGGTTGAGTACTAAATTGAGAGATTGTGCGAAACGCTTTTACCTGGCCTTCCGGACGAGATTGCCTTTTTCGGTGCGGTGCAGGACGAAGGGCAGCCTGTTGGAGACCACTATCATGCTCCCCGAAGAGGCGACGACATCTACGGTCATAGCAAAAGGCGTTGAAACGGGCATTTGGCTGTATCAGAGAGGCGACGGGTGCATGACACGATAACAATAAAAAATTTTGCGAATGCTCTTCAAGACGCAAGTGTACTGAGTGTAAGAAGCACCCTAACTTGTCTTAAATCGGAAATGAACAAAGATCGCGTTTACCCGGACCGATGGGGTCATTAGTTTATCAGTTCTCGTGTGGTCAATCGTCATTATGATTAAGACCGATTCCATGTTTTTATTTTTTCTCCTACAATACTCGAGTAAACATTGGCTGCCTATTTACACGAGCGTCGTACGATTTTAAAAACCTCATTCATTAGCTCGCTAATTGCGTCTGGACGGATCGCTTTGGCGCGCAGGACCTTTTCGTCAATTTTTTTTGCGCGGCCGTTTTCCCCCAAAGATCATCAAAAAAAGCACCAGGCCAAGACATGGCGTTTTGACGTCAAAGGGGATCCGTCCTTGGCGATGTGTGTGCGGAATCACTCCGCGAAGGCGTGCATCCAAACGATAACGCATGTGTTTGGGCAAACTCTACCTAACTTTTTTCATAAATAAATCACAATTAAAAAATTGATGTTTTGACCTAGGAATGTTGTTGATGCGCCGAAGAGAGACGGATTTTGTTTACTAAAGAAATCGTCGTAGATTATTTATCTCAATAAATCGTGTCTGTAACGGAGCTCGAGAGAGTTCTGGTTTGTTTCTTTTTCGAAAAGCAAACATTAATCTTTTTTTATTTTTGGAGTAACGACACGGAGGCACACCCCTTCATCTCTTGGTTTGCTTTTTCGCGAAAGACGTTGCGGAGGGAGCGCGGAGGCGTAGCGAAGTGCCCTTTTGCGTTCGAGATTTTGCCCTTTTCGATTAGATGAAATTTTAAAAAGTCAATTGATGCGTTTTGGGCGAGCCGAATGTCTTTTTGCGAATTAAATTTAAAATTCGAAGCGCTTGGTTTTGTTATTGGGACCAAAATAAAAAGTGGAGACGTGATGTTGATTGTTTACACTTGACCCAGATTAGGTTTTATCGAAATTTGAAATTAGAAAAAAAAAGAGGAGAAAAATTAAGAAATATTTGGTTGACCGCGACCTTGTATTATTTTAGAAACACCTTATAGATTGATTATTTTTTTTAAGAAGAGAGAATTGGGTTGTTAATTACGTCTGTTTATTTATTTGTGAATCTTTGTAAAGTTGGGACTTAAATTGATTTTTGTCTAGAAAAGATTTGGACATCTAGACATTTAAAAAACATAGCAATTTAATGGGGGGCAAGTTATTTCTTTGCAATAAATAATTTGTTGATTAACAAAACGAAAGTGTCACGTTTTAGAACAGCATTAATTATTTATTTTATTATAAAAAGAAAGAACTATAATTTTTAATTACAACTAATCATTTATTTATTTATTCAAAATTGGGCCTTAAGTCGATTTTTCCCTGGCGATTTTAACGTGGAAAATTACCCTTATCGATGAAACGATGTCAACTATTTCTGTAACAACCCCAATTGATATTTCCTTGTGGAAGGGATTAGATCTAACTTCGGTTGTTAGCTTTTATGCCTTTGATGTGTTCTAAATTTAGATTACTACCTACAACATATTTAGGTAATAATTTAAAGCCTTCATTTCCCACAAATTTCGGTTCAATTATTAATAAAATAGGGCGCGTTTCGTCCTTTCCACCCCACACACCCGACGAGTTTAATTAAAACGGAGCTTTTTCAAAAATTTGCTTAAGACAGAGGCTTTTTATAGCAAAAATAAGCTACTGTAAAGAATTAAATAGAGGATTTAATTAATAATCAAATAATAAATAATTAGTATTTGTAGAAAAAAAATGCAAAAACTCGAAAGCAAAGTTTTGTTAATTTATTTGATCATAAAATTTATTTTCTATTACTTTGTTATTAATTTTAACCATTCAAAAATTGTTTAGCTCGTTGTGAGTAGTTAAAAATAGCTATCAAATCTTTCTATCAGTAGGATTGACGTTTTATTGATGGAATGTTCTTTAAACTAATATTATTACAATACCTATAAAGAGTTCAAGTTCAAAGTATCCTTGATCGTCCTTGTTACTGGCATCTAAATGCATTTAAAAATCTTAATTAATATCCGAATCCCATTTATTAAGTTATTTTGTGTTTTCTTTGGCCCAGATTTACAATTTTGCAATAGTGGAACTTTGGTTTAAAACTAAAACAATGAGATGGAAAATTATTGTCGTTACCAAAGATCCCTTATCTTTTATCTAAGTTATTAATACTCATAACAATATGGAATTAAGCACAATATTTTTTAAAATAATAAAATGGTAAATATTAGGTGTTTTATTAGCTTGTTTAACAATGGTAATATTTTCAACGTGATTGAAATGTACGTTATCATTTTTTACAAACGTGACAAGGTCCCAATTTAAAAGAAAAATTTACATGCTCGCGGATTCATGAGAAATCAAAGATGATTCGGGATTTGGGGGTTGTTCAAAACTTACATTTCGTTTTTTGGTGTTTAATTCCAAGTTTTAACGGAGGTCTCGTAATGACTCCTCGTTTTCTCGCCTCCAAGCTCCAACTTCTTTCGCAATTAGACGAAACTGGCGGTTTCTCCATGATTAATATTATTTTTTTTTTAGCAAAGAAAGCTCTTGCTCCTTTTAAGACGCTCAAAGGCGGTCGATTTTACGTGTTCGTTTAATTTTGGAAAAATTGAAAATAATCATGGGCAAAACGACGCGGACTTTTTACTTCTCGACTCGGAGGTGTCTGAAAAAAAATTACTGTCCATTTCGTGATGTGCACATGCAACGTTCAATTGGGTGACGATCGAACTTTATTGCCAATTTAATTTTGTAAATTTAGGCCTTAGATTAGATTAATTAACCTATCGGTTATTTTGAGAGGCACGTTTTGTCGGCGTGGAAAATTTGGCACTTTTCCAGCGCAACGACGACGTTTTCCGAGGTACTCTGTCTTTTTGGTGTTTATTGCAACTTTATTGCTTTATTTTTTACAATTATTAAATTAACTGATTTAGAATTTCCATATTTAAATAATTTGATGATGTGTTTTTTTTTGGAAAATGGCACGTTGTTTATTTTTGGGGCCAAGAAAACCGATTTCAATTTTAGGACTTCGAAAATTAATTAAGATACGAAAATGGGTCGTCTCAAGAAGAAAAGAAAGAACTATTTTACAAAAACAAATTTTGCAAAAATAAATCGGCGGGGGGGGGGGGGGCTTCGAACCGTTATTTTTAGAAAAGCGCAACGTCTGCGTTTCGTACAACATACGGTCGAGTAATAATTATTTTTATTGCTTGTTTATTATTAAGAAAAAAACATAAATAAATAAATAATTAAATTCATGCTGTGGGTGTTTGTTGAAATAAAACAAGCCGGTCGTTCTTGGAGGGCCACCGATCAATTCCGAGAACGTTGCAAAAGCAAGCTGCTAATCGCCCGGGACTGATATAAACATTAATAATTATTAGATAACACATAAATCATAATTTTTAACTCAAATATGTCAAAGATAACGGTGCTCGTTGATGCGAAAACTAAGAAAACAGAAGTCGTTACATCATAGCAAGTTTTGTTCATCACAAACAACGACCCTGACAATTTTTAGCATAAAGTTATGTAACACTCAATCTGCAAATTCCATTTAAAAACTGTTAATTAATTTAATTTGTTCGTTCGTGTGCCTTCGTGAGTCGCTCACTTAAATGGGCTATTTTTATTCGTCCAACTTCGAAGTTATAAATAAATTAAATCAAATGCTTCATAATTTTAATTTATAGCAATTAAGTCTCATTAGTTCCATTTACCAATGGTGAAGATGTGTAAAATTATCAAAACTTGGTTTTAAAATAATTTATAAAGTTTTTAAGCATTGAATTATTTTTTTAAACAATTATCAAAAGTAAATACAGTGGAAACTCGGTTATCCGGACTAATTATTGTTGCAGTTCATTAGGAAAATCGAAAATTCGGTTAATTGAATGTATAGAAAAAA
Source organism: Sinopyrophorus schimmeli (assembly GCA_036325965.1). Taxonomy (NCBI): domain Eukaryota; kingdom Metazoa; phylum Arthropoda; class Insecta; order Coleoptera; family Elateridae; genus Sinopyrophorus; species Sinopyrophorus schimmeli. Next base: position 1,133,672 of record JARFIZ010000329.1, on the reverse strand, counting down.
AAAACGAATAATGTGACCATACTTCCTGTGTTAAATGGCATTGTTCCGTTTTCAGATCATTTGTCCCGTTGTCCCCAAGCAATCATTCGAGACGCCAAAATGTCCCGTTTTCAAAAAATTGTCATTTACGATCCTTATTTAAATACAAATTAATTTCACGGCAATTTCGCACTGAAAAAAGTCAAAAATTATGAAAAATAACCGAACCCCAAAGGAGACATTTTGAGAGCCCAACTACGGTTTTAGAATTACTTGAATTTTTTCAAAGTAAATTGATCATTGTTGATTGTGGCGAAAAGCGGAGTGTGCACATTCGAGCTCAAAGTGGCACATTCCGATCTCGGGAAAATGAAGCGCGCCGCTCCGCGTCGCGCTTCATTTGCCTCCCTCGCTCGGAAATGTGCCACTTTTCGCTCGAATGCGCACATCCTCGTATTTATTAAATTTATTTATATTTAAATCAGTTATGCCAAAGAAGTATTTCTTTGAAGTATTTTTTTGAATTAAATTGCCCCCATTTTTGCTTAGATTTTTATTTTTGAGGATTGGAGGGAGTAGTTCAATTATGTATTTTAGAACAGCAGTTTCCAAACTATGTTTCTTGGGTTATGTATAAATACAGTCGAATATAGTCGAAATTCGACATCGAGTTATCCAAAAAAGCACAAAAATTGACTTTTAAAAATCCCGCTGTAGATGTGCCACTGTGATTGGCTCATTCTTGATTCACTACAATGGCCGCCAATTAATTAGCCAATCAGATTGAATTTATTATTTCGTAACTATAGTTACATTAGAAATATTTGAAATTTGAATCATATTGTACATTTAGGGGTAAATAGTACAGTTGTTGCCCAGTCGACAATGATTGGCCATATTTAGAAAATTATATAATAATAAATCTATATTTCCATATATATATTTTCTAATAAATGGTTCGTATTTTTTGCTAATTTACTATATCTTATTTTAATTAGAAAATATTGGCCAATCACTGTAAATTCACTGGTCAATTACTATATTTATATGGCCAATAACTATGTTTTTTAATAAAAGGGCTAATCACTGTACTGTTTAGCCCTAGTAAACATTCGAGATTACACCTGAAAATATTTATGATGTAACTATAGTTACGACATAATGAATTCCATCTGATTGGCTAATTAATTGGCGGCCATTATAGTGAATCAAGAATTAGCCAATCACAGTGGCTCATTTAAAGCGGGACTTTTAAAAGTCTATTATTGCACTCTTTTGGCTAACTCGATTTCTGGTTTCAGCTTGGCTATAACTTATCGAGGTTCGACTGTATTTATACATTATACATAACCAATAGGATATAGTTTGGAAACTTCAGCGTACATGTGAAAAAAATGCTTTAACTTTTTTCGAATTTCGACTCTTATTTCCCATCTTTTTTTTTAACATACCCCACCCAAGTCCTTCTAAAATTTTGATGCACCCCCCAAGGAACATATAAATATGTTTTTATATTTAAAAATTGAATTAATCCATAAATGAAGTCTAATTACAACAGTGTATACAAAATGTGCCTTAAAACTAATTTGTTTATAATTTTTAGAAAAATGAAAATTACCCAAAAATATTTGGAGACATTAATTTTGACATATAAACCTTCAACAATCTGCAAAAGATGATATAAAAATCAACCAGTTGATTTTTAGTGGCCTACTTCAGAAAATTTGACTCATATACAATTTCAATTAATCAAAAATGCGAATCCGTATAACTGAGGTCCGGATAATTGAGGTTTTACTGTAATGTCTTCAATGTTTATATTCAGAATTAAAGTTACTAAAGAAATCATTCACCATGAAAACCCATTAAATGAACCAAATTTATTATTGAAATTTTCCCTTCCGTTTTATTTTTAAAAAAATTTAAAAATATGTAACGAAAGGTTTGTGTCGGTGAGGGACGGTACTACCCTAAGATAATCAATGAAAGGGAGCACATGAAAGGGCTTCAGAATTAGGTCACAGTTAAAAAGCGAAACGCAAATTAAAGCGAAACAACTTTCCCCCAAAGAAATCCTGCAAAACAACGCTAATTCGTTTCCGCGCCATACTAACGATAAAAAATTCCATGGAAAACCACGTCCGCATGAATGAAGGTGAAAATGTAAAAACTTTCACTCTTCGTAAACAATTCATAGGTCAAGGTTCGCAGATTAATCTTTGTTTTAACACAATTTGGAGTAACTTCAATTAATTCGCTATGAAAAAAATAAGTTGATTAATACTGGGACAATTTCAATCTTCTTGAGAAGGCAGGAAACGATTAGAATTTAAAACCTTGAGTTGATTACGTCGAGGTCAAAACAGTTAGGAAGGTGCGTTTTTATTTGCACAAAGGTTTAATTGTTCTTCTTAGGCGCTATCAGCGGTATTTGATTTAAGATTAGGAAGTGACTGAGTCAGACTGGAAATTTTCCATGGGAAGAACGCAATAGACACCCAAAATTTTCGATTTCACATCAAAATGAAGTAAAAAATAAAAAATTCGAGTGTATTGTTTGATCGTTGATAAACTCAATCATCTGAGCTATCGCCACTTCGAAATCACCATCGAAATCAATAAACAAATAGGAAAGGTTAAGGTTCTGTATCGATTCTTCTGAAAGAAGGGCGTCCAAAAACGTTAATTAAACTTACTATGAAAATCACTCTCCGAAGGTGATTTTGGAAATCTTCGCCAACCCATTTCGACTCTGACCTGTTTCACTCTTTTTTCGACTTTACTTCCACTTGGAAGTCGCACTCATAACGCTTTTACCGGCCGGTTTCACTGAGTTCGCCTTCGAGTTTGCGTCAACTTTGGCGTCGATCACGAACCGACCTCATGCCAGGAAAATCGAGAGCGAACAAATACTTTTCCTCCTCGAATATCGGAGAAAGACACGCTTCGAACCCGCAGAATTGCACAACTGGCCCATACCTACACCTTTTTTGGTATTTCGCCTTTACGAATCGATTTCCCTCCTTCGGTTCTCGGATGTCTTCCTGTAACAGTTAAAAATGAATCGCCCCCCGAAGAAGATCGACATTTATTTTTCTGGAATTTAGCGCAAAGTGCCAATACTAATAATAATGCTGGATCGTTCGTCATAATTTTGCTCTTCCAAAAATAGCCCGAGAGTTATGGCGAGATATTTTGTAAACATGATTTTTAAAAGTTTAATAACTTTATCAAAGTCAGACGGTCGAAAAAAAATTGTTTGAAAGGCACCGATAAATGCTTTTTAAATTGGAGAACGATAACTAAACAAATTTTAAGAATCCTTGATCTTTACACCAGGATAATCCTCAAGTTTTTTACTTTGAAACGTAAACAAACTCGGTTATTTTTTAATTTGTATAGCCACGCTCGAAAGGAAACTGTTGGAAAATCTGTTTCCTTCTCTCTCTGAAGATTCTTGAGAAAACTGATGGATTTTCATATGTTGGTTGTTCGGCTTTCTAACAGATGTCTCTAGTTGCATTAAATTGTTTTAATTTACACATTAAAACGATAAACAAACTAAATTTGTTGATAAAAATCGATTGATCGTTTATTTAAGGGAGGGGAAAGGGCGCTCTAGAAAAGTATGGGCAAAAAAGGGTAGCGAGTGGGTACATCTTTGCGATTTTGGCAAAGAACGTGCCCACTTCAAGGATCAGCGCCCTTGCCCACGCGAGCTCTTGGTTTCTCCCAAATTTTAATTTGTGGAGAAACCATGCCCCCCAAAATTAATCGTACCCTTCTCCTATTTTAATTATTTATCTATTTAAGGATTGTTTAAATTAAGGAAAAAATTTAAAAAATGAGATCTTGTACTTTAAACGAGCAATTCTTTTAAATAAATATATATATATTGGTTTCTCGCAAACGGCTTTAACAATTTGGATAAAATTTTGTATTTAAAGGCCGTTTACACTACAGAATTTTTTGTACAAGATTTGATTTTATTTCTTGTACAACATTTGAATTAATAAATGTATGGTTTTCAAATGCTGGTAGTTAAAGTATTGTAATAACCAAAACAAAATATTGAAAAAGATCTAGAACAAGAAATTATTTGAAAACAGAACATGTTCTATATTTCAGACAATTTCTGAATCAATTTAATTTCTATCACAATTTATTATATGACATTAAACAATATAAATTGTACAAGAAATAGAACTTTGTACAAGAAATTCTCGTGGTATTTACTAAAATCACTTTTTCCAATTTCTTTATTGGTTTTTCTCAAAATTTTTCAAAAAAGCAATTCGAAAACAATCTAGCAACCAGTTTACACAACAAACAGTACGATTTAAAACGAAATTTATTGATTTAAACCATTTTAAAAACAATTTACATTCTTACAAAGAAAATAACACACTTTATGACTATTGTTATTAGGTAAATTCATGCGATATAAGTACACCCATTTTTATTATTAGCTTATTGTTTTAATCACTCAATGAAAATGCAATGAAAACGGAACAATTTGGCACATTGAAGACTATAATAATTTTCAATACGAACTCTCGTTGTTATTATTTAATATTTACATGCATTTAATAATCCTGTAAATACATCATTTCACATAACATTTATAATAAACTTTTAACATTAGATTGCGCCTTGAAACACACCTCAAAAACCATCTAAAGCACTTTTATAATATAACAAATAGGTACAACCATTTCCTAAATCAAAAACGTAATCTTCGAATGAAAAGCGCGTCGAACCGCCCAAATTAGTTTTTTAAACAAATTCACGTTTTTTTTATATAATAACATTGCTACTATTTACAAGCGTCTTCCACTTATTATAAAATGCGTCGAATAAAAAATTTAATTTGAATACATGATATGACGAAGTCATGGGGGGAAATTGACTTTTTGAAAAACTTACATACAAGGAAATTAATGGGATGGAAGGAGATGACATACGTATATTTTAGAATGAAGAATATTGCCCGGAATTACTTTAAATTTTTCTCTCTCTACGTAATAACAAATTTATTGCGCTTTGCCTTCCACCACACACGACCCAGTATTGACTTTTCATTTTATTATTTTTAAATTAATTAATCCGCGAGTCGAAGCTCTAATTAATTTGGCTCAAATTGAAGTTGTAAATAGGGCCGAATTAGGTTTTGACCAATTTCGCTTTTTTTTATTACATTTCACAATCGAAACTCGCGTCTTAATTAATTCGGTCTTTTTATTGAAACATCGAGTTCAGGTAACTGAGTACTACCAAATAAAAGAATTATTTAGGCGTAATTATTGCAAAAGAGTGATTCGATCCCCGCAGACGGAAGGACGTCGTTTCGGGGACAAAATCGACGTTCTTCCATTAAGGGATGAAATCTTACATATAAATATTTGAGAGCGTGATGGGAGACGGCAGTTTTATTAAATACTCCCAACGGAATGTTTGGATGCTACATTTTCTTCTTTTTTTTCAAGTTTTGTATATACACATAATGAAAATTCATTACAATTCCGAAGCTACTTTTAATAAGAATCGAGCGGGGTTCTATTTCGAAATTTATCATAACATGATCGATGTTAACATTTGGCAAGTTAGATGAGCTAAAATGATGAATGATAATTTCTGAACACTACTATCAGCCGATGACATTGTTCTGTAAATGGAACTATTCGCATAGTCGCTAATTCCGGCTAAATTTCTCGTCGCTACTCTCACTTCGTATCTTGTATTTCTGGTGAGGTCGTTTATTGTGTATAAGTCATCTAAAATCATAGAAAAATTATTTATTTCATTTTTACACTAATTAGGAATTGTCTTAATTACACTAATTTTGATTTGGGTCCAATTTAAATTTAACCTGGTTTGCTTCTAACACAATTTTCGGGACCCCCATCCACTCAAATTTAATCTCATTTCGATTGGTGAAAACCCCATCTAAATATTATGAACCGTTTTCGAACAATAAACAATTTGTAGCCAACAAATGTAAATATTTTCGAAGTAGATATTTTCGGCGATTTTCTCCAAAATTAATCAAGATAATAACATGCGGTTTTTAACAAGTTAAAATTAATTAGATATATTGTATAAAATATTGGGGAAGTTTCATTGCGAACTTTTCGAATAGCACAAGTTTTGAGTCTTATTTTTGGCGCACAGTTTATCAAACGCTTATAATAATTGAAAATTGGTTTTTCAAAAATTTCCCGCGACACCTGTTCACTAAAATATCATCTAATATCGATTGGTGAAAACGGAATTGAAATCTGGTTATTTATTTTTGAGTAATGAGCAAATTTGTTTAGAATAAATGTAATTTTTATTATGAACACTTCTCTGTGTTATTATTTTTTCTTTCAAAAAGTAATATTTTTAAAACTAACAGAGATTATTAAATTAATTTATTACCAAATTAAAATACATTAATTTTGTATATTCTGTACTATTTTAAAAAGTTTATTACAAAAACTTTCCTATTGGGGCCCGTTATAATAATATATTTGTAGTTTAACTGTGGACTTTTTAAAAAAAAAATTAAATAATTATTTTAAATAATTTTACAAAGATCTTTTTACTAAAATTTAATTATTTATTGTTTGGCGAGGGCCGCATTTAAATCTTATTATTAATTTTTGAGCAATAAACAATTTATTGTCAACAAATATAAATATTTTAATAAACACTTTTCTCTATTGTCACACATTTTTAAAAATTAATTGCTTAAAAACTAATAAATACAATCAAACCGGGTTTTCACCAAAATAAAACACCCCAATTTTTTATGCCCTGTGCCCTTTTGCATAAGACTTTTAAAGTATTTCATAATTGTCGCCTATTTTCAATTAAAATCTGTGCATTCATAGAAATTTTAGAAACCGTTTCAAATTAAACCGAAAAACACTTATCTACTAAAATTTTATTATCTTTCAATTAAAAACAACCCTATTTTATTGAGATCATTTATTTTTGAAGAATAAACAATTTATTGTCAAAAAATATAAATATTGTAATAAACACTTTTTCTATTGTGAAACATTTTTTAAAAATTAATTTCTTAAAAACTCATAAATATAATCAAGCCGGGTTTTCACCAAAATAAAACACCCCAATTTTTTACGCCCTGTGCCCTTTTGCATACCACTTTTACGGTATTTCATAATCGTCGCCTATTTTCAATTGAAATCTGGTGCATTTATAGAAATTTCAGAAACCGTTTCCAAATTAAACCCAAAAACACTTATCTACTAAAATTTAATTATATTTCAATTAAAAACAACCCTATTTTATTGGGATCATTTATTTTTGAGTAACAATACCCATTTGCATCTTCTTTTTCAAAAATAGTTTTCAATTCACTTCTAAGCCTTTAATATTATTTTATTGTGACAGAAAATATATGGTATGCCAAAGTAGCATTAAAATATCAACAAGGATGAACGTCTTAAATTTTGATGAGCTCTTTATAAGGGGTGCTGTAAATCCACCACGAATCTCCATAATCTAATTGGAGTCGCTTAAAAACTTTTACTTTGACTTAGACGGGCACAAAAAGCCAAAAGACTTTAATCCTCAAACTTCAAACTAGTTTCCCCGCTACATTTTTTCTTTTTTTGGAACAAACCAACAAAAAATTAATAAACAATTACACAAACCGTTTTGCATGGGCACATCGACGATATTAGCCGGCGTTCGTTTGGGATCCTCCCCGAACTCCTTATATTGAATCCTGTAACCCAAAGGCTCCATTCCGGTCGGGATCGTCTTATTAGACAAATCTGGTCCACGAATCTCGAGATCAATTGAATGCGATGTCACGTGTTTCAGCATAATTAAATCGGGCGGGTCGGGCTGGACCCCCTCCTTCAGACTTATGAATTTTTCCAGGACCCCCAGCTTGTTCCAGGCCTTGCACTTGTAATCGCCGTAGACCATCGAGTTGTTCACGTGCAGCTGAAAGTTTCTCATTTCGAATCTCGAAAGCAATAAATAAGGCGGCTGAAAAAAGTTACCTGAAGAATGGATCTGTGGGCTTCGCGAATGGCTGCGCGATCTGTAACCGTAATAAGATGGTTTTTGCGATACCACTCGAATTTCGGGGGTGGATTTGCATCCACTTCGCACGTTAAATTAACGATGCCGCCGATGAAACCCCAAACTTGATCCACCTTCTTCCACAGATGGGGGCGGCGGGGCACCGGCTTATCTGTAATTTATTTTTCTAAATTAAACTCGTCGAGAACATTAAAAATTAACGAGGCTTAGATCGAACGCGACGTAAAATTTTTACGCTTCCTCTTAAATTACGTTTTTTTAGTTTTTGTTTGATCAAACAAAAAGGAATTTAAAGACGTAACTCAGACAGTTTTAATAATCTGAAACCGAGGGAATGGCTCGCAATTTATTATGCATCCTTTTTGCGACTATTAAAATAGTAAGTCACAAGTGTGTGGTTATTACGGTCCCTGAAATGCGGAATATTACAAACAAACCCGACCAATATGGTCTCTCCGAACGTATTTCCAAGATAAAATTTAATTTATTAGTTAAAATTTTGCGTTTGGGGTTCTCGATGCGGTTTATTTTTATTCGTTCCGCTCCAATTTTTTTTGCAACATTAATTCGCTCGAATTTCGCATTCGAAATGGGGTCTAGTTTTATATTTTGGCGCCAATTACGGGGCGTGAGGATCTAATTACGCGAATAATGGGCTTATACTTTGAGCGAGTGAGGAATCCTTTTAAACGCACGCTAATCTTATTGTTTATAAACTCCAACTTAACACTTAGTGCTTTTGTTTGCCTTAAGATTATCAAAATAATTCAAAATCTGAATGTGGAACTCTGTAATTAAATTTTAAGCACTTACATTTAGTTAATCCATGTATGCTGACATTTTAGTTTGCCCCCGAAAGTTCGTTATAATTTCTAAAGCTCCAATTTACATAAATTTATTCGGTTTATTATTTAACCTGTATGTGAACTTAAATTAGAGCCTTTTATTCTTTGAAGCCGCGAGTCTGCTCTTTGCAATTTACTGTCATTATTTCGAAAATTCCACTTTGGGCTTTGGCAAGGAAATTTTGTTGTTAATCTATTTTCGCCAGAAGAAAAATATGAGGCTTCTTGCTAAAATTTAATTTTTTAATAGCGTGGCCGCAACAAGGCCGCACCACAGCCACACCACGACCACACCACAGCTTTATGCTTTTTTATTTTTTCGGTGGCATAGCCGCACCACAGTTGCACGCTATTTCATGTTACACATATATAATTTTCAATTTTTTTTTCTGTATTGCTGGGGTGCTGTGGCAATCAGACTATTTTTCGAAAATTACAGCGGTTTTGCGGCAGTGGCGCGGCTATATTTCGTTTTTACTTGGTGTTTCAAAAGTATTGCATTTATTATTAGTAAAAAATGCTTTTTACTATGATAAAGTTCCAATTAAATAATTTTTAAATGGTTTAAAGTATTTTATGGAAACTGAATAAGAATTAATTCGGATTAGAATAATATACAAATTAATATTTAAATAAATTGAGAAATTTTCCGCGACTGCAGAAAGGTAATATTTTGGCAAGAAAATTGTTATTGCCTCCCATTTTTGCTGTGCGATTTTCTTGCTTTGTTTTTCCTCGTAGGGCATTAATTTAGAATGGAATTGTGTAGAGCCCCTAACGCAGAATCTAAATGGCAAATTTCCTTTAGAAATGCAAACATGAGTGCTTTATAAAAACAGGTGTTTTTGAAATTCGTACGTCAACTCGAGAAAACGAGCAAACTAAACAAAAGGAGTTCGTACATTTTCCGTTCAAATATTGCAAGAAGTAAGGTGGTTTCCTTTGGCAATTGAGATCTGACACGATAAGCCTAATGTATTGTAATTAAATGCGAAATTCGGGAAATGTTAAGCGCGGAGAAAACTACAAGACCAAATGATCATTTCTCTTTTCTTTGAGGAAATGAAGTAAAAATCGATTTTTTCATTTGGGCGAAAAACCTTACCCTTTTGTAACGGTTTTTATTCGTTTAGGGATCGGGCTTAATTTTATTCAAGAATTTTTTTTATAACGAGGCACTTGTTTTCTATTTTATTCGGCCTTAAAATAAGTTAAATTAAGTTCGCCAAGTTTTGCAAAACAATTGTAAATTCTTCTCAATTAAAATCGAAAAAACTTTAATAATAATTCTATTGAAAACAAAACTCATTTACTTATTTAATTTTTTTTTTGAATTCACTTATTTTGATTATACGTACTATAAAAAACAATCCTATTATTTTATTTTATTGTTCTACAAAAGAAAAAATTAATTTATCAAAATTACATTCCAAGAACTTCCGAAGTCTTAAGCTTCCTTCTTTAAAAAAAAATTATTAACGTTCTCAGAGGCGCAAAAATAGATTATGCAACAAATCGGAAAAGTCTGAGGGAAAACTCAAATTGAAATTTTTTTATTCATAGCCTCGGTGTTGACTGTGGTTGAAAAATAGGGACACAAAGCAAGAGAAAGCGAAATGGTAAAAAGATGCTCTATATAAATTCATGGTGCTATCAGTGTTATGACCTTCCCCTCGAGATTTGTAATTTTACAACGTGTGCCCATGGAAAAAATTCCCAAACCGACAGTTTGCGAACTTCGAAACATTTAAAATTTAAAACGCCTTAAACAAATCCGTGGGTTTCTTCGACAAAAACATCCCCAAAGCAGCGCGCGACCCAAAACATCCAACCCTTCTTCGATTAATCTCTTTGTGCAATTCGAAATCGTGCGATTCTATTTACAGTAATGAGATCGATTGTGCAAATTAATTTGCGCTTTGCAATTTTTCGCAAAACAATAAGCAGAATTTTAAATGTGGAACGCGAAAATAAAAGATGAGTTGTTGAATCAACGAAGGCAGCCCTTAAAATCGGAATTAGCGGTTCTTTTGCGATTTCAACCCTTCTAAATACACAACGGGCCGTACAAAAGGTAATCACAAATCTCTGTCTGTATGTAAATTATCTCTTAAATTTACATAAAGCGTAAATCATTGCAAAAGTGGAATTTTGTATGTGCGTCAGGTGATTTACGGGTAAAATATGTACTAATTAATTTGCGTTATCGCTTTCAGAAGAGGAGGAAGCGATTATTTAGTGAAAAGAACTATCGGTTTGGCGAGAAAGTCGTTTCGGTTTTTTAGTTTGAAATAAAACCCAATTTTTTTATTCAAATAATGGGTTTTAACTTCCGTGTACTAGGTGGGGTATAACTAACGTGAAAAACATTTTTTTTGTATAAACGGCACTTAGGGTAATCGAGCTTGAAACCGAGTGTGCACATTCGAGCTCAAAGTGGCACATTTCCGATCTCGGGAAAATGAAGCGCGCCGCTCCGCGTCGCGCTTCATTTGCCTCCCTCGCTCGGAAATGTGCCACTTTTCGCTCGAATGCGCACATCCTCATGTTTATTATATTAGTATAATTTACCGTGCGCTCCTTCAAATCAAAAATTTTAATTCAATTTAGTAAATATCGATTTTATAATCAAAAAATGTATTTACCATAGCAATGAGTGGAAAGGAGCAAAAATATATAATCTTGTCAATGCAAGTGAGAGGAAACGATTAAAATTATTTAATTGATTTTTCGTGTAATTTATTGGCCTAAATTATAATAATAATTATAATAAATTATAATAATGAATAAGTTTAGGTAAAACTATAGTTATTAATATATAATCTTATCATTTAACTGTCATAAAGTATAATTTTGTGAATTTTATTTTTGGGGTATGGCAAACCCTACCTACCCGTGCAGAAATTTACCATGGATGCCCTAACAGTGGTAGAAGCCCTTAAATGCTACGTTATGGATTCCACGTTAAAACGTTTCTCAGTGAATCATTTTTAAAGCTAGTAAAGGGCATTGTCGGGTTATGATAAGGAAATCCTTTTAGGAGTTTTTCAGAGTAACCATTAAAGGGCCTTTTAATTTTTGTCAAGAATTCCTTAATAGGTTTTAGTTACCGTAAATATTAAAGGACCTTTAAATGTCTCTTTGTGGATTCCGTAAGAAGAAAAGTCCATAACAAAATTATTGAATATCTTATTTATAAAATATAAAATTATTTCTATTTACTGCAAATTGTGAAGTTATCAATTAAATTATTATTTTTTATTTGTTTTACAGTTTACACTCATACATAATACTTTTTTTGTCACATAAAAGTAATTTTTATTGATAAGTATCTTTATGTACATTACTAAGAAGGCATTCATAAATTACATAACAGCCTATTTGGGTAGCGGCGGAGGGGGGCTTTGATTTGCTAGTTTTTGTTACAGGAAAGGGCTAGTTAAACATAAGGTCACAAAACCCAAATAAATTTTTCTTTCAAAAAATTTCTTTTTTTAGTTTGAAAAAAAACTTTTGAAGTTATATACATATATCCTAACAGGTTTCTAAAAGCAAAAAGGAATTAATTATTTTTAATTTTAACAAATACAGAACTAACAATAGAAAAATATCTTTTGTTGTCTTTTACCTCGGCTGGATATTGCTTTATGTTTAACTAAGCTTTTGTAATATTCTAATAAAATTTATTTTCTTATTATACACCAGGCAAAGAAAATTAAATGTAAAGAAAAACTTTAAATGACCTTATTACATTGCCTTTAAAGGCCCCCATTACATTTCCACTTTTACGAAGCGTGACCATCCTTTTAGGGTAAAGTGTACGGGAAATCTTTAAAGGGCCCTATTAGAACCCTGACACAATTTCTGCATGGGTAGTAGGGCATGTGACATTTAGACACCTAGTACGCGGATGGTTAATCAAACATAAGTGTACCATCATCTTGTTCAATGACCTTTTCTGGTAATTTTCTGATTCATAGAACTTCTGGTCCTTTTCAGCAAAAAATGAATCAAATGCGATTTTAGATCATTTTTATTGGCGAATTTTTTACCAGTTAAAGAGATCAAAATGAATGGTACTCTGATAGTGCAAAATCAAGGTTGTGAAATCAGTGTCTAAATAATTATTGACAAGTAATTAAAATGTGTGAGTTCGAGCGTTGTCATGGTGCAGTAATAATGTATTTACGCTTTGATTGCTTACTCTAATTTTATCAGTTGTTGACACTAAACATCTAAATTAATCGTTTGGTTACTTGAAAGCAACTCAAAATACCCAAAAACCTTTATACAAGGTTGCATAAATAAATATATCATGAACATAAATTAATTTTGTTAATTGAAACATTATTTCTTGTAACGGTCATTCATTGGTAGGGACGGTTTACCTTACTGTCGATTGCGAAACTGAAAAACCTTGATCAAAGCGATTTCAAAGAAATTGTATCGTTGTCAATTTGCGAAAACCGAAATTACTTTGTCGCCAACCCAAATCGGTAACGAATAAATTGTTTAAAGGGGATTAATTCAGTTTTGTAATAAGCTTAGAAATCTTTAGCCACAAGGTGATGAATGACATCAGAAGCAGCTGCCCCTTCTTGTAATTCATCACTTACACGCTTGTAATTACGGATCTTACAATCGAGCAATTAAAGCTCCTTCTAAACTCCATTCGGAACTTAATTAATGCCTCTATGCATACAAGACGAATGCTTTAATTCATTTATCTACGTCCTTTGCTTCACAATTAACCACTTGTTACGAATTCAACTAATTCCCACTTACGTTCGACTTTTAAAGTTATATTTTGATCCCTTATGTTGCCCGTCGTCCTTTGCATCGCCCTGCACGTGTACGTTTTGCTATCGGCCCTCGTCACGTTCCTTATTAACAGGCCATCCCCCATTTGCTGATACTTGGGCGCTGCAAATTAAAAAACTTTGTTAAACACACACACACACGCCAACAAACGGAAAAAGAAGGGTTTTTCCTCGTCCTCCTCCTTTTATTTACGACACGTTTGTCGTCCGAAAATTTTTTTCGCTCATTATCAACACACCGAAAATTTCTGCGCAAATACGAGAGCTCTCAAAATTTAAGCCGGGGTCGTAGAATCAACAATGCGTGCTCCCTTTTGTGTATTTAAACATGTATGAAATATTTGCGAACTTATTTTTTTTGGGGCCGGACGAGGCGGCAACTCCCAAGTTTTTCGATTTCGGAGTGTAATTAATGAGGCACGTATTTGTTGTTCGTTTCGTATATTTAATTGTGGCGTTTTTTCAAGCGAAGCCGTTTGAATTTGGGAAAATGCGACGGAAATAAACTTGGAATTTTTCATTTAGCTTTTGAATATTTTTATTTTTTTGTGTAAAAACGCTGGTTTTCAACTATGTCACCTATCCAGATAAACATTATAGTTTTTGAAAAACCAATATATATATATATACAAGAATTGGTCGTTTAAAGTATAAGATTTGCAAATATTGCAATAGATGGCAATACGCATATTGACCACAAATTGTTTATTTATCGAAAACCGCTTGTCTAATCAAAATGGGACTTCATTGAGCCGAAAGAGAATTAAATTTAAAGTATATAAGGGATTGGAGAACTTGTTAAAAAGTAACTTTAATTTTTTATGGAAGTGCATAAAAATGTAGTCTTAAAATACCCTTTACTCCGTTAATTTAAAATAAATCAATTTGAAAATTGTGCATAATATAAAAAAAATATATAATTATTTCATTACTAAAAAAATTGAGACTAATTCTCATCATCGGTTTTAAAAAATCAAAAAAAATACTCTCTTGATTCACGAAAAAAATCGTAGCGCTCTCATTTTCGATGCAATCTTTAAAAGCAAGACGGATTCGGAATCCTGAGACTTTTTTACATAAGATACATGTATAATAAGTATGGGGCGCAATGCTAATTTTTTAAGTAATTAAAAATTGCAATTTTAGGACCACTTTTTTGCCAAATTTTGAACTTTAAAAAAATTGTAGCGCCGTTATTTATGAACGGATCTTTAAAAACTAATCATATTCGGATTTGGCAGCCTTTTTGGCTTCGGATAGGCTTAAGAAACCATAGGCGTGCTATTCCAAAGCTTTGGGAAAACGTTTTGAAAAAACAAAATCGATGGGTTTTTTTTGGGCAAAAAATGAAAAAAATAGAATTGCTTTATATTGCAAGGGGGGGTTCTTACGTACCCCTAGCGACTATAGCCGGTGTCATTTTCTGTCGCTTTCGCTCTAAAATAAAAATATTCGATAAAACTAAATAAATACCTTTAAAATTTGGTTCCCTACTTTTGAAACACTTTGTGTACATAATACAATGTTTCTTTTAATTATTTAAAACCGTATTAAATTATCTCTTATACTTTTTAAAAAAATGATTCATGGACCAAAAAATAAGGTGTTGATACACAAAATTATAATCTAACCACTCTTCTATTGTTGTAAACTAATAATAAAGCAGCTTGAATTCTAAATATTGATTTTAGGAACGAATTAAAGCTTTCTTACGCGCAATTACGCAATTCGCAAATAAATTATTATTCGAATAAGCTCGTTTAAAATGGAAACACCGAAAGAGAGAGTGTATTAAAGACAGGAACCCAGATTTGAGCCGCAGAAATTAGCTCATTATGTAAAATATAATTACCGAAATAATGCCCTGATTTATAATTTCGAAAAGGTTATTTAAAACATGGTACGTCCGCCATTCAACTTTTACATTCCTTTCTTTCGTGAAACGTCTGGCAAAATTTATCTCACTTACAGTTCAAAGATTTCATTATTCTTTATCTCTTCGCCACGGCATTCAGTTCGTCAATGCCCCTCGCATTATTCACGTGCAAAACGTTTTAAGGTGTGTATTAATAATAAATTACTCCGATTTTTTTTCGGGGGGCTTTTGCCTTTTCATAAAATCCCACTCGTAATTTATGCAAATTTAATGACGAAAAGCTTTTGTTCTGCTCGAAATTTCTTTTTGCCAAAATTCGGATTTTGTTTAATATTTAAAAAGCAAAAGTTACTTAATTTTCGAATTGATTTTTCGAATTATAATCCTTTGTAATTTAACTTACTGCTGAAATTGTTGGCTTTAAGTTCGCACAGGACACCCAATTTTCTCTCCTCTTTTTTTTTAAGAAAAAGGAATGATATAAATTGCCCAATTTCCCAAAACATTTTCTTTAGATACCACTTAATTTATTTAAGTGTACATAAAACGTATTTGGATTACCACCGTTTTTTTATAAAATAAAATAAAAACTTTGAGTTTAATTTTAAAGGCTCGATCAAAATTCTGGATTTAATTATAAAACGTTGTGGAAGTTAGAACTAATAAATCAAAATCTTTGCGAGGACTTTAAATAATTTAATTTTTCTCCAAGAAATAAAAAAAATGTGGGAATCCAAACAAATTAAAAGAAAATCGATTAGTACGTGCGTCAACAATAAAACACTCAAAAAAAAGTTTATTTTTATAGAACACATAAGCAAAAATGTTAGAATTATTTTTTTTTATTGGGAAGCTTAACACGAGCCTATTACCAAATGTCATTACAGGGCTGAAAGGGAATTGCTGTGCCGGAAATTTAATGTCTTGTTCGACAAACGATATCCATTTTAGACTATTTTCTGCTCCAAAAAACTTAAAAAGAACTCGAGCTGTTTTATCCTATATTTCGAAATATGCTTCTCTTAATATTTTAATGCGATCGCCATTTCGGTTCTACACCAATTATAACTACTTAACTTTATTAATCCTGCTTTTTAAATTTATTTCTTTGAAAAAGTCATAATTGGATTAGGTTTAATTAACACAGGGAACCTTTTACTTTAATTCGAATTTTCTATAACAAATTCACTTTGTTTTTCTTTCGGGCTTGAGTTATTGAGCTTCGACTGTATTAATTTTAAAATTTAATTATCTGATATCAAATTAAAAGTTTATTTCTTTGAAAAAGAAACCCAAATTTGAAATAATTGGATTGGATTTATTAATACAACGAAGCTTTAACTCCAACTGGAATTTTCTATATTCCTTTCGGATTTGTCTTACCGAGGTTTGACTGTATTAATTGTGTTTCTTTGAAAAATAGACAGAAATTGGAATAAATCGATTTGGTTTAATTAATACAACGAACCTTTTTACTTCATTTCGAATTTTCTATAACAAACTCACTTTGTTTTCCTTTTGAGCTTGAGTTATTGAGGTTAGACTGTATTAATTTTAAAATTGAATTATCTGATATCAAATTAAAAGTTTATTTATTTGGAAAAAAAACCCAAATTTGAAATAATTGGATTAGGTTTATTAATACAGCAAAGCTTTAACTCCAACTGGAATTTTCTATATTCATTTCGGCTTTGTCTTACCGAGGTTTGACTGTATTAATTTTGTTTCTTTGAAAAATAGACAGAAATTGGAATAATTCGATTCGGTTTAATTAATACGACGAACCTTTTTACTCCAACTCGAATTCTCCATAACAAATTAATTGTGTTTCCCCTTCTGGTTTGCCTTATTGAGATTCGACTGTATTAATGTTAAAATTTAATTAAATTTCAAATCAAAATCGATTTTGCCCAAACTACAATAATTAAAATACATAAAATTTTGTATACGTGCCGGATTGACAAAGCAACTCGAGCAAAAAACATATCAATATTGGAAATTGTGTTTGAACATGTCTTTTATTGATCTTAGAATATTATATGAAGTGCTAGGAGAAGCCCTTGCGATACATTATGTAAATGGAAGGGAAATATTCGCGAATAAAGGGAAACATATTTCGTGTTTTAGGCAAAAAGTAATAAATTAGTAAATTTTCGTTTTAGGCAAAGCGGTGCGGCATTGTTTTTCTCCGAAAAACCCCCGAGATCTTCTTGTGCGGCTGCCAAATTAACTATGCGCATACAGTTTACAAATTAAAGGGAAGGATCCTCGAAAATATAATTACCAAGGTCCTTGTTAGCTTCATTTACCATTATTTGATTTCGGAGGAGCAATTCTATACAATAGTTTGATTTTATTTCGGTCACGTTCGCTTGCATTATTAAAAATCGATGGAATGGTATTACAACAATGCCTACAGGAACGTTTAGCAGGATGTTCCCCTTTGGAGAGGACGACGCATAAATACGTGAGCGTTTTTACAACATTTTTAACATCCGAATTTTATCGGTTTCGGCGCTGTTTAAAATCGAGTAATTCGTGGACGAATTTTTTTTTTAAAAGGGCAAACGTCCCCAACGAAAATAGTCCCAAGTTATTACGTTGTAATTCTCGACCCTCGCTGGTCCAAATTAAGACCGTCTTGTCGCCTCCTTTCACTTCGCAGCGCAAAGTCACGTCCATATTTTCTTCCCCAATTTGCTCCGGCGGCGTGTCCATGAACGTTATGGGAACTGAAATCGGAATAAACGTATTAACAAAACATGCAAACATTCCATGTAAATATTTTAATGTTAAAGTGGACGTTTGTGTCGAAGCCTGTAGTACGTGAAAAAAATATTCATCTCTTCACGTAAACTCGAAAAGGCCATAAATCTGCGAAAAGCAGCCCCCAAAATCTTTTATATCCGAAAAATCGCATGTGCGCCCCCGCATAATTCAAATCTACGATTTTCGTTCTGTTAAAATTTAATTTTTTGCTCGTCCCGAAAACCTTAAAATTTTGGAGGCATTCGAAATATGCGACTTGGTTCGCGCAAAAATTTGATATTTTATTAAAGTTCTTTTTTCCGGAAATAAAAATAATATTTTTCCGCCTCGGCTCTGCTCATTAATACGCTTTATCTAGAATTTCCCGAAATTTAATTTATTAAAATTAATCCGAGGGATAAATGAGAGAGAAAAAATGCGTGGTTTTAAGTTCGTTCGGGTTATTAATTAAAAAAGTGTTACACCTACGTTACGTTTGAAGCTCAATTCTCTTTTGGAAATGGTGATTTTATCTCAATTTTCTACATTTTTATGCAAATGATTGTTTTTTTTTGTACCGGCTTAAAGGTATTAATTCGCTAATCTTTTGTCGCATTGTGAACCAAGAAAATTTACATTAGCCCAAAAGAAAACGAGGATTTGTTTTGGAATAAGTAGTTTTAGCAGAATCTCTAACAAAATTGTTATTAGCTAATAAAAGGTATCCTAATTTACTGCTTTTTCACTATATTTGTTTTAATTAAATCTATTTGAGCTTTAAAAGCTTCTCTGAACAAATCTGATGATTTTGTTTGAAGGAGCTTTTTATAATTAAAAACAATTTGGGATTGCAGACGAATGACTTTACCTTTTGCATATTCTATAATGTTTGTTTTAATTGTTTATATTGAAAAAATTAAATAAATTAAACGTTTAAAGTAAGTAACACAATAAATTTGCAGATGTTCAATAATATTCTTTAATAGATTTTTTTTTATATATTCAAACAAAAAATTTAGGGTTGTTTCAGTGTCCATTAATTTTTTTTATAAAATACAATATTTATATTAATTGTTTATAATAAAATCTACATTGATTAAAGCCGGAAACAATTTACACTTTTTTTTGTAAATTATAATACAAAGAAGAACAAAATAAATAAAGCTTTTTTCAGTTTTGGAGACTACACAATGCTAAATATAATTTATTGCTTTATATAATGTTTATTTAACAATCCAAATTATTTATAACAAAGATGGAAATTTTGCAAAAGTACTCACACAAATTTTTTCACGAAATTTGACCATTTCTTTTAAAGAGAATGAGCTTTTTGTTATTAATTAAACAATTAGAGACTGCAGTGGGCTAAATTATTGCATTCTCCACGCCAAAAGAAGTATAACTTCAAAAATTTGTTAAATCAAAAAAAGCTTTTTATTATTAAACGAAGATTGGGAGTTGCAAAACACTAAATCAATTTTTTTAGCATTTTATAAGGTTCATTTTAATTGTTTATAAAAAAACGTATCAAATTTTACCGTTCAAAATGAGATTCCATATTTAAAATATAAATCTCGCGATTCTCGAAATTATTTCCTTGCATTTCAAAAACAGGACCTCAAAAATCAATATGCAGTTATTTATTTTCGAATTTAAAGTCGACAAAGCGGATTTTAAGTTATTTATGAAGTTGGATTAATTCCGAATGCGCTTTAACTGCATACACTTGAAGTGCATGTTATTACAAAGTTTGAGATATTTAGAAACCGCCTAGTTTCGCCAAACATCAACCGTGGTTGATGTAAATCCTCAGAAGTTGCTCTCAGTTCACATATTAGACTTAGCTTCCCAGTTTAACATTTAGTCAAAGTTTACAAAGCAATTTCAATCTACTTCTGAGGCAAACGTTTTGTTTTATATTTCGACTTTTACGTTGTTTTTTTGTCTAGACCCGCCAACATCTCATCCCCTTTTGTAAGTTAATTAAATCCGTCAACGATTAATTTTCAAATTTGATCGGCATATGTGCATATGGGTGATTCTATTCTAACTATGATTTTTTTTGTGTACTATACTGTTTTGCTCTTACTGGTCATACATTATAAATCTATTAATGAAGTTTTTGTATCAATACGATCATCATGAACATATTTCATCACTTTTCTTGTAGAATATGAGTTGCAGTTCAAAGAAAACTTGCAATATGTCACTTTAATGTCAGTAC
This sequence comes from Sinopyrophorus schimmeli, assembly GCA_036325965.1. NCBI lineage: Eukaryota > Metazoa > Arthropoda > Insecta > Coleoptera > Elateridae > Sinopyrophorus > Sinopyrophorus schimmeli. The sequence continues at coordinate 1,113,116 of JARFIZ010000329.1, read as the reverse complement.
CGTGTCATGTCCTTTTCTAGAATTTACGTATAAATCGGTTATTTTTTTTGTTGCAATAAATAATTCAAACCAATAACTGATAAATCCTAATGTATATTAGGGTGGTCCTTATTTATAAGAGAAACAATTCTTTTTTTCTAATTTCACGGGCCACCACATCATTTGATTACCTATATACCATAAGAAACTATTTCAGTATTCTTTTTTAAATTTTTAATTGACATTTAGGGGTCGCTACCAAGGGTTAAATTTTAAATAAAAACTCGAAATCTCTACATTTGTTAGATTCTTTTATTCATAAGTCAGGACATAAGAAATACAAAATTATTGTTATTAGGGCAAAAGTACCGGTTTTAGATGTGTTAGACCCAGTTTTAGACACTTGAGTAATTTTGATAAAATAACTTGAAAAATACGATAGAAACATAATTGATGTTTCTATCTTAGTTAAAGATACATTAATTACACTTATAGCAGTATCGATAATTCTTATATTTTACATTTGTCAAAATAAAGTAGTAAATGTCCACAACTGGTACAGTGTCCAAAATCGGTGCTTCTACCCTATTATAAATTAAGACATATAAAAATATTTGAATTATTTACTTTTAAGAAACAAGGATTAATTTATTAGTATTACGGTACTTTTTCCTATACGATTTCATCAACAAAAGCAAATATTGCTTTTGTTCTTTATTGGTTGTAATCAATTTATTATAGTTATTCCTCCATTAAAGCAACACCACGCTCAGCTATATCGTTCACTACTCGCATAGAATGAACGAAATTTTTGGCAGCTACATAATCAGCGTCTTCGTTCCAAGTTTTCACGTCTTTATTCAAAAAATTTGATGAGACACCCATAATCTGGAAGAATCGTAAGGGGTTGCTACTCACGAAGTTTTCTATATTTTCTTCGTGGATATGTTTGACATCAATGTTTATTTTTTTTAGGAATTTCCTGTGCCTTCAATTTTTAATGCTTCTACCATTTTCTTCTTCTCTTAAACTGAAATTTCGTTATCGAAAAATGCAAACGCAACCAGCTCTTCCGACAAATATCACAAATGGCATAGTATTTTTTTCGGCACAACAGTAGCCATTTTTTTGTTAAAGCTTTCAAAGGCCCTAAGGTCTTTCAATAATTGTAGGTCGTTTCTTGGTGTTGACCATCCGGTAGAGATATGAAACCAATATTTAATATATATTATCACTGTGAAAATGTATATTTCTCTCATAGCTTTCTCGTCTTTTTTCGTTAGTTTAAATAGGTAAATTTTCAAGCATGGCTCTTGCCATGCCGGGGGGAGGTTGTCTATGCGAATCTGCATGTTCACTTGCAGTTAAAATGCCAAATAAAATCTTAAATGAACAATTACTAAGACTCTTATTTAAGCGGTCATTGTTAAAGTTTGACGACTGGTAGCGACCTCTAAATCGTATACAAAAATTTTAAAAAATCTGTTTCTTATTTCGATGTATATAATCAAATGACGAAATGCCCCGATGATAATTCAAAAGTCGAAAAATAAGGACCACCCTAATGTTCATGATAATCGCAATGATACAAAAATATCATTAATCGTTTTATAATGTATGACCAGTGAGAGCTACACATTTACAAACTTTCCTAAAGATAAAAAAAATGCTAACAGCACCAAATCTAGCACTTGAAATAAGACTAAAAATGGTTCAATGTTATGTATTCCCTGTTTTGTTATACGGTGTAGAAAGCTGGACACTAAATAAAGAACTGCTGAAAAGAATAGAAAGTTTTGAAATGTGGCTTTACAGGAGACTATTATCAATATCATGGACTGCACGAATTAGAAACACCGAAGTACTACATCGAATGAACAAAGATACAGAGTTGATATATACAATTAAAAAACGAAAAATAGAATACCCGGCACATATAACAAGAAACAATAAATATCAACTGTTACAACTGATCATGCAGGGGAAAATTAAAGGAAAAAGAAGCGTAGGCCGACGTAGAACATCCTGGCTACGTAATTTACGAGAATGGTTTGATATGTCTTCAGTTCCGAGCAGTAACATCCAAAATAGAAATAGCCATTATGATAAGCAACCTCCTACGGAGAAGCTAATTAAGAAGAAGAAGTGAGAGCAAACAGTATAGGACACAAAAAACGCAGTTTTTCCTTTTTCAAACAAAAAATCGATCAAATTTATTCGACTTTTAATTTTTTGAATTGAAGAATAAAATAATAATATAGGCAAATCCGATAAATACGAAGATGTGCGCATTCGAGCGAAAAGTGGCACATTTCCGAGCGAGGGAGGCAAATGAAGCGCGACGCGGAGCGGCGCGCTTCATTTTCCCGAGATCGGAATGTGCCACTTTGAGCTCGAATGTGCACACTCGGCTTTAAGCACGATTCGCAATAATTAATTTACTTTCTAGATAATTTTAAGTCCAAATTACAAAACTTTATTTAGGAGTTAATTTCAATTTAATAATTTGTTGCACTAAATTTAATAAAAAAACAAAAATAGACAAGTCCAATAAATGCGGGATATGTGCTCATTCGAAAAAATTAGTTATATAATTTTAATCGTTCCCTCTCACTCACACTTATGCGATTATCGTATCTTTTCGCTCGCTCCCACTCATTGCTATAGTAAAAACACGTTTTTAAACGTAAAATCGATATTTATTAAGTTACATTTAAATTTTTCATTGGAAATAGCAAAAGTTAAACTACACAAATCGAATAAAATCGTAGATGTGCGCATTCGAGCGAAAAGTGGCACATTTCCGAGCGAGGGAGGCAAATGAAGCGCGACGCGGAGCGGCGCGCTTCATTTTCCCGAGATCGGAATGTGCCACTTTGAGCTCGAATGTGCACACTCGGCTTTAAGCACGATTCGCAATAAATAATTTACTTTCTAGATAATTTTGAGTCCAAAGTACAAAACTCTATTTAGGAGTTAATTTCAATTTTTAATTTGTTGCACTAAATTTAATAAAAAAACAAAAATAGACAAATCCAATAAATGCGGGATATGTGCTCATTCGAAAAAATTAGTTATATAATTTTAATCGTTCCCTCTCACTCACACTTATGCGATTATCGTATCTTTTCGCTCGCTCCCACTCATTGCTATAGTAAAAACACGTTTTTAAACGTAAAATCGATATTTATTAAGTTACATTTAAATTTTTCATTGGAAATAGCAAAAGTTAAACTACACAAATCGAATAAAATCGTAGATGTGCGCATTCGAGCGAAAAGTGGCACATTTCCGAGCGAGGGAGGCAAATGAAGCGCGACGCGGAGCGGCGCGCTTCATTTTCCCGAGATCGGAATGTGCCACTTTGAGCTCGAATGTGCACACTCGGCTTTAAGCACGATTCGCAATAAATAATTTACTTTCTAGATAATTTTAAGTCCAAATTACAAAACTCTATTTAGGAGTTAATTTCAATTTTTAATTTGTTGCACTAAATTTAATAAAAAAAACAAAAATAGACAGATCCAATAAATGCGGAATATGTGCTCATTCGAAGAAATTAGTTATATCATTTTAATCGTTCCCTCTCACTCACACTTATGCGATTATTGTATCTTTTCGCACGCTCCCACTCATTGCTATAGTAAAAATTCGTTTTTAAACGTTAAATCGATATTTATTAAGCTACATTTAAATTTTTCTTTGGAAATAGCAAAAGTTAAACTACACAAATCAAATAAAATCGTAGATGTGCGCATTCGAGCGAAAAGTGGCACATTTTCCGGAGATCGGAATGTGCCACTTTGAGCTCGAATGCGCACACTCGGCTTTAAGCACGATTACAAAGCATCCCATTTTAACAGAAAAAAAGTTGGTCAAATTGTTATGTATATATTTACAAAAAACGCAACAAATATTAATCACTAAATCGTATTGATACAAAAATTTCATTAATCGTTTTATAATGAGAGCAAACAGTATAGGACACAAAAAATCACAGTTAGAATGGAATCGCCCATATGCAAAAAGCTCAAAAAGCTCCCTTGCAAGGACGATTTCGAAAGGACCTCTTCGCGGGACGCAAAAACAAAAAAATTATCTTCTCGTCGACGATAATAGGCCAACTTAAGCATTGTCTCGAGGTTATTTAACATAAGCCGTTAAGGAGATAGAATAAAATTAAGGGTCGTAAGCGCGCAAACATAATAAGTAAATTATGTGAAGGATAATGGCGTTAATAATCCAAAAGTTAGTACCTTCAACAGTGAGATGAAATTGAGCAACATCATGGCCCACCCGGCAGCTGTAAGTACCGCTGTCTTCCTTGGTGACGGGCATGAAAGCCAGCGACGTGCCATAAGAGCTGACCTCCACTCCGGGATGGCTTTTCGTTCCCAGAGATCCTTTGGGTCCGCTCCAGGACACCGAACGACCCGCCTCGTCCCAGCACGTCACCATAAAATTATGTCCCTGCTCGATCGTCGCCTTCGAATGGGATAAATTCACGGCGCCCCATGCCACATCTGAAACACAGCAACGTTTCGTCTTGCAATTCCTTCCGTGGCCACTTAAAAAATTAATAAAACGTCTCGGCGACGCCGACGAGCGACGCCGCTACAGGATCTCAAACATTAATAACCTCGTTTCCGGCACGTTCTGCGTAAAAGAAAATACGACAACAATATCTTCTTCCTCGCATAAAGAGCACACAAAGCTTTATTAAATATTATAATTGTAACCCAGATAACATAACGGACTCCTTTATAATTCAAGACGGGGGGCGGGGGAGAAAAAAAGGACTTTTCCGTCTCTTCCGAGGCTCGTCTAATTGAACGCAGACAGCGGTACCTTTGAGATTTCCTGTTTAAATTTAAATCTTAGCATTTCCCTTCAACGCGATAAGGAACGCTTTATCCCGGAATAAATCTGCCAAAATCACTGTCACTTAGCTTCTCCGAGACGTACACCTTGGAATCGTTTCTCATTAACTCGAAAATTGAACTTAGTAGCTGCGAATTATTGTTGTGTAAGCAAAAGCTTCTTTGTTGCGTTTTTTTTTTTTTTTTGGGAATTGGGGGAAGCACCGAGATTACAGTTAGGCGGTTTACTGATTTATTTGTGGTGGTGTTTGTTATTATGCTTGATGGAATTTTGAAAAGGTTCGTTTTTGGGTTTTTGCTTGGTTTATTGGCGCTTGATTTTTAGGATTGCGGTCGGATACATAAAATGCAGCATAGTTATAGATAAATGCAACAAAAGCTGTAAATTGTTATGTTAAATTAATGGAAAAATTTTAAAATTAACTAGTGGCTACTTCGAATTATAATTAAGGGCTGAAATTTGCAAGTTTTTTTTTGATGTTAAAAACCAAAGATTTTGGAAAACGCGAATTGGGGAAAACTATGATACGTAGACTATTAAATGGAGTTTATAAACAACCAAAAAAATAGTAAAAAAATTTTAACTACCCCTATAAAATCAGGGGACGTTGTGATGCTAGTGGAAATGTAAAATCTTTGATTTGCCTATGCTAAAAAACACAGATTTTGAAAAACAAAATTTGAGCAAAATTATTGTACGTAAACTATTAATTGGAGTTTATGAAAAACCAGAAAAATAATTAAAAAATTCTAACTACCCCCATACGATCAGGGGAGGTCCTCATGCAAGTGAAAATGTAAGATTTGATTTGTCGATGCTAAGAAATACAGCTTTTTAAAAACGTGAATTGAGTTAAACGCAAAATGCATCTTGTGACATATCTGATGCTACAAATTAGTTTATAATAATTTATTGTAAGTCAAAAAAATAATTTAAAAATTCCTGGTTAGCTGTAAAGAAATTTCGACACATTTTTGAAAGATGCTAATTCTGGTTATATTTTCTCTCAATTTGTAGATGTATTCTCTCATAAACCTTTCATCCCTTATTGCCATAATTTTCTATAAAGTTATTATTGTTTATAAAGTTCTTTTGTAGCTAATTATTTAAAAGAAAGTATTTTTCAATAAGAAAAATACTTTCAATATGATTAGTGGGGGTGTGTGAAAACATCTTAATATATCAAAATTTTTGAAAAAGCCATTTGTGACATATTTGATGCTACCAATTAGTTTATATTAATTTATTGTAAGTCAAAAAAATAATTTAAGAATTCTTGGTTAGCTATAAAGAAATTTCCACACATTTTTGAAAGATTCAAATTTCTGTTACATTATATCTCAATTTGTAGATGTATTCTCTCATAAAACTTTCATCCCTTATTGCTATAATTTTCTATAAAATTGCTATTGTTTATAAAGTCCTTTTGTAGCCAATTAATTAAAAGAAAGTATTTCTCCATATGAAAAATACTTTTAATATGACTAGTGGAGGTGTGTGTAAAGATATCTTAATATATCAAAATTTTTGAAAATCGCAGTTCTGGCATATCTGATGTTAAAAATTAGTTTATAATATTTTATTACACACCAGAAAAATAGTTAAAAAATTCCTGGTTAGTTGTAAAGGAATTTTCACACATTTCTGAATGTTGCTAATTCTTGTTATATTGCATTTTTTGTATATGTATTCTCTCATAAACCTTTCATCTCTTATTGCCATAACTTTATATGGAGTTGCTAACGTTTATAAAGTCCTTTTGTACCCATTACATTTAAAAGAAAGTACTTTTTAATATAAGAGATAAATTTAATATAGATTAGTGCAGGTGTATTCAAACTCATTGCAATAAGTCAAAATTTTTGAAAATGAATTTTAGAGCATACCTTATTCTATAAACTAGTTTATAATAATGTATTATAAACTAGAAAAATAATTAAAGAATTTCCGGTTAGCTGTATAGAAATATCCATATATTTTTGAGTATTGCTAATTTCTGTTATATTACCTTTAAATTTGTATAGGTATATATTATCTGTTAAACCTTTTATCCCTTATTGCCATAATTTTCTATGAAGATACTATTGTTTATAAAGTTCTATTGTAGCTAATTATTTAAAAGAAAGTATTTCTCAATAAGTAGATTTGCCTATGCTAAAAAATACAGATTTTTTAAAACGTGAATTGAGTTAAACTATTGCACGTAATGGACTTATTAGAGTTTGTGAACAACCAGAAAAATAATTAAAAAAATTTAATTACCCTATTAAGATCAGAGAAGGTCTTAATGCAAGTGAAAATGTAAGACTTGATTTGTCGATTCTAAAAAATACAAATTTTCCAAAACGCGTATTAAATTAAACTATTGCACTTAGAAGACTTATTGAAGTTTATAAACAACCAAAAAAATATTTAAAAAATTCTAACTACCCTCATAAGAACAGGGGAGGTCTTCATGTAAGTGAAAATGTAAGACTTGATTTGTCGATGGTAAAAAATACAGATTTTAAAAACGCAAATTGAGTTAAACTATTATACGTAAAGAACTTATTAGAGTTTATAAACAATCAGAAAAATAGTTAAAAAATTCAAACTACCCCTAAACAATCAGTAGAGTTCATAATGTAAGTGAAAATGTAAAAGTTTTGATTTGTCTAGTTTAAAAGAATCTAGATATCAATAAAAAATAATGTGCTCAGTAATTATGAAACAAATTCGCTAATTCTTCTATTCATTTTAATCAATTCAAATCCACCCAATTTAATAAGAGATAAATTAACCGGTTATGAAAATAATCAGCAATCAGTAAAAGACCAAGATTTTTTTTAAATCGCAATAGCGATTCGTTTTAGAAAAATAAAAGAGAAGACTCTGACGGGATTCCAAGGCTTAAAAATATATTTTATTTCCTCAGATAGAGCCGAATTATAGAATTAGGATGGGATAGGGTTATATATCTTTGTTAATAGAACCATTCATTGCTTTAAGTAACGTCTCTAAAATTGGTTCTTTTATTAAATTCAATCTTGGAGCTTTCGAATTTCCTACTAAATGTTCTAGCTGCAAAAACTTTGAGTTAAATCGAATTACAGTCGAACCTCGTTAGTATGAACTCCTCATTAGTATGAAGAAAACTTTCCCGATAAACATGTTCATAATATCGAGGTTTGACTGTAGTAATAAATTAATTGTTTATATTTGCTTCTTAAGCAATCTGAAATTGTTTCATATTATTATTGATAGAGCCATCATCTATCAGCCTATCGGAATTAGAGTAACCCAATGTGAAAGATGCAAGATGAAATAAATGGTTACGTTCAGAGTTTGAAGATTAGGTATGTTCTAAAGTTTAATGATAAACGAGACAGAATTGTTATTGTGACAGACTGCATTAAGCCTAAACGAGATTTATAGCTAGTTTAACTTACACACAAAGCAATAATGTAAATCTCCAACGTAAAAAGCTCGTTTTCTTTCAGAAAGTTCAGGTGCGCTTCCTAATGAAACGCACACTTTAAGACATATTCATCAATTTTTATTAAGATGTATCCTATTTGCTTGTGCCTCATAAAAACTTATGCCTCAGTTCGAGTCGCGGTTACATCCCCCTGTTTACATGTTTATTCTATCTCTTCGAGTTTCGCAAAATTACAAATCGAACCTTTAAGCCACATCTTCGAACCTTATTAAAACTTACCTCTCCTTAAAAGCACTTTCGCAAGAGTCTTTTTCGAAAAGTTAAAAATTTACAACGGATAATCGTTCGTGCATATTTTGTGTATCGAAGTTGAAGTGGAAAATTCCACGACCTTTTTTCCGAGTTTGAATAAGAAAATTTACGGCCGATGGCCGCTAAAAATACAGTTAAACATATTCGAACGCACATAAAATGTTATCAGCTCCTACCAAAGTCCGTTACACACACTTTTATAGCCGAACTGGAACCGCCTTTTCATCGTAAAAGAGCATTTTCCGAAATTAAAGCACTTTAAATCAAAAAAAATGTTTTTCTAATCCGAAATTCAATTTCAATTTGATAAATAATTAATTTTTGCACGGAATGGGGCAACTGCGTCGCGTTATAGACGGAGGAGTTTCTTTTGAAACAGCTTTTTGGGGAGACCCGACGAAAATTAGCAATATTTAATTTCGAGATTTAATAAAAAAAAACTGTGGGGGTGTGTTTATTAAGTTTTGCTAAAAATAAACTTGCTCTAAGCTCGTGGAAATATAACGAGCTTTAAAAGTAATCATTTCGACTCCCTGCCGGGCTCAGAAAACTAATAAACGCTGGGATTTATTAAAATAATTTGTCTCAACCGTAATTATGATTCGATTTTGGCGCTTAAAAATTATTTTGGGATTAGCACGGGGTCCATTGTGCGATTTAATTTTTTTTAATTTGGTTATAGTGTGTTTTTAATTATTTTAGACTCGAATTTAATAAGATTTTGGGTATGGTTATTTGAACAGTAATTATTCCTGTGGAAATGTTGTAAAAATTTAATTAATCCAGTCATTTGTGTACATCCAACGGTAAAATTGTGATAATGAAATTAATTATACGTATCAAAACGCTATTTGTGAGATGTAAATGCGGGCTTTGCTTTATAATTATTTCAATTTCGCTTATTTTGTGTTTGGAATGTTGCAATACTGCCATTGATGCAGGGCAGATTGGAGATCATTATCGAATTCATGCGAGGAAAGCAGAATTTTTGAAAAGTACCTTTGGAGTAAATCTGATATTATAAATTATGTTATAATAACTTGTTCTAAGTCAGGAATATAATAGAAAAAATTCCAGTTAGCTATAAAACGTTTATCAACAATTTGTTAATGTTACAAAAGTGGTTCAAAATTTGTATATCTATTTTTTTATTCTTTGATGTAAAATTTTGCTTTGGATTAATCCAGTTTGTTATGTCTTTGCAGTAAATTATTATAACATTTATTGAAAGATTTATTGCAAGATTCTGAGATTTTAAAACTTACTTTTGGGGCATATTGAACATTATAAATCACTTTATAATAGATTATTAAAAGACAAAAAAGTAATTATTAAATTCCTTGTTGGCTATAAAAGATTTTACACCTATTTTTTAATAATGCAATATTTTACTAAGGTATTCTTAAATTTGTTGATATATTATCTCATAAACTTGTCATCCCTTAATGCTGTAATTTTTTTTTGTGTTATTATAGTTTATAAAATTCATTTGCGGCTACTTATTTAAAAAAAAAATTTTTTTAATATGAGTTATTATTGATATGAAGAGTGTAGGTGTGTTTAAAATCAATGCAAGAAAGTATGACTATTGAAAGCTTATTTTGGAGCAGATCTCATACTACAAATTAATTTGCAAACAGTTATTATAAGCCAAAAAATAATAATTTAAAAATTGCCGAATGGCTGTAATGAATTTACCACACATTTTTGAATATTGCTAATTTCTGTATTATTATTGCTAAATTTGTAGATGTATTCTCTTATAAACCTTTCATCCCTTATTGCCATAACTTTGTATGAAGTTGATATCGTTTATAAAATCTTTTTGTACCCAATTCATTAAAAGAAAGTACTCCTAATCCTAATAAGAGATACATTCAATATAGATTAGTGCATATGTATTCAAACTCATTGCAATAAGTCAAAATTTTCGAAAATGACTTTTAGAGCATATCTGATTTTATAAACTAGTTTATAATAATGTATTATAAACTAGAAAAATAATTAAAAAATTCCCGGTTAGCTGTATAGAAATATCCACATATTTTTGAGTATTGCTAATTTTTATTATATTACCTTTACATTTGTATATACATATATTCTCTGTTAAACGTTTTATCCCTTATTGCCATAATTTTCTATGGAGTTACTATTGTTTATAAAGTTTTTTTGTAGCTAATTATTTAAAGGAAAGTATTTCTTAATAAAAAAAATTCTTTTAATATGATTAGTGAAGGTGTGTATAAACATATCTTAATATATCAAAATTTTTGAAAATGCCATCTCTGACATATCTAATGTTAAAAATTAGTTTATAATATATTATTACAAACCAGAAAAATAGTTAAAAAATTTCTGGTTAGTTGTAAAGGAATTTACACACATTTTTGAATGTTGCTAATTCTTGTTATATTATCTCTCAATTTGTATATGTATTCTCTCATAAACCTTTCATCCCTTATTGTTATAACTTTTTATAGAGTTGCTACTCTTTATAAAGTCCTTTTATATTCAATTATTTAAAAGAAAGTACCCCTTAATATAAGAGATACATTCAATATGATTAGTGCAGGTGTATTCAAACTCATTGCAATAAGTCAAAATTTTGGAAAATGGCTTTTGGAACATATCTGATGCTACAAACTAGTTTATAATAATTAATTATAAACTGGAAAAATAATTAAATAATTCCCGGTTGACTATAAAGGAATTTTTACAAAACTTTTAGAATTGTAATTTTCTGTTTTATTATTTCTAAATTTGTGGATGTTTTCTCTCATAATCTTTTCAATTCGTAGTGCCATTATTTTCTAACGTATTATAACCGTTTATAAAGTCTTTTTGTATTCAATTATCTAACGACAATTGTACTTCAATATAAGAAAACTATTTTTCTTAATATAAGACATAGCTTTAATATGATTAGTATAGATGTGTCCAATTTGCTATAAATCAAACAACATTTTTGAAAATCGTTCGTTTAGCAAACCCGATGGTATCAATTAGCTAAAATAATTAAGTATTTCAATTAAAAAGTTTTTGCATAGCCGAAAAAGCTTTCCACACACTTTTTAATAAAGCACATTTCTGTCAGTTCTTAATAAAACTTAACTTATTGTGAGACAGCCTCTTAAAGAAATCAATTTACCATAATCACCTAAAAATTAAAATAAATTTTAATTTACAACCAAGAATCCACCGAATTAAATTCTACAGAAAATTTAAATCAAACAAAAAGCTTTGTTTCCTACCAGATTTAATGCCTGCGCCCAAAGATACATAAATCTCTTCCTCCGAAATCAATAAAATTTCGTTAAACAATGAAAATCTTTGCAAAATAAACACAGAAACAACTTTCGTCGAATTTAATATTCTTAAGTTTCGGGCGTAGAATAAAAGGTAAATGTTTACATCTTGTTATGCTCTTTAAAGATGTGTGGTTTCGTTCCGAAGTTGTTGCAAAGTTGTTGCTGGAAACTTATTAAATCAAACCAGAAATTTCTGACACTTAATTAAAATTCTTCCAATTAGAAACGGGCCCGTTTGAGATGAAAATTATTTGATAAACATCAAAGGGAACAATTAAACAATCTCTGACCTGTTAATAACATTCGTTCTAATTGGGCCAACAAAACTATTAAGCATCTAAATAAATGGGGGATCCCTACGAACGTTACACTCGTATTTATAAATTAGTTTATAACAAAATTAGCTCAAAATAGGAGTATCCAAAAGCTCGAGCTTACTAATTATAATTTACAAAGTTTATATATCAACGTATAAGTTGAGATTTGTAGAACTTGATTAGAATTCTTGAAAATACAAGTTTGTTGTTATTAATTAAAATGATGCAACGTCCCAAAAGCGACATGGTAAACTTATACAAATGTCTTCGTGCCCTTTCAACTCGCTTAATGATCCCGAGGTGCGCAAAAAATCGACTTTTGGGCAAAAAGTGCAACATTTCGGATGCCAAGCATAAATTTACAGCCCTCACAAAAGATTTAACGTGGACGCAAATTAAATCGTCGTCCTTTTTAAATTTTACACTTGCTGAATTCGCAAAGCTCTGTTTGTTTTATTCTTTTCCCATGTTTTAAAAATTAAGTCCCTCCTGGACTTCGCAAATTTATTTCTCCGCCGAAACGTTCGTTTACGCTTTAATTATTCAAGCCTCGAATAACACGGTTTTAAGTGGATAAATCTGCCGGTCGCGCAGTAAGAGGTCGTCGACTTAGTTCAACAAGAAATTGATAACGGAGAATCGCGATTTTAAGAGAGCAAAAGGGCGCTAAAAATCGGAGACGTCGTAAAACATAATTAAACTTTTAAGTATCGGAAGGCGTCGCGTGCCGAAATGCTAAAACGCCGAAAATAAAGAAAAAAAAAGTGTCTGTGTGCGCGAATTGAAGGGGACGCTTTTCGATTAGCGATTTTATATTTTTTACGCCAGATTTAAACTAATTTAGGCGTAACCCTTTTTTAATAAAACTTAAATCCGCGGCCGTTTCACTCAGGGCTCTCGGTGAAGGAGATATATTTTTGTAAGAGATATTTTGCATAACGGGGCAATAAAAACCACGCTTAGGCTACATTAATAACGCATTTCTAGATCTTGCTGCAAACATTTCCGATGTAATATAGCATTTCCCGGAGGCTCTCTCAGATTTCTTCAGATTAAATTTACCATGAGAACTACCAATTTCTCTAAAATGAGTTTTCGATCCAATTTTTGCCTTTTTTTCTTATGGAACTAATGTACCTTGGTGGAAGTGGGCCCATTTCACGATTGGGGTGTTACGATAATTTGTTGCAGAATTAAATTTTAATAAAATATTTACAGAATTTCTTTTGGCAACATTTTGACTTTTAACTTTCGCCCAGAACTTATGAGTCAATTAATTTTTAGTACAAAAAAATCGGTTTGGGTTTTTGCAAGCAATTAATTTTTATATTTACAGCAATTTGAATTAACCGTTTGACATACAATAACGTCTAGGAGACGTCAAGAACTGTATTCAATTTTATGTTCCGAAAAAGGTTTGTTTTCAACAATAATTTTGTTAAAAGGCACGAAATTGGCGATTTGGGAATTTTGTTATTAATATAATTCTGTAATATTTAATTGCGAATTGTCCAGAGAGTAAATTAATTCTTGTAAAGTGTGCTTAAAGCCGAGTGTGCGCGTTCGAGCGAAAAGTGGCACATTTCCGTTCTCGGGAAAATGAAGCGCGCCGCTCCGCGTCGCGCTTCATTTGCTTCCCTCGCTCGAAAATGTGCCACTTTTCGCTCGAACGCGCACATCTTCGTATTTATTCAATTTGTTTAAATTACTTTTTGGATTTAAAAAGCAAATAGCAATGTATTCAAATAAAACGACATATGTGCAGGAACATATAGATTGATAACCACTGGTCTAGCTATACACAAGCGCAACATAGCGCGTTGTTATATTTAATTTAGCCGCGTCAAAGAAGTATTACTTTTAACCTGCGTACAAAAGTACATGCACCGGTTTTTTTTACATAGAATGAAATTCAGTTTTAAACATTTAGCAAAATTATTAAAGTAAACTCGAAGAATAAATTATTTTAAGTTTTTAGACAACTCAAATTAAATAAATTAATAACTTGGAAAATTTTTAAAATATATTTAAGAATTTGAGAAATTTTTAATTATCAATTTTTTTTGTCTAACACAAATTGAATAAAACAAAACTTTATTCGGTAAATTTAAAAGCAAATTTTGATGAAAAAATCATTATGTATTTTTAGAAAACTCAAATAGAGTAAATACAGAATTTGTGGATTTTCAAAAAACTTTGAAGATCATTAATTTACGCAAATAAAATTAATATTGGAGAAAAGTCGATAAATAAATTATCTTAATTGTTCAGAAATATTAAATTTATAAAATTAAATACAGTCAAACCTCGATAGGTCGAAGTTGAAGAGAAACTAAAAATAATTCGCGTTATCAAAAATTCGAGCTATCGATATAAAAATTTTTTTAGTTTCTGTTGTTAAAATTTACTTATTGTTTCTTTTTCTTAATAATTTTCTAGTGATTTCTTGCTAATATCTAAATCTTGTGTCTTGCACAAGTTGTAATTAGGCTTCATTTATGGAATAATTCAATTCTTAAATATAAAAAATTATTTATATGCAACAAAACTTTAGAATGACTTAGGTGGGGAATGTTAAAAAAAGATTGGGAAACACTGCTCTACATATTTCAATATATTTAAAAACTATTAATTATTTATGTTATGTTATTTGTGTATGCTCATAACAGTTAAGTTGAGCCAAATTAATAGTTTTTTTCGGACTCATCAAATTCGTTTTTTTGTATGTCAAGGGGTTATAAATGAGTGTACTATTTTCGATAACTTCCCAGATTTAAAAGTTTGAGTTTTTGAAATTGAGATGGGGGTGTACAATTTGGCCGGCCAAACCGGCCCTAAGGTTTAACCGGGTTAATTAGCTTGTTAGCCAACCAACCAGGCTAAATTAACTGGTTAAACTGGTTAAATTAGTTAACCAGTTAACCAGCTTAGAAATATTTTATCATTTTCTCAGCTCGAATTGATTTATAGAATTAGAGTAGGAAAGAGTTGTTTCTCTCCTCAAATTGAAATCAAACAGCTCTAAAAGCTTAGAAAAAATATTTAAAAAATTTCGAATAGAAAACACCAGTGCATTTTCTTTTTCCCAAGACTGATTGCAAAATTTTGGAATAAATGCTTTGATTTCTATTATTTTTTGACCTAACTTGTAAAAGCCACAAATTAACATTTTTAATACTGTTCATCGCACTTAATAAAATGGCAACATGGTGTTTGAAATATTTTTCAATCTACGTTCAGGATTTTTAATTTTGGGTCACTTCCATTGCGCATTCAGATTATTGGCCATAAGGCATGAATTATTGCTTCTACGTTTCGGTATCGACATGACAGTAACGTTTATGTATTGATATAACATCCAGAATTGATGTTAATTGTTATTGGAAACTGCAGAAATTGTTGTTCGGATGATTTAATTAAACTGCACATCGAAATTCCAAATTAATGCCCATCTGTAACCGGTAAAAGATTCTCGTTCAAAATTAATTTCGTACCGAATTTAATTATTTAAAGAAGGGGACGGCTGGAAAAAAATTAGCTAAAAGTGTGTGTGAGCAGATACCTAAATATAATTCCATCGCCCCAGAAAATTGGGTTAATTTAATAAAAGGTTGTCAACCCTTTTTATAAGAGCTTATCCTAACAGGAAACCTTTTAGAAATCTTCTCTAATAATAATAATTTGGGAAGAGATGTGATTTATGCGCCGAGCAAATTTCTTCCAATTAATTTCGGCGAATTTTTGTAAATTTTTCGCACACGAAAAGGCCGCCACATTTATTATTGCGTTTTGCCCTTGCGCGCGATGAAACTTTAATCCAACCTGTGCCGCGAAAGATAATTTAATAAAGTTTATTATGAAGTAGGAAGATGCTTATTATAATATAAGCACGAAACAGTCATCACTATTCCGAGCATTTACAGCTGTTTTAATGTTAAACTTTAACGGTACATCATGCCCCCTGTTTCGTTCTGAAAGTAAAGTTAATTTTTTCGGTTAGATCAGCGTTTCCCAACGTGGGTCCCACGCCCCACATGGGGGCAATTTAAAGGTTTAGGGTCGGGGGCAATATTATTATTCAATTTGAAAACGTACTGGATTTTTAGTTATCTATCTACAGTCGAACTTCTATAAGTCGAACGTTGATAAACCGAATTTTTGATAGTTCGAACTCGAACCAGTTTCCTTAGGACTTGCCTATCTCAGCGTTAATATTTTTATGTCAATAACTCGAAATTTAATAAATCGAATTATTTAATTAGTCGAAGCGTTTTACAATTCATAAAATTCAAGTTTCCATTAGTAAATAGGTCGATGACTCGAAGTTAAATTTTACAACTTTTCTAAAAATTTCGCTACCTGAGAGAGGATTAACGACGGCGTGGTTTGGTGTTATTGATGCTTTAAAAGCTATATTGTTAACTACGAATAAAAGGTTTATACTACAAGAATTTTTTGACGGCGGCACTTCAATTGGATTTAAAAAATAATTAATGTTTGAATGTCTTATGAACAGTTATAAATTTTTGAGATGGTTTTACCGTATATTTTTCAAAAAATGAAACTATTTTTGCATTTTAGTTTTCAATTTGCTAGTTATTCGTCGACTACGAAGACTAACAAATGTGTTTTACGTTCTTTATAGTTTGTAACAGAGTTTAACAGAAAATCTAAAAAAATTTAATACTTTTTCTAAAATTATTTACGTATTAACATGGAGTGTAAACGAAAATTAAAAAGTTTAACCATAAGGGAGAAAATTAATCTTATAAGAGAAGTGGACCGTGGGCTCAAAAGAAAAAAAAATATAGCTAAAGATTTTGGTATTCCCGCAAACACTTTATCAACCATTTTAAAAAACGGAGACCTAATTGTAGCTGCTGAAGATACAAATGACAAATGTCAACGTTGATAAAGATTTGGAAGTTGCTGAAATTCCTAGGGATGAAAGCATTATAAGTAAAGTGCTAGAAGAAAATAAGAAAAACTGTGAAAGTGAAAGTGAATATGAAAGTGATACAGATGTTACAGTAAACATCCCTTCAACAACTCAAGTTTACAATGCAATAGATACTATTTCTCTATTCCTATGTGCTGAAGAAGATGTTCCTACAGATATATTATTATCGGTAAGATCATTGGAAAAATTTGTAGAAACGCAACATTTTGGAGCAATGAAGCAAAAGACAATTTTAGATTACTTTCAATTTAACAGTAAATAATATGTAAATAACTATATTTTTCAGGGACTTAATAAAAATAAATAATGTTAATGATTGGAGATCAATTTTGGTTATTTTCTATAAACAGATGAATGATATATATATACGGAAGTATTTAACTGAACTTCTTTTGGTAACTCGAGTTTTTGATAATTCAAATTATTTTTGCTGTCCCTTCGACTTCGACTTATCGAGGTTTTACTGTATTAGGGGCAAACAGTACAGTTGTTGGCCAGTCGACAATGATTGGCCATATTTAAAAAATTATTTAATAATAAATCTGTATTTCCTAATATATAATTTCTAATAAATGGTTTGTTTTTTTTTTAAATTTACTATATCTTATTTTAATTAGAAAATATTGGCCGAGCACTGTAAATTCACTAGTCAATTGCTATATTTATATGGCCAATAACTATGTTATTTAATAAAAGGGCCAATCACTGTACTATTTACCCCTATATGTGATGAAAATTTATTTATTGTTTTTCTTAGTAATTCCATAGTGATTTTTTTCTAAAACCTAAATCTTGTGTTTTGAACAAGATATAATTAGGCTTTATATATATAATAATTTAATTTTTCAATACAAAATTAAAAAATTCGGTGCGTGTACTTATGTACGCGCATTAGAAGCTATACTTCTTTGGTGTAACTAAATTAAATATAACTACGTGCAAAGATAAGTTCAATAAATACGAGGATGTGCGCGTTCGAGCGAAAAGTGGCACATTTCCGAGCGAGGGAGGCAAATGAAGCGCGACGCGGAGCGGCGCGCTTCATTTTCCCGAGATCGGAATGTGCCACTTTGAGCTCGAACGCGCACACTCGGTTTTGAGCACGATTCACAAAATTTAAGCCAATAATATAGACAAAAAAATAATTTAATAGTTTTTTCGCACTCCCACCTACGATATTATCGTATCTTTTTGCTCACTTTCGCGTATTGCAATGGTAAATACATTTTTGAACACAAAATACAAAATTACTAAACTAAGTTTAGTTTTTTGATTTGAAAGCAAAAGGATTAATTAAGGCAAGTCGAATAAATACGAAGATGTGCGCGTTCGAGCGAAAAGTGGCACATTTCCGAGCGAGGGAGGCAAATGAAGCGCGACGCGGAGCGGCGCGCTTCATTTTCCCGAGATCGAAATGTGCCACTTTGAGCTCGAACGTGCACACTCGGTTTTAAGCCTCATTCACAAGTATTAATTGACCTTCTTACTTCAACTATCGAATTTTCGTTAGCAATGCTAATATTTCACTCTCAAAGCGCCAAAAGAAGTATAACTTTAAAAACATTTATGTTACATACGGCGGCGAGGGGGAGGCATTTAAATTTTTGAATGACTTATGTGGCACATGTTAAAAAAAAACGTTGGGAAACACTGGATTAGATGGAAATAATTTGTGTGCAAGTCAGGGGTGCACTCACTTTTACTCTTGTCATTCCGCTTTTCGAATGTACTTCCAGGTTGCGCCCTTAAAAACCAAATTTGAAATGTTTTTTTACATTTAGGGGTTCGACAATAACAACAATTAAACCAGTCCCCGTATCGAGATTAGTTTAACGCAAAGATTGATGTAGTTGATTAATGTAGGTGGGCATCTGCCCAAACGAAAACAATTTATCTACCCTAAGAAAGGGTTCCGTCCCTTTTCGTGTACTAAATGTTTGTTCCTCGCCAATCCCGGAAGTTTAATGATGTCCAAGCCGAACGTAATTTAATATTTCGAGTCCACAATCAAAATCAATTCCCTTCTGTTTAACTAAAACACTTAAAACGTTGTTCGAGGGCCGATAAATCGTTTATTGCTTTTCGAAGAGAGGGACCTTTTGGATCGTGTAGAAATGATTAACGGACAATCAAAATTAACCCCTTAATTAGCGATTTGCACGATTTAAACTTTTCTCTCTCGCCAAACTGCCAAAACAATTTTATAAGCTCGAGCTTTTATTACGACCAATAAATGTCTTAAGGGTTGCTCTTTCTTTGGCTAATTAACTAAACAGGCTCGCCGGAGAATACTTCTAATCCTTTTCAATTTTGTTTAAAACTAATTTGAGGTAATTCGTTTTACACTTTTGGAAGTGTTCAAAAAGCCATTAGCGCCCTTTTTGGCATTAAAATCAAATCCTTGCTTTGGGCGCCCGACGGAGGTCTTGTTTTAATTGAAACTCGCCAAATTACTTATTAAAAAGATAAATTACTTTTTGACAAACGCCACTTGCGAATTACAAAGCGAAATGTAGATGTTCCTTTCTGAATTTTGGAAGGGGTGTTATGTCTTTAATCTCGAGGGGGTGTGCGATTTTGGATCTTGTGTATTTTTACATAACCCGCTTTTATTTTTTTCAAAATATGTCTTTTGGAGATTTTCATTTGCTCGTGAGAATTAATTTTTTGCTTTGAGTTATATTGAAGTGTCCAAAAGTCATATGTCCAATCAGAAATTTCCAAAAATTTACCCCTAAGCGACTAATTTTACGAATAAATTTAGGTACTGCATTCGTGAAATCCAGAGTCCCAAATTATCGTAGTATGCCGAGTACAATTTTAGTCCAGAACCCCATCGATCAAATTCATTAAATCATTTTTAATAGTTTAAATGAAATTTTGTCAAAAACGGTGTTTAGAATAATAGGGAAACGTTTTTGGCCCGTTTGGTAATTTTTCCAAATTGATTTAGTTGGTTTTTTTCGAAAAAATCGAATTCGAATAAAAGTGAATGCAATGGGTAATTTAAGGTGTCAATTTAAAGAAACGCGTATGGAGTGCGACAAGGCTAGACAGAGGTAAAAAGTGCGACAGAGGTATATACTTATAGAGGCTATAGCCTCGTACTCAGCTACTTGTGTAAGTGTGACGTCAGCGTTCCTATGCATACAAGTCGAGCAAGCGCTGAGCACAATGCGTGCAGTGCCTATGCCTTAAGTCATGCAATTTTACTTAAGCGGTTTTTGAGTTTTTTTGGTTGTGAAAAATATTAAAAAGTGTGTGACTAAATCATTTAAATGGTAAGATTATTTTTGCTTAATTACTTTTGGAAAATACCTTTGATTAGACTTGGAATTTGCAAAAATATGTTTCCATGGACTTCGTAGAGGAATTCGAATGCAGAGAATGTATTGTTTAATATTTTTGTTTAAACATAGCTACCCTTTATAACATTATATGTTTTTTTTTACTTTTTATACAGGTGGTTTTGTCTTGTTTCATATCAAGGGATGAGATAGAAGCTTTAAATTACGCAACAGGGGTGGCTTTCACTCATTTTAATCTTTTTCCATTATGTGTGTTGTTATATATTTTCATTAGGTAACCCTTAAGCATGGACATTTCATAGAGCTTCTGTAATGCACAAATAAACTGAATTTAACTTCAATAATAAATGCAACTCTAATTTTAATTGTTTTATGTTAGGTTCACCTATAAGGAATTTAATGGTTTGAATATCCGGGCCCATCTGGTGCCCAGCTGATTCATCCAGCCTGGACCCAACGATGGCATCGGAGATGATACCCAGGTGATTTCTTTTATTGTTATTTTTCTACAGGAGTATATCTGATCGTGCATCCAGAAGTAAAGATTTTTTTGCTTTTCAATCGCTCTTCGTTAGAATATATTTCACACAAATTAAATCCTGTCTTTGTCCTTTCTTCTAATTAATAAATGGTTCATATTTTCCTTTAATTATCATTTGATACTTACAGAGAGCAAAGGCAATATTGCACCTTGACTTTTTTACAATGTGAAATATGCACCAATGAAATCAGATGTACTCTAATTTTTTTAAACGTACTTCTATAGGTTGTTTTTTGTATTAATGCTGAATTAAAATTTTAAATTGCTGTGAATAATTCTATTTGATACCAATTTTAAAATTAAAACAATAATTGTTTAATTGGGCTTTTCTCATTACATACAGATTTCATATATTCTTGATATAATTGTGCAGGATTGAGAAAATCATAATTTCTTTTAACTGACCGAAGAGAACAATTTTTGAAATTGACAATATAATTTGATTTGCAACTTTTGGCGAGGTCAGGGCAGCTGTAAGGGGAGGAGGAGGCTGCAATTTGCTTTAATCTTTCACTCAAAAGTAATAAATATTTTTAATTTGCAAAGTAATTAATGTTAAAAAGTTTGAGATGTTCATAAAATGATTGCTTCGTGTTTGGACATTATTTTATTCTCAAGTAATATTTCAATTTAAAATACTTTGTTAATTTCAAAAATTGTTGTGTTTATTTTGTTACTAAACATTTTGCAAGATACTAATTGAGTCTTAGTAATTAATAATAACCATACTTGGAATAATAATTGTATTGTTGTTAATTTAATTGTTTATTAGCAACATTAAAGAATAAAAGTATTTTGTGTATCAGCTGCCGACGGCTTATGCATTCGCCTGGGCTGATAGAAAACCATGTTTTTGTGTAGATAGCCGATATCTACATCTGCAGAGCCTTTGCGTTGGGTAACAAATTTAGTTGTGTGTTCGACTTGGTAATAAAAGGAACTGCAATTAGAGCTTCTTTAAAAATTTTATTATTGCATTAAAGGGTGTTTAAATATGCTGTAAAATGTGCTAATTATTTGTTCAACAATTAAGAAAGAAGCGTAAGTAATTTTCTTTTATTTGTTACATGGGATGGAGCTCCTGGAACGTCTCCCAGGACATCATCTCCAAAGGACATCGCAGATTCAAGGGAAGATGACCATTTATTTTTTAGGTAGGTTTTCTTTTAATTGTTTATTGTATCTAGGTTTGCCATCGTTCGAGATTTGAAGTGGGTGCCAGTCTTACACATTTATAAATACTTTTTTTTAGCTTTCATTTTCAGAGATTCAGTTACCTTCAGTTTAACCTTTTTTTATTTAGGTTTTATTAACTGTTCCATTGGAGTTTTCAGGGATGCAGTACTTCTACCCGTTTTCATTATTTGTTTGTTACTAATCTGAAATATTTTTTTTAGGACTTTGCAATTTTCACAAAGCCATTGAAATATAGTTTGTTATTTAGTTCGGAGGATGAAAACTATACTTTTTCATCCCCAAAATTAAATAATTTAACTACAGGGATTTAAAATAATTTTACTTTCATTATACAACAATTTCTTAGTCACTCTTTAATTTTTCTACCTGGCTTCGGATATCTCATGGCCTTTTTATGGGGTCAACTGATATCAATATTTCAATGCCTTTGTGATTAGCCAACAATTATTTTTAATCAAAATTATTTTGAAGAGCTCTAATCAAAATTTAAACAATTTTGGTTGGAACTCTAGTTGCAACTTTAATTAATAAATATTAATTAATTAGTAATTATTAATTATAGTTGCAACCACCCAAAGACAAGAAAAACTAATTCTTTTGGATTTTTCAGCTTGGTATGAAGACAACTAGAACTTCTCCGGTTTTCGTTTGCAATCGTAGTCTTATAAACGAGTGTTTGTCCTCCCAGTACAGTAGTGGTCCCTTTAATTAAAAAAATCGCGCGTTTCGGTTTAAAAAAGTTTTCGTGTGTTTTGTGGTAGCTGACCGTTCCTGAGGGGGTGGATCGTGGAGGATAGCACCTCGGACAACCGAACGCCGAGGTGCACAAAACATCTTTAACTGGAAAAAGGTAGGTCTCGTCCAGCGTTGGGACGTTGGAAGAGGAAGAAGGCACCCTTCGGTAAGTAGTTTTAATTTTTCCCATTGCAGGGGGTGAAATTGGATGGTGGAGACTTGTTATTTTTTTTTGTAACTTTTGCTTAGGAAATAAAACGGTGCGCCTGGGATATCGTTGGGGTGGGTCGCCAAAATGCGGATATTTCGGATCAAATGCCCTTAAAACATTAAGACAATATTTGTCAACAGATCAGTATTATAAACCTTATGATTGTTATGAAAGCTTTTTTCAAAAATGTTTTAATTAATTTATTTCATACTCAGTCATAAGGTATTTTTGATTTTTTTGCGCCTTTCAGAACAGGGTCAAGTTTCCACCTAAAGAATTTGTTCATAATTTTAGCAGCCATTTAGTTTGTTTTTATAATTATTAATTGCTTTTTCAAATTTGATAATTGTTGATTGCTTTGGAACACTTGTGTTTGTCTTTGGTGTACTTAAACACAATAAAATATTATTCACTTTTCTATGTTACAAGAAAACAAGTGTTCAAAGAAAATAAGTATTTCTAAACCTAATTAATTTTGTATTTTATTAACCATCTGTTTGGTTAATAAAAAAAATGGCTTTTGTGTAAAGTTAAGCAAAGGACGAAATAAAAATTCGGAGAGTACGTCTCTCAGAGTTGGATGTTCGGTCTTTGCTTAAAAAACCGTTCACCCCCTGCAATTGTTTTTAAATTGTTTTATATCTGTGTATGGGTGTTTTTAGTAAAGGAAGATTTTTTTTCTAAGGCATCGCCTTAGAATTAATTTCCAACCTGCTGAAAACGCCCGCGTTGATTCAATAAGCTGCAAAAGAACCAAGTCCTTTTGCAATCGGAACTTATTCGAACTTTTGGGTTTTTGGTGACATTTGTTATCTTTCTTAAGAACCCCTGCGCCCCCTCGCCTAGTTGTAAGAATTTATTGTATTTTGCACCAAAACCCAAACAGGGAGAATAATTCCGATTATTGTTTCAACATTTGTGCAATTTGCTGAAAGGTCAATTTTTGCATTTTTTTAAAAATTCTCCAATTTTGAATATTTTGCACTCTTCTAATAAATTCAATTGGCCTGAATGCAATTGCACAAACAAATTGTTTATATATCTGTGTATTTCATGTAAAACCTGTACCGCTTCCATGCCCACGCTAGCTGGGCATGGGGCACCCTTAGATACCGCGATTTTTAAATGCTGCCACTTTTAAAAAAGATTTTGTAAAAACAAAGAGCGCGAGCTCAAAGTTTTTTATTAATTTAAATGGAATCTTTTTAGAGGTGGCGGAAGAGGGGGCATAGATTTTTCACGAAATTTTCAGGCGCGAAAGCTCTTAGGTCAGAGCACAGGCGTGAGACTTTTGTCTTCTTGTGGTTAGGGCCCTGGGTTTTGACTGTCCTTTTGGAAGTCATCGAGTTTCTTTCCGCTTTGCTTCTTAAAAATAGTATTTCAGTTTTTGACTCCCTCAAAAGGGTGGTCATTAAGCGCCTAAGCTCAAATAAATGAGCCTTTAGGACATTTATTCAACATTAAAAATTGAATAAGAATTAAAATAAAATAAAGGGGACTAAAAATGCGGCTTAATTAATAACAATCAAATGTTGGGAGAGTTACGGTTTTTCGAAATAATTGCTTTGCAGCCTTTTGAGCTCGGCACGGTCGTTCGTGGTTCCTTGACTATAGATTTAACTTATTCTTTTGCAAATTTTCGTGTTCGGGTTAGTGTTTGTGAATTTTCGTTTCCGTTATGCCCTTTTCAGCTACCTTGACTAAATGATGTGTTTCCTTTTCAGGTCTTTTATTACTTTTTTTGAAATACTTAATCTACTAACTTTTGCTTTTCAGGGCGTTCATTTTTTTTCAGGGCGCTTATTATTTTTTTCAGGGCGTTTTGACTTTTACTAAAAGGTCACATACCTAAGCTCGTAAATGTTGAGCTTTCACCCCTTGACATTTAAAAAACCGATGCGTTTCCCTCGATAAAATTACAGATTTGTGCGTCTCGACTCTCCCACATTTGAAGCGTCTTGCGACTCGAAAAGTCTGGAGCTTTCGCCGGCAAAAGCTTCGCTTTTTGAGTTTTAATTCGGTCATAAAAGGGGTGGGTTTTCGTCCGCCGATATTCAATTTGCTCATCTGAAAAGATAAAGCAAATCCGGCCGCGGAAAAAGAAACGCGTTTCTTTTGAAACGCTTTATTTTAAAAAAAAACTTTAAATTTTTAGCTCGAGGAGAGGTTAGGGCAGGTGTAGGGGAGGAGGAGCCTGCAAATTTAAAAATATGCTTTTAGGTCACACATCAAAAGTGGAATAAGTTAAACCGGAAGTGAATAAATAGAAATTAATAAATTGGCGACACAAAATAATAATTTTTTTCAAAATCAATGGTACTTTGCTCTTCGTGAAAGCTATTGGGGTGAGGAACCATTTACACTTCTCTTTAAAAAAAAACTACAAACTAAAAACTTCCTAAATACATCCATATTACTTTATTATTACTTTCTGTATCAGAATTTTTAAAAATCTTAATAAACAAAATAAAAAAAATGTTTTTTGGCTTTCGGCGAGGAAAGGGCAAGTGTAGGGGCGGAGGAGCTTGCGCAAAATTTAATCATTTAAACAAATTAAAAATAAATTACACTAGAACTCAAAAGAACAGAAATTTTGACTTTGCTTTATCTAAAAAAAAATTAAGATTTTCAATTATCTAATTTTATCTTCTAAAAGCCTTAAGCTTAAATTTCTAATCCACTTTAAACCTCAAAATTAACACGTTTCCTTTAATTCTTTCGCGCTCCTATTCAAAATTTTAAGTTTTTCTTCTTAAATCATATCTTCAAAAAAAAACAATTCTTTCAAACGCGCACATCAAAAAACGAGCATTCCAATTCAATTCGGTTGAAAGTATCACTCAACATATTGTTTAAGTATTGTTCGAAAGTAAAAGGCTTCCCTTTTTATTTGTTTCCGTCACTTTATAAAATAAAAAAGCTTCCGGCTCGTCCCATTTTATCTTTTACTTAATGTAAAACAATTTATACGAAGATTTATATTGCGCAACGCGTCGGTATTACGAAAATTAATGTCTCCCACAGAAAAAGGGCATGTTTCTTCGACTTTTTCCCGCGGCCGCGCGCAATAAAACTTTCTCTTAAGATTCCCAAAACTTTTATGACATCGGGCGATAATCGACGTCCCGCCGATTTTTGTTTGAGCTTTCGCCATGTTTACCGGCGCTTCGGCCCTACGAAAGGGCACCGCGTTTTCCCTGCGAAAACGCCGAACCGAGGGCCGAGCGAAAAAAATTATTTACTTTCTCATATTTGAATGGCGATGTCCATTATCCATAAAATGGAATGATGGAGTAGGCAGACGTGTGGCGATTTTAAAGCTAACAGCGTTTGGAGGAACGCTATGTTTTATGCAATGCGGAGCTTTTAGACAAATCCCGGATCCCCGGAATCAAATCACGTTTACCGGAATTAGCAATGATAGAGTTAAGCTAGGCAAACAAGAAACTTAAAGAGTTTCACTGAATATCGATAATTATCTCGTTCTTAGCGACTTTATCAGCCAATTACGCGAGATCCGTTTACTTTTGCTCGTTCACTGCCGGAGGCGCTTTTTAATTTTTTCTGATCGAGCTTTTAAGCGCTTTTTTTCCGAGTCGTGCGTACGTCTGCTGCAGCAGCACAATGAGAACCGCAGCAAAGCGAAATCGGGAATGGGGGGAAGGAGGGTCGGTAATTTATTAGGTAGAGCTTTGTATAAGATATCTTTCGTGCGTGTCACATTCGCTGAAATATTACCTTTCGAAGTCTGCAACGAATGCGAGTGGCGCAGATTTTATAACAATTAAGAAAATTTCCGAAACAATTACGTTGATTTAGTCGCGAAAATGCGCTCGATTCTTAAAAATTTGGTAAAAAGCTCGAAGTAAAGTTTACTACAGTAGGGCCTCGATCGGTCGTGGCCGCAAGGGAACCAAATACAGTCCGTCAGTCGAATAGGTATTTATTTGTTTATTTAATGATGTTTTTTGACCCTGATACTTATGTTCCCTAGGGGCCGTGAACACAATTAATATTAATATATATACAGTGCATATAAAATAAAATGAAAATTAACCTGCAAATACATAATTCTAAAAATTAATAATAATAATTAGCAAATTTTGATTCTATACAAAATAATAATAATAATAAACTAATAACTAATATCAACTCTATATTCTACATTTAATGTGTCCCAAAAAATAAAAATAACGAGGTGTTCTAAATTTTTGATAAGTTTTTAACCTTTCCCGGTCTAAGTTAAAAAAGTTAGGTTAAAGCCGGAGCGGGACACAAATGTATCGCACGATTTTTTATTGTTTCGAGTTTTTCTGAAATATTCATAATGTTAATATGTAACATTATGATGCTTTTATATAATTTTTCTTTTTATAAATATAAAATTTTTAATTAAAAAAATGTTTCAGTTAAAGTAAGTTGATTTGTTTTTAAAGGTTTTAATTTATTCATTAATATTACAATCAGTACAAGTCTTTATTTTAAGTACAAACATGTTCGGTTATTCAAGTAAATCAAAATTTTGCAAAATCGTGTGATAAAGTGGGATACAACTGCGTGCCACATACTAATTAATTAGTTTTATTGAAGCTTTAAATGCAAAAAAATGAAAACCATTGCTAGCATTAATAAATAACAATAATAAGTAACAATAAAAGGATTTCTATCGCCAAAAACACAATATTAACAAAGTATCATCAAAAACTTTGTATTTAGGGCACAAATGTATCCCGCTTAGGCCGGGAAAGGTTAATGCAACATCAGATGGTAATTGATTTCAAACCTAATGCCCTTATGCGCGACCAAAGAACCATAAAATTCAAAAAAATAATTTTTTTTGGAATTTCTTTAGATTTAGGACATGTTGCATACCAACTTGAGTTGAAAAATAAAATCTATAGCCTTTTTCAAACAAAAAATAAATCTAAAATTCGAATTTTATTTTTTTTTCAATTGAAGAAGAGAAGATTAATATGGGCAAATCGAATAAATACGAGGATGTGCGCATTCGAGCGAAAAGTGGCACATTTCCGAGCGAGGGAGGCAAATGAAGCGCGACGCGGAGCGGCGCGCTTCATTTTCCCGAGATCGGAATGTGCCACTTTGAGCTCGAATGTGCACACTCGGTTTTGAGCACGATTCACAAAATTTAGGCCAATAAATTAGACAAAAAATTAATTTAATAGTTTTATCGCACTCCCACCTATTAAATTATCGTATCATTTTGCTCACTTTCACTTATTGCTATGGTAAATCTTTCGTGCGTGTCACATTCGCTGAAATATTACCTTTCGAAGTCTGCAACGAATGCGAGTGGCGCAGATTTTATAACAATTAAGAAAATTTCCGAAACAATTACGTTGATTTAGTCGCGAAAATGCGCTCGATTCTAAAAATTCGGTAAAAAGCTCGAAGTAAAGTTTACTACAGTAGGGCCTCGATCGGTCGTGGCCGCAAGGGAACCAAATACAGTCCGTCAGTCGAATAGGTATTTATTTGTTTATTTAATGATGTTTTTCGACCCTGATACTTATGTTTCCTAAGGGCCGTGAACACAGTTAATAATAATATATACACAGTGCATATAAAATAAAATAAAAATTAACCTACAAATACATAATTCTAAAAATTAATAATAATAATTTGCAAATTTTGATTCTATACAAAATAATAATAATAATAAACTAATAACTAATATCAACTCAATATTCTACATTTAATGTGTCCCAAAAAATAAAAATAACGAGGTGTTCTAAATTTTTGATAAGTTTTTAACCTTTCCCGGTCCAAGTTAAAAAAGTTAGGTTAAAGCCGGAGCGGGACACAAATGTAACCCACGATTTTTTATTGTTTTCAGTTTGTCCAAAATATTCATAATGTTAATATGTAACATTATGATGCTTTTATATAATTTTTCTTTTTATAAGTACTTATAAAGATATTAAATTAAAAAAAAAAATGTTTCAGTTAAAGTAAGTTGATTTGTTTTTAAAGGTTTTAATTTATTCATTAATATTACAATCAGTACAAGTCTTTATTTTAAGTACAAACATGTTCGGTTATTCAAGAAAATCAAAATTTTGCAAAATCGTGTGATAAAGTGGGATACAACTGCGTGCCACATACTAATTAATTAGTTTTATTGAAGATTTAAATGCAAAAAAATGAAAACCATTGCTAGCATTAATAAATAACAATAATAAGTAACAATAAAAGGATTTCTATCGCCAAAAACACAATATTAACAAAGTATCATCAAAAACTTTGTATTTAGGGCACAAATGTATCCCACTTAGGCCGGGAAAGGTTAATGCAACATCAGATGGTAATTGATTTCAAACCTAATGCCCTTATGCGCGACCAAAGAACCATAGAATTCAAAAAAATAAATTTTTCTGGGATTTTTTTAGATTTAGGACATGTTGCATAACAACTTGAGTTGAAAAATAAAATCTATAGCCTTTTTCAAACAAAAAATAAATCTAAAATTCGAATTTTATTTTTTTTTCAATTGAAGAAGAGAAGATTAATATGGGCAAATCGAATAAATACGAGGATGTGCGCATTCGAGCGAAAAGTGGCACATTTCCGAGCGAGGGAGGCAAATAAAGCGCGACGCGGAGCGGCGCGCTTCATTTTCCCGAGATCGAATGTGCCACTTTGAGCTCGAATGTGCACACTCGGTTTTGAGCACGATTCACAAAATTTAGGCCAATAAATTAGACAAAAAATTAATTTAATAGTTTTATCGCACTCCCACCTATTGAATTATCGTATCTTTTTGCTCACTTTCACTTATTGCTATGGTAAATTTATTTTTTGAACACAAAATCCATATTTACTAAACTAAGTTTAATTTTTTGATTTGCAATCGAAAGGATTAATTAAGACAAATCAGTAAAAACGAGGATGTGCGCATTCGAGCGAAAAGTGGCACATTTCCGAGCGAGGGAGGCAAATGAAGCGCGACGCGGAGCGGCGCGCTTCATTTTCCCGAGATCGGAATGTGCCACTTTGAGCTCGAATGTGCACACTCGGTTTTGAGCATGATTCACAAAATTTAGGCCAATAAATTAATTTAATAGTTTTATCGCATTCCCACCTATTGAATTATCGTATCTTTTTGCTCACTTTCACTTATTGCTATGGTAAATTTATTTTTTGAACACAAAATCCATATTTACTAAACTAAGTTTAATTTTTTGATTTGCAATCGAAAGAATTAATTAAGACAAATCAGTAAAAACGAGGATGTGCGCATTCGAGCGAAAAGTGGCACATTTCCGAGCGAGGGAGGCAAATGAAGCGCGACGCGGAGCGGCGCGCTTCATTTTCCCGAGATTGGAATGTGCCCTTTGAGCTCGAATGCGCACACTCGGTTTTGAGCACGATTCACAAAATTTAGGCCAATAAATTAGACAAAAAATTAATTGAATAGTTTTATCGCACTCCCACCTATTGAATTATCGTATCTTTTTGCTCACTTTCACTTATTGCTATGATAAATTTATTTTTTGAACACAAAATCCATATTTACTAAACTAAATTTAATTTTTTGATTTGCAATCGAAAGGATTAATTAAGTCAAATTAGTAAAAACGATTTTAAGCACGATTACCAAGCGTACCGTTTTAACAGAAAAAAAATTGCTCGCGTTAGGGGTCACCCGGTTAAGTGTCAGTACCTATTCGTCTGACGCCCTGCATAAATCAAGCTCTCAATTATTTTTTTTAGAGGACGCTTTTTTATTCACAAGGCCAACTAAGTTTCGACTGTATTTCTTTTAATATTTTCAAAAGTAAATGAGTTTTTCAGCTTAGTAATTGAAAAATTGTTTATTTGAAAAATTTCATCGGACAAAACTCAGAAAAGAAATTAAGAGGACTGGAGATATTAAAATTTACATTTTTTTCGTACCAAAACTAACGATTTTAAATATTCAAAAAACCAACTCGTACGAAACTTTCCCACCGAACAATTCGAGTAGTAAATTTAAGCATAAAATATGCAAGACACGTGGAGCCTCCTCTCGTAACAGAGATTAAGACAGAAAACGAAGCAAAGCAAATTATTTACCGTTGTGTAATTTGTAATTACACGTTAAGTCGTATTTACAATCCCAATTAAAACTATTGATTAATGGCGTTTTGGTTAAATTCGAAATTGCGTGCTTTAAAAAACCGAAAAACCGAAGTTGCGCGTTAAAGTCTTCGGAGCAGGACGCATTTTTATCGAGCCTCAAGATAAGGTCTTCGAGATTTATTTTTCGGTTTCCGTTTCAATTAAACTTCTTTCCATAAAATTCGTTTTACAGTTTTCCCGAGCCCTTTAAATTAATGATAATGATAAATACGCGAGGTAAAACTTTGATAGTCCATCATTTAATAATCCGAAGACAAAACAATGCGGAATTGTCGTAAATCTGTGCGATTCCGGAGATGTTCTTGACGTTAAGTAAAATATATGACATGATTAAAGAATTAGAGCGTTGTTAATTTCATACAAACCCCTTCGTAAATCATAAAACAACTTTATGACTTAATCAAAGCTTTGTTCGAAATTAAATCAACAACAATCGAAATTTGTCACGAAAAAACGTTAAGGCTCGTTCTAGATTTGCGCCAGCGGTCGCCAAACTGTATGTTAGTGCGTTTTGCTTGGGGAAAAAATTGTATCTTGGCGCCTCCACGGTGTACACGTTTTACACGGTAGATGGGTTTAGCAGAAAACCGTGTGAATCGAAAACAGGGAAAAATCTATCGGTTTCTCTTAGAAATTAATTAATTTTTTTTGTATAAAATAGAATTTAGTGCACCATATCGTAAAAAAATATACGTATCTTTGATATAAAAGTATATAGGGTAGAAATACTGGTTTTGGACACTACTTTATTTATTTAATAACGTTTTTTAAGGCTTTTGGGGATTTGAATTAATTTATAAATATGATAAAATTGTACAAACTGATCAAAGTTATTGTTATGTGCTCCCCACACAATTGTTAAAGAAGACGGGTAATTAAATATTTAAAAAATAGTGCAATTAGTGATGAGCAAATTTAGTCTTGGTCTTGGTTTTGGTCTTGGTCTTGCATTTTTGCAAGACCGAGACTGTATTTATGCTATCAAGACCAAGACCAAGACTGAACAAACACGACCAAGACCAAGTATGCAAGACCAAAACCAAATTACTGATGAGCAAAATTGGTCTTGGTCTTGGTCTTGCATTTTTGCAAGACCAAGACCAAGACCAAGACTGTCTGTATGCTAGCAAGACCAAGACCAAGACCGAATGAACAAGACCAAGACCGATACCAAGACTATTACGGTCTTGGTCTTGGTCTAGCTTTGCTCATCACTAAGTGCAATTACTTATAATTACCTACTTTCGCCGTTTTTGTACATTTTAAGCAATTTGTGTGCAGAGTAAATACCAGTTTTGGACTCAAGTGATTAAAATATAAACTATTAAAGAAATATTTAATTATAAATTAATTTTAATTTATTATCTTCAATAATACTATGAAAATACATATAGTAGAACTTAAAATACATTGAAAATTGCTTTGTGACCAGAAAACTTTATTGTTTTATTGATTTTTTTGGTTTTTAATTACTTTTTTATAAAGAAGGCACTCACATTTCAGATGCTTGTATGTATTTTTTGTAGACCTTTAGTAATAATATTTTTTTACTCCAAATATATCAAAAAAAAAGATACAAACTGTTCACAAATTGTATAGTTCCAAAAATTGGTGATTCTACTCTATATCTAATTTATAAAAATGTATAGCTATGTATTATCTGCTTTTATTGTACATTGAAATCATTTACTCAGTTTTCTGAGGAACTTATCTTCACTGTAAAACGGGGTACACGAGTATTTTAAAAGAAATCTTTTTTTTGGTATATCAGTCATGCAAAATTTTCAAAAATAACTCAAAATACACAACTTGTAGAGCAAAAATGTAAATTTTAAACCGTTTTCATTCTTGAAAATCCGATAAATACGAGGATGCGCGCATTCGAGCGAAAAGTGGCACATTTCCGAGCGAGGGAGGCAAATGAAGCGCGACGCGGAGCGGCGCGCTTCATTTTCCCGAGATCGGGAATGTGCCACTTTGAGCTCGAATGTGCGCACTCGGTTTTAAGCCTGATTCACAATAAGTAATTCACTTTCCAAATAATTTTAATTAAAAATTACAGTGCTGTACTCTCCACCCAAAAATTTTTCATTTTAAATAGTTTTGATTCTGGAAACTATTTAAAATTTACATTTTTGTAAAACAAGCACCGTGTATTTCGTGTGCCCCCCTTTGCACCAGTTTGGAAACCACTGATTTATTAAAAAAAACATTTTGTCCCTTCTTTTTTATGTTTTCATCCCTCCTCCGTGGAAATGGCTCGAAAAATTTCACAACATAAATTATCTCGGAGACGAACGAGAAAATATTCCAGAATTAGTACCACCCCATAAAGCTCGACTTGAAACGGCAATATTTTTTTTTTGTAGGGGGGCGCAAATCGTAAAGCTACAGAGCGATCTCAATAATAAAACGAGACGACGCGATATCATTATTTTATTCGTATATTTGCGAAAGGTATTAACCCTCTTTAGTGCCGGTTGAAATTTCTATGCGGGTTAAATGCAAAATGCGATCGCTCCTCTCGATAAGAAGACATTCACAACTAATTTACCGCGAAACTGTGTTCTGCGATTATTCCCTTTGTTCGGCAGATCATGAAGGAGTGCGCCTTTAAAATAAATTCGCAACACGAGCGTTCATTAAAAAACTTTTCGGGCGAACTTTTCAAAAAAAAAAAAAAAGGCAGGAGAAGCAGTTAACAACTCTCGACTCCTCTCGCGTATCAAATATCAAAGAAGTCGTAAGAGGGAAGTAAATTTTATTTACGAGTGCGGAAAAGACAAAAAGCTTTCTTCGGCGCTCGCACACACACGCAGAAAAAGAGAAACTTCGATACTTATATAAAATAAAAATTCCGAAGGTATGTCTCGCATATAAACCGTTTTATATGAAAGGTTCTTTTATGCCCATCTTCACATAAATCAAATGCGAGACATGAATTAGAAAGGAGCTCTCTTCGCGCGCTGTTGTGCTTTAAATAATTCGCTAAATGTGACTTATTTACCCCGAATCGCCGAAATCGTGTTCCGCGAAGGCCTCCCCCATTCAAATCCGAAAAAGTTTTCTCGATGAGGAATAATACATTAAAGATGTGTCTTAAGAATTAATCCGAAAGACAAAGAAACTTCCTAATGCTTCTTAATGGCGTTTCTTTGCTCTTGTTGTGGTTTTTGCTGTAATTAGGGTGCGTGTGGTGTGACATAGTTCTGAATTTTCTGATAAATACAACTCTTGATTAAATAAATACTAAAATCGCAAAGAGATATTTTGAGCTTTTGTGGAGTTAAAAGTCCCTGAATGGTATGCAACTCGTATACATTAATAGATTCTGAGAAAAGGGGGCTTGGTGGATTTTACAAGTATTTTTTGGATTAGAACAATTTATTTTCTGGCACAGTTTTAATTGAATAGGGCAAAAAGCTTTAATTATTAACATTATGTTGTAATCTTACAAACTGCAATATAAATTTCATTATTTTGGCTGTATCTTGCTTTATTACTTTTACTTCTTGCACTTAAATGAAAAAGTAGACTTGCAAGATTGCATAAATAAATATAAATTAATTTTTTTAATCGAATTGGTAATTATATTTTAGAATTTGTTTTGTTTTTTAATTATAAAAACCAAATCTATCAATTTTGTGAAAAGCAATAAACATAATACTGATTGTTATTAATTAAATCAGAGTAAATTAATTATTGAGTGGAACAGCTTTAAATTTGAGTTAATAAATGTAAACAAATATATTAGAAGGGATGGTCACCGTTTTGTTGTTGGGATTAAAGAATTTTTAAATTCATTTTTTCGAGTTATGTTCATTTATACTAATTCACTTTTGAAAACTTGTGCTTTTTGCGTTCTGATTTTCTTGTTTACCAATTGATGAGATTGGTTATTTGAAATGTGGGGGTTCTATAAAAGAAATTAATAGATATTATGAAAAATAATAACTGTTAAGTATTATATTACTCTGAGTAAAATGATTGTCGAGTTACTCACCCTTAAATTTCAAGAACCAAGTGTAAACAAATATAAAAGAAGGGGATGGTCGCCATTCCCTTGTTGAACTTTGTACAATTATTTCTTCTGGTTATAGTAACTTATATTGAAGCATTTTCTTGCTTAGTTTTAACCAGAAAGTTGAATTCCAATATTTCTCTTTTTGAAGTATTGGTTGTCTCATATAAAATCAATATAAAGTTGCTCACAGTAAATCTGGGTGTTTTATAAGAAATATTAATACATTTTTTAAAGATAATAAAAATAAAAATTGTTGTTAATTAAATTACTTAGAGTAAAATAAGTGTTGAGTGAGCCACCCCTAAATTTTATACATTAATTATAATCAAATATAAAAGAAGGGAATGGTGACCATCTCTTTGTTAAGTTTGAGGAAGTCTTTGTATTAATTTTTTGACTTACAATAATTAATATTAAATCATTTTCTCAAAAAATTATAACCAGATAGTATAATTTCAATATTTCTCTTTTTTAAGTAGTGGTTGCCTCATATAAAATCAATATAAAGTTGCTCATAGTAAATATGGGTGATTTATAACAAATATTAATAGATTTCTTGCGCCATAATAAAAATTAAAACAATTATTGTTAATGAAATTATTTAGAGTAAAATAAGTGTTGAGTGAGCCATCCCTAAATTTTATACATTAATTATAAACAAATATAAAAGAAGGAAATGGTGACCATCTCTTTGTTAAGTTTGAGGGAGTCTTTGTATTAATTTTTTGGTTTACAATAATTCATATTTAATCATTTTTTCAAAAAATTATAAACCGAAAGTTAAATTTCAATATTTCTCTTTTTGAAGTACTGTTTGCCTCATATAAAATTAATATAAAGTTGCTTATAGTAAATCTGGGTATTTTATAACAAATCTCAATAAATCTTTTGCAAGATAAAAATTAAAACAATTGTTGTTAATTACATTACTTAGAGTAAAATAATTATTGAGTTAGCCACCCCTAAATTCTATACATCAATTATAAACAAATGTAAAAGAAGGGAATAGTGACCATCTCTTTGTTAAGTTTGAGAGAATTTTTGTATTAATTTTTTGGCTTATTATAATTTATATTAAATTATTTTTTCAAAAAATTATAAACAGATTGTATAATTTTAATATTTCTCTTTTTGAAGCATTGGTTGCTTCATATAAAATCAATATAGTTGTTCATATTAAATCTAAGTGTTTTATAACAAATATCAATAAATCTTTTGCAATATAATAAAAATTAAAACAATTGTTGTTAATTAAATTACTTAAAGTAAAATAATTATTGAGTTACCCACTCCTAAATTTTATACATCAATTATAAACAAATATAAAAGAAAGGAATGATGATCACCTCTTTGTTAAATTTGAGGTAGTCTTTGTATTAATTTTTTGGTTTACAATAATTTATATTTAATCATTTTCTTAAAAATTAGAAACAGAAAGTTAAATTTCAATATTTCTCTTTTTTAAGTATTGGTTGCTTCATATAAAATCAATATAAAGTTGCTCAAATTAAATCTGGGTCTTTTATAAAAGATATTAATAGATTTCTTGCACCATAATAAAAATTAAAACAATTGTTGTTAATTAAATTACTTAGAGTAAAATAATTATTAAGTTACCCACCCCTAAATTTTATACATCAATTATAAACAAATATACAAGAAGAAAATGGTGACCATTTCCTTATTAAGTTTAGGGGAATCTTTGTATTAATTTTTTGGGTTACATTAATATGCATTTAAACGACTTTCTTTGAAAATTTTAACCGTAAGGCTGAATTTCACTATTGCTCTTATTATAAGTAACGGTTTCTAATCTGAAATTGATATAGAATTGGTTGGTTCAATTCTGGCTGTGTCATAAACTAAATTAATATACTTTGTGAAAAACAATAAGCGAAAATAGTAACTCAGAGTCAATTAATTATTAAATTACACATAAAAAATTTCAAAATATTTCTGTTCTAACCCAAACTTAACCATCTTAAAACTTTCAAACAAAAGGACCGGTACATTAAAGCATTTCATTTTATTATGGATAATCGATAAATTAACGACTTTGTTTAATTAATTTACTCCGATTAAAACGATTACCAAAAAAACACCCGAAACATGGCGCATTATTAAAACAACGCTTTTTATTCAATCGAGCGGATATAAATTTTTATTTTAAAAAAGAACGGGGTAAAATTCCTTAATGGTTAGCTGTAATAAGGGTTTATTAATTGCTCTTTCGAGTTGGCTGCATTTATTGATAGGTTTGCGCTTCGCTAGTTCAAAATTAATTAATTAACTGTTGATAAAATATCTCTTTGTCCTTTATTTTCCTCCGTTTTTTTTTACTTTTTATTTTAACAAACTTCCACTTCATAACCCGTTTTGTGTGAGGCAATTAATTAAAATTAATTAAAACAAACACACTCGTCCCCGCTCCGATTTGCTTCATTCGATTTTTAAATGGGCCAAATTTACCGAAACGGGTCCCCCGACGGGGGCGCAAAAAAAATCGGTTCCGACTGCTAGGAGGGAAGCGCGCTTTTTGTCGAACAACGTTAGGTGGCCGTAGAATTTCGGATAAGCGAGTGACATTTTTGGCAAAAACCATTTATAAAGATGAAGCTTTAGATATTACTGACAGCCTGCTTTAGTGGTGTGCGTGTGTGTGTGTGTATGTGTGCGCGCGGGGTTTAAAAGAAAGGCCATTTTTTCCCTTCGAAATAAATTTAATCAAAAAAAGAAGGGGGAGAGGCGCTTTAATTTATTTAAACTTCTTTGCTGTTGAGAGGTCGCTTTTAAACGATAAGAATTCTAAGTTTTGATTTATTAAAAGCAACAATCTTGATTAATGCGTCCTGTTCGAAGCTCAAAATGCAATTTCCTTCGCTTAAGGTGGAAGTGTACCCCTCTATAAGTTCAAAATTTGGATTAGTGAAATTTGGGCAGATTGTTTTTGAAGTTGTACTTCTTTTGGCGCGTTTGAGGGTTAAATTTTGGCAAGCAACGGAAGTTGCGCGCGCACAACTAACAAACATTGTATAGGACGAAGTTAGCCGTCTAAGAAAGTAAATTGATTATTGTGAATCGTGCTTAAAACCGAGTGTGCACATTCGAGCTCAAAGTGGCACATTCCCGATCTCGGGAAAATGAAGCGCGCCGCTCCGCGTCGCGCTTCATTTGCCTCCCTCGCTCGGAAATGTGCCACTTTTCGCTCGAATGCGCACATTTTTTAAATTTATTAAATCTTTTGATTAAATTTTTTTGATTTAAAAAGCAAAATCGTAATGGTCTTCAAATGAAACAA
Source organism: Sinopyrophorus schimmeli (assembly GCA_036325965.1). Classification (NCBI taxonomy): domain Eukaryota; kingdom Metazoa; phylum Arthropoda; class Insecta; order Coleoptera; family Elateridae; genus Sinopyrophorus; species Sinopyrophorus schimmeli. The sequence continues at coordinate 1,074,485 of JARFIZ010000329.1, read as the reverse complement.
CATATATGCACATTTTTTGGATTTAAATTTGACAGAAATTTGGTTTCTTCGTAAAATTTGGCTGTAATATTTAATTAAATAACTATTATTATTTATTAAATATATAGATTATTAATTGTGAATCATGCTTAAAACCGAGTGCACATTCGAGCTCAAAGTGGCACATTCCCGATCTCGGGAAAATGAAGCGCGCCGCTCCGCGTCGCGCTTCATTTGCCTCCCTCGCTCGGAAATGTGCCACTTTTCGCTCGAATGCGCACATTTTGTATTTATTGATTTTGATTAATTATTTTTTGGATTTAAAAAGAAAATCGTAATGTATTCAAATGAAACAACATATATGCACATTTTTTGCGAGTTTAAATTGTACAGAAATTTGGTTTCTCGTAAAAATTTGGTTCTGTAATATTTAATTAAATAACTATTATTATTTATTATATATTATAGATTATTAAATTGTGAATCGTGCTTAAAACCGAGTGCGCACATTCGAGCTCAAAGTGGCACATTCCCGATCTCGGAAAATGAAGCGCGCCGCTCCGCGTCGCGCTTCATTTGCCTCCCTCGCTCGGAAATGTGCCACTTTTCGCTCGAATGCGCACATCCTCGTATTTATTGCATTTATTTATATTCATTTCTACACATGGTTACATTTAATTTAGTTACACCAAAGAAGTATAACTTCTAACACGCGTACAAAAGTTCGGGCATCGGTTTTTGAATATTTTCGTTTCAATCCAAATAATTTAGAAAAAAACTGATATTTTCAAATGTAAAGTCACCAAACGGCAAGTTCAAAATTAGTGAAATTCGGGCGGCTCGTGGATGTCCTAATAAAAGGTTAAATTTGGAGATTTAACACTAGAACTACCAACATTTGTTGTATACCTATTTTTACCAACCGGTCAAAATGACCGGATGACTTGTGCTTGCAAAGTATTAAACATAATTCAATAAATTTATTGTTTAAAAAAAAGAATTGTTTACAAAAAATAACGTTTATTTTTTACATTTATTGTGAACACGGTAATTTTTCTTGCAAAATTTTGGGAAAAATATTAAAATAAATTTAATTATACAAAAATCAAAGTAACAAGTTCAATTATTGATTTTTATTATTAGGAATAATATTTTTTATTATCCAGATTTTATTTTTCTCAATGCAATGCTTACAAAGTGATATTTTTTGAATATACATTTACCACATACATATCTTGTACAACCACCACAGATATTCTTCGTTTTATTTTCATGACATAAACTTATCTGGCAAGTTTTTCGTGTATGTGGTCTTTCAGGGCCGTTCAATAAATAGCTAAACTAAACAATAACAATGTAATAAAAGTAATTTGAACTGGTTACAATAATAGTCAATAATATACTAAAACGCAATGAATACTAGCTGAAAACCACAAATATACGCAGAATATACTAATTTTGGTGAATTCCCAAAATTTTCTGTAATCTTATCATATTGAAATTTGACGATTCTTTTGAAAATTTCTTCAACGGTCAAAATGACCGGTTGGTATATTTAGGTATGTTGCATACGCAACTCAAGAAATATGGTAGAGGGGGAAAAAAGAAATATATGGTGTTATTAAATAGATATATTTAGAAAAAGTCATGACATATTCAAAAAATTATAAGTATCTAAGGTTTTACATAAAAATCTAGTGATGAATTTTTGAATTCGGTCATATTGACGGGTTGATAGTTCTAGTGTTAAAAAAAATCGTAGCTGTGGTTTGAGAAATATTCAAAATATAATTTTTGAACATTTCTCCTGGTTTAAAAAAAAAATTAATTTATATAATACTTATAACCGAATAATTTGTGCAGTTTAGTGAATTGTTTGAATAAATTACAATTAAATATAAACCATTCAACGCTTAGAAATGCACGTATAAAGTACTTAAAATGCGTTAATAATATTTCTATCAAATATGCTGCCTCTGGTAAGGATAAACAGCATTAAATTCTTTGTTGCAAACCCTTCTAGTGTTTATTTACATGTTGCTAACGTATAGGGAAACCTGTTGTAACTTGGCCCTTTTTTTTAAATTGTATATGTAACAATTTGTTGATAAAATGAATTGCATTGTAGTGGCGCACTAATAAGCTATTCATCAAAAAATATTTGGAAGCATTGCCAACCGTTTACTCAAATTGCTATAAGATTTAAAAATTAGTTGATCTATGGCCTAGGTACAACAGAGCTGATGTACCTCGGCTCCATTCACATTAAGCAAAATAAAACCCGTTGTTCTATGAAAACTATCTATTTATTTTTGGATTATACGAACTACTAATGTTCTTCTTTCAGATGACACTAAAATTGTTTCAAAAATTAACAAAACTTTTCTCGTATACTAAAATTTCACATACTTAATGGTTAAGTTTGCAAAAATTGAAATTTTTTGTTAGACTTGCAAGGCATATTATCTGAAGCAAAATATAAAAAAAATAAGAATTTATACCAAAGGTATAACTAAATTTTTATTTATTGCCCGTCGATCTTAGGGCCAAGGTACAATTTATTGACGGTGGCCGAGGTACAACGCACCGGCCCTCGATGTATTAAACTCAAAAATAAAATTAAAAATTATGCTGTGCCAAAATCAGACCACTACTATGCAAACATTAATAAATGATTTTTCTATTACGATGAGTCATTTGTTATTAGGTAATAAAAATCAATAAGATAGTTAAGCAAAAAGAATATAAAAATACTTACTTTTTTTCCATTAAAAATTTCAATTAATCTCATACATTAACAAAGTACATTGGCCAGCTGCCACCAACTTTACGTTAATCGCTGTCAATGTGGCATTTGAAATATCGAAAATTGTGGGTCACGAAAGCCCGCAAATATTAAAAAAAATAAAGTTGCTCTAGGTACAAAAGGACCAAGGTACAACAGACTCCCCTACATGACGTTACACAATACTTGCAAGTGTGATAACACTAAATATCCGTTCATCGCATATTGTCTCCGAAAAATTGAAGTTAGAAAAGTATTGAAAATAGAAAAAAGAACTATTGCTTTCAGTCTGTAATTTGAAAATAAGTAGCGCCAACTACCGTCCGCGAAACGTAACAAGGGGCCACACTTCCACGCTAAGCTCGATCTGCGAGCGGCGCCGGACCCAATTTTTGGTCGATTTCGATTTTAAAAGCCCTTAATTACTTGCGCAGATTATTTTTGTTTGCGTAACAAGTAAATCCGTTTAGTGAGACCCGCAAAACGGTTAATTATTCAGCGCCCAATCAAGTTTCCGCCGAACAAAAGCGAAATATTAGCGAACTATCGGCGGCCCAGTTTTTAATTAAGAGCAACTTTGTTTACTCCCTAAGTAAGCTCCCAACTTAAAATTTTGCCGAAATTAATTAATGTAACAATGAGCCGTTTAAAAGTTTTCTTAAACTTCGTCATCGTCGGAAATTCGATAGTCTTTGTAATAACATAATTTCGTAGGGAATTAATTGGCGTGCATCAGATTGATAAAATGCGAACATCAAACAGAGTTTGCACGTTCAACTTGTAATCTGATGTCGAATTCGGCAAGCCTTTGCAAAATCAGATGGGAGCGGATAAGATGTTTAGTTGAATAATATAAAAGGGACGAGGACGCCGCCTCCGCCACCAACCCTTTGACGCTTTCGAAAATCCACCTCTTCGCCCCGAAAACGCTCTTCGAGCCCTTGCCTTTAATAATCGCAACAATTCGGAATTCGTTCGACGAAAGAGAAAGCCTTTTGTCGAAAAACAGAGGCCCTTTTCTACTTTTAAATTGCGCTTAAAACATTCCCGAATTTAATTAACAAAAGTAATTAATCATTTTTGTAAAGCAAAATAAATTTGTTATAAATTAATGGAAACAAACAGCTGGCGTCGACGAATCGTATAAATTTATGAGCACTTTTAAAAATTATTTTTCGTGTCCGAAAAACTTTTTTAAAAAAAACAACAATATCAACAAAGCGATTTTTTCGACCGGAAGTACGTAAGACGTCCTAAATTATTTAAAGGGCGTAATTCGAACAAATTAACCATTAAACCCGTTTCGGTTAAGATTTATCGAAGCTTCTTACTTCTTTAATTTAATTAAATGTAAGAAATATTTTAGACTTTTGTTAAGAAAGAATGTTCATCTAAAAAGTAATTTTGTTAACGAGAGAATGTCCGAAGGATTGTGTCCTTTTTTTTCCCTTCCGTGTTGCTCGGAAGAGTTTTTCTAATTTAAATCAAAAAATTACTATAGGGGGAACGCATTCTAGAAATGATATTGCATTGGGAAACGTTTATTTTTTATAGTATTACTTAAAACAAATTAAATTACACCCCAATTTACATTTTGTGGTGGTGGTATACAATTCTGAATAGGGCCATAACTTATTTTAAGTTGAAATATTAATTTTCATACAGAATACTGCTTTATTACACATTAAATAGCTCTTGCAGTTTTAAATAATACTGGAAAAAAATTTTTACTCTCTTAGAAATAATTTAGAACAAGTAAAAAAGTTATTAATTTTTTCTGAGCTTATTAGGGGAGTTACAACACATTGCTATATAAATGCAATGCTCCCCAAGGTCCCCATTAAATAGTTCTTCCATTAGTTTTTATTAATTCTGAAAAAAAAATTATTCCTCTTTTGGAAATAATTTAGAACAAGTAGAAAAGTTATTAAATTTTTCTGGGCTTATTAAGGAATTTATAAAAAATTGCTATATAAATAAAATTTATCCAAAGGTCCTCATTAAACAGCCCTTGTTTTAGTTTTTATTAATTCTAAAAAAAAATTTTTGTTCTTTTGGAAATAATTTTAAACAAGTAGAAAAGTTATAAATTTTTTCTGGGCTTATTAAGGGATTTACAAAAAATTGGTATATAAATAAAATGCTCCCGAAGGTCCCCATTAAACAGCCCTTTTAATAGTTTTTATTAATTCTGAAAAAAAAAGTTTCTCTTTTTTGGAAATAATTTAGAACAAGTTAAAAAGTTATTAATTGTTTCTGGGCTTATTAAAGGATTTACAAAAAATTGCTATATAGATAAAATGCTTTTGAAAATCCCCATTAAACAGCTTTTACATTAGTTTTTATTAATTCTGAAAATTTTTTAACTCTTTTAGAAATAATTTTAAACAAGTAGAAAAGTTATTAATTTTTTATGGGCTTATTAAGAGAGTTACAAAAATTGTTATATAAATAAAATATTTTCGAAAGTCTCCATTAAACAGCCCTTGTCCTAGTTTTTATTAATTCTGAAAAAAAAAAATTTAACTCTTTTAGAAATAATTTTAAACAAGTAGAAAAGTTATTAATTTTTTCTGGGCTTATTAAGGGATTTACAAAAAATTGATATATAAATAAACTGCTTCTGAAAGTCTCCATTAAACAGCCCTTGTATTAGTTTTGATTAATTTAAAAAAAAATGCCCTTTTGTAAATAATTTAGAAGTAGAAAAGTTATTAATTTTTTCTGGGCTTATTAAAGGAGTTACAACAAATTGCTATATAAAAAGAATGTTTCCCAAGGTGCCTATTAAAAAGCCCTTGCATTGGTTTTCATTAATTCTAAAAAAAAAATTGCTTCTTCTAATTATTTTCAGCTGTGTATAATCATAAATATTATAAATAAAACAAGAATTTAACTTAACAATTTAACAAAATTAATTAACAAACACGCCTCTTCGACATTCTCTCATTAATTGAAGGGTCTTTTATTAAAATCTTGAGAATTTCCCAAACAAAAAGACTTAATTTTTATTAATTAAGCGCGCAAAATCAAATCAATTACGAGTTCGAATCGAATCAATATTTCTATACTAATGCTTTGTGTTTCAATCAATTAACCTCCCCGATAGTATGTCTATAATTAAATACATTTCCTATTCATCTCGAATTCCTTTTGAAAGCTCTTAACTGATTTTAATGTGAACGCCAACAAAGCAATAACACACATTATAAACATCCATAAGCACAAACAGAGTGGACGTAAAAACAAAGTAAATTAGCCCGGAAAAACGCCCTTTGAAAACAACGAACTGGGAGCGATCGCAATTTTTTTCCGAAATAATATAAAAGCTCGAATTACATTTTAATTAAAATTCTGCAAGTACATCGAACGAAACGTAGCATTATTTAATTAAATATGTTCAAATTAAACAACAATATAGCATGAAATAGCGATAATTAAATTAAGAGACCTGCTAATGGGGAACGACCGATGAAAAGTTGACTAAAACCCGATAATATGCACTCGATTGACCGCAAACTATTCGCGTGCAAGGGTCGTGAATTACAGGCCGAATGCCCTGGTCAGTTTCCGATCAAGTTCCGTTTAATAAAGCCGATCGGAAACGTCCCTCCTTTTCGCCTCTTTGTTGCCCTTACACGAAATTTTATTGCGCGAAACCGCCGCCCCTTCGCCCCCCAATCGAACTTCGAATTATGATTATTAACTATTATCGAGGAAATTAGCATGGAAAATCTTTAAAGGGAAATAAATCAAGGTTTTTAGCGTACCTACCCACGTTTACGGTTGAAACTTTGCCACCGAATTAATTATTGAAGATTATATTTGCCCATTAATCACTCGCTCTTAGACGACCTCATTCTACCTTACACTTAATATCCAGATAAACCGAGAAAAACGTAAAATAACGATCAGGAAAATCTTTGTATAAATCCACTTTGAAACCTATCCCGGAGAGATGACGCCCGGAAAAAGAATTCTCCTCTAATTCCGCGTCAACCCTTAAAAAGTGTACGGTTTTGGTTCGACGTCCCTTATAAAATTGCTAATCGGACCTACTGCGATCGATAAATCACTCATAAAAAAAAAACAACTTATACTTTATAAAACGGCAATAATGATGAAAATAAGTTTTTCTTTTCGTTCTTTGAAGGAGGAATTCGTCGATGGCGCCGAGGTATTGTATTTTGAGTTGGCGATTTAATTTTGAAAAATTTGTTACGGTTATTATTTGTGAAAGGAAACGGGCGCCTCGTGTTTTTTTAATATTGAGATGCGTTACAGAAGTTAGGGGTTGCTTGTTTAAAATTTTAATGAAACGAAAAGAGAATTTATTTATTAAAATTTTAAATAAACAGAGTTTCTCTTAGGAAAGCTCTTTTAAAGTTTACTTCTGGGTTGTTTATGAAGATATCATTACAAACAACGAAATTGTATAATTTTTCGGGTTTTTGAGCGCGGGATGGCGGGTCTAAATTTTAACAAAAATTTTGGGGAGAATATATTTAAAAATATTAAAAAAAAAAACGATTTGTTATCACTTAAATCTCGGCTATTATTTAAATTATTATTAAATTGAGCACAAATTTTTAATTTTGTTAGCTTTTATCGTGAAATATAGCTAAAAAAAATTAATCCCAAATTTTAATAATGTGAAAACAGAATTTCTTGATTAAAACTAATGCAGATCGTCTTTTTAGAAAAGCTTTTAATTTACATCTGAATATTTATAAAAGAATTATTATTTAAATAAGAATTAAAATAATTAGTTCAAAACGTTATAAAAATTTCCCAAAAATTTAGTCATTGAAATTTTAAATAAACAGCGCTTCTTTTACGAAAGCTCTTTTAAGCTTTGCTTTTGGGTTATTACTAAAGATATTAATAAAAACGACAAAATTGTATAATTTTTTGATTTTAGATCATAAGTTGGAAGCTTTAAATCTCATTAAAATTTGGGGAGAATTTTTTTAAAAAGATTCTTTAAAAAAGCTCACTGTTAATACCTTGCGCTTTGATAATTTTTAAATTTTTATTAAAAGCAGGAAAGATCTTTAATTTTGTAACATTTTACAATAAAACATAGCTAACAAAATTAATTTTAAATATTAATAATGTAAAAAAATAATTTACATTTAAATTGTTTTTAAAAATATGAAAAAGATTGAATTTTTTTTATTTTGCATTATTACAAATGCCAAAATTGTATAATTTGTTGATTTTCGAACATTAGTTGGGAGCTTTGCGCCTTATTAAAATTTTGGGGAGAATTTTTTTAAATAAAGCTCACCCTTAATAACTAATTGCTTGCACAATTTTTAATTTATTATTAAAAGCAGCGAAAATCTTTACTTTTGTGACCTTTTGCCATGAAATATAGCTGAGAAAATTAATTCTAAATTTTAATAATGCGAAAAAAGAATTTCTTTATTAAAAATAATGGATATCATCTTTTTAGAAAAGCTTTTCTTAATTTACATCTGAATTATTTATAAAGGATATCTTTACGAATAACAAAGAGGTTTAGCTTTCTGATTTTGTATCATTAAATAAAAACAAACAAAAATAGTTCAAAACGTTACAAACATTTAATAAGAATTCCATAATTTAATTTTAACTATCCTTACGAAAGCTCTTTTCAGCTTTTCTTCTGGATTATTAATAGATATATCATCGCAAACAACAAAATTATCTAATTTTTTGATTTTTGATCTTGTGGAGAATTTATTTAATAAAGCTCATCTTCAAAAACATCCCTCTTGATAATTTTTATTTAAATTATTATTAAAAGCTGGAAAGATCTTTAATTTTGGTGACCTTTTACCGTGAAATATAGCCAAGGAAATTTATTCTAAGCTTTAATATTATAAAAAAAAATTTCTATTAAAAATAATGCAGATCATCTTTTCAGAAAAGCTTTTCTTAATTTACATCTGAATTATTTATAAAGATATCTTTACAAATAGCAAAGAGGTTACATTCTTTGATTTTGTATTATTAAACAAGAACCCAAACATCAGTTCAGAACGTTAAAGAAATTTAATAAAAATTTATTTCTTAAAAAAATTAAAAGCACCATGTGTTGGCCACATAAAAAAGCTCAATTATTTCAAAAATCATTATTTATTAAAAATAGACAAACATTCTTTAATCTTCCCATGCACAATCGGGTCTTAATTCGTGACTTAAAAAATAATACATAATTCATGACTTTTCCCAACTGCCCTATTTTGCATTAAAGGAAATGAAACCGCAGCGACTAAAAGACACATCTGAATTTAAAATTAAATTCGTATGAGCCGATTGAGAAATGTTGCCATTTAGACGGGATCCTTACAAAAAAAAACGACGCATTGTAACAGGGCCACGTTTTCGCCCCAACTTTAACTTTAACCCCGAAGCACGTGGAAATGCTTAACATTCGATCAACACACACACCCCTTTTTCCTGCTGTCGTTCTTCCTCTTAACGAGGTGAAGAATTTTATCCCGTGCACAACAGTAATTCAATTATCTTCCCTTGTTTTAATTATGGTCGTTATTCTAAATGCGAAGACGCTTAAAGTGTAAGAGAAAAAATGCCACACTATTCGCCTAAGTACGGCGCTTAGAATTCCTGAGCTTTTTGAGCTATTTTAATGCCGTCGTGAAAACTAATGGCACAATTTTCTACGCCAAAAAATAACTTCCACTATACGAAGGAATTGTATTAAATAAATCCTTCGGAGGGTGCGTTTCTTTGATTAAGTAACCCACGCGTTGGGCGTCGATGCTTTCCGCTCGCGATCTTATTAGATTGAAATTCGGCTTTAGGTTAATTAATTAAGATGAAAAAAAAAAGGTGAAATGGATGTTAATCAAGGGTCGCATTTAATGATGGAGGGTCGTAAAAGTTTATGAGGTGTTTTTATGTTTATTTTGGAGGTTTCTTGTTTTTATTTGGATTTTCCGATTGTTTAACTTTAGGGCCTTCCGGAAATTGGGGATGTCTTTGTAGGGGACCCTTTTCTGTTTGAAAAAGGACGAAGAACTAACGTGTTTATGGGCTTAGAAAATTTTTTAAAATAAGAATTAGGCAAAAGAGTTATTTGTAATTTAACCTTCCGTGTACTAGGTGGGGTATAACTAACGTGAACAATTTTTTTTTTGTTAAAACGGGACGTTTGGTAATCGAGCTGAAAACCGAGTGTGCACATTCGAGCTCAAAGTGGCACATTTCCGATCTCGGGAAAATAAAGCGCGCCGCTCCGCGTCGCGCTTCATTTGCCTCCCTCGCTCGGAAATGTGCCACTTTTCGCTCGAATGCGCACATCTTCGTATTTACTGATTTGCCTTAATTAATCCTTTCGCTTTCAAATCAAAAAATTAAACTTAGTTTAGTAAATATGGATTTTATGTTCAAAAAATGTATTTACCATAGCAATAAGTGAAAGTGAGCAAAAAGATACGATAATATCGTAGGTGGGAGTGCGAGAAAACCATTAAATTAATTTTTTGTTTGATTTATTGGCCTAAATTTTGTGAATCGTGCTCAAAACCGAGTGTGCGCATTCGAGCTCAAAGTGGCACATTCCGATCTCGGGAAAATGAAGCGCGCCGCTCCGCGTCGCGCTTCATTTGCCTCCCTCGCTCGGAAATGTGCCACTTTTCGCTCGAATGCGCACATCCTCGTATTTATTCGACTTGCTCATATTAATCTTCTCTTTTCAATTGAAAAAAAATTAAAAGTCGAATTTTAGATTTATTTTTTGTTTGAAAAAGGCTATAGATTTTATTCCTCAACTCAAGTTGGTGTGCAACATGTCCTAAACCGAAAGAAATTTGAGAAAAATGTATTTTTGCGAATTCTATGGATTTTATTTCATTTTATTTTTGGGGTATGGTCAACCCCACCCAGTATGGCATGGGACATTTAGTCACCTAATATGTGGAAGGTTCATAGTCGGAAATTCACAGAGAAAATTTCAAGTTTTTTAAATTAAAAATAAAATTAATTGAATAAAGGTTTGTTTCAATTTGATAAAAGGATTTTCGTAAGTCAAAAAAGTTTTTTAAATTGAAGAAAATGGTTTTCTTCGCTTTATCCTAGAAAATAATTTTTTGAAATTTCTTATTTTCAAATGAAACATTTTTTTACAATTCATGACTAAGAAATTAAGAGAAATATGTCGCCAAAACTTTCTATGTCAACTTAAATTTAATATTAAATTATAATTTGTTTTATTTCGAAGCTCAAAAATTGATTGAAAGATTTTCGCAAGTTAGAAAAATGTTTTAAACTCAAAAATTGAAGAAAATCGTTTTTTACACTTTGTCTCAGAAAATATGAGCAAAATCTCTTTAAGTTTTTAATTTCAAAATTAAATAAAACAATTTTCCCCAATTTGAAACACATAAATTAACTGAAATTTGTTTTCCAAGTCTCTTATGCCAAAATTAATTGAAAATGGAATAAATGTTTGCTTTAATTCGAAGCATAGAAGTTGATAGAAAGATTTTTCTAAGCCAAAAAACATTTTAAGCTGAGAATTGAAAAAAATAGTTTTCTTCACTTGGAAAAATAAGTTCAAAATTAAATTAAACAATTTTTCTCAATTTGAGACTTAGGAAGTTTTGGAAACATATTTCTCTTAATTTCTATGTCAACACAAATTTAATATTAAATTATAGTTTGTTTTATTTCGAGGCTCAGAAATTGATTGAAAGATTTTCGCAAGTTAGAAAAATGTTTTAAACTAAAAATTGAAGAAAATCGTTTTTTACACTTTGTCTCAGAAAATATGAGCATATTATCTTTAAGTTTTTAACTTGAAAATTAAATAAAACGATTTTCCCAATTTAAAACACATAAATTAATGGAAATTTGTTTTCCAAGTCTTTTAGGCCAAAATAAATTCAAAATGGAATAAATGTTTGTCTTAATTCGAAGTTTAGAAGTTGATAGAAAGATTTTCTAAGTCAATAAAATTTTTGTGACTGAGAATTGAAAAAAATAGTTTTCTTCACTTGGAAAAATAAGTTCAAAATTAAATTAAACATTTTTTCTAATTTAAAACATATAAATTAACGGTCATTTGTTTCCCAAGTATCTTATGCCAAAATAAATTAAAAATGGAATAAATGTTTGTTTTAATTCGAAGCTTAGAAGCTGATGGAAAGATTTTTCCAAGTTATTAATTTTTAAGCTGAGAATTGAAGAAAACAGTTTTGTTTACTTTGTCGCAGAAAATGAAAAAATAAGTTCAAAATTAAATAAAACAATTTTCCCAATTTAAAACACATAAATTAACGAAAATTTGTTTCCCAAGTCTCTTATGCCAAAATAAATCAGAAATGGAATAAATGTTTGTTTTAATTCGAAGGTTAGAAGTTGATAGAAAAATTTTTCCAAGTCAAAGAAACTTTTGAGCTGAGAATTGAAGAAAATAGTTTTCTTCACTTGGTCTTAGAAAATTGAAAAATAAGTTCAAAATTAAATTAAACAATTTTTCTCTATTTGAGACTCAGAAATTCAATTCTTGTTTCAATTTTGGCCACCTTTGAAAAAAAAAGGACCTCTTAGTTCTTCGCATCTTTCAAAGAATACCATTCGAAGTTAATTGAGTGTTTTTAGCAAAAGGGGTGTTGTCGAGAGCAAAAGCAAAAATGTGGGGAGGTCGGAAGAAAAAAAAAAAAAATGATGAATTTGTCGGGGAAAAAATGCGGGTTCGAGTGCGAGCGTTTGCTTGTTTAGTCATCTCGATGATGTTTATTGGGTGCACTTGTGATGCCGCACAGCGTTTCGAATTATTCAGGTCGCTGGCGAAACACGCACCGGGTCATTCGCGCTGGAAGCTGCGGGAAATGCGGGACGATCCGGGTATGAGTTCCGGATTGCTCCCGGAAACGTTAGGGATAGGGAGGACTCATCGGCAAAGTTAGCAGCCGTGCGGAACTCGTTCGCAAAATACTCATATATTGTGCACGCTCTGTCGCTAGACGTTTTTTCCTGATTTTTATCTCGGAGCCTCTCTTGACACTTTTATATAATGCCTTCAAAAAAAAAAAACAGCCCCTGCGTGCCGCCCGAAGTTTTAAACCCGCTTTTTTGCTCGCTTTGTCTTTTGCTTTCGTCCGTCATACGTTTTACTAAATTCTTCTTTGCCAGCCGGCCGAACCTGCTGAGGCAATTTGCCGTTTTATATATTTTTCTTGCCGTCCTTCACTTTGCTCCCAAAAAATAAACGACATGTTTTATTTTTTGCCGCGAATGCTGATTTGTCTTATGATCCCGATGGCATGTGTGGCAGGAGCTCGGCTTCGAAGCAATTTCTGCTAGCTTACCTTTTAAAAATACAAAACTCGAGACATTTTGAGGTATTTTCGAAAAAATTGAAGCCAAAGAAACTAAATTTAGGCAGCTCGCAAAGTTTACAATTTTTAATTAGAATTAAAAATGAAAAATTTAACTAACGTGTCTTTTTGGGCGATTTGATAATTTATTTGGAGGCGTCTTTTAGATTGCTTTGCACAGACAAAAAAAAGGGATTTTTAAGTGGAGGATACGTGTTAAAGAAATAAGCGACGTCACTCAAATTTTTGAAATAATTTTTTTTTAAAATATTGTTTAATATTTAGTAGGAATTTGTGCTTTTTTAGATATAGTTTAGAACAAGTAGAACAGATTATTTTTTTTTTCGAGCTTATTAGGGTAGTTACAACAAATTGCTATATAACTAAAATATTCCCTAAAGACTCCATTTTTAATAATACAAAATTTAAGTCATTTTGAGTTATTTTCGAAAAAATGAAGTTGTGATAAAATAAATTTTAGGAACTCGCAAAGTTTGGAACTTTTAATTTGAATTAAAAATGAGAAATTTAATTAATGTGTCTTTTTGGGCGATTTGCTAATTTATTTGGAGGCGTCTTTTAGATTGCTTTGCACGGACGAAAAAAAGAGATATTCAACTGGAGGATACGTGTGAAAAAAATAAGCGACGTCACTAAAATTTTTGAAATAGAATTTTATTAAGAAATCTTTTTATATTTGATAAAATCAAAATTGAAGCATTTGTGTTGGTTGTTGTACTTTTGCTTTCTCGCCAAAATATTACATCCCCTTTTTTTTAAATTAATGTAATGATGTAAAAAAAATACCTAGAAAGCTGTTGTTTTAAGAAATTTTTTTTGAGAATTAAATACAAAGAAAAAACTTAATTTTAACAATTATTTTACAAAAGTTTGCATTTAATTGAAATTGAAATTATCTTTTTTAATTAAAATAATAATTCTTTCTTCTTTAACCTTTCGCGTACTAGGTGACTAAATGTGACATGCCATACTAAGTGGGGTTTGCCATACCCCGAAAATAAAATGATATAAAATTCAGAAAATTATACTTTATGACAATTAAACGATACGAAATATATTTTAATAACCAATAATTAATAGGTTTAAGTAAAACATATTTATTTATGCATTAGAATAGATTTTTATGAATAAAAATACAAAAACTTAACTTTTTCTTCTACTTAGACACAGTTTAAAAATATGCAAAAAATTTTAATAATTGTTCGAAACTATTATAATTTTTTAATATGAGAAAAATCGATTGTTTCCAAAAATTAAAAAGTTCTGGCCCGCTTTACAATTGCGCACCCCCGGCAAAATACGTGAAATTTAAAGCTGGGGGAAAATATCATTTGTAACAAATAATACTGTAAAAAAAGAAACGTTTCTAATGTCAAATTAACTCTAGAAAATGTTTTCGAAAAGAAAAATCAATTATTTCCAAAAATAAAAAAGGTTTGACTAGTCTTACAAAAGTACACCCCTAGAAAAATACACGTATTTTGATATTTTGCTATTTTTGACTATTTAAAATAATTAAAAGGCTTTTTTTATCAATAAACGAGTATTTGGAACAATATACACTGACGAATATATTATTCATAAATTTGCAAAAATATTTTAGGACTTTCTAATGCTTTTTTTAGAGCATTTCTAAACCTTTAATGTTGTTATAAAAAAATTGCGAAGTATTAAACATAATTAAAATTGTTTTGTAACAATAAACACTAATTTTGATAAACAATGGCTACCAAAGCAAGTATTAAAAAATTTTAATTAGTTGTCTTAGGTCCTTTTCGTTTATCGAATTATTTTGAAACAATTATAAAGGTTTAAAATTACCGTAAAAAAATTATAAAGATTAACCCATGCTTTGGAACCGTTTTTAATAATTATCAACAAAATTCTAGTGAACATATTATTAAATTTTCGCAAAAAATAATTAAATTATTAATTTAAAAATAATATCTATCATTTACAAACCAAATAACATTTAAAAACTGTCTTATTCGATTTAAATTTTTTAATTCAATTATAAATAACCCATTACAATAATTTATAGAATGGAAAAACGCACAAATTTTTTGGTTTACTTTTTTTTTGAGATATTTAAAAGCGAAGGGTTAAATTGGAAGAGAACTGAGAATATTTTGACGTCTAAGAGAGAAGATTGTAATGTAGATAAATTCCATGAATACGAAGATGTGCGCATTCGAGCGAAAAGTGGCACATTTCCGAGCGAGGGAGGCAAATGAAGCGCGACGCGGAGCGGCGCGCTTCATTTTCCCGAGATCGGAATGTGCCACTTTGAGCTCGAATGTGCACACTCGGTTTTAAGCTCCATTACCAACCTTCCCGTTTAAAAAAAAATTTGTCACGTTAGTTATACCCCACCTCGTACACGAAAGGTTAACAAAATACAACGATTTAAAAAATCAAAGGGATGTATTCATCAAAAAATTTAAAAATTAAGTACAGAGCTTTGTTAAAAAAAAATTGTTAAAATTGAGCGTTCTTTTCACGCAAATCTTTAATTAAACAATCGATCACTTTAACAAAACGAAAACAATGATAAAAATAACAATAAAACTTAAAATAAACTTTTGTCCGAGAAGTTAACCCGACAAGAAATTACACTGCAACAGCTTTCGTGCACACACGTCCCGTCTTAAAACTTTTGACATTATTACATTCGTTATTATTCCGAATATGTTAAAGCGAAATAGCAATATTGTTAATTACAACTTGCGTCGAGGCGAACTTTGGGCGGAAAATTCTGACAGAAATCTAATAAGAAATTTAGGGATCAAAGACTCAACTTTTAAAAGGTCGAATTCAATCGCCAAATTAGTTTACGTTTGAGGACAACGAACCCCCAACTTCCACCATTAAGAATTCAAACAAATAAATCGATACCTCTTTTTTTCTCTCGTCCAAAAAGGGGCCAAAACCAAAATTAAATATTTGTTCGGCAAAGAAAAAAAAGAATAAACAAATAACTCCGATTAAAATTAGGCGATTTGTAGGCGGTTAGGTTGCGCAAGGGGGCGAGAAAGATAAGGGCGTAAAAGCACAACGCTAAATATCTTAAGACATTCATAATTTAATTTCGGGGCGCCGTTTCTTTCGACGCCTCTTCTTCGTTTCTGTGTCACAAAAAAAACTGATAAGGGTCCTAATAATTAATTTTGTAATTATTTCCAGAATTAAACCGGCGACATATTTTTTTTAATTCTCTTTTGTCGAAGTTCTTATCGGAACATAAATATTAATAAGGGTTGCGGCCGTTCCAAATTGGGGGGTTTTAATATGAAAAAAATTTAAGTACTAAAACTATAGGTACTTGGTCGATTTGCTTTTCGAAAAAACAATGTTTTTGGGGTTGAAAATTGTATTTTCTGTGATTCTTTTTTAATTTAATAAAACTATATATGTACATAATAGTTAAAAGTACATATTTTTTGGAATTTTAAACCGCGTTATTATATTTTTCTTATTAACAAAGTTATTAACATTTCAATATGCAGTAAAAATTAAATTTTTTCATTTAACCTAAAAATAGACCATGTTTCTTTGAATATTTTAAAGTCTTAATTGTTGCAAATTTAATAAAGCTATATATGTGCATAATAGTTAAAAATACATACTTTTTGGTATTTTAAACCGCGTTATTATAGCTTTGTTATTAACAAAGTTATTAACCTTTTAATATACAGTAAAAATAAAATTTTTGTATTTGACTAAAAATAGACCATGTTTCTTTGATTATTTTAAAGACTTAATTGTTGCAAATTTGTTAAAACTATTTATGTACATAATAACTAAAAGTACATATTTTTGGGGCTTTTAAACCGCGTTATTATAGCTTTGTTATTAACAAAGTTATTAACATTTAAATATGCAGTAAAAATTAAATTTTGGCATTTGACCTAAAAATAAACTGTTTCTTTGATTATTTTTAAGGCTTAATTGTTGCAAATTTAATAAAGCTATATATGTACATAATAGTTAAAAGAACATGTTTTTTTGGGATTTTGAACCGCGTTATGATAGCTTTGTTATTAACATTTTAATATGCAGTAAAAATTAAATTATTGCATTTAACCTAAAAATAGATCATGTTTCTTTGATTATTTTAAAGCCTTAATTGTTGTAAATTTAATAAAACTATACATGTACATAATAGTTAAAAATACATATTTTTTGGAATTTTAATCCTCGTTATTAGAGCTTTGTTATTAACAAAGTTATTAACATTTCAATAAGCAGTAAAAATTAAATTTTTGCATTTGACCTAAAAATAGACCATGTTTCTTTGATTATTTTAAAAGCTTAATTGTTGCAAATTTATTAAATCTATATATGTACATAATAGTTAAAAGTACATATTTTTTGGAATTTTAATCCGCGTTATTATAGTTTTGTTATTAACAAAGTTATTAACATTTTAATATGCAGTAAAAATTAAATTATTACATTTAACCTAAAAATAGATCATGCTTCTTTGATTATTTTAAAAGCTTAATTGTTGCAAATTTATTAAATCTATATATGTACATAATAGATAAAAATACATATTTTTTGGAATTTTAAACCGCGTTATTATAGCTTTGTTATTAACAAAGTTATTAACATTTCAATATGTAGTAAAAATTAATTTTTTGCATTTGACCTAAAAATAGATCATGTTTCTTTAATTATTTTAAAGCCTTAATTGTTGCAAATTTAATAAAGCTATATATGTACATGATAGTTAAAAGTACATATTTTTTGGGACTTGAAACCGCGTTATTATAGCTTTATTATTACCAAAGGTATTAACATTTCAATATGCAATAAAAATTAAATTTTTGCATTTGACCTAAAAATAGACCGTGTTTCTTTGATTATTTTAAAAGCTTAATTGTTGCAAATTTAATAAAACTATATATGTGCATAATAGTTAAAAGTACAAATTTTTTGGCATTTTAAACCGCGTTATTATATCTTTATTATTCACAAAGTTATTAACATTTCAATATGCAGTAAAAATTAAATTTTTGCCTTTGATTAGTGGGCATAAAAAAAATTAAGGGCCATTAACTCGGACAACGCTTATGGTGAGGGTAGCTTTTACAACGATGACAAAACTTTATACCCTCTTTAATGTCAATGAAAAACTTTTACTGCATGTGACTAAGGGCTAACTTTTACAATTATGGTAGAATTTTACGCCCTCCTTAATCTTCTCCGAAGCAGTTAATCGTAATTGTTATTATTTTTGCGATAACAGAAATCCTTCGAGTTATAAAATAAAATCGCAGTTTCTCTTTGCGATTAAAGCGATTTTTTCGCTTCGCTCCGGCGATCATACCTAAGCAATAAAATTGTTGAGTTCTCCGCCACCAAATTAACATAAAAATAATGCCAACTTTGTAAAGTTTAAAACGGAAAACTTGCTTAAATGCTTACAACAAGCGCGCACCCTTATTTAAAACTTCTCGTCCATTGTTTTCGCTCGGAATTTTATTATTTTATTGTTTCCCAGTTTTTAATGCAAATTAAGTTGGAAAAAGAAAGCCGCCGGAGACGTCGCCCCCGATTTTCCCCATTTTTTTTCTGCTCCGAGAAAAAAAAAGCCTCTCGCAATTTTTGCCCTTATCGAAATCCGTTCCAAGTCGAGGTTCGCAACAATTATGTTAGAAACAGATGTGCTTTCTTGCCGGTCGAGGGGGTCAATTAAAGCGCCGCACGCCCCTCTCGAACGGGTCTTCGAGATCGCCCCCGAAAAAAAAAATGTAAGACGTGTACACGGAGGCGAAACAACGGCGGAGTTTTGAATGATAAATAGCCGCATATTTTAAGTTTGAAATGTTGTATATTACTTACCGAGAAGTAACGGAAATAAAAGAACTGTAAGGAAGCTGCATTCAAATTTTATCCTCGGCATTTTCATATCTGAAAAACAAACATAGGGTTAGATTGAATACAAATGCTTTCGTTTCATTCTTTAAGTTTCTTTATATGCTAAACTTTCTAAATAAGGTTGATGTTTATCAAAGTTTTTTGTACGTCTTCCGATATTCCATTTTTTTGCTCACTCAAAAAAACTTAATTAATTTTTTTTATTGTCCCCCATTCGTTTGGTTCCAAAAAGGATTAGCGTTGTTTTTTTTTTGTCTCGAAACGATTAACGGGCGTAATACTTTTTTTTGGATTTGAAATTTCTCGTCGTCGAAAGATTTCCGGAGGAAATCAAATTGATTTAATTTTCCGATTTTATTATTGAACAAGAACGAGGAGACGAAGGCAAAAGGCAAAAGTAAATTTTAATGTGAACAAATTAAATTGTAAGCAGTTTAGCGTTTTTCCATTTTCGGAAAATAGTATTTGTCGAAGTAAATCGTTCGAAAAAGTATAAAAGCATTTGCTTTTCTGTGAAGTGTTGCAGATCCCGAATAAAAGTTCGATTTGAATCTTTTGTAAGACTACCCTTCATTTTTTTTTGCGCTTTGAGTCTCATCGAAGCCGAGGGTGCTTCTCGGAGAGGTCTCGTTTTGCCCTTGTAATTACTCGCGCGCCGGTTCTTAATTTTGCAAAAAAAAACGTTAATTTTATGTTATTCTGGGTCGTCAACAAAAAAAATTGTTAGATTTTTTATTTACAACGTTTCGAGTAATGAATTAATCAAAAATCTGTTTTAAAAATTAAGAAAACAAAAATATCTTTTTGAAAATTAGAAAACTTCGTTTCTGAATTATCTGGAAACTTAATTTTAAAGTTATTTTTCTTTTAATTAATTTAAAAAAAATTAACGTTAATTTGTATTATTATTTTCAAAATGTGATTGTTTTTATTATATTAAAAGTCTGTTTTAAAAATTGAGAAAAGAAAGAATTCTTTTGAAAATTGAGAAAACAAAGATATCTTTTCGAAAATTATACAACTACGTCTCTAAATTTTTAGAAAAATAATTTTTATTGTTAATCCTTTTTTTAATTATGTTGAAAAACAATTAACTATGTTTTGTAGTATTATTTTTTGATTGTATTTGCTTTTAATAAATTAATTTTTTTTTAAATTGAGAGTTTAAGATTTCTTTTGAAAATTGAGAAACAATCATATTTTTTGAAAAACGGGCAAACCACGTTTTTAAATTTTCAGGCAAAATTAATTTTAACGTTAATCCTTTTTGAATTAATTTAAAAATAAATTTAACATTGATTTGTATTATAATTTTCTAAAGTGTGGATTGTTTTTATTAAATGATGTCTATTTTAAAATTCAAAAGGCAAAGATTTTTTTTAAATATTGAGAAAACAAAAATATATTTTTGAAAATTAGAAAACTGCGTTTCTTAATTTTCTGAAAAACTAATTTAATATTATTTTTCTTTTAATTAATTTAAAAAAAATTAACGTTAATTTGTATTATTATTTTCAAAGTGTGATTATTATATTAAAAGTCTGTTTTAAAAATTGAGAAAAGAAAGAATTCTTTTGAACATTGAGAAAACAAAGATATCTTTTTGAAAATTATAAAACTACGTCTCTAAATTTTTAGAAAAATTATTTAATTGTTAATCCTTGTTTTAATTATGCTGAAAAACAATTAACTATGATTTGTAGTATTATTTTCTAATTGTGTTTGCTTTTAATAAATTAAAATTTTCTTTTAAAAATTGAGAAGTCAATCGTATTTTTTGAAAAACGCACAAACCACGTTTCTAAATTTTTAGGAAAATTAATTTTAACGTTAATCCTTTTTTAATTAATTTAAAAATAAATTTAACATTGATTTGTATTATAATTTTTCAAAATGTGGATTATTTTTATTATATTATGTTTATTTTAAAAATTGAGAAAGCAAAGATTTTTTTTGAATATTAAGAAAACTAAAATTACCTTTTTTTTCAATGTTTTTCAATTTTTACAAATGAAAAAATCCCTAGGTTTTTGATTAATTTAGTAAATAAAACAATAAACAAATTTTGATCTTTCACCTTTGTATACAATCTTTAAAAAAAACCAAAATTAATTTTTTAGGCAATTTAATTATCCAAAAAAGTGTGATTTAATTGTCTTTCGTATTACTAATAATTATTAATCTGGTAATTTAGAATGCTAAAACTTGATATTTCGCTTCTCGTGCCATTTCGAAAGACACAAAGCACCATTGTTTCAAAAAACCGTCGACGCAAAAAAGCGAAAAAAAAGGAAGTTATTAGTCGAAAGGTAAAACGTTAACCTTTGCAGAAGAAAGGTTGCGGGGATCGCTCTCTAAACCCAATAGAATCGCGATTGGTATTTTCGGTTTTTTTTGCGATATTCCCGGCATTCGAACAAACTTATCTGTCTGGATTTCCGATAAATGGAATGCATAAATACGAGAATTTCCCGTTTCGGTTTTTTGCACCTGTTGCTGCCGCTCACACGCCGAATAGTTACTTCGAAATTGCTCCTATTCCCAAAATCGAGCCCCCTTCGAAACGGAATTTTGGCCTAGGAAAAGGCAAAACGACCTCCGAATCCGCTCTCAAAATTCGCCGCCGCCAAAGCCGATTGTATCCGCTTTAATTATTATTTGCCCGCGCGCTAAAGGGCGAGGGTCTTTCAGGAATATTTCGGTTCCTCGGGGATTATCATTCAATCTTCCGAATTTAATAGAAAAATTTTAATTAATGCGTTTCTCATGTGTTTGGAAATAAATCGGAGCCGAGAAGAGTGAGAGAGAGAAGAGAGAAGTGTGCTCGTAAAATATGCACGTGATTCTTATTCAAAATTTGATTTGCCTACAAATGAAAAGGGTACACGTCAAAAACGACGTACAGAATTTGTCAGTTTTGAAATTATTTATTTTATGGACTGGAGTGGCGGCACGAAGGGAAGATCATTTAAAAGCTAACCGTGCTTTGTTCGTCCCAACCTATTTTTATGCAAATAAAACTCGAAACTGAATATTTCATGCACCTAGAAAACAACTGTAAATACTCGAAATGGCAAACAGAAGCCCCGTTTTAAAGCTCTCGGGTTAAATCGGCTCAATTTTAGAAGTTGTACTTCTTTTGGCGCAGCCGAGAGTTGAATTTTGGCGGGTCGCGGAAGTTGCGCGCGCACATTAACGAAAATTGTATAGTACGAAGTTAGCCGTCTAAGAAAGTAAATTGATTATTGTGAATCGTGCTTAAAACCGAGTGTGCGCATTTGAGCTCAAAGTGGCACATTTCGATCTCGGGAAAATGAAGCGCGCCGCTCCGCGTCGCGCTTCATTTGCCTCCCTCGCTCGGAAATGTGCCACTTTTCGCTCGAATGCGCACATCTTTGTATCTATTGATTTTGATTAATTATTTTTTGGATTTAAAAAGAAAATAGTAGTGTATTCAAATGAAACAACATATATGCTCATTTTTTGCGAGATTAAGTTGTACCGAAATTTGTCAAAAATTTGGTTTCTGGTAAAAATACGGTTCTGTAACTTTTAATTAAATAACTATTATTATATATTATAGATTATTTAATTGTGAATCATGCTTAAAAACCGAGTGCGCACATTCGAGCTCAAAGTGGCACATTCCGATCTCGGGAAAATAAAGCGCGCCGCTCCGCGTCGCGCTTCATTTGCTTCCCTCGCTCGGAAATGTGCCACTTTTCGCTCGACCGTGCACATCCTCGTATTTATTAAATTTATTTATATTTAATTCGGTTACGCCAAAGAGTTATTTCTTCTAACACGCTTCTGAAGCGCACGCATCGGTTTTTCGAATTAAATTGCCCCCCATTCTTGCTTAGATTTTTATTTTTGAGGATTGGAGGGAGTAGTTCCATTATGTATTTTAGAACAGCAGTTTCCAAACTATGTTTCGTTGGTTATGTATAGTTACAGTCGAAATCAGACATCAAGGTATCCAAAAAAGTTCAAAAATTGACTTTTAAAAATTCCGCTCTAAATGTGCCACTGTGATTCGCTCATTCTTGATTCACTACAATGGCCGCCAATTAATTAGCCAATCAGATAAAGTTGATTATTTCGTAACTATAGTTACATTATAAATATTTGAAATTTGAATCATATTATACATTTATAAACATAAAAGTGTTGTAATGAGTTATTTATAATTGAATTAAAAAATTTAAATCAAATAAGACAGTTTTTAAATGTTATTTGATTTTTAAATAATAGATATTATTTTTCAATTATTAATTTAATTATTTTCTTGCAACAAATTAATAATATGTTTTCTAGAAGTTTGTTGATAACTATTAAAAACGGTTCCAAAGCATAGGTTGAGCTTTATAATTTTTTACGGTAATTCCAAAGCTTTATACTTGCTTAAAAATAATTTGATAAACAAAAAGGACCTAAGACAGCTAATCAAAATTTTTAATACTCTCTGTGGCAGCTATTGTTTATCAAAATTAGTGTTTATTGTTACAAAAAAATTCTAATTACGTTTAGTACTTCGCAATTGTTTTATAACAACATTAAAGGTTTAGAAATGCTCTAAATAAAACATCAGAAAGTCCTACAATATTTTTGCAAATTTATGAATAATATATTCGTCAGTGTATATTGTTCCAAATACTCGTTTATTGATAAAAAAAGCCTTTTAATTATTTTAAATAGTCAAAAATAGCAAAATATCAAAATACGTGTATTTTTCTGTGGGCGTACTTTTGTAAGACTAGTCAAACCTTTTTTATTTTGGAAATAATTGATTTTTCTTTTCGAAAACATTTTCTAGAGATCATTTTACATTAGAAACGTTTCTTTTTTACAGTATTATTTATAACAAATGAAATTATTAATTTAATTATTTTCTTGCAAAAATTTAATAATATGTTTACTAGAAGTTTGTTGATAACTATTAAAAACTGTTCCAAAGCATAGGTTGAGCTTTATAATTTTTTTACGGTAATTCCAAAGCTTTATAATTGCTTAAAAATAATTTGATAAACAAAAAGGACCTAAGACAGCTAATCAAAATTTTTTAATACTTTCTTTTGCAGCTATAGTTTATCAAAATTAGTGTTTATTGTTACAAAACAATTCTAATTATGTTTAGTACTTCGCAAATTTTTTTTAAGGCAAAATTAAAGCTTTATAATTACTCTAAAATAAATTGGTAAACATCAGAAAGTCGTAAAATATGTTTGCAAATTTATAAATAATAATTAATTGGCATTATTTTTGGTCTTAAAAAGAAAAGAGTAATGTAACTCAATAAAACGACATTTGAGCCAAAAGTGCATATTTATTTTTCCGATATGGAATTTTACACTCTGCTTTTAACACTCGGATGGCCAAGCAGGGTCTTTTTATGACCTCCACATTGCATATAACATCTGTAAAAAGACTAGTTGTGCCCTAGTAATTTTTTTCAAATTATGTATAAATAGCAATTTATTGTCACTATTATAAAAAAAAATGTTTTTTTGGTAAGGGCTTTGAAAATGTTCCGCTTGGGATTATATGTACCATATTTTTTAAAATCTGTTGTCTTCAAGAATAAAAATTATTTTCAATAAGAATTAAATTGTTTTTTTCCTTAATAGCTATCCGGGATTTTTTTAATTATTTTTTCGGCGTACAGTAGACAAAAATAAGGCATTATGCAGCACCGATACGACCGTTTGGGCAAATTTTGAAAATCATATATTTTTCAGTATAAATCTTAACATTTCGATTAATAATTAAATTGTTTCTTGCTTTGATATCTATCCAGGATTTTTTTAATTATTTTTCTTGTGTAAAGTAAACATAAATAAAGCATAATACAGCATAGATACGGTCCTTTTGGCAAATTTTGAAAATTACTTATTTTGCAGTATAAATTTTAACACTTCCATTAAGAATTAAATTGTTTCCTTCTTTGATAGCTATCCGGGATTTTTTTTATTATTTATTCGGTGTACAGTAGACACAAATAAAGCATTATGCAGCATAGATGCGGTCCTTTTGGCAAATTTCGAAAATCACATATTTTGCAGTATAAATCTTAACAATTTCAATAAGAATTAAATTGTTTCCTGCTTTGATAGCTATCCGGGATTTTTTTAATTAATTTTCCGGTGTACAGTAAACATAAATAAAGCATTATGCAGCATTGATACGGCCGATTGGGCAAATTTCAAAAATCATATATTTGGCAGTATCAGTCTTAACCATTTCAATAAGAATTAAATTGTTTTCTTCCTGGATAGATATCCAGAATTTTTTTAATTAATTTTCTGGTGTACAATAAACATAAATAAAGCATTATGCAGCATAGATACGGTCTTTTGGCAAATTTCAAAAATCACATATTTGGCAGTATAAATCTCAACAGTTTCAATAAAATTAATTAAAATATATATAAGATATGTATTTTTAGTTATTAATTACACGGTTTCCCATACAAATAAATATTTAAATTTGATTTACACGATTCTCTGCAGAACGTATCTGCCGTGTAAATTGGGGAATAAGTGGGAAAGCGCCAAGATTAGATTTTTTTGTAAAAGCAATCCAATATATAGTTTGAAAACCACTGGTCTAGCTATAGGCAAACGCAACGTACAAAACACAACACGTGGCTATATTTAATTTCATCACGCCAAAGAAGTATAACTTCTAACGCGCTTTTTTCTTATTCAGGGCTCCGCGTCGACGATCAACCTTAACAAATCCGCACACACCTCTTTAGCTAATTAGTCATTAGTATTTTGGGTCGTTAATTTGCATAGAAACAATGGACCCCTTTTTGGTAGCTCTCAAAGGTTTATGTGTCTAGTTTTAAGATTAGTTTACACGTAAATCCGTAACAAATTTCCTCCGAAACCGAAATTAAATCCGTCTCGCTCTTCTCGATCTATTTTTATTTCTCGATTTTCGGCCGTTTCTTCTTTGTTCGGCGTCAAAAATGGCTAGAGATCGGCCTGTCACATAAATTATTAACATAACATGACGTGTACATATATTTCGGGGGAAGAAAGCTATACCTACGATTCCTTCGGGACTTTACTTCTGACGCGCCGGAGTAAATATTAAAGCTTCGGGAGCTGGGACATTATAATAATTTCGTGCGAATTAAAGAAAATCGGAGACGTGATTCTTTGGGAGACGAAAACGTCGAGATGATGGAGGAAGATGTTCTAAGGAGGCGATAAATATTTATCGTCGGCCTTGTTCGCACTTTGAAAATTGAGTTAAAAGAAATCACGAAGTGGGAAGTTGGTAAATTGCATGTCTTGTCGTCTTAACTTAATTGAGTGTCAAAGTAAAGGACGATGCCAACTTTTTACAAGCTAACTATAAGACAAGACCATTAACTTTGCAAAATTTATCAGGCTCGAGTATCAGACATAAGCGGCGGATCAGCAGCTGGAAACTTTTTTTTTTCGCGGAGCACCTCCTGAATATTTTAATATGCGCTTTGGGATAGGTCGAAAGTTTTTTAAACGCTCGTGGATATACATACCGATTTTTTCGAAATTGAATTTCGCTCTGGAGCTTTACCAGAAATGCGATTAAGTTTTTTTTTTTGGTGGACCCAATTACTTGGAACAATTGATAGCACAAAATTTTTTTTTAATTTAATTGGTGCCCTGCGCGTTTTGATTAATTTTATATTACATGTTTCTGTAGGTAAAATAATAAATAAGAGAGCTATGATTGAAAAAAGCTTTACAATCGGGTTCGTCGCTTGTTAGGCATTGGAGTCTTTTCCTGACGTTTTTTTAAAAATCGTATCTCGGTTTTCTTTTAAGAATTTCGACAATTTTTTTTTTAAACTAAAGCTCAAAGATTGATCTAAACGTTTATAAAAAAATTTAAGCGCTACGAATGTTAATTTTTTTATGAAACGCTTTTCAAATTTGTTTTTCTATTTCTTTGTTGGTTGCCCACAATTGTTTGACTTATTGGTCTTAATTTTTCAATTAAAAGATATAGGAGATTAAATTTTTAATAAAAGTCAGAAGTTTTGATGTTTAAATTTGCTTAAAAAAAATAAAATGTTGAACCATTGGCGTTTGTTTGGGGGGAAGGGGACAAACTCTTCATTTAGGCGTCTCAATTCGTTAGAGGTAAATTAACGACGACAAAAACCGTACAAAAGAATGAGATCTTACATCTAGAATTATACGAGAGCGACAAAAACACGAAAAAAAAGTCTCATAAATATTCAAGGCGCATGAAAATTCAAAAATGCGATCAGCTCGCCGAAAACATCAAAGTTTCCATTCAGAAAAAGAACTTTTCCTTACAGTTTTCAAATTATTTCGCTACATTAAAGAGAAGACTGCTTTTAACTCTTGCATAAAATTTCTCCCCTCATTTTTTGCCCTCTCCCTTATCAGGAACAAAGCTTTTTTTAACTTTCGCGCGAATTAAAACGGCTACAAATAATATTTTATCCCGAAAAAAAATATGTAATTTGAGAGAAAATAATTTTTCGCTTCGCTTTATGTAAATCTTCGTTATTCATACCTGACAAGTTTCTGTATTTTATTCCTTTCTTGCCTCTCCATAAATAAGCTCTCTTATAGATTTATGTTGCAAGTTTTTTTTTTTCGCGTGAGAAACAAACAAAACTTTTCGAATCAGTGCTTTGTGTTTTTACCAAAAAAAAGACTAAAGCATGTTTGGCAAAATTTAATCAGTGATATTTGCGAATGTGCATTTTAGATTAGTATTGATGTAATTTGTGTTGGGCGAGTTATTTTTGTTTATTGGAGCAAATATTGTTGTTGCAGTGTGCATAATTATGCCGCTTAATGGAAATGTTATTCGATGCATGGCGGTGCCTGTAATTTGTATTGTTTTATAATTAATTAATAACGGATTACAATTCCAGTATTTACTTACGTGAGTAGTTTTATTTCGCCCAAAATTAAACTAATTAATTTATTAGAGAAAGAGCGCTTTATTTTTATCTTGCGAGTCGAAGAAAAAATTGCTTTAACCTTCCGTGTACGAGGTGGGGTATAACTAACGCGACCAATTTTTTTCTTGTTAAAACGGGTCGTTTGGTAATCGTGCTTAAAACTGAGTGTGCACATTCGAGCTCAAAGTGGCACATTCCGATCTCGGGAAAATAAAGCGCGCCGCTCCGCGTCGCGCTTCATTTGCCTCCCTCGCTCGGAAATGTGCCACTTTTCGCTCGAATGCGCACATCTTGCATTTATTCAATTTGTTTACATTCATTTTTGAATTAAAGAAGGAAATAGTATTGAATTCAAATAAAACGGCGTATAGAGTAAAACACCCAGTGAATGACCGATTTGTTGCATCGAAAAAATAGTAAACAAATTAATAAACCTAAAACAACCCTTACAGAGATGGACTGAGATACTTTTTTTGTTTATGAATTAATGAAAATATTATTGCAATATGGTCTAAACGTTGTAAAATTAACTATAAAGAGTATAAAATGAGGAGTTCAGTAAATGACCTTTTCGTATAGTCCAGTGAATGATTGATTAATTAATTCTGTAATAATTTATAAAATTTTCTAGAAATTTTAAACATTATGTTTAAATGTATCTTCATGTAGTTGTTTTATTAAACTTCCTTTTGTTATTCTATCAATTACAGGTTTTTTTAGCGCCTTGTTAATTGCGTCCTTCAAAGCTTCAATATTGTATTGAAATATTGCAAACTGTAATATAAATTTAATTATTTTAGCTAGTCACTTCGTCGTTACTTTAATGTCTTTCATTTAAATGAAAAAGAAAACATATAAGACTCCAGAAATAAATATAGAATAATTTATTTAATTGTTGTAAACATTATTTCTCGTAACGGTCATTCACTGGTAAATGGTCACATACTGGGCGTTTCCCTTTATAAATTTTTTAAACTATTTTTACTTTATTAAGTATTTAACCCTTCGCTTTTAAATATTTCAAAAAAAAAGAGTAAACCAAAAATTTGTACGTTTTTCCATTCTATAAATTATTGTAATGGGTTATTTAAAATTGAATTAACATCCTCGTATTTATTGGATCTGCCCATATTAATCTTCTCTTATTCAATTGAAAAAAAGTCGAATTTTAAATTTATTTTTTGTTTGAAAAAGCTTATAGATTTGAATTTCTCAAAACTATTTAAAATGAATAATTTTTGGGTGGAGAGTACGGCACTGTAATTTTTAATTAAAATTATTTGGAAAGTGAATTACTTATTGTGAATCAGGCTTAAAACCGAGTGCGCGCATTCGAGCTCAAAGTGGCACATTCCGATCTCGGGAAAATGAAGCGCGCCGCTCCGCGTCGCGCTTCATTTGCTTCCCTCGCTCGGAAATGTGCCACTTTTCGCTCGAATGCGCACATCTTCGTATTTATAACATTAATATAATTTACCATATGCTCCTTCAAATCAAAAATTTTAATTTAATTTAGTAAATATCGATTTTATATTTAAAAAACGTATTTACCATAGCAAAGAGTGAAGAGAGCGAGAAGATATACTGTGTTTTACTTAAATCAATTCATTATTAATTATTAAAATATATTTCTTATCATTGAACTGTCATAAAGTAGGGGGAAAGTGACATGAAACAGCCAGTCTTAAAAAAAGGGATAAATAATATAGAACGACATAAATAAATCAATTTTTTTTTTAAATCTGTAATTGTTCATGCATTTATGTACGTAATGTCATAAAACATTTTTCAAAATTAACGATATTTTTCGACTTCTAATCATTTATAAAAAAAAATAAAATTTGGTTTTTTCATAACCTATAGGTATTGAAAGCGCCAACCCAAGTTTTGAAAAAGCCATGTTCTTATTACAAGATTAAAACTGCACATTAACGAAGATATTATTTAATAATAATCTTAAGCTATAATTTTAGATCTTATATAATTATAAAACGTTTTAAATAACGCAAATTCTGGATAAAATATTGACTTACATAAATCTAAGAAACTGTCAAAAAATTTGACGTTGGAGATCAATCATTGCAAAAACTTAAAAACGTTTTTAGCAAAAATAATGCAATTTTCCTTTTACGTCACAGGATTTATATGCCCAAACATTACAACTTTGCATCGGTACCACTCTTGATTGCTGTTACTACAATTATTATTGCATTTTATGCAATTAAAAGGTGGCTCTTTCATTACACTGCAGTCCGGCTTTTTCAAAACATATTCTCTCAAGAAACAAAATCTCAAAAGTTACTATGAAATCAAAGATTAGCCTGCAAAATATATAAGTTATTAGAAGGCCTAATATATCTATAAAATTATAGTGTAATCATATTATTATTAGTTTTGTACGTATAGGCGTTAGAAAACAAATAAACTGAACTCAAAACCTTACTTTTTGACGACAAAATCTTCAATACGTCGTATCGGCGGAAGGTTAATCTCTATCTTTATCAATGATGTAATGGCGAACGCGAAAACTGCCGAGCTGGTCCTCAATAAATTTCTTCCACTTTCCCACTTTACCGCAAAGAGTGCTTAAAAATTTTATTCGGCTGCAGCCCAATTTTTGGGCCGTTTTAATTTTAGGGCTCAACCAAATAATCGGAAATTCGGAGGTTCCACGGAGCCCCTTCCAAACACACACGTTCCAAAGGCAATAGACTGTTAATGGAATTTCAAATACAATTAAGGGTTGCGATTATATCGAGGAATGTCTACTCTATTTAACATGTTAACACAACCCCCAACGAGTAAAGCTCGACGTCCTTTATTTTATCGCTGTTTATTTTTTTCCCCGGTAATTTCCTCCTTTGTTTTGGGAAAAATCTGGGCTTTATTTCATTTCGCAAATCGCGTAATTAAAGCTCTGCATAACTCCCTGTTAGACATTAACAGTCCATTAGTCCTAATTGTTTCGATTCCGTTGTAGGTAACGTTTTACGCGTTTTTTTTTGCCGGTTAATTTTTGCCAAACTATTAATAATACAATGGCGAAAATAATTAGTTTCGGTCGCGACGACGCTTTCTTTTTTCAAAATCAATTATAACTTGCGGATTGGGGGCGGAGGGGCAAAATACAAATTAAATTTTTGCTTTATAACGCCGGGCTGACACGTTTTAGATTTTTTTTGCGGCGTCGAACGCGCATTGCCGCCCCCGAAAGTGCTGCGAAAGTTGTTCGAAACAACACAATCATATTGTATTAGGGCCGTAATCCTTTAGATCTCCTTTCGGAGTAGTTCTAATCCATGAAATATTGCGGATTTTATCTTCTTTAATAACGGAATTACAACGAAAAAATTGCGGACGTATTCAAAATTGTGTTGTTCAAAAAATGTGGTGCGGTTCTTCGAGTTTTGGCGCTTTTAACCTTCCGCATACTAGGTGCCTAAATGTCACATGCCATACCACGTGGGGTTTGCCATACCCCGGACATAAAATGAAATAAAATACACAAAATTGTACTTTGACAGTTAAATGATAAGAAATACGGCCGGTATGTGACTCCTTACCAGTGAATGACCGTCACAATGTTTATAACAATCAAATAAATTAATCTATATTTATTTCTGCAGTCTTATATGTCTTCTTTTCATTTAAATGAAAGAAATTAATGTAACGATGGAGTGAATAGTTAAAATAATTAAATTTATATTGCAGTTTGCAAGATTTCAATACAATATTAAAGCTTTGATGGACGCAATTAAAAGGGCGCTAAAAAAACCTGTAATTTATAGAATGACAAAAGCAAGTTAAATAAAACAACTACATGAAGATAGATTTAAGCATAACGTTTCAAATTTTTAGAAAATTTTATGAATTACTCGCGAAATTAATTAATCAGTCATTCACTGGACGGACTATACGAAAAGGTCATTTACTAAACTACTCATTTTATACTCTTTATAGTTAATTTTACAAAGTTTAGACCAAATTGCAATAATATTTTCATTAATTTATCTCAATCCATCTGTAAGGGTACCCGTGCAGAAATTTACTATGGCTGCCCTAACAGTGGTAGGGGCCCTTAAAGGCTACTTTGTGGATTCCACGTTAAAACATTTCTCAGTAAAGCCCTTTTTAAAGCCAGTAAAGGGCATTGTCGGGTTATGATAAGGAAATCGTTTTGGGAGTTTTTCAGAGTAACCATTAAAGGGCCTTTTAATTTTTGTCAAGAATTCTTTAATAGGTTTTAGTTACGGTAAATATTAAAGGACCTTTAAATGTATTTTTGTGGATTCCATAAGAAAAAAAGTCCATAATAAAATTATTGAATATCTTATTTATAAAATATAAAATTATTTCTATTTACTGCAAGTTGTGAAGTTATCAATTAAATTATTATTTATTTTTTGTTTTACAACTTATACATAATAATTTTTTTGTCAGCTAAAAGTAATTATTATTGATAAGTATCTTTATGTACATTACTAAGAAGTCATTCATAAATTACATAACAGCCTATTTGGAAGGGGGGGCTTTTATTTGTTAGTATTTGTTACACGAAAGGGCTAGTTAAACATAAGGTCACAATACCCAAATAAATTTTTCTTTCAAAAAATTTCTTTTTTTAGTTTGAAAAAAAAGTTTTGAAGTTATATACATATATACTAACAGGTTTCTAAAAGCAAAAAGGGATTAATTATTTTTAATTTTAACAAATACAGAACTAACAATAGAAAAATTTCTTTTGTTGTCCTTTACCTCGGCTAAGGAAAAACTTTAAAGGACCTTATTACATTGCCCTTAAAGGCCACCATTACATTTCCCTTAAAGGCCCATTTTTACGAAGCGTGACCATCCTTTTGGGGTCCCTTAAAGTGTAAGGAAAATCTTTAAAGGGCCCTATTAAAACCCTGACACAATTTCTGCACGGGTAATTCTAAAAAACAATAATAATAATATGTTAATGTTCACTGGAATTCCAGTGAACATTAACATATTATAAGATATTGGACGTGAACATTATGATTAATAATAATAATTAGCAAATGTTTACTCTATACAAAATAATAATAATAATAAACTAATAACTAATATCAACTCTATATTCGGCATTTAATCTTTTCCAAAAAATAAA
Organism: Sinopyrophorus schimmeli; assembly: GCA_036325965.1. Lineage (NCBI taxonomy): Eukaryota > Metazoa > Arthropoda > Insecta > Coleoptera > Elateridae > Sinopyrophorus > Sinopyrophorus schimmeli. The sequence goes on along the minus strand of JARFIZ010000329.1, from coordinate 1,041,417 downwards.
AATAACAAGATTTTCTAAATTTTTAATAAGTTTATAATGCAACAACATCAGATGGTAATTGATTCCAAACTTAACGCACTTATACACGACCAAACAACCATAGAATTTGTAAAAATACATTTCTCTCAAATTGCTTCAAATCTATAAGCTTTTTCAAACAAAAAATAAATTTAAAATTAGACTTTTAATTTTTTTCAATTAAAGAAGAGAAGATTAAGGTGGCCAAATCTAATAAATACGAGGATGTGCGCATTCGAGCGAAAAGTGGCACATTTCCGAGCGAGGGAAGCAAATGAAGCGCGACGCGGAGCGGCGCGCTTCATTTTCCCGAGATCGGAATGTGCCACTTTGAGCTCGAATGCGCACACTCGGTTTTAAGCGCGATTCACAATAATTTAGGTCAATAAATTACATAAAAATGTAGTTAATAAATTTTAATCGTTTTCTCTCGCGCGCACTGCAGCTATTGTCGTATCTTTTCGCTCCCTTCCACTCCTTGCTATGATGAATACGTGTTTCGAACATAAAATCAATACTTACTAAATAACATTTAATATTTTGATTTGAAAGAGCGAATGATAAATTGGCAACACGAATAAATACGAGGATGTGCGCATTCGAGCGAAAAGTGGCACATTTCCGAGCGAGGGAGGCAAATGAAGCGCGACGCGGAGCGGCGCGCTTCATTTTCCCGAGATCGGAATGTGCCACTTTGAGCTCGAATGCACACTCGGTTTTAAGCTCTATTACAAAACGTCCCGTTTTAACAAAAAAAAATTGTTCACGTTATACCCCACCTAGTACACGAAAAATTAATTAAAATTAGTTCACAAGCGAAGAAATGCATGTTTTCACACAAACAAAGAATTTTTTCTAACGCCATCTCATAGTATAATAAAGTACCAGTACGCCGAAATATTCGTGCATTGACACCCAACAACAACAGATGGCGCCACATTTATATCCATAGATTTCAGTCGCTGGGCGACCGAAGGCCATCGCATTCGCACGTGCAAAGCTCGGTCGCCCGAATACGAAGCAAATAGCTCTCTTGCATAGCTCAATATCGCATTTCAATTATGTCAAGAAAAATAAATTTACGAGCGAAGCACCTTAAGTGGCACGCGCAGAATATTAAGATTCCTAAGAGCCTTCTAATTTCATCACGTACTTTTCAGTAGTACGTCTAATATAAGCTCTTACGCCCACACTATTAACTTGATTTTCTCGAAAATTCCGTAAGACAATGAAAAGTCTTAAGGGCGGCGGCACTCGAGCTTTTAGTGCACACAAATTTATCATCGCGCCCCCTCGTGCGAGGTTACGATTATTATTATTAATATTGTTATTAGTCCTAATATTATAGAAATTCGCGCGAAGGTAAAATATACTTTCGGTTAAGCTTTATACCTTTTATCTCGTTTGCTGAAAGTATTTAACAAACACCATTAATTTTCCGGCTTATAATCTGCCTAATGCCTACGGCATCCTCTTCCCTGCCAAAACTACGTTGTGTTCTTTTTCCGTCGCCCGTTTTAATATGTTGAATATATAAAACTGAAACGTTTTACACTGTCAGAAATTTACTTTAATTATTTATGATCTCGCCCGAAACGATGCCGGCAACGTTCATCTGCGGACTTCGCCCCCCGCCCCCCGCCCTTGCGTTAAATGTAAATATTAAATAAATAACGCGCCCCGACTTCCATTCATTTACCTAGTTTTCCACTAGAATTATTTATAATAAATTACATTTACGGCTCTTTCAATGTATTATGGCCCTTTTTTGCTCGAAATCGTTTAAAATCGCGCCCAACAATGTCTTTTTGGGGATAACGTTTTCGGTTTGGTCGAGAAAATTAATTTTTCATGGTTTTCGTTTGCGGGCGAATTTATTTATGTACGTATGCATTTTTGTGAATGGCGAATTGTTCCGTTTTTTTTCGAAAGTTAAAATTAGTCGAGGAGCGCGAGGCGGAATTTAGTGTGGTGACCCTTCAGCGCCGACAATTTAACTTAATAAAAACAGACGTAGATGATTAAGGTCAATGTTGGTTCGTTTGTATCATTTTTACGTATTTTTTTGTTGTTGGTGCGGGGGGACTTAATTCAATTCTTTCTTGGGCTTCGAACCGTGTTTAGTATTCATTTTTTGGGGGTTTTGTGTACAAACACTGTAATTTACTGTATGTATATGTACAGTCTATTTAAAATGTACACTTTTGTCAGAAATTTGGTTCTCGGTAAAAGTACGGTTCTGTAACTTTTAATTAAATAACTATTTTTATATATTATTTAATTGTGAATGGTGCTTAAAACCGAGTGCGCACGTTCGAGCTCAAAGTGGCACATTCCGATCTCGGGAAAATGAAGCGCGCCGCTCCGCGTCGCGCTTCATTTGCCTCCCTCGCTCGGAAATGTGCCACTTTTCGCTCGAACGTGCACATCCTCGTACTTATTAAATTTATTTATATTTAATTTGGTTACGCCAAAGAGGTATTTCTTCTAACACGCATCTGAAGCATACGCATCGGTTTTTTGAATTAAATTGCCTTCCATTTTTGCTTAGATTTTTATTTTTGAGGATTGGAGGGAGTAGATCCATCATGTATTTTAGAACAGCCGTTTCCAAACTATGTTTCGTTGGTTATGTATAGTTACAGTCAAAATCAGACATCAAGGTATCCAAAAAAGCTCAAAAATTGACTTTTAAAAATTCCGCTGTAAATGAGTCACTCTGATTGGCTCATTCTTGATTTACTTTAATGGCCGCCAATTAATTAGCCAATCAGATAGGATTGATTATTTCGTAACTATAGTTACATTATAAATATTTGAAATTTGAATCATATACATTTATAAACATAAAAGTGTTGTAATGAGTTATTTATAATTGAATTAAAAAATTTAAATCAAATAAGACAGTTTTTAAATGTTATTTGGTTTTTAAATGATAGATATTATTTTTAAATTATTAATTTAATTATTTTCTTGCGAAAATGTTATAATATGTTTACTAGAAGTTTGTTGCTAAGTATAAAAACGGTTCCAAAGCATGGGTTAAGCTTTATAATTTTTTTAAAGTAATTTTGAAGCTTTAATATAATTTGATAAATAAAAAGGACCTAAAACAGCTAATCAAAATTTTTTAATAAATTATTTTGCAGCTATTGTTTTTCAAAATTAGTGTTTATTGTTAAAAAAAAATTCTAATTATGTTTAGTACTTCGCAATTTTTTTGTAACAACTTTAAAGGTTTATCAATGCTCAAAAAAAAACCATCAGAAAGTCCTAAAATATTTTTGCAAATTTATGAATAATATATTCGTCAGTGTATATTGTTCCAAATACTCGTTTATTGATAAAAAAGCCTTTTAATTATTTTAAGTAGTCCAAAATAGCAAAATATCGAAATACGTGTATTTTTCTGGGGGTGTACTTTTGTAAGACGAGCCAAAACTTTTTTATTTTTGGAAATAATTGATTTTCCTTCTGGAAAACGTTTTCTAGAGATCATTTTACATTAAAAACGTTTCTTTTTTACAGTATTATTTATTACAAATAATATTTCCCCCTAGCCCTAAATTTCCTGTATTTTGCTTGGGGTGCACAATTGTAAAACGGACCAAAACTTTTTTATTTTTCGAAATAATCGATTTTTCTATTCGAAACCGTTTACTAGAGATAAAATTTTGAAACTGCGGGACTATACTTTTAAGTTGGTATTGAACGGCAACATCGAGTGACAAAATCGGCTCCAATTTGGCAAAACACCCCCCGATCAACATTAAAAAATTATAATCGTTTTGAACAATTATTACAAATTTTTGCAAATATTTTAAACTGTACCTTCGTCCTTATTTTCATCAACTGATTCACAATTCTCTTTAGATATCGATCAAAAACTTAATTTTTTTAAAAGCTTCACGATTTATAACTTGCAATCGATCCCAATCATTTTATTTAAATTAAACACTAAAAGATTTAACAGGAATTTTTAACACTTCAATATTGTAAAATGTTGTCTGTAAATGAGGCACTAACAAAATTTTAATGGAAAACGAGAAGATAAAACACGAACAGAAAAGAAAATTTAATTACGCCAAACGAAATAAAATCTTTATAGTTTTTTATATCGCCGAAGAAAGGTTAACGTTTGAAAAAGGAATATTTAAAAAGAAAAAAGGGGGTGGAACGATAAAGTTGAATGTGCATCCGAAACTGTTTTGTTGCACTTTTGGCCATTGCGGCCGCAAGCCCGGAAATAAACGTATCTTATTTAAGCGAAAAACTATTAAATTCACGACCGAGTTTTGAATAAAAGCGTAATGGATGCTTTCGCCTTATGAATTAAACGACAACTCCCGTTTTAGATTGAATGTAAAATCTTTAATTGAGTTAAGTGAGCAAATTTAATGTCGTTAAACTCTCAAGCACGCCATTTTATGGTGTTAAGCCTTTCCTTCTTATCTTAACACGCTTAATCTGCAGGCGACCGGATTTATACTTTTTTTTTATTTTCATTTTTCAGAGGAAAAAAATGCTAATTTTTTTCCGTGCTTTACAAAAAAAATGCAAACTAAAATTAATAATATCCAATATAAAATTTCGAATTTTTCGAATTTTTTGTTCGGGATTATTTTACCAATTAAATTACTCATTTGATTTTAGATTAAAAAAAATGTTTCGTGGGGATTAGCGCAACTAAAACGAAAAGAGCTTTAGAAATTCGAAGGAATAATCCTTTGAAATATTTAATAAAAAATTCTCGACGAAAGCTCGTAAAAGCGCGCGCGAGCTTTCGTTATGCTAAATCAAAAATTTAGCAAACACACTCCTGCGGGCGTTTTATATTTTAATTGTTGGCAGAATGGCTTGTTTACAAAATGTTCTTTAATAAAGAATTTTTCTCTCGGCCCTTTGAGATTTTATATATTTTTTTTTGTCTCGCTCGTCCGGCCGTAACGAAAAATCCCTTTATCAAATAAAAGGCGTCGAATATTTTTTTAAGCCCATTTTATTTAATTTCTTTCCTTTGAGGTTTAAGTTTTAAATTTGCATTTTGGGGCTGGCAAGTTTAGCCGCTTTTCGTGTATCGGAATTAGGGTACATCTCCATTGTGCTTTATGTACGAAGAAGAGGTGTGTGTGTGTATGTGTGTGTGAGTGAGTGATCCCATGAATATTTATAAGGGATTGTAATTAGTTTTAACAAAAATTCCCCCCTTCCTCCTCTTCCTGATTAATTGGCTTCGGATTAAAAATTTATTGGTTCAAACTGTTCGGGATTCAATTCCAAATTTACTTACACACCTTTTTTGACTTTTTAAAATTTATTTGGGGGGCCATAAATCAACTGCCCGGCTTTTCTGCCTCTTTGCGGCGCATTTGGGGCGATACACACAAAAAAATCTGCGTTACGTTTTCGAGTGTGTTCGTTCATAAATTAGAGAGATAAATAAGACTTATTTTTGGGCATTGCTCTGTGCGAATATTTTTTTTCGAGTCATTAGAAACGTTTAATTTATATTTCTGATGCGAAATTTCCATTGAGGGATTAAAAATGTGGACGAAACGAAATAGGAAAAACAGCTTTCGTCGGAATCGTTAGAAATGCGTCGAAAATTAATAAATGTTGCATATGGCTCGATTTTAATGTGTCAATTTGTTAATCGATTTTTAATTTGATTTTTTTTTGGGGAAAAATTTAACGCTGAATTTTAATGGCTTCTTTAATTACGTAAAAAAAATGTTGTGCAGCACTCGAAAAACGGTCGCTTTAAATCGAAATAAAAGCAAATTATTTTAAATGGGGAAAATTAAAAAGTATGGGTTTGCAGTTAACTTAAAAAAATTGTTGGTTTGAATTTAATTAAAAAAAATTAAATTAAAAAGTTAAAGTTTTGAACAATACCAGATTTATCTTTTTTCAAAAATTTTTCTTAATTAATAAATCTAGAGATATATGGGAATTTCTTCGTCCAATTTTTCGAGTCAAATTTTTGGGATTTTGTAAGAAAAAATTAAGGGCGCGCGCGGTTTTTAATTGGCTCATCCCTGCACCTTTGTCTTTCGGGGGCGCTACGCTTTCGGGGAAGGGTCGAAGGTTGCTAATTCCGGGGCTAAGTTTTGACGAAAATAAGCGTCCAAGCATATTTAATCTTTAGCGGATTTGCAGTGGTCAACATCAATAATAAACCAACTCATCCCTAAACCACCACTATTAATTAATTCCGAAAACCCTAATCCTATCAGAGGTTAAATATTGATCTTGCCCCTTTGTATACTTACATTAATTTCGGTTATCATTTTTCTAATTAGTTTTTTTTTATTAATCGTTAGAAGTTAAACTTCTTCGGCGTAACTAAATTGAATATGACCAGGTGTAGAATGTAATACAGTCGAGCCCCGATATTATGAAAGTGTTTGTTCGGATGGCTAAGAGGGTACAGTAGTAATGAGATTTGACTGTATTGTTTTTCAATTTTAAAATTAATATTTTTCAATTGCATTTATTCCAAAATTATTATGGGCAGTGTGTAAGAATCTTAAGATCAGATTTATTGTTAAAATACAATACCAAATAATAAATACTAATACCAATACAAATACCAATACCAAATAATAAAAGTTGTTCAAAATATACAAGAATGAAGTTGTATGTACTGTTATAAATTTTTAAAGATTTTATATTGTTTCGAAAAATGTATTTTACGTAATTGCGATTTTTCCCAGTTTTTTTTTGACAACTTAATGTTCTTAAGGTCTTATTTGATGCCAAAAGAATTCTAAATACCAAAAATTTTTTAACGTATTGCAACAAGCAATCGAGTTATAAATTTTTAATATAGTCAAACCTCGATATTAAGAATATATTTGTCCGGAAGCTTTTGTTCATACTAATAGGGTGCATACTAACGAGGTTTGACTGTATAAGTAAATTTACTAAATACATGAATGTGCACACCGAGTTTTAGGCGTGATTCACAACAATTAATTTACTTTGTAATGTCAATTAGTTATTAATTTTTATTTATAAATTTGCAAAAATGTTTTAGGACTTTCTGATGTTTACCAAATTTTTTTAGAGCAATTATAAAGCTTTAATGTTGTCTTAAAAAATATAATTAGAACTTTTTTGTAACAATAAACACTAGTTTTGATAAACAATAGCTGCAAAAGAAATTATTGAAAATTTTGATTGGCTGTCTTAGGTTCTTCTCGTATATCAAATTATTTTTAAGCAATTATAAAGCTTTCAAATTACCCTAAAAAAATTATAGAACTCGACCCATGCCTTGGAACCGTTTTTAATAGTTATCAACAATTTTTTAGTAAACAAATTACTAAATTTTTGCAAGAAAAAAATTAATTAATAATTTAAGAATAATATCTATTATTTTAAAACCAAATAACATTCAAAAACTGTCTTATTTGTTTTAAATTTTTTAATTCAATTATAAATAACCCATTACAATAATTTATAGAATGGAAAAACGCACAAATTTTTTGGTTTACACTTTTTTTGAAATATTTAAAAGCAAAGGGTTAAATAATTCAAAAAAGCAAAAGTAGTTAAAAAAAATCATAAAAAGAAACCCCAGTATGTGACCATTTACCAGTGAATGACCTTTACGAGAAATAATGTTTACAACAATTAAATAAATTATTCTATATTTATTTCTGCAGTCTTGTATGTTTTCTTTTTCATTTACATGATAGACATTAAAGTAACGATGAAGTGAATAGCTAAAATAATTAAATTTATAATACAGTTTGCAAGATTTCAATACAATATTGAAGCTTTGAAAGACGCAATTAAAAAGGCGCTAAAAAAACCTGTAATTTATAGAATAACAAAAGAAAGTTTAATAAAACAACTACATGAAGATACATTTAAGCATAATGTGTAAAATTTTTAGAAAATTTTATAAATTACTACCGAATTAATTAATCAATAATTCACTCGACTATACGAAAAGGTCATTTACTGAACTCCTCATTTTATACTCTTTATAGTTAATTTTACAAAGTTTAGACTATATTGCAATAATATTTTCATTAATTCATAAACAAAAATAGTATCTCAGTCCATCTGTAAGGGTTGTTTTGGGTTAATTAATTTGTTTACTATTTTTTCGATGCAATAAATCGGTCATTCGCTGGGCGTTTTACTCTATACGTCGTTTTATATGAATAGAATGCTATTTCTTTCTTTAATTCAAAAATGAATGTAAACAAATTGAATAAATACGAAGATGTGCGCATTCGAGCGAAAAGTGGCACATTTCCGAGCGAGGGAGGCAAATGAAGCGCGACGCGGGCGGCGCGCTTCATTCCGAGATCGGAATGTGCCACTTTGAGCTCGAATGTGCGCACTCGGTTTTAAGCATGATTCACAATTTAATAATCTATAATAAATAATAATATATAATAATAGTTATTTAATTAAAAGTTACAGAACCGTATTTTTACCAAAAACCAAATTTCTGTACAATTTAATCTGGCAAAAAATGTGCCTATATGTTGTTTCATTTGAACACATTACTATTTTCTTTTTAAATCCAAAAAATAATTAATCGAAATTAATAAATACAAAGATGTGCGCATTCGAGCGAAAAGTGGCACATTTCCGAGCGAGGGAGGCAAATGAAGCGCGACGCGGAGCGGCGCGCTTCATTTTCCCGAGATCGGAATGTGCCACTTTGAGCTCGAATGCGCACACTCGGTTTTAAGCACGGTTCACAATAATTAATTGTCTTTCTTAGACGGCTAACTTCACACAGCAGTGCGCACGCAACAACCTCGCCTGCTTAACTTTTACTCTCGGCGCGCGCCAAAAGAAGTATAACTTCAAAAAGTCCTCGTCAAACTAGCTTTTTATTCGCTTCCACAAAAATGCATTAGCGCCCTTCGAACCAAAACACATTTACGAGCCCATTTGCGGCGTCGCTAATAAATTCCGCATCAATTTCGCGATAGGTGATCGTCCGTATAAAAAAATATTAATTAAAAATAAATACTCTCGATTAATGGGGGTTAATTTCGCAACGCGATAGGGGTGTATTTAAAGTTAACGCTTCACTGCCTCCCTTCGTTATTTATCGGCTCGCTATTTACGATTTTCCTTCCCAACACCACGTGTCATTTTCTTTTCGAACGACCCATTTTTTTATTTCCAAAATTAATTTAAATAAAAAGAGAAAAGGTGCGCCGCGACGCGCCGCTCGGTCTCTTATCTTTACGTCCGTCGCGCCTTTCCAAATAATTAAAATTAAAAGCGCGCCTCCGCCGCCGCCGCCGAGCGCATTTTTTAATTTCCATTTTAGAAGTGTGTCTTTACAACGTTATTAATTTGGGGAATTAATTCGGACGCGCTTTGCGTTTTAAACGGGGGGGCCCCCCAAAATCGAGGGGACCGTCGGCGGTCGGGGGAGCGCTCCGCTATTATTTTTTTTTTCTAAATAATTTAACGCAACGCACGCTTTGCGATGCAAATTTTCGTATGTCGGGCGTTTGGTATTATTAGCGTGCGTTGCGGGGGCGGTGGGAAGGACGAACGCGAGAAAGGTTGGACAATTTAATGAAAGCCGAAGGTGACTTGGAAGGCCTAAATGTGCCCGTTTAAGGGCCGTAAAGTAATTATCTAATTATTATGTCGAAAGAGAAATGCCCCCTTCGTTCGCTCGAAGCCGATGGCGACCCCAAATTTGTCTTTGTCGGCCGGGGTAATTATTGCGCCGCAGCCCCATTTCGATTTTTGAACTTAATTATTAATCGAATTATCGTTTTGCAAATTTTGAATTTAATAATGATCCATCTTAATTAGGTCTTCCGGCCGATGTTAAATGGATTTAAATATTAATTTATTTTTTTTAACAAAATCAAAATTGATTGCGGGTAGCCCATTGAGGTGTTTCATCCCTTATATTTTTAATTGAATTATCGCATTGATTGATGGGCCTCGAAATTATATTAAATTGTTATTTTGTTCCTTCAAGAAGTAGAACATCAGATATTTCCCTGCGGATCGCTTTGGAAAAGCTTACATCAAGCTCAAAGTTACTTTTTTCCCTTTTTGCTCGCGATCGAAGCGATAAGATAAAAATTTTTGGCAACGCCAACTAATGTCTGCGTCATTAAAACGCGAGCCCCCTTTTCCATTGACCAAATTACGTTCGCAGAAAAAAAAATGGAGGGATTGTTTTCCGTAAAGCTCGACAAACTGAATTTGGAATAAATCAAATTTTTTTTATTACAACTTTTATCGAATTTTTATTTAAATTTATTCGTTCGAGTTTGCGAATAATTTTTGCCATTAGAAAGTTTCCATTTCGGGGTCCTTCTTTAATTTTAATGAGATGTTAATCGCATTTCTGCGCGTTTTCGTATTTTCGGGGCCGGGGCGGCGGCACGCGTATCTCGGCCGAGGGGGCCGCCTCTACTTAATCCGAAGATTAAAGAAAACGAATCGATATTTAGCGCACGGCCGATATTGTGTTTGCCGACGAAAAAAAAAAATAAATTTTATTATTCTCGCCGAAGCAATTTCCTTTTGTGCGATTGAATTTTTTGCGAAACGCATTTGTATTTTTTCGGCCAAATCTTATTTTAACGTTTTAATCGAACGTCGAATTGCGTTTCGTATTTTTGGGCAACTTAAAAGAGCTCAATTTTAATTCGGAACCCAATTATTTTTTGCTCGAATCTTTCAGATTTGGGATTTAATTGAGTACCTTGAACTTTGTCTCGGTCGAATTTAATTTATTATTGGGCAGGCTTCATTTTTTCGGCAAACTTGTCCTTTTGCCCATAAATAAATTAGAATTTGTTTAAAAATTAAGTAAAAAATTCTACGTTTCAAACTTTGCGTTTCTTTCGTTTATTTTTTAACAGTTTATTTATAGTGATAAGCAATTTGGCTAATTTTATTAATTTGTCGATGCGTTTTGGGCAATTTTCTTATGGATTCGAAGTACTATAGGAGTAGTCCTTTGGCCCAAAAATGCATTTTAATTTATTTTAAAAATTAAGAGAAATTATGCACTCCCAAATTTACGTTTATTTTGCACATTTTTGAAATGGCTAAAAGCACCGTTAAACATTTTTGTTTATTTTTTTAAGTTCTCGGTGCGTTTTGGAAATTTTTTTTATAGATTCTAAGAATTGTAGAATTAATCCTTTGGTTTATAAATGCAATTAAAATTATTTCAAAAATTAAGGGAAATAAGGCACTCTCAACTTTACGTTAATTTTGCTCAATTTTGAAACAGCTAATAGCAGTGTTAAACACTTTCGTTAATTTTTTTAAGTTCTCGGTGCGTTTTGGAAATTTTTTTTACAGATTCTAAGAATTGAAGGATTAATCCTTTGGTTTATAAATGCAATTAAATTTATGTCAAAAATTAAGGAAATAAGGCATTCCCAACTTTACATTTATTTTGCTTATTTTTGAAACGGCTAATAGCAGCGTTAAACACTTTCGTTAATTTTTTTAAGTTCTCAGTGCGTTTTGGAATTTTTTTTTATAGATTTTAAGAATTGAAGGATTAATCCTTTGGTTTATAAATGCAATTAAATTTATTTCATAAATTAAGGGAAATAAGGCACTCCCAAATTTACGTTTATTTTGGTCATTTTTGAAACTATTATTAGCAGTATTATTATAAACACTTTCGTTAATTGTTTTAAGTTCTCGGTGCGTTTTGGAAAATTTTTTTACAAATTCTAAGGACTAAAAGACTAATTTTTTGTTTTATAAATGCATTTTAATTTTTCGCAAAAATTAAGAGAGATTTAGCATTCTAAATTTTATGTGTTTTTCTCTTATTTTTGAACGGTTTAATTTAATATTAAACACTTTTGCTTTTTTTTAATTTGTGGATGCGTTTTGAAAAATTTTATGCCAGATTTAAAAAATCAAAAAACTGGTCCTTTTGTTTATAAATGCAATTAAATTGATCTCAAAAATTAAGAAAGATTCAACATTGGAAATTTTAAGTATTTTTCTTTAATTTTTGAATAGCTTATTAACACTATTAAGCAAGTTTGCTAATTTTTTGAATTTGTCGATGCGTTTTGAAAATTTTAATGCAGTTTCTAAGGACTAACGGACTGGTACTTTGCGTCCATAAATGCAATTAAATTTATTTCAAAAATTAAGAAAATTTAACACTCCTAACTTTACGTTTCTTTCACTCATTGGCAGTTCGTTAATTTTTTAAGTTCGCGGTGCGTTTTGGAAAATTTTATTACAAAGCCTAAGGACTAAAGGACTTGTCTTTTGCCCTATGAATGCATTTTAATTTCTGGCAAAAATTAAGAGAGATTTAACACTCCAAATTTTAAGTTATTTTTCTCTGATTTTTGAACAACTAATTTTTAATATTAAACACTTTTGTTAATTTTTTTAATTTATCGATGCGTTTTGCAAAATTTAATCGCATATTCAAAGAACCAAAAAACAAATCTTATTGTTTATAAAAAAATTCCAATCTATCTCAAAAATTAAGAGAGATTCAACGCTCCAAAGTTTACGTTCCTTTCGTTCATTTTTAAACAACTTGCTTACAGTATTAAATAATACATTTTCATGCATTCATTTCAGAAATGGCCTTTTTAAGATATCATTTTTATTAAATTCAAACGTTGCGGCTTTAAAGAACCATATTTTTTAGATGAAAACTCGCAGAAAACTCTTTCAAAAGTAAAGGAGAAGTAAGTCTTGCATTTTTATTGAGTAAATGTAACGGGGGAAAGTTTGATTGCTTGATATTTTGTAATTTTCTTCTTTTCGAGCGGCGCATTTATTGAAAATGCTTCAATTTCTTGAAGGTTTATTAATTTTCTTTGGCCGATCGAGTTGAGAAACGAATTGCAATTTCTATTCGGGAGGTCTTTTAAAATTTTAATTAAATCGAAATATCGAATTAATTAGTTGTCTTTAGAAATAGAATTTATATATCAGAAAGTTACAAATATTTTTGCGTTCACTTTTATACATTCCTATGCATTTTTATAATTAAACAATTTTAAGTAAATAAACATATAAATTTATACGAAAGAAATTTAATAAAAGAAGAAAATGCATCACAGGATTACAAAAAAAATTATTAATTAAATTTAAAATAGACAAAACAATTTTTCTTACAATTAGAAATATGCAAAATGAAAAATCTTTTAATATAATTTCTGCATACCTTAAATCTTCTGATAAATCCAAAAAAATACTACAATCTTCGTAGACGATCAAAATTAAAATCTCCAATAAAATGGAATCCATATAGAAGCAAAATAAATAAATAAATTACGACGTACCTCGGCCCAAAAACGAAAATTGGGAGCGAAAGTCAACATTTCGATGTTTATAGACTTATTTCGTCATTATTGGAAGGCGGAATTGCTTTCTTTGATATAAAAATACCCAAGGTTTTTTTTTAATACCGGGGAACTAAAATTTTATTTTATTTCTCGAGATGCAAATTTTAGTGCGTATAAAAAAAAACCGGGCATCGGAAGTAAATAAAAAAAAAAAGCTCCATAAACAGTCGCTCACACCAATTATTCTATTTTTATACGAATTAGGACCAACGTTACCCTTCGTTTTCTTGAATTACCACAAAAAAACGGAATAATAATTTTATGATTAAATTATTAACGAAATTAAATCCAACACTTGTCGAACAAATCGAACCCATCGCATTTTTCTTCGGAAAATCCTCCGTTAAAAACGAAACTGCAAAAGCCTTTGAATAAACACACTTTTGCGGTTTCCGAACGCCGACAGTAATGATATAAAGTAGAACCGAATATTCGGTTTCAGTTTTCTAACAAAGAAAAACAAAACTCCCTCGTAATTTCCGAAAGTTCCGGGGGAAACAACAAAAATCAAATAAAAGAATTCCAATTACGCGAAAGGGCCCCCCGTCTCATTCTAATTTTTTACATATTTTATTAAGCGGCAGGTTTTCTCGCGAAAAAACGACGTTGGGGGCTTCGGCGAACGACTTACGCCAAATTCCCATTAAAAATGGACCCCGTAATCAATTATCTCTAATTAAAACTTGCGCCCGTTAATTGGATCAAATGATCGAGAAAATAAAGTTTTTTTTAAGAAATCCTTGAGCTAACGCAAACACGCATTTATCGAGTCACTCATTTAAATACTATTATATTTTGCTTCTTCGGTATAACGTTCGTTTTTAATCTTTTTTCTCCCAAAAATTTATTTTCCAAACATTAGTTATTTGGATTATGTTTTTGGTTAAAATCCACTTTTGAAAAATTCGGGGGTGGAAAGACCTTAACTGAGAATTAAACAAAAAATAAAACTTACCATAGTTTTTCATAAAACTATTGTCGAAAAGTTCACAAAACTCGCGCACCAACTTTTCGCACTCGAAGAAGAAGAAAAAAAAATTGCAGAGCGTTAATTTGGCGCACTGTTTTCTTTTTCTTGCGAGAATTCGTTACTTTCGCGAAAAGCGTTTCGTCATGAAGTACGTAACGAGGTGTATAATGTAAGTCGCGAATTAAGGGTTGTCGGGCGAGATGGTTGGACCGCGTGCGAGATCGCACTGGCGCCACATGGCCCACGAAGGGTGGAAAGACTAGGAAATTTTACATCGATTGCATACGGCTTTATGGCCTTCCTACACTTATTTTTCCTTCCCGTCGCTCTCCTCGCTTCTTTCGATAATGAGGAGGTTATTAATTTATGTACATCTCGTTTGGTATGACACACACACACTTGTAACACTCGATTCAATTGCTCGTAATGCTCCCAACTACTCAACGTCTCGTTTAATATTTAATTTCTGCCTTTATACAATTATCGTTTTCATGCGCAGTTCTTTTATTGTTTATCTCTACGGCCCCGTCCTTTCGGAAAACACAATTAAATTTTCAAATAAACGTTCTTGCCTATACGTTTCAATAGATTTTTGGCTTGCGAAATGTTCTAAGCCGTGTATTTATTTACGTTTTTTTTTTGTATAATTGGGTATTTGTCGTTTTGTGTCGGGGCCTTTGGGTTATCTGCAATTTTTCCATTCGCGAAACTCGATAACGAGCAATTTGTAGAAATATTAATTAATTCGTTCTAAAATTAACTCAAATCGGTGGGTTTGTTTTTTTTTATGGCTTTGTTATTTTGCAAATCGAACGAAAATATTTGGCGGAGGACGAAAAAAAAGATTAGCAATCGATTCGCCAATTAAATTTTTTATGCGACAGATATTTATCAAAATTAAACAGTAGCGGCGGTTTGTTTTCAATTGTTGTTTTTTTATTAATACAGTAGATTTCATTTATAACGACCTCGGCTTTAACGGCCTTTCGGTTATAGCGACGTAACTGTAAAGTCCCTTGTGTTTAACGAATAAGTGCACTTTCCAGCGAAAACTTTTTCCGAATAGAAAATCTGGTTTTGAAGGATTTGTTATTAATATTAATAACAAATCCTATATATATTATATAGTCGAATCCAATTAACACGAAGATGTGCGCATTCGAGCGAAAAGTGGGACATTTCCGAGCGAGGGAAGCAAATAAAGCGCGACGCGGAGAAATAATGTTTACAACAATTAAATAAATTATTCTATATTTATTTCTGCAGTCTTATATGTCTTCTTTTTCATTTAAATGAAAGACATTAAAGTAACGATGAAGTGAAAAGCTAAAATAATTAAATTTATATTACAGTTTGCAAGATTTCAATACAATATTGAAGCTTTGAAGGACACAATTAAAAAGGCGCTAAAAAAACCTGTAATTGATAGAATAACAAAAGAAAGTTTAATAAAACAACTACATGAAGATACATTTAAGCATAATGTTTAAAATTGTTAGAAAATTTTATGAATTACTCGCGAATTAATTAATCAATCATTCACTTGACTATACGAAAAGGTCATTTACTGAACTCCTCATTTTATACTCTTTATAGTTAATTTTACAAAGTTTAGACCATATTGCAATAATATTTTCATTAATTCATAAACAAAAATAGTATCTCAGTCCATCTGTAAGGGTTGTTTTGGGTTTATTAATTTGTTTACTATTTTTTTGATGCAACAAATCGGTCATTCACTGGGCGTTTTACTCTATACGTCGTTTTATTTGAATACAATACTATTTCCTTCTTTAAGTCAAAAATGAATGTAAATAAATTGAATAAATACGAAGATGTGCGCATTCGAGCGAAAAGTGGCACATTTCCGAGCGAGGGAGGCAAATGAAGCGCGACGCGGAGCGGCGCGCTTCATTTTCCCGAGATCGGAATGTGCCACTTTGAGCTCGAATGTGCGCACTCGGTTTTAAGCATGATTCACAATTTAATAATCTATAATAAATAATAATATATAATGATAGTTATTTAATTAAAAGTTACAGAACCGTATTTTCACCAAAAACAAAATTTCTGTACAATTTAATCTCGCAAAAAATGTGCATATATGTTGTTTCATTTGAACACATTACTATTTTCTTTTTAAATCCAAAAAATAATTAATCGAAATCAATAAATACGATGATGTGCGCATTCGAGCGAAAAGTGGCACATTTCCGAGCGAGGGAGGCAAATGAAGCGCGACGCGGAGCGGCGCGCTTCATTTTCCCGAGATCGGAATGTGCCACTTTGAGCTCGAATGTGCGCACTCGGTTTTAAGCATGATTCACAATTTAATAATCTATAATAAATAATAATATATAATGATAGTTATTTAATTAAAAGTTACAGAACCGTATTTTTACCAAAAACCAAATTTCTGTACAATTTAATCTCGCAAAAAATGTGCATATATGTTGTTTCATTTGAACACATTACTATTTTCTTTTTAAATCCAAAAAATAATTAATCGAAATGAATAAATACGATGATGTGCGCATTCGAGCGAAAAGTGGCACATTTCCGAGCGAGGGAGGCAAATGAAGCGCGACGCGGAGCGGCGCGCTTCATTTTCCCGAGATCGGAATGTGCCACTTTGAGCTCGAATGTGCGCACTCGGTTTTAAGCATGATTCACAATTTAATAATCTATAATAAATAATAATATATAATGATAGTTATTTAATTAAAAGTTACAGAACCGTATTTTCACCAAAAACAAATTTCTGTACAATTTAATCTAGCAAAAAATGTGCATATATGTTGTTTCATTTCAACACATTACTATTTTCTTTTTAAATCCAAAAAATAATTAATCGAAATCAATAAATACGAGGATGTGCGCATTCGAGCGAAAAGTGGCACATTTCCGAGCGAGGGAGGCAAATGAAGCGCGACGCGGAGCGGCGCGCTTCATTTTCCCGAGATCGGAATGTGCCACTTTGAGCTCGAATGTGCACACTCCGCTTTTCGCCACGATTAACAATGATCAATTTACCTCAAAAAAATTCAAGTAATTCTAAAACCGTAGTTATATAGTATATAGCTAAAATTCGTTTTTTTCTATACATTCAATTATCCGAATTTTCGATTATCCGAATGAGCTGTAACAATAATTAGTCCGGATAACCGAGTTTCCACTGTATTTGTAATTAATTTTCGTAGACAAAGTACGTCTAAAATTATTTATTTGTGTTTTGAGGTTTTTAAAAAATCGGGTTCGTCGGCTATCGGGCGTCTGAATCTCTTTTAGACCCTTTTTAAAAAAATCGTAGCTCCGCTTCCTTTCGCGGAATCGGATCAATTTTTTTTTAAACAAAAGCCAAAAGATCCTCGCAAAAGCCGATAAAAAAATTGAGAGGCTACGAGCGCAAATTTTTTTATAAATGCGTTTTGAAATTGTGTGTTTTTGCTTCGTCGAAATTACGTCGAATTGGGGCAAAATTGTTTAAATTGTTTTATTTCTTTAAATAATTGAATTAGAAAAAAAAGTGGTTAATAAAAGTTGGCGGTATTGATAATCTAAATCTGCAAAAAAATAATTTAGAGCTATAATCAGAGGCGTTCGTCTGGGAGGGCTTCTATGATTAAAGAGATAACACAACCCTTTACAATAGTTTTAGTTAAATTTCTTTTTAAAGACCAAAAATGAGTTTAGGCTTTGATTATTTTCAATTTTAATTTTATATAATCTGCGCAAAATTAGACTTTATCGTTTGTGGTTTAGGATTTTTTTAAATAAATTTTAACGAACCACGACTCCGTAAAATCGGATCAATTAGTTATCAAAAACAGCCAAATGAATATTATAAACGTTTAACTTTGTCGTTTGTTATTTGAATTTTTTTTCTCTATATTTTCCAACTATTGTTTATTCAAAATAAATGAATAAACATTATTCTATTTTATTTTTCGGATCATTCGCATTCATTTCAGATCTATTTAAACATTTACTTTGGTACAGATTAAAAAACAGTCAAAAACGCGTGCTTGTCGAAAAAAACCCCTTTAATTGCTTTTTTTTAAATAATATTTGTACAAGTCGTTTTCCATAGGTTTATTATATTTGCATTAATTTCATTTTTAAAAGAAAAAATATATAATTAAAATGCGTAACAAAAATCCACAAAAGTCCATAAATTATTTGAACGTTTAATTAAAAAAGAGAACCGTACAGTTAAGTGGGGTACGAAATAATTAACGAGTAATTATAAATATAGCATTTTGAAGGCGGTTTCGCCTCTTATTTGAGACACTTCTTTAATAATGTACGGCCCGAATTTTATATTTAGAAAGGAGTAAAAGGCAGGAAGCGAAATTATCTAATTTGGGGAATTAGCCGGCATTAAAGATTTCGCCTAAGAATTTATGCTTCGGAGTAACCTCTTCCAAGCTAAAATCCATCTTAACGTTCTTGCGGCTGCCGAGATTAAACCGCACACATCCTTAACCCACGCCGTTCCTGGATGCCTTTTTGACGAGAAAAAAAATCTATTTTTTAATTTTTGTGGGGGAGAGAATTTCTTAAATTTTTGATCTTTTTTTTTAGTCCTCAGGGGCCGAGAAGTTTCGACTTCTCGGTACGGGTGTGGCAAGCCCGAGGTGCCCGAGCTCCGTCCCTATTTTGTAGGGGACGTGCCCTTTAATTCTACCTCAAAATTTTTTTGGGAAAACTCAAGAAATTTAAAAAAATACACTTTGACTAACAAAAACGATCGTAGCGCCCTCATTTTTGATCGGATCATTAAAAACAACCCGGATTCGGATTTCAGAGACTTCGTCCCATAAGACACGGGTAAAATCGACATAGCGCGCAATGTTAATTTTTTGAGTAATTAAAAATTGCAATTTTAGGATCACTTTGTTGCACAAAATTTTACTTTAAAAAAATTGTAGCGCCGTTATTTACGGACCAATATTTAAAAATTATTTATATTCGGATTTGGCAGCCTTTTTGACTTCAGATAGGCCCTAAGAAACCATAGGCGTGCTTTTTCAAAGTTTTGAGAAAAGCGTTTTTAAAAACGTTTTAAAAATAGACCATGTTTCTTTGATTATTTTAAAGCCTGAATTGTTACAAATTTAATAACACTATATATGTGCGTTATAGCTAAAAGTCTTTATTTTTTTGGTATTTTAAACCGCATTATTATAGCTTTGTTATTAACAAAGTTATTAACATTTCAATATGCAGTAAAAATTAAATTTTTGTATTTGAACTAAAAATAAACCATGTTTCTTTGATTATATTAAAGCCTTAAATGTTGCAAATTTAATAACACTATATATGTGTGTTATAGCTAAACGTTTATATTTTTTGGCATTTTAAACCGCATTATTATAGCTTTGTTATTAACAAAGTTATTAACATTTCAATGTGCAGTAAAAATTAATTTTTTGTTTTTTGAACTAAAAATAGACCATGATTCTTTGAATATTTTAAAGCTTTAATTGTTGCAAATTTAAATAAATTATATATGTACCTTGTAGCTAAAAATTTATATTTTTTGGCATTTTAAACCGCGTTATTATAGCTTTGTTATTAACAAAGTTATGAACATTTTAATATGCAATAAAAATTAAATTTAAAAATAGAGCATGTTTCTTTAATTGTTTTAAAGGCTTGATTGTTGCAAATTTAATAAAACTATATAAGTAAATTATAGCTAAAAATCTATATTTTTTGGATTTTAAAGCCGCGTTATTATAGCTTTGTTAATAACAAAAACTAAATAAATCAAAAAAATATACCTTGATTGACAAAAACAATAGTTGCGCTCTCATTTTCGATGCAATGATTACAAACGAGACGGATTCGGAATTCTGATACTTTTTTACATAAGATACATGTAAAATAAGTGTAGAACGCAATGTTAATTTTTTGACTAATTAAGGGTTGAAGTTTTAAGTTCATTTTAGGACAAAATTTGACGTTAAAAGAATTATAGCGCCGACATTTGTAAACGCATCTTTAAAAACTATACAGATTCGGATTCGGCAGATTTTTTGCTTTCGAGTAGGTCCAAAAAACCATAGGCGTGCTATTTGAAATTCTTAAGAAAAACGGGTTTGCAGATCGTGAGCCGCCAGGATGAGATTTTTTTTATGGGAGACCATACATTTTGGAAATCGCTGCTCTAATTCGAACGATTTTTCCGATTTTGAAAACATTTCATTACAAGAAGTCATAAGAAAAAAAACGCACAAAGATAACGCTTCCTGTTTGTATTTTCCACGTAATATAACAGCAATATCTGATCCTTTACAACGTTTTACGTCATAAGCGGTTTCATTACAGTCAGAAGCCATTAATCAATTCGAGGGTCCATTCAGTAGCGCATTTTGCTAGACGAAGATTCATGAACAAATCTCCATCATCGATTACAAAAGAATATTCTTTTCTTTCGCATCCCTTAAATAAACTCCTGCTCGAGCGTTTTTCGCAAAAATTTTATGCAAATACCGCTTTGAGATATTATTATTGTTATGATTATTGAAGGGGTGCGAAGAAGCCATAATTTCGAAGACACACACACACGCGCACACACCTCCACAAGCAATAGGTGGCACGTAAATACCTTTACTTTAACAAAATCTGACATAAAATCAATTTTAAGGGGTTGTTTTATTCCTTTGTGTATATTTCTTATTTTCTTCTTCTGCTCCAAAGTAAATATAATTTTGTTTTAACGCTGATAGCTTCAGACAAGAGCTTTTCGGGTTACAAAAACTTACTTTTCTCTTTCTTTTCTAAATAAATTAGCGTAAAGCGGCCCCTTTCTTTCTTCCTATGTGTTTTGCATTACATTTATAGAAAAGTTAATCCACACCAACTTTTACAGCTCGCAGGGTTTTATATACAATGAAGCGAAAATTGGCTAATGGGTTTAAATTTAACGTTTCCAACGAACGACACTTTAAAGTACTTTATATTCGTAGTTCCTATCCGACATTCCCACATTCTAACAATCATGTTTTAAAGAATGGACGTTAAATTTTGGCATTTCTAAACTCGCCACGAAACGCATTAATCCCGTCTTTTTTTTGCTAGAAGGGAAATCGTCAAAAATTAGGTTGGAATTTGCATCTTTGATTTCGGCTCACGTGTGAAAATTCTACGGGCTTTAAAAAAAGAATTGCTGACGCACTTATGTGCTCGAATTTAATTATCTTTCGACTGGTGAAAAGCTCGTTTCGATCGGATGGAGCTTTTTTTTTGTTATAAAAAAATTCACACCATAAACTGAAGTTCTTTGTGAAATTTTATGTTATTTTTCATAATTTTCTTTAGAAAGAAAGTAGTATTAAGAAGACTAAGAAAGACAATTAAGTACAGTTTGAATTATGTTAAATTAAATTAAATTTTCTTTTTTCTCTTAAATTTGAAAAACAAATTTTCTAAAAAGCAGTCAAAATTAAGTTAATAAATTCTAAAAAAAAACACATCTTTGTTATTTTACCAAATATTTTAAAGATTCTTTTAAAAGTGAATTTTTTACACTTTTTTTTACATCCCCAAGTGCAATTAACAGACTGTACTTGTGGTATACAATTCTCAATAGAGCAGAAAAAATTAATAATTTTTTTACTTGTTCTAAATTATTCCCAAAAAAGTTAAAACATTTTTTCGGAATTTATTAAAACTAATGCAAAGGCTGTTTAATGGGAACTTTCGGGAAGATTTTATTTATATAGCAATTTGTTGTAACTCTGCTAATAAGCCTAGAAAAAATTCATAACTTTTCTATTTGTTCTAAATTATTTCCAAAAGAGCAATTTTTTTTGTTAGAATTAATAACAACTAATTTAAGAGCTGTTTAATAGGGACCTTTAGGATCATTTTATTTATTTAGCAATTTGTTGTAACTCCACTAATAAGGCCAGAAAAATTTATAACTTTTCTACTTATTCTAAATTATTCCCAAAATAGCCAAAAATTTTTAGAATTTAATAAAACTAATGCAAGAGCTGTTTAATGGGGACTTTCGGGAGAATTTTATTTATATAGCAATTTGTTGTAACTCTGCTAATAAGCCCAGAAAAAATTCATAACTTTTCTATTTGTTCTAAATTATTTCCAAAAAGCCAAATTTTTTTGTTAGAATTAATAACAACTAATTTAAGGGCTGTTTAATGGGGACTTTTGGGAGCATTTTATTTGTAGAGCAATTTGTTATAATTTCCCTAATACGCCCAGAAAAAATTAATAACTTTTCTACTGCTTTAAAATTATTTCTAAAGGAGCAAAAATTTTTTTTAGAATTAATAAAAAGTAATGCAAAGGCTGTTTAATGGGGACTTTCGGGAGCATTTTATTTATTTAACAATTTGTTGTAACTTCTCTAATAAGCCCAGAAAAAATTAACAACTTTTTCACTTGTTCTAAATTATTCTCAAAAAAACAAAAAAAAAATTTTCGTAATTTAATAGAACTAATGCAAGGGCTGTTTAATGGAGACTTTTGGGAGGATTTTTTTTATATAGCAATTTGTTGTATTTGTTTATAATTTTGAACAAAACTCTTTGGACAACATCCTCAAAAGGATCAAGTTTAATCCTAACATATTTTCACGAAATCTGCTGGACACATTAATTTGAATATTAATCAGTTTTATTTTGGAAAAAATTGTGACTTTTCAGCCCTCGGACCACCCTCAAAGTACTTTGCAAATGCATTCGATTTTTAATGTTTTATCCGAAAGGGTTCGAACGACCTCCGCAGCTTCGAAAACGCGAAGCAATAAATTAACCCCTTTTCGCGGGGTCTGATTAAAAAGTAAATTTATTAAAAAAATATCGGCCAATGTAAAGTTCCACCTGGGACCCGAAAGAAAAAATAATAGAAACCAACATAAAACATTACTAAAATATCAAACGCGCGCTGCACAAAAGAAATAGTCGCACTTCCATTAGTGAATTGGATTTCAGAAGTGTAGAACAACAATTTCTTATGTTCTCTCCGCAAAACCCGAGGGCTGACCGTAAAAGAAAAAGTTTAAACAGAGTTGGTGGTCGGGACATTAATGTTTTCGAGTTTTGTCGCAAACGCAAGTCTTATCTTAATTGTATGTTCGTTTTATTTTTATCACAAGCGCTCCCAATGTGAGACGTAGTAAAAAAAAAGCATGTTCGCCTTTGCCGCGCTCGAAAAGGATACGTTTTTAATTAAGGCGGAATTTTTAGAAATTTTAACCGTTCGAAGGATCGCTTTAAAAATCTCCTCGTAATAAAACGGGATAAATCGTCTGAAACTTAGCGCTCCCTCGGGCTCAGCCTCGGTTTTGTTGTTTGGCTGAAAAGTTTCATAAACTATCATTTTTGCTTTTATATAAATGTTACAACTGCGCCCGACCGCGAAAAATGTTCAATTTAAATAATTCAAAAAAAGCAAAAATTGTTAAAAAAATTGTATGGGGGAAAACGCCCAGTATGTGACCTTTTACCAGTGAATGACCGTTACGAGAAATAATGTTTATAACAATTAAATAAATTAATCTATATTTATTTCTGCAGTCTTATATGTCTTCTTTATTATTTAAATTTGTCATATATCAAAATAAAGTGGAAATAGTCTACAACTGGTATGGTGTCCAAAACTGGGGCTTCTACCCTACTTGTAAAGAAAAAACGTTATTAAAAAAAAAACTTAATTGTTTAAAAATTAACCAGTTAATTTAACATGGTTAACGAACTAATTAGCCCCATGGCCCGTTTACTCGGCCAAATTGTACACCACCAAAATTCATCTTTTTGGATTCAACATTTTTAATTTGCTTATGTTGCAATTTATGCCTATTAATTTTTTTTTTAATTTTTTAAAGGGTACAATTTGGACCATTTTCCGTTAAATAAGGCTTTATTAATTTTTCCCGCGCGGAGTCGAAACGAAATTATCGAGCTCGCACGGCGGTGCGAAGAGAAAGAAGAAAAAACCGCCGCCCCACAATTTGCTTTGGGGTAGAATCCGCCCTAATTTACTTGCAAATAAAATTTAAATATCATCAATCTTGCAGCAAATAAGGAATCGCATGCGACATTTTTCGGCTCATAATGAACTCTTTCAAATATTGAACATGGTGTGTTTGTCCCCGGAGTTTGTTCGGGAGTTCATTTTCGTCATTCCCCGCCGACGACGACGTCGCGGCGCTTTCTAAAATCGTCGGAATGCAAGCTTATCGTAAAAAGTCCACACTTTCGGCCGTTCTTCTTTTGCCCCCTTTTTTTTCCTAATCATTCGTGACGTCTGCGTCGCACGAAAATATAAAAATAGCCGCACAAATTAATTCCGCTTTCGGCTAAGAATTTTTGCGGCACTAAAAATTCCCGTTGCAAAACGTCCAATGTTTTTAATATTTTTCTGCGTCCTTTAGAAACGAATTGGTGTTGATATTGGATAAGATTTTTATTCCCTTTATTTTTTTATGATCAATGTTTTCTCGTGCCCGAACTCTTTTATGCATTTTTGGAAGGTCGGAATGGGACAATATCGGAGGCATCTTAGCCGAATAAATAAAAGCTTATTGTTTTACTATTTTTCTTTTTTTGGGGGAACAAGAACAAAATTGGAATGCGAAGTTATTAACATTTCGTGTACTAGGTGGGGTTATAACTAACGTGAACAATTTTTTTTTTGTAAAACGGCACGTTTGGTAATTGAGCTTAAAATCGAGTGTGCGCATTCGAGCTCAAAATGGCACATTCCGATCTCGGGAAAATGTGCCACTTTTGCTCGAATGCGCACATCCTCGTCTTCATTGAATTTTGTAAATTAAACTTACTTTACAATCAACAAATTCAATTTATTTCAGTAAATATTGCTTATATGTTCGAAAAACGTATTTTTACCATAGCAATGAGTGGGACAGAGCGAAAAGTACTACAAAGTCATAAATATGAGTGAGAGAGAATGATAAAAATTATTAATCACTTTTTCGTTACCAAAATTATTGTCAATCGTGCCTAAAATCGAGTGTGCACATTCGAGCTCAAAGTGGCACATTTCCGATCTCGGGAAAATGAAGCGCGCCGCTCCGCGTCGCGCTTCATTTGCCTCCCTCGCTCGAAAATGTGCCACTTTTCGCTCGAATGCGCACATCTTCGCATTTATTAAATTTGTTTGCATTCATTTTTGAATTAAAGAAGGAAATAGTATTGAATTCAAATAAAACGACGTATAGAGTAAAACGCCCAGCGAATGACCGATTTCTTGCATCGAAAAAATAGTAAACAAATTAATAAACCCAAAACAACCCTTACAGATGGATTGAGATACTACTTTTGTTTATGAATTAATGAAAATATTATTGCAATATGGTCTAAACCTTGTAAAATTACTGTCGGAAATGTCTCGTCCAAAATTGGAATAAAATAATTTTTGAAGTTATACTTCTTCTGGTGCTGTGCGAGTAAAAGCACGAATCGAGGATTTGGTGTTTCTGGTATAAATACAGTTTTATAATTTTTTATAATAAAAAGCAAATTAGTTTTTTGTGAATCGTGCTTAAAACCGAGTGTGCACATTCGAGCTCAAAGTGGCACATTTCCGATCTCGGGAAAATGAAGCGCGCCGCTCCGCGTCGCGCTTCATTTGCCTCCCTCGCTCGAAAATGTGCCACTTTTCGCTCGAATGCGCACATCTTCGCATTTATTAAATTTGTTTGCATTCATTTTTGAATTAAAGAAGGAAATAGTATTGAATTCAAATAAAACGACGTATAGAGTAAAACGCCCAGCGAATGACCGATTTGTTGCATCGAAAAAATAGTAAACAAATTAATAAACCCAAAACAACCCTTACAGATGGACTGAGATACTATTTTTGTTTATGAATTAATGAAAATATTATTGCAATATGGTCTAAACGTTGTAAAATTAACTATAAAGAGTATAAAATGAGGAGTTCAGTAAATGACCTTTTCGTATAGTCCAGTGAATGATTGATTAATTAATTCTGTAATAATTTATAAAATTTTCTAGAAATTTTAAACATTATGTTTAAATGTATCTTCATGTAGTTGTTTTATTAAACTTCCTTTTGTTATTCTATCAATTACAGGTTTTTTTAGCGCCTTGTTAATTGCGTCCTTCAAAGCTTCAATATTGTATTGAAATATTGCAAACTGTAATATAAATTTAATTATTTTAGCTAGTCACTTCGTCGTTACTTTAATGTCTTTCATTTAAATGGAAAAGAAGATATATAAGACTCCAGAAATAAATATAGAATAATTTATTTAATTGTTGTAAACATTATTTCTCGTAACGGTCATTCACTGGTAAATGGTCACATACTGGGCGTTTCCCTTTATAAATTTTTTAAACTATTTTTGCTTTGTTGAATTATTTAACCCTTCGCTTTTAAATATTTCAAAAAAAAGAGTAAACCAAAAATTTGTACGTTTTTCCATTCTATAAATTATTGTAATGGGTTATTTATAATTGAATTAACAAATTTAAATCGAATAAGATAGTTTTTAAATGTTATTTGTTTTTTAAATGATAGATATTATTTTTAAATTATTAATTTAATTATTTTCTTGCAAAGATTTAATAATATGTTTTCTAGAAGTTTGTTGATAACTATTAAAAACGGTTGCAAAGCATGGGTTGAGCTTTATAATTTCTTTACGGTAATTTCAAAGCTTTATAATTGCTTAAAAACAATTTGATAAACAAAAAAGACGTAAGACAGCTAATCAAAATTTTTTAATACTTTCTTTGGCAGCTATTGTTTATCAAAATTAGTGTTTATTGTTACAAACAAATTCTAATTACGTTTAGTACTTCGCAATTTATTTAGAACAACATTAAAGGTTTATAAATGCTCTAAAAAAAATGTTAGAAAGTCCTAAAATATTTTACAAATTTATGAATAATATATTCGTCAGTGTATATTGTTCGAAATACTCGTTTATTGATAAAAAAGCCTTTTAATTATTTTAAGCAGTCAAAAATAGCAGAATATCAAAATACGTGTATTTTGTGGATTTTATATCATTTTATTTTCGGGGTACGGCAAACCCCACCTAGTATGGCACGCGACATTTAGTCACCTAGTATGCGAAGCTATTAAAGCGAACGAAGATTATTTTGCAAAATAAGCGATAAAACGCTTAGGAAAATTCGGAAAAGCTTTAATTGAAAAGCAACCGTCGACGTTTAGCAGATTTTGATTAAAAATTTGCCTTTCTAATTAATACATTTACAATAGAATATTGGAAAAGATGTTCCGGAAGTAACGGCTCTAATTACAATAAAATGCAAATGCGGCAAACTAATTAAATAACTCCGTTTACGACTTTCGCCAACTTTAAAGACTGATGAAAATGTTGGCGAACGTGCGTTGGAAGGAGAGGAAAGCAAAGAATTATGGCAATGTAGCCATTAGAAAGGATGTGGGTTAGTGCCGCAGTTTTCCTCCGCTGGAAAGAGGCAACTATCGGGGGGCCGTAACGCCTAAATGGCGGCGGAACTGGGTTATGATGTCTGGGGTTGTGCCAACTGCCCTTAACGATACTCTCCTCAAAAATTTCCACGTCCCGATAAATTGCATACGTATGCAGATTATTACACGCGTTCGCCGCCTCCGAATGCGGCCCTTCAATTATCGAATCTACAACAACCCCCGAAAAATTCTTTTTCGCTCTTCTTCCATCTACGACCCCTCTCTCTTCGTTTTTTTTTTGTCCCCCAGATCTTAATAGAATAAATTTAAAAGAAATTATAATAAATTACTTGTGCAATAAATTGTAAAAAAAAAGAAAATGTTTTGAGTAAAGCAAAATTCTCCTCTCTTGAGACATCTGTTCACATATGAAACGAGTTTATTAAATCCCGAAAGTATTTGCTTTACAGGAATTCCTCTTAAATTCCTTTATGAGAACGAAAAAAACATATTGCCATTTTTGCCCCGCTTCCTTAATTTTAGTTTTTATTTACAACTTTGAGTTTTGCGCCCTTCCGTCCGACCGTTCGAAATTATCGAGACCCGCGAGAGATAATTAAACATCTTTAATTACGTTTTATAATAAATAAAGTGTTGTTGCCGCCGAAAATGAGGACAAGGGAAGAGGTGCACGACAGCCTACGTACACTTCAAAGAAGTTAATTACGAAATTTGTGCTCGAACAAAAGGGAACAAGCAACAAAATTAAAGATAATTACGCACAGTTCATAAATTACTTACTTTTTACGTGAAAGTTTAATAGAAAAACCGCAAGGGCTTTAATATTAGATTTTGAGGCTTTTTTCTTCGAAATTCTGAAGCGTTTGAAAAATAATTCCGGGACGAAATTTATTTTCGGGCGACGCGAAAACGTAAAATATGTCGCCCCCGTTTGTTTGCAATAAAATTTACTATTTAGATTTACACTACATTTGCGATAAATTTTGGAATGTATGTCTGTCGTTTTATTAAATTCGCTCGGTTTAATCAAATACATCGGTCTTGCATTTCAATTTGATTAAAATAAATAGGTGTTTCCCGTGCGCTGCGCCCCCTCGCATAATAATTTATATTTTTGCTTTGGAATCGATGTAAAAGTCGGAATTTTTTCGACGGCGATTTTTTTCATTAACACATTGTTTTTGTAATTAATTATGGTGAAATCCGAACGAATGCTATTGAATATAAAAAGCTGTAAGTTGATTGTTTGTAGTGGTTATTAAAAGAATTGTGTATTGAAATTTGAGCGCTTAAAGAAAAAATAAGAAATCAATTTTAAAAAAATCGCCAAGACACCTATTTAGTTAAATTGAATTCTCTTTTGATTGGTAAAAAGTTTAAATTAATCGGTTTACTCGTTTTCTTGTTATAAACAATTCGTCGCGTCAACTTGTGTTTTTGATTCCTAAGATATTTCAACTTTGAAGTTTACATGATTGGCAAAACGGAAAATAATTAATTTGAAAAAAATTGCCGAAACACCTATTTGCTCAAATTTACTTCTCTTTCGACTGCCAAAAAGCGCAATTTAATAAGATGAGCCGTTTGCTTACAATAAATAATTTTTTAATTTGATTTGTATTATCGTATCAACTTAAACGTTTCGGGTGTTAGGAAAAAATGTTTCTTCAATCGCAATTGCGATATTTTAATACCCTTTATGACAAATTAAAAACTATCATATAAAATAAATAGAGTTTTTGTTAATTGCTTTCTTCCTCAAAAATGTATAACTTTGGGTTCGACTGTGCACATATAGCTTTAATTTACAATTTTTCTAAAATAAATTAATTTTTAAATTACATTTGCATTTTAATTTATTTAAAATAAATAGAGTAAGCCGCCCGGTAAATGACCCCTGCCAGTGAATGACCGCTAGGAGAACTAATGTTAAAGCAATTTATTTATTTATGCAATTTTGTATGTCTTTTTTTCATTTAAGTGAAAGAAATAAAATTAATAATGAAGTGTATAGCTAAAATAATTAAAAATGTATTAAAGTTTACAAGATTTTAATATAATGTTGAAGCTTTGAAGAACGCAATTAAAAAACCTGTGATTTATAGAATACCAAAAGAACTTTAATAAAAAAAACTACACGAAGGTACATCTAAGCATAGTTTTTAAAATAAATTTTACAAAATTTTATGTATTACTCGTTTTTATTAGCGGAATCGATTAATCAGTCGTTTACTGGGCTATACCAGGTCAATATTTGAACGAAAAGGTTATTTACTAAATTTCTCATTTTATACTCTTTATAATTAAGTTTATGACTAAATTGCGATAATGTTTTTATTAATTCATAGACAAAAATAATGTCGCAATACAACTTTGACGGTTGTTTTAAGTTTATTAATTTGTTTACTTTTTTGTCTTACATAGATATAGTTCTCGATGCAACAAATCGGTCATTCACTGGGCGTTTTACCCTACGTGTCTTTGTGCGCACTCCTTCGTACAATAATTTGCTTTTTAAAATGACTGTAAAAGCTTTAAGAGTCTTGCCGATAATTTGATTTTGCTAATAATATCGAACTACCCAAAGGAGAAAATGCATTTGAGCTTTTAGAGCAAAGGCATTTTTCAGCTCGAGACAACCGTTCCGTTAAAAACTAAAAACCTTTATAAAATAAAAAGAAGGGTGTTTTAGAATGAACATTGTGTTAATTTATAAGGAAGAAGTCCCAGTAAAAGCAACAACAAGCAGGAACCCGGGGGAATAAGAGGCAATGCTTAGGAGGCTGAAAGTTAAACTTCGAAAACTATTTTCAATTATTAAAGGTAAAGAGAGAGGTAGATTCCGGAATGTTTGATGCATTAACTATTTCAAAATTCTTGTACGTTCCATTATAAAGTTATGACAGTATTCAATTTTCATAAGCAGCTTTGTAAATGTTCGCTAAATAAGTTTATGTTCTCGTTATTACAATTTCCCATGCGAAACTTCAACTATGTACTCGTTTTACAAAACTTGTTACTTTTATTTTTGTGTGAAATAAATCCGACGTCACTTTCAAAATTTTTAAAATCGGATTAAATCAATGCTACCGGTCGAAATTGATTTTAAATTGTGTAAAACAAGAACCTTTAATAATTAATTAATTTTTTCGCCTTAATAAAATTGTAACTTCAACATCGACCATTATTTTATTAGTGCAATAAAAGTTAGATATTAAAATGTAATTGGAACTCGCCATTTTAATTAGAAAGCAGTTATAAATTTTATACAACATCAATATTTGAGCGCAGGACCGGCTCGAGGCGCACCTCTTCCCGTTTTGTATTTAAATTAACGTCTTTCGAGCTGAAATATGAGGTTTTTCTTGCGAAAGAAGGCGAAGGAAAATAAATACGAGAAAAAAACTAATGCCATTTCGAAAAATGCTTATTAAATTAGTATTAAGGCTCGATCTTATTCGGGTCGCGTTTATTTCTCGCATTTCCCTCTATTTATTATGAATTCCTATGTCATATTTTGATATCAAAGCTTGTCACGACTACATTTACAAGCAGAAAGCAGATGCTGAAAGGGAATGTCGCCCGTTTTTTATGTGTCTTGCAAATAAAGTACTGAAAGTATAAAAAATATTTTTTGTTGTTGTCTTTAATAACTGGGTTCGTGTCTTTGTGAAGGAATGCGAGTTGTTTGACTTCTGAGGGGATGTAAACGTTTTATCGAAATATTTATCGACTCAAAAATAATTTTTCTAATTTAAAATTTTATGCGAAACTTCAATTTCCCGTTTTAAAAACTTGTTACTTTTTTTTTTGTGTGAAATAAATCCGACGTCACTTTCAAAATTTTTAAAATCGGATTAAATCAATGCTACCGGTCGAAATTGATTTTAAATTGTGTTAAACAAGAACCTTTAATAATTAATTATATTTTTCGCCTTAATAAAATTGTAACTTCAACATCGACCATTATTTTATTAGTGCAATAAAAGTTAGATATTAAAATGTAATTGGAACTCGCCATTTTAATTAGAAAGCAGTTATAAATTTTATACAACATCAATATTTGAGCGCAGGACCGGCTCGAGGCGCACCTCTTCCCGTTTTGTATTTAAATTAACGTCTTTCGAGCTGAAATATGAGGTTTTTCTTGCGAAAGAAGGCGAAGGAAATAAATACGAGAAAAAAAGTAATGCCATTTCGAAAAATGCTTATTAAATTAGTATTAAGGCTCGATCTTATTCGGGTCGCGTTTATTTCTCGCATTTCCCTCTATTTATTATGAATTCCTATGTCATATTTTGATATCAAAGCTTGTCACGACTACATTTACAAGCAGAAAGCAGATGCTGAAAGGGAATGTCGCCCGTTTTTTATGTGTCTTGCAAATAAAGTACTGAAAGTATAAAAAATATTTTTTGTTGTTGTCTTTAATAACTGGGTTCGTGTCTTTGTGAAGGAATGCGAGTTGTTTGACTTCTGAGGGGGATGTAAACGTTTTTATCGAAATATTTATCGACTCCAAAAAATAATTTTTCTAATTCTTGAAGTGTATGTAAAATTTTGAAGTTATACTTCTTTTGAGCGCGTCGGGAGTGAAATTTTAGCAGGCACGAAAGTTTTTGATAAAAACACGGTTTTGTAATTTTTAAATGAATTATTTAGAAAGTCAATTAATATTTGTGAACCTGTGCTTAAAACAGAGTGTGCACATTTGAGCTCGAAGTGGCACATTTTCGATCTCGGGAAAATGAAAGCGCGCCGCTCCGCGTCGCAGTATCTGATAACTGATTCTGGGCTATTTTGACACGCTGATTACAAATATAAACTACAGATAGAAAATCGAATAAAAAAACGTTTTCGCACAGAACAAAATATATATATTTAAAAAAGTACTTGTTTTCTAACTTTGAAGACTATTAAAATATAATTAGAAGACATTGTTAAGCTGCAATGCGTATTAATTTTCTTTGTGGAATTTGGTCCTTTTTTCCCCAAAGTTTCTGTTGTGTGATTTTCTTTTAAATTTCTTGTTTGGATTGTCGCGCTTCAGTAACCAACAATAGTCCGCCATCATGGTACAATTCCATCTCCCTCGATACCCACCTTCAAGTTCTTTTAAATCTTGGTGAAACCTTTCGTCTTGTTCTTCGCTAACGGCTCCTAGATTTTCTGGAACGTATTTTATGTGCGAATTCAGAAAATGAAGCTTAATGCTCATATTACGGCCCATTAGACCCAAATTTGATTTTATTTTGCCTACTATTTCTTTATAGTCGGAGTGTTTATTGTTCCCCAAAATGTTTTTCACCACTTCCTTAAAAGATTTCCACTCTTGTAACTTCAACATCATTGAGTTTTTCGTCAAATGGTCAAAAGGGCAGAAAAATACCTTCCCCTGGTGTGGGGACCAATAAAAAGTTCTACTATAAATAAATAGTAGTCGAAATGATAACAAATTTGGGTCTAGTGGGCTGTAATATGAGCATTAAACTTCATTTCCAGAATTCGCACATTGAATACGTACCAGAAAATCTAGGAACCGTTGGTGAAGAAGAAGGCGAAAGGTTTCACCAAGATTTGAAAGAACTTGAAAACAGATATCAAGAAAGATGAAATTTCACCATGATGGTAGATTATTGTTGGTTACTGAAGCGCGAAAATCCAAACCGGAAATTTCAGAGAAAATCGCACAACAGAAGCTTTGGGGAAAAAAGACTTAGATTCCACAAAGAAATTGATATGTATTGTAGCTTAGCAATGTCTTGTAATAATATTTTAATACTTTTCAAAGTTAGAAAGCGGGTACTTTTTCAAATATATTTGCAGGCCCGTGTTATTGATTTAAATTTTAATGTAACAACTTTATTTGTTATTAACTATTTGGAACTATCTATTAATACTATTTGGAAAACTACTTGTTGCTATATCTTAAAGGGTACTTTTTAATAACTATTTTTTTGTGGCACAGTATCGATCTCTTTTATACTTTATAAGTGTTGATATTGTTGATCAGCATTTTGGCAACAAATATTTACATTTTTGCACTAATTTCGAAATTAGTAAAGGGCAATAAACAAAAAATTAATTTTCTAAAAATATGTCGGATAACATAGTACATTTTATATTGTAATAGACTTCATGATATAGAAAATTATATAGGTATAGTGTTTTTGAATATTATGAACAATAATGAGAAAACAACTAAAAAAAATATATTTAATATTATAAATAATGATAATCACTTAATAAATATTATATTGATTAATTATTATATGTCAATAATATGCAAATTATTAATAATACTTACTTTATATTTAAAAAAAAAAACAATTTGAACTATTTAGTCAATTAACCAGTTAACCAATTACCTAATTTAACCGAGTAACCGGTTAACTGATTTAACCCAGTTAAACTGTATGGACGGTTCACTCCTCCAAATCATACACCACACAAAAACTCAAAAAAAAAATATTTCGAGCAAAAATCAATTAAAGACGTCATATTTTCGAGCAAAATAAAAGCTCGCTTTATTATTATTTCGCTAAAGGTGGGTGTTTAAGACGCCAACGAAAGCACCCCAAGTCTTTCATTCGCCTTGTTTCCTTTTCGGACATTTCCAACCGAAAATGTTCCTACTTTATCCTGACCCGATTACGTTTCGCTCCGTGTTTGTGTGTGTTTTCGGGGGAGATTCTTTGTTTGCCGCCCCCAACAGTTGTTTGTTGCAGTGTAAGTCAGACGTATCGGCGGCGTCTCGGCGTCCCAAATCGGCGCCAAGACAGACGCCGAAACGTCCTTCGCATTAATCCTCCGGACGTCGCCCTTCCTCTCGAAAAACAATTCGACACACTTTCCTTCCAACTCTTTTCCAAAATCGAATTTTTCATAAGCAATCCGATTAGGGCGCCGAGACGGAATTTTTGAATGCCGGAAAAGAGATCAGTCGGCGACGCGCACAAAAGCCCCCCGAAATCGAATTTGGGAAACAATAACCGCTTGCATATTGGAAGAGGGCGCTTTCGGCCCGAAGCCGCCCATCTCGTACGAAGTTACAAAAATGCGATAAAATTTTATGGGCTCGCCTCAATTATTCACGGGGCGGCCCCCTCTTATGGGTCATTAAAAAAAAATCGATCCTAATCCCTCTTAATAAATAAACACGTTGCGCGCATCCTTTCGGCCCCCGCACAGAAAAAAATTGACCGATACGAAATTCGCGTTTTTAAATATGCGAAGGGCCGATTAATTTTTAAAAAGTGCAAGCAAAGTGCAGGGCTTAAATATTTAACGGGTTCCGCTTTTATTTGAACGCCGAAGCCCAACCCCCGAAGAGTCGGTTTAAAAATTCAAATCGACAAAGCTGCCCCGTTAAATTTTAAACAAATCTAAATTGGTGTTTTTCCGGTAAAAACGTCTTCCTTTGTCTTGTTTTTTGATTTTTGAATAATTAAAGGGGGCGGAAGTTATTGCCGCCGCACGTTACGATTAACTAATTAAATCGATACGAAGGGGGATGAAAAATAGAAGTGGTACACGTGTTGGCGGGTTGGAAAAAGGCGCGTCGAGGGTCCGGGGGCGGGGGTGGCGGATGGAGGCTTAGAATTGGATATTTTATGCAAGAAATGGAATCGGTTGGCCGCCTGAGAGAGCAGAACAGAAGGCACATTGTTTCGTCATTTGCAAGTGTACTGAACTGTACATGTTATGCAAAATGGAACATGTTGTGCCAGGGAATTATGTAGATGTTGAATACCTAGAGCACTATAAAGGGCTGTTCGAGGGCCGTATCATATATGTAAACACGATTTCGGTTCGCCATTTCCATCATAATTGCACTTAAAATTATGCCCTAATCAGCGGAAATGGCACGGGAAGAAGCAGAAGAAGAAAGTAGGCAATGATTATTGGAAACGGAGCGATTCGGCAGATTTGTAAAGACGGGTCGCGTCGTAATTGGTTCTTCTTGCAGGTAAACGTAGGTAATAAAGCGCATAAAAAGCAACCACCATCCCCTATGACGATGACGATGGTTATTGGAAACTAAGCGATGTGTATCGAATGCTCCTGAGGGTGAAAAGTAGGTCAGATCTCTTCGGAAATGTCTCGTCCAAAATTGGAATAAAATAATTTTTGAAGTTGTACTTCTTCTGGCGCTTTGCGAGTAAAAGCACAAAATCGGGGATTGGGTGTTTCTGGTATGAATACAGTTTTGTAATTTTCGTTGCAATTATTTAAAAAGCAAATTAGTTTTTGTGAATGGTGCTTAAAACCGAGTGTGCACATTCGAGCTCAAAGTGGCACATTTCCGATCGAGGGAAAATGAAGCGCGCCGCTCCGCGTCGCGCTTCTTTGCTTCCCTCGCTCGAAAATGTGCCACTTTTCGCTCGAATGCGCACATCCTCGCATTTACTACATTAGTATAATTTTCCCTACGCTTTTTCAACTCAATAATTTTAATTTAATTTATTAAATATCGATTTTGTATTCAAAAAACGTTTTTACCATAGCAAATGAGTGGGAGCAAGCGAAAAGATACGAAAACGCATAAGTACGAGCGAGAAAGAACAATAAAAAATTATTTACTAAATTTTCGTCACCAAAATTATTGTGAATCGTGCTTAAAGTCGAGTGTGCACATTCGAGCTCAAAGTGGCACATTTCCGATCTCGGGAAAATGAAGCGCGCCGCTCCGCGTCGCGCTTCATTTGCCTCCCTCGCTCGAAAATGTGCCACTTTTCGCTCGAATGCGCACATCTTCGCATTTATTCAATTTGTTTACATTCATTTTTGAATTAAAGAAGGAAATAGTATTGAATTCAAATAAAACGACGTATAGAGTAAAACGCCCAGCGAATGACCGATTTGTTGCATCGAAAAAATAGTAAACAAATTAATAAACCCAAAACAACCCTTACAGATGGACTGAGATACTGTTTTTGTTTATGAATTAATAAAATTATTATTGCAATATGGTCTAAACGTTGTAAAATTAACTATAAAGAGTATAAAATGAGGAGTTCGGTAAATGACCTTTTTGGTATAGTCCAGTGAATGATTAATTAATCAATTCGGTAGTAATTCATAAAATTTTCTAAAATTTTTAAACATTATGCTTAAATGTATCTTCATGTAGTTGTTTTATTAAACTTCTTTTTGTTATTCTATAAATTACAGGTTTTTTTAGCGCCTTTTTAATTGCGTCCTTCAAAGCTTCAATATTGTACTGAAATCTTGAAAACAGTAATATAAATTTAATTATTTTAGCTATTCACTTCATTGTTACTTTAATGTCTTTCATTTAAATGGAAAAGAAGACATATAAGACTCCAGAAATAAATATAGAATAATTTATTTAATTGTTGTAAACATTATTTCTCGTAACGGTCATTTACTGGTAAATGGTCACATACTGGGCGTTTCCCTTTATAAATGTTTTTAACAATTTTTGCTTTTTTGAATTATTTAACCCTTTGCTTTTAAATATTTCAAAAGAAGAATAAACCAAAAATTTGTGTGTTTTTCCATTGTATAAATTATTTTAATGGGTTATTTATAATTGTTTATAATTGAATTAAAAAATTTAAATCGAATAAGACAGTTTTTAAATTTTATTTGGTTTTTAAATGATAGATATTATTTTTAAATTATTAATTTAATTATTTTTTTGCAAAAATTTAATAATATGTTTTCTAGAAGTTTGTTGATAACTATTATAAACGGTTCCAAAGCATGGGTTGAGCTTTATAATTTTTTTACGGTAATTTCAAAGCTTTATAATTGCCTGAAAATAATTTGATAAACAAAAGGACCTAAGACAGCTAATCAAAATTTTTTAATACTTTCTTTGGCAGCTATTGTCTATCAAAATTAGTATTTATTGTTACAAACAAATTCTAATTACGTTTAGTACTTTGCAATTTTTTTATAACAACATTAGAGGTTTACAAATGCTTTAAAAAAAATATTAGAAAGTCCTAAAATATTTTTGCAAATTTATGAATAATAAATTCGTCAGTGTATATTGTTCCAAATATTCGTTTATTGGTAAAAAAGCCTTTTAATTATTTTAAGTAGTCAAAAATGGCAAAATATGAAAATACGTGTATTTTGCTGGGGGTGTACTTTTGTAAGACGTGTCAAAACTTTTTTATTTTTCGAAATAATTGATTTTTCTTCTCGAAAACGTTTTCTAGAGACAATTTTACATAAAAAACGTGCCTTTTTTACAGTATTACTTATTACTAATGAGATTTTACCCCAGCCCTAAATTGTACGTAATTTGCTGGGGGTGTACTATTGCAAGGCGGACCAGAATTTGTTAATTTTTGGCAATAATCGATTTTTCTTTTCGAAAACGTTTTCTAGAGACAATTTTACATAGCAAACGTGCCTTTTTTACAATATTACTTATTACAAATGAGATTTAACCCCAGCTCTAAATTGTACATAATTTGCTGGGGGTGTACTATTGCAAGGCGAACCAGAATTTGTTAATTTTTGGAAATAATCGATTTTTATTCTCGAAAAAGTTTTCTAGACACAATTTTACATAGGAAACGTGCCTTTTTTACAATATTACTTATTACAATGAGATTTACACCCAGCCCTAAATTGTACGTAATTTGCTGGGGGTGTACTATTGCAAGGCGAACCAGAATTTGTTAATTTTTGGAAATAATCGATTTTTATTCTCGAAAAAGTTTTCTAGACACAATTTTACATAGGAAACGTGCCTTTTTTACAATATTACTTATTACAAATGGGATTTCACCTCAGCCCTAAATTGTACGTAATTTGCTGGGGATGTACTATTGCAAGGCGGACCAGAATTTGTTAATTTTTGGCAATAATGGATTTTTTTTCTCGAAAACGTTTTCTAGAGACAATTTTACATGAAACGTGCCTTTTTTACAGTATTACTTATTACAAATAAGATTTCACCCCAGCCCTAAATTGTACGTAATTTTCTAGGGATGTACTATTGTAAGGCGCGCCAGAAATTTTTAATTTTTGAAAATAATCAATTTTTTTCTCAAAAACGTTTTCTAGAGATACTTTTACATGTGAAACGTGCCTTTTTTACAGTATTACTTATTACAAATGAGATTTCACCCCAGCCCTAAATTGTACGTAATTTTCTGGGGGTGTACTATTGCAAGGCGGGCCAGAACTTTTTTATTTTTGAAAATAATTGATTTTTCCACTCAAAAACGTTTTCCAGATATTCTTTTACATGGGAGACGTGCCTTTTTCACAGTATTACTTTTTACAAATGAGATTTCACCCCATCCCTAAATAGCACGTATTTTTCTGGGGGTGAACGACTGTAAAGCGGATCAGAATTTTTTTATTTTCGTAATAATCGATTTTTCTTCTCGAAAACGTTTTCTAAATTTAATAAATTTGACTTCCTAAAAATGGTGCTATAGCAAAGATTTTGGTACGATTGAACTCAGAAAGGGCTGGGTATTTTTTGGGCTAAGTGGCTTTAGTAAACAAAATAATAAGTACACCGCCTCAATTAAATTTTTTATGTAATTGTGACCCCGAAGCGTGACTCCCTGCCAACACGCAGCGACCAGTTACTGCTATAGCATTGCATGGTATAGTGTTACGTTAGCGTTAGTCAAAATGCTTATTCAAAATTTCGCTTTTGGTTTGGTTTCGAATTAATAAAATAAGTCAAATTTTGGCAAAACGACAAGTTCATTTAAAGGCAAATAGTTTAAAGCTTTTAACAGAAGAAACTACATCAAATTTGTGTGATTTTTGGGCCCCCACAATGTATCTACTGTTGTTATTTCATTTTGGAGTTTTAATACATATTTTGTATTTAATTTTGCTTTTCAGTTTCATTTTGCGATTTGGGTTTTTGGCCGAGGTTGTGGTGGAAAGTGCTCGGTACGGGAGAGGGAAGTAAGACGCGTCATAATTGACATTTATGGTCATTGGTTCCGGGAAAAAGGCAAACTTTTTAATTGTCAGGTGATTGGTTTTCAGGTGCAAAAAGAGTAGTGGGGTATTTGCAAATTCCTTAGTACTAAGTGTGTGCTCGAAGGTGAAAGATACGCAATTTGGGCCGGCTCATAACAACGTTCCAACGCCGGTGGTCGGATGCTTTTTTTGGGCTCCCAATTATCCATGGTCATCCTTGATGCTAAGGCCTCGGAGTAAGATTTTTTCGTTCTATTGTTTAATTTAGAGCTAGTTCTCTTAGTATTTATGAGTATTTTGATCAAAATTGACATTTTCATTAATTTTGACTTTTGCCTTTTGTGCTATCTATATCGACCATTACCAAAGCCATCATCAAACTTTTTTCGAAATTCTTTCAATAATCTGCTGGTTTTGACGAATGAAAACGAGGATTATAATTATTTTTGGGCTATCGTTCGGAAAAAATATTTGAATATGACTTTTGATTGTATGTTTTTGGTTTTTGGAAAATGGCAAGATTTTTAATTGCAACTGATCGGTCTTTAGGTGCAAGGGTAGCGGTGGGGTATTTGCAAACTGTTCAATGCGAAGTGGGTGGTCGGAGGTGGACGATTTGCGATTTGGGCCAGCTTATACAAAAATCCTGACGCCGATGAATGGGGCCAATCTTTCCTTGAGCGACCGATTATCCATGATCATCCTTGAAGCTAAAGACTTAACGTAAGTTTTTTTGGTTTTATTGTTTAATTTACAGCTAGGTCTTTTGGTATTTAGCAGTATTTTGATCAAAATTGCAATTTTGATTAATTTTGACTTTTGCCTGTTGCACGATGTTAATCGAACATTACAAAAGCCATCATCGAACTTTTTTTTGAAATTCTTTCGATAATATGCGGCCGTCGACGAACGAAATCGAGGATTATAATTATTTTTGGGCTATCGTTCAGAAAAAATATTTGAATATTACTTTTGATTGTATGTTTTCGGTTCTTGGAAAATGGCGAGATTTTTAATTGCAACTGTTCGGTCTTTAAGTGCAAGAGAAGCGGTGGTGTATTTGCAAACTGTTCAATGCGAAGTGGGTGGTCGGAGGTGGACGATTTGCGATTTTGAGCAGCTTATAAAAAGATCCAGACGCCGATGAATGGCAACCTTTCTTTGAGCGACCGATTATACATGATCATCCTAGAAGCTAAAGACCTGGAGTAAGTTTTTTTGATTTTATTGTTTAATTTACAGCTAGGTCTTTTGGTATTTAGCAGTATTTTGATCAAAATTGCAATTTTGATTAATTTTGACTTTTGCCTGTTGCACGATGTTAATCGAACATTACAAAAGCCATCATCGAACTTTTTTTTGAAATTCTTTCGATAATATGCGGCCATCGGCGAACGAAATCGAGGATTATAATTATTTTTGGGATATTTTTGGAAAAAATATTTAAATCTCACTTTTGATTATGAACAATTTTGGACTTGGGATTTTTGGAAGACTATTAATATTTTAATGGAAAAAATGACTTTTTTATACGACATTACATAGAAAATTAAATCAAATAAATTTATTGAGTTGGTGCAAGGGTTTCAACCCTTTTGGCAATTCTTATAAATCGAGTGATTCACAATAAAAATGCTGTAAGGGCACTAAATGAATTTATTAAACCAAATTTAATAAATTTGACGGCTATAATAAAGATTTTTCTACCACTGAGCTCAGAAAAGATTGAATATATTCTGAGCTTGGTGGCTTTAATAAAAAATAATAGGTATACTCCTCTTAATTAAATTTCTTCTGTAATTGTGACATCAAAGTACAAACTAACTGCCAACATGCAACGACGAGCT
The DNA here is from genome assembly GCA_036325965.1 of Sinopyrophorus schimmeli. Taxonomy (NCBI): domain Eukaryota; kingdom Metazoa; phylum Arthropoda; class Insecta; order Coleoptera; family Elateridae; genus Sinopyrophorus; species Sinopyrophorus schimmeli. Next base: position 999,847 of record JARFIZ010000329.1, on the reverse strand, counting down.
GCTGCTATTGTATTGTATCGTATCGTTTTACGGGTTCTATGAAAGAACAGCGAAGACACAGAACGATGAAAAAACAGAACAAGGAAAAATCACATTTACTTTTGTCTAATTTCAATCGATTCAAGACAATACAGTTAATATTTTTTTACTATTGAAGGGAATAACTAAAGAAATACTTGTTCACATAAGACAATAATTATAATATTTTATTCAATTTTTTATTTTAAGACATAGGACCATTAATTTAAAATTTATCCAAAAACCAACTAAAATGCGAAAATAATAATAATAATGAATATTTGTTCTTCTCCATTCTACCATTATAGAATAAGTATACTTATTATAAACAAATTACTTTACTTTAATAATAATGTTATATAAAAAAGTGTTTTCTAATTATTTCATTCAATAGTCAAAAAATAAAAACTGTAGGTACATATTAACTTTAAACAATTCAAAATTAGTTTTTTTCTTTTTTTATTTTTTCATAGTTCAATTTCTTCATTCTTCTGTTCTTTGGCTGTTTGTTTTTTGGTGTTCTGTTCTTTCTGGATACCAATTGCTTGTACGTTTGAGTCACTAAAAAAAAATAACGATTCTGAAAATTAAATGGCACATCGAACTCAGAAATTACAAAAATGTCATGTACACCATGCTCCTCATTCGAATTATTATTATACTAATTTTGTTTACCACTGTACAATAAAATCAATAATATTTTCGTTTAAAATACTAACATAAGGAACCAAACTAGTATTTTTATCTGTCCATAGAAGATATGAGAGAGCCTCCAAGCCATGCTATCGGACAGGTGTTCGCCGACTCATAGATTCTTTACAACTCGCAACCGCACGATTTGCTTTCATTCGTTCCCATACACCCAAGTGCATTATACGCCACTAATTTACAAGCTATTTAAAATATTTAGGGGTGCTTGAAGATGCAAATCTGTGCGAAGTCATTGTCCAATATTTCAGTAAGTATATACCCTATAAAATTAATTCGATAAAAGGGCGAATCAACAGTTTTTGCGTTTTTTTATTATTCCAGTTTGCACGTTTTTTTGTAAATGAACATATTTATGTGTTTCACGTGTAAGATTCTTATATCGTTTTTGAGCTGCACAAAATGAGATAAAAATTTTTGCAAACGAGGTGTTGTTCACTTTAAAAAACTGTGCTAACTGAAAGTTGGCCCAAGTAATTAGTCACTACAAGTAATACTATTTAAACAATTATTTATTTCAAATTATGCAATATTATTGAGACTTGGGGATTAAATTAAAATGTATATAAATAATCTATATGAGTAATCTATTGTTAATTGTTTTTAGGTAAACCTAAGCCATTGGGTCATAAGAGTGAAAATTATTAATCGAAGTTGAAGTATGATATCTTGCAAGATTTCCATTGCATACTATCCAATTGGTCCTTTTTTTTAAGGAATAAAAATAAAACACCTTTGTTTAATTAAGTTTTTTTAATTACGATTGAAGAGAGTAAATTTTAAATAATTACCTTAATTCAAAATTTCTATTTTAACACAAACAAATACATTAAACCTAATGAAAATATATAGTCTAATGAGTTCTTCAGGACATTGAGTAATTTTTTGATAACATGCAACATAATGTTTTGTTTTATTTAAAATATTTGGGCACTTACTGCCTTTAGAATTTACACTCTTCAATAGTAGAAGATAATTAAGCTGAGTCCATAAATCTAATAGTTTATTTCCAATTTGTTGTAGATTATTGAAAATACAGATCCTAAAGCAACTTTTAAGACATCGGCTTAAAACCCATCACAAAAATTCAAGGAAGATGACCATTTTTAAGGTGAGGCTTGTTTTTTATCATTTTTGATGACTGGGTGTTCTCCCAGGCTTGGACGTATAATCTGCAGAAGCTCCAGGAATAACAATTGTCTACATAGCCCCTAAGAATTATTTTTAATAATTCTTTTGCAGGCCTCGAAATGGTTTGGTTCCATTAATAAACTTATTTTATTTTATTTAAGCTTTCAACAATTATTACTTTTTATCAATTATTGTTTGGTAATTGGATTTGTTCTTATCTTTGCAAAGCCATTGCAATAAGTTATTTTATTACAGTTTTCTGTAATGTGACAAGGTATTAAATTATTTTAAAAAGCTTTTAAACAATAATTGATTCATGGGTAAGCATTTGCTTAGACTTATCACTTCTATGTCTTTGATTTCAATTTTTTGTATTTGATATTTAATAGTTAATATAAAATCCAATATATCTAAGGAGTTCCAATTAAAATTTAATCAATTTGTATTGGAACTTTGTTGCGACTATTATTAATAAGTGTTGTTCACTTAATATTTATTAATGAAACCGCAACAACCCAACAACAGCATTAACTAATCTTTTTGGACTTATTTCAGCCTGGTATGAAGATTTTAGAACTTCCGCGGTTTTCGTTTGCTATCGTAGTTCTTTAACCGAGTGTTGCCCTCCCAGTACAAGTAGTGGTCCCTTAAATAAAAAATTCGCGCGTTTCCATTTCTAAAAATTGTCCATCTTCGGATTTCGATGAGGGGTAAGCTGCCGGTTGGAGCACGAGGAGGATTACGGAAGGACCTAGCCGGGGTCAGCTCACCACCCCCCGGTTCCAAGACATCTTTAACCGGACATCAGGTAGGTTCGACCTGCGTTGGGACGTTGGAAGAGGAAGAAGACGCTCTTCGGTAAGTACACTTTTAAAACTTACCATTGCAGGCGGTGAAATTGGATGGTGGAGACTTTTTTGATTTTTGTTTCTTTAGCTTAGGGGGGCGAAACGTTGCTCCTGGGGTTTTCGTTATGGGTGGGTCGGGCCGAGTGCGGAATTTGCAAGCGGAATGCCCTTCAGGCTCTTAGAAAAAATTAATTGACAAACCTTACGACTGTTTATTATAGTTTTTTATAATTTTTTAAAAGTCATTTTTTTTAATACTCAGTTCTAAGGTTTTTACTTTTTTTGTGCGTTTTTTACGATAGGGTGAAGTCTCCACCTGAAGAATTTGTTCAATATTTTAGCTGCCATTTATTTTTTTTTATTGCAAATATTTAATGCTTTCAAATGTAAAGATTAATAATGTTTTTTCTAAATCCAATTTATAAGTTGGCCGAAGTAACACTTTTTTGACGCATTTGTAGCATTTAGGGATGATGTGCAATCATTTAATTGATTTTTTAAGATTTAACCAATAACATTTTTATAATTATTTAAAAACATAGAATTTCAAAACTTGTTGAATCTTCAAAAATTCATTCTATAGTAATTTACAGGAAAACTTGAAAAGTGGATGTAATACTATTGCAAAATTTGAAATACATTTTTTCATAAATTTAAAAGTTCATTTACCAATTGCTATTTAGCTTTTCACTTTAGCTCTAAATCCAAGATTTGATTTTAATTAAAAAAATATAAAATTGTTTATGATATTTTCTACAATTTGTTGTTAACATTTTATGCTAATCTGTCTAAATTAGTTTTGTTATATTAAATTTTATTTTGATTAAAATATCTTTTTTAATTACAGCTTTTTCAAAAAATATTAAACAAAATGTCTGATTTGTATTTTGCTTCGGTTATACTTTATTTTGTCTTTGTTGTTAACCAATGAAATATTAACAATTTCATTGTTGAAACAACATTAATATTTAACTCAAATTTTTAATTTTCAAAACTAATCATTTTGCAAATTTATTAACCATCTGTTTGGTTAATAAAAAAAAATGGCTTTTGCATTAAACTAAGCAAAGAACGAAATAAAAATTCGGAGAGTACGCCTTTCAGAGTTGGATGTTCGTTCTTTGCTTAAAAACCAGTTCACCACCTGCAATTTTTTTATACTGTTTTATATCTGTGTATGGGAGCTTTCAGTAAGTGCGAATATTTTTTCAAAAATAAATTTTTTGAATTGACTTTCAAACTGCTGAAAACTTCCGCGTTGACTCAATAAGCTGCAAAAGGACCAAGTCCTTTTGCAATCGGAACATATTCGAACTTTTGGGTTTTTGGTGCCATTTTTGTGTTATTTTTCGTAAGGAACCCCGTGCCCCCTCGCTCGAATTTTATGATTGTTTATATTACACCAAAACCCAAACAGTAAAAATATTTCCGATTATTGTTTCAACATTTGTGCAATGTGCCGAAGGGCCAATCTTTGCAACTTTAACAAAAATTCCTCATTTACAATATTAAATTTTCTTTAATGAATACGATTGGTCCGAATGCAGTTGTACAAAAAAAAATTGTTATATATTTGTGTATTTTTTGTAAAACCTGTACCGCTTCCATGCCACGCTAGCAGGGCATGGGGCAGCCTTAGATTTTTTTTGCAATGCCACCCCTTCTAAAAAGATTTTGCAAAACTTTTGGGCGCAAGTTCGAAGTTTTTTTATTCATTCGACTCCAATCTTTTTAGGGGTGGTGGAAGAGGGGGCATAAATTTCTCAGTCACCAATTTTCAGGCGCGTAAGCCCTTAGGGACAGGGCACAGGCGTGAGACTTTTGTCTTCTTGTGGTTAGGTCTTTAGGATTTTGACTTCAATTCGAAAGTCATCGAGTTCCTTTCCGCTTTGTCTTTTAAAATTTGCGTTTGAGTCTTTGGTTGCCCCAAAAAGGGCTGACCAATTTGACTCAAAGAATTAGGATTATAGGTTTTTTGAGCTTAAACAGTTCAAATCACAAATGCGGAAATAAAGTTGTGCCATAATTTTAATAATCAAATGTTGGGAGAGTTGCGTTTTACGGTTACGATTTTGAAGCCATTTGGGCTCTTCAAAATCATGCGTTGCACGTTGAATAAAAAAATTAATTAATCTCTTTCGGGTTTCGGGTTAGTGTTGGTGAATTTTCGTTTCCGAAATGCCCTTTTCAGCCACCTTGACTAAATGTTGTGTTTCCTTTTCAGCTTTTTTTATTACTTTTTTTGAAATACTTAATGAACTAACTTTTGCTTTTCAGGGCGTTGTTTTTTTCAGGGCGCCAATTTATACTTTTTAAAATAGTTTATTCTGACTTAATTAAAAAGTCAGTCATGCGTTTTTTTGCGCCCTTTATACTTCTCTCTTCCCTCCATACCCGAATTTTGCGTTTCTTTTATGTTCGAAGATGACTTCGTCTTGACTCTCCCACATTTGAAGCGTTTGCGTCGTTGAACGTTAAAAATCTTGAGCTTTCGGCGTTTAAGCTCGATTTTTGAGTTCCACATGCGCCAAAGAAAGGGGTGGGATCGCGTACGAAGTTAATTAATTTACTCATCTGAAAAGATGATGTAAATTGGTCTCGGAAAAAAACATGTTTCTTTTGAAACAACTCCTTTTTATAACATTTAAAAATTTTTAGTTGAAGAAATTAAACCAGATGCAGAGAAGGAAGACCTACAGATTTTTTTAACATTTTTGTTTTAGGCCAGGTATAAAAGTACAACGAATTTAAAAAACAGAAACATAAATACATGGATCATAATAATTTAATTGAATGGTTACAAAAACAATTCTTACCTGCAAATTAACCTTTTCAGATTCTTTTTAACTATAATTTAAAATTACTAGCTTAGGGTGAGGTCAGGGCAGGTGTAGGGGTGGAGGAGCCTGCAAAACTTATTCCAAATTCAAATTTTCACTATTCAAACCAAAATATTAATAAAAAAATGCAAACATGTGGTTATATTTAATTTAGTTATGCCAAAGAAGTATAACTTCCAGTACACGCACTGCATTTTGTAATTATCTTCGTTTTCAAATCATTTTGTGGGTCCACCCCCGACAAACTTACAACTAGTTTGGTTTCTTATTTTTTTTTTTATAATAAGCGGTGAAAACTTTAATAATACGGATTGGCTATTACTTATTTAATAATTGATCATTAAATACTGAAAATTTAATCGAAACAATAAGTTAGTAACGTATGCAAAAAAATTTATCGAACGTTTTAATTGCTTTTCTTCTTTTTACTCAATTTTTTTTTATCCAGCTGCAAAAATTGATTTTTTCCCCTGTATTTAGTAAAAGTTACTTTCTTAACAACCCACATTTCACTTTTTTAACAAGGCTTCATTTCACTTGATTAAAGCCCTCACACATTTCTTTTTACAAATTAATTCTTAAACGCAAGAAAAGTGAACATTAGTAACATGAAGATTTTTCAAAGAATTTAATCTGTTTAAGTCGTCTCTTTTTTTTCTTGATTTTGTATCACAATATAAGTGAGTGCTCACAAATACCTCTCTTGATTTTTAATTAAAACTTTTTGCTGTTGAATACTTTGTAAAAAGATTATAAATTTTATTTAAGAAAAATATTAAAAATAACACTTTGGCGTTTATTTTAATTTTTTTAAACAAAATTAATTCTTGTACTTATTTAGTAAATATATTTTTCATTATTGGGTTACTTAATAATTCTCTTTCTATTTAATTGGCATGCAAACTATTGTTTTCAATTTCATCAGTTTTCAGCGAGTTTTTCATTGTTTGTGGATGTTAAATTCCAGGTGTGAGGGCTACATATTTTTTTTTTAAAACGAGTTTTATTTATTAATCTGTTGCTTGATCGAGGTGGAATTGTTAAAATTGCATACGTTAGTCGGAAAAGTGTTTAATGATCGATTCCGTTATGTAGTTTCGTTATTTTCGAGCTCGTGTTTGATAATGCCCGCATATTTCATTTGGACTAAACAATTTTCCATTTAAATGAGCTCCGAGAGTCAGCACTTTGCGTCCCATTGTCGATAAATCCCGCGTTTCGAAGTTCTCCGAATCAAAAATTACACCCCCGCATTTATTAAAATACCACACGAAAGCTTCGAGATTTACAAAAAAACAAATAAACATTTTTAAAATGATTGCAAAAAAAATTATTAAGTTTTTGTGTGGCGCGGCTCCGATTAAAAACAACGAAAGCTCGAATAAACTGCTGAGACGTCCAATTTTCCAAATTGTTTTTCCAACTTTTCAAACGATAAAATGGCATTCGACTACCCTAAGTAAGAATGGCATTATATAAGATGACACATTTTGTTTTGTAACTTAAAGGAAGAACTTTTTATGACCCGAATTTTTGTCGGATTTCGTCCCCGAGGAATTATAACGCAATATAAAATTCTTCTCCTGATTTATCTACCGGAATATATATCCTTCTAATTTTTGTGGGCTTCCTTAAAAAAAAGGTGATTTATGCGAGTTTAGATTAGGTTTTTAAGTGCGTAATTTTGTTTAATAGAATAAGCCAACTTTTAAGGTCCTTCGATCAAATTTTAAATCTTTTTACTCTTTTATATGGAAAAGAAGTTGGAATTTTTACAACTTAACTTATTGTCTTTGGGTTTGGTTCGTGCTTTTTTAAATGACCCGGTTTTAGATTATTTAGGTTTTTTAAATAGATCAAAAAATTTCTTGGGGCACCATTAAAAAAATTTGAAATTACAGTCGAACTTCCATAAGTCGAGCGCCGATAAGACGAATTTTTGATAGCTTGAACTCGAACCTGTTTCTCTAAGATTTAATCGAATTATTTAATAAGTCGAAGCGTTTTACAATTTTTTAAATTCAAGTTTCCATTAGCAAATAGGTCGATGACTTGAAGTTAAATTTTACAACTTTTCTAAAAATTACGCTACCTGAGAGAGGATTAAGGACGGGTGCGGTTCGGTGTTATTGCTGCTTAAAAGGTCTATTCTATGAAAAGGTTTTATACTATAAGCTGTTTTGACGGCGGCACTTCAATTGGATTTAAAAATTAATTTATGTTTAAGCGTGAAAAAGTAAAAGACAGATAGACAGACAGCCAGAGTTACTTTCGCTTTTATAATATTAGTTACGATAATAAATTAAAAAAAAAAAATAAGTTAAGTATTGTGAATCGTGCTGAATGTGAAGTGTGCACATTCGAGCTCAAAGTGGCACATTCCGATCTCGGGAAAATGAAGCGCGCCGCTCCGCGTCGCGCTTCATTTGCTTCCCTCGCTCGGAAATGTGCCACTTTTCGCTCGAACGTGCACATCCTCGTATTTATTGACTTGCCTTAATTAATCTTTCCACTTTCAAATCAAAAAATTAAAAGTAAATATGAATTTTATATTCAAGAAACGTATTTGCCATAGTAATGAGTGGAAGTGAGCGAAAAGATACGAGAATTTAGTAGATGCGAGTGAGAGAAAACGATTAAATTATTTATTTAATTTTTGAATAATTTATTAGCCTAAATTTTGTGAATGGTGCTTAAATGAGTGTACATTCGAGTCAAAGTGGCACATTCCGATCTCGGAAATGAAGCGCGCGCCCGCGTCGCGCTTCATTTGCTTCCTCGCTCGGAAATGTGCCACTTTTCGCTCGAATGTGCACATCCTGGTATTTATTTACATTTATGATTACATTTAATTTAGTTATGCCAAGAAGTATAACTTCTCACGGGCGTGCATAAGTACACGCACCTTTCTTTATCATTTAATAATTGTTGTAAATAATATGAAAATTTTCAGCTTAACCACTTTAATAAATTTTATGTACGGTTAACTTTAATAACTCCACAACTCGAATTCTTTGATAACTCAAGTTGGAAAGTGTTTCTCGACAAAATGCCTATTTCAAAAAGGTAGAATTGAAACTATTCTAATATAACTATGGTTACGAAGTGATTAACCTTTCCGATTGGTCAATTAGCTAACGGCCATAATGGTGTATCAAAAATGAGCCAATCACAGTGACTTATTTAAAGCGGGATTTTTAAAGTATGCTTTAAACCACTTACAGTTCTAATTACGTTATATAAAATACCATTTCACATAAAAGATATATACATACACAAATATATATTTAATTTTTAAGCTTTTTTAATAACTCGAAATATTGATAATTCGAATTAATTTTGGTGTCCCTTCGACTTCGATTTATCGAGGTTCGACTGTATAATTAAACTAGAATATACCCAAATTAATTTTTTAAAATCTTTATAACAAACTTTTGCATGGGGTTACAGGGGTAAAATACAAAAATTTTGTCCTTGTATTTTAATAATAAATGAGGGATTGAAAAACTATTTAGTTCTACTTTGTGGTTTTCGAGGTAATTTTGCGCTCCTCACATTAAAATTCAAAAAACAACCACGTTTTTGCAAATTAAGACTTTCGTCTATTCTTTTATTCATTCAAAATTTTTATAAACTTTAATTATTAGTACTTTTCAAATTGTAAATATAACATAACAGGAAACCAAAAAAAAAAGATCTTACTATTTGTAAATTTTGAGAAAAATTAATACAGTTCTTAAAACATTAATTTTTGGATAGGGCTCTAATTGAGTAGTTTTAAAAACTACCACATCTTCATGTATCGTCGTCAAAAAGGATAATAATATAATAATAAATGAAAAAAACAATAATTAATCAACATCAGGCTTTAGTTTTGATTCAAAAAAATACACATTCAAGTGCCTGACACTTCCTTCAAACTAAAACTCAAAATAAGTTCCGCGCATTAGATTTTTCCAAAGTTTTTTTATTTTTATTTTCGAACGGAAACCGAAGTGAATTTCGTAATTCAAAATAAATCTTCCTTATGTCGCAGTTTCCGTTTTGGCGTTCTAATAAATGTTGATGCCTGAATGTTGTACTCATTTCACCGACGAAAGAGAAAGCTTTAAAAACTTTCTTCCTCAACTTTTCATGTTACAACAAAGCCCTTCCTTTTTCGGCAATTACAACAGATAGTACAATTATTTTTGAGTGCCCTTTCAGCCGCTCCTAGGGCTCCGCCGAGTGTTAATAATTTCTTGATAACCATTGTTAATATGTCTTCTTTCTTTCTTTCATTAACACCTCTTCTAATTTAATTATTTTACTTGAGATAATTATGATTAGCTCTAAAAAAAATACTTTGAAATTAGAGAAGATAAGAGTTAAACGTGGTTTAATAAAAAAAATAAGTAAGTAGGAAAATCTGGCCTAGTTTGTCTGTAGATTATCCCTTTATAAAGCTTTGGTTGGCGCCACTTTGAGTTAGAGTCTCGATTCAACAACCCCAATGGCCTTTTTACTGAAATATCAGTATAAAATTTGCTTTATTCCGTATAATATAATTTTATATCCAAAGACCTGGCGCTTGTATTGATTTTTATATCCATCATATAATGCAAATTAAATTAGGACGTTCGACGTTTCAGCTTCAAAAATTATTAATCCGAATTTAAGAAGCGCAAGTCGAGAGATTTTTAATACGGGCAAAAGTGTTGAATGATTGTGATGGATTCGAGAGGCGAAGTGCGATGCAAAAGTGCATTTATTAGTTCGTCAAAAGGGGACCTATCGGAATGATTTCGTTTGGTTGAAAAGAACGTTCGTTCGTCGATAAATATTATCCAGCTTTTCAAACATTAGCTGCATCGAACCGAAAACAGTTTTTCAATTTATTTAATATTTGCTTCGACGTTAGCTTCTGTATCTACGTAGTGTAGGGCCCTGTTTTTGTTCAGCACGAGTGCACAATATTGAAATGCCGATCAATATGGCTCGAGAAATAGACGTTCTAATACATTAGATTTCCTGGACTTTGATGCCATATAATACAAAGGTTTTATTTTTCAACTACGAACCCGTAAAAGGCGCGTTATAACAATTCGAAAAGGATAAGCCGTTACTTTATTTCCTAACTTCTTTAAAGACATCTTTATTATGATCGATTCAAAGCTTTCCCCAACTCAAAATTCAATCTCATTCCCCGATAATAAAACCTTTTGTAACTTTTCTGTCCTATAAACTCAAATTAAATTCCTTTTTGATTTTTTCAAACCCATCGGTTTTTGGTGTAACCAAGTTTTATGAAAAGTTCGCGCGAGAAATATTAAAATATCTAATAAAAACGGATTGCGATCAATTCCGTCCGACAACTTCTACCACACCTTCTGGTAACACCAAAGATAAGCAACAATTTACTCGCTTTGTTGATTTTCAACTTTTTGGCTTTCGTATTTGACTTGGAAATTAGTCTCCCCTTCAGAATTACAAAATTTGATTTATTTTTAAACACATCGGTAACAAAAAAGATTATTCTTAAACACATAGAAAAACAATATTAAACTAATTCGGATCAACTTAAATAAATCAATTAGAAATTTTTACATTTGATCGTTTAAGACTTAAAATTAAAATTAAGATTCTTATAATTATTTAGAAAATGTTTGGCGTTTTTCAAAACAAAAACAGTAAAAATTAAACTTAAATTAAGCATCTTCAAACATCCAATCCGGGTATATCTCTTCGAACCTGGTCCTCGTCCGCCTCCTAATTGAAACACTAGGATAATCAACCCCGGTCCATTCGTTATCAGATAAAGTGCAACCATTATCACAAATCCTTTCTTTCTCATCGGTAGTCCAACATTCATCCACATTCTCTTTGCATTGATGAGAATTATCTTCATTATATGAATAACTAGCAGAATCAGATATCTCTGTATCAGTGGAATGACTACATTCTTCCTCAAAATCCTCTTCTATTCGATTCTTAGGGCCATCCTTCCGCCACTCTTCACTTCGAGACCGTAACTGTTGTTTCTTTCCGTCGTACTCTAAACGTTTTAATAACGCAGTATCGAAATAATTTTGTTCTAAATCCACCTCTTGGATTTTGGAATCGATTATAAGGTCATTAATCTCGAGAGAATTATCATATAAATCTAAGCTCAACAGGTTATTGGGGTAAGAAGCAGGGCTTCGTGTGATCACATTGTGGGCAGCCCTTAAACTTTTTAACTCTTCCATTTGATGGAGACCTTCAGGAAGAAAAATAATGTGATTCTCACAAATTTCGAGTACTTTGAGACGCTTCAATAAAATTAGTGTCTCTGGGAGCCACATTAGGTCATTCTGATTCAAATAGAGCTCTTCCAGTACTTGTAGGTGAGAGAGTTCTTCTGGGATGGAGGCGATTTGTAAATTATTTAAACACAGAATTTTTAATCGGTCATCCCACGAAGGTTTAATGAACAATTCGTAATGTGAGTCGCCGTTTACAAAGGCATTTTTATTTTTACATTGCTTAAGATTGCTTAAATCTAAATACCGTAAAGTTCTGATTTGTTTAATGTAACTCAAGTCTTCAGATTGCAAAAGACAGTTTCTTAGTTCTAATCTTTTGAGCTTGTATGATGGGGTTTGTCTAAATCGGGCAAATTTAAAAGTAGTGATTTTATTACAAGTAAAATTTAATTCTTCTAAATTGAACGATCTCATTTGAACTATCCATTTGGGAATATCGCAAATGTTGTTGTTATTCAATTTTAAGGTTCTTAATTTATGAACACACTTTGGTTCGGTATTAAACTCTGTTAAATTATTGTACGATAAATTAAGGTATTGTAGAAACTTTAATCCTTTAAATATGCACTCAGGTATCTCCTTGAACTTATTAAACGACAAATCTAGGTATCTTAAGTTTAATTCAACAAGTGCTTTAGGTAAAGAATTTAAAGTGGCATGAGATAAGTTTAAGGCGTTTATTAGAGATAGATCCATTCGTATATCTTTAAATATTGCAGCACAATTGTCTTTAGCACTAAGGTTTATTGGGATTGTCTTCGTACCATTTCGTTCTTTGTCACAGGGGGTTGCTCTTAATATAACACCACTGTCGAATTCGTTCACAGTTACTTCAATTATGTAGTCTGCAATCTCACTCATTTTGATAATACTAAAAAGAAATTAAATTAAAACTAATGTCAATAAAATCTTAAAGAAAAAAGTAAGGTTAGAAGGAACTGATGTAAGTCAGACGGTTCTTAAGGTTGTGGATAGATGGATCTGCCATGCTCACTTTTAAAATTTTAATCAATTTATTATTCAACATTAAGTTCCAATTTATTTCAATTCTAAGTCAAAGTAAACAATACTACCAAAAAAATCTTTAATGTAAATAAATTACAATAATTAAATGATACATTTTAATTTCAAATGAAAGCCTGGTATTATTTTTATTAATTCTTTTTCTAAATACAGAGAATGTGGTTTTGTGAAATTGAATGTTCTTTGTGTGTTTTTAAAAAGGCTTTTACCATTTTTTTTTTACTGAAATGTCGAACATCTATTATGTATTTTGAAACGTGAGCTTAAGCAAAAACAAATTCAATTAAAAAGCCGGTTACTTTTGTTCAACAATATAAAGAGAAAAACTTTGTTATTTTATAAACCATAGAATCAAATTAAGCCAATTAAAAACTAAACAAACGTTACATTTAATTAATTACTCATAGCAAATGGGGGTTTTAATTAATTTACAAAGATTTTTCCTAATGTAATTGCGTTGAGCTCTTTTATCTCTAAATTTAACAACAAAAAAATAACAAAGCTCGATCTTAATTTTAGGGACGAAAGCAAATCTCTAAAACAGACATTCAGAAAATCCAAATAGACATTAAAAGTCTTAGGGCTAAATATATGGTTGTTCGTATTGGGGTTGTTGATTAGAGTTTATTGTATTTCTTTTAATGCCAGCCCACCTTTTGACTTTTGTAAATTTAAATAAGGAGAATTGGAAGAATGCTCCAAATGAAAATAGTATTATTTCGGATTAAAAGTAACGCTTTTAATATAAACATTTTAATCCTGTTAAAAAAAAGGGATGTTCCATTCAAAACAAGAATCTTTGTGTTAAATATTTTTATAAAAATGATTGAAACAATTTTACTTATTGAGTGTTTACTTTGTAGAAAATATAACGCTATTTCTTTGGGTAAATGGGTGCGAAGAAAATACAATTTTGGCTTAAAAACACGATGGAACATAGCACTTATCTAACTGCCTCTTAAAAAGAGATTTTCACTAAAAGATAGAAGAGATTTAACATTTAAACCGAGGATTTTATAGGTAAAGCTTGGTTAATTGTTCTTAACAGAACCGGCTGAGGGTTGTCTACATTGTTCTTTTTCTTCCCACCCTTACCATTTTAATAATGTATGTACGGTTCAGCTTTAAGATTATGATAAATCATTGTTTATGAAAGCAGTTTATATTTCAAAAAAATTCCAACTAAATTAATACAAAAAAATGTCTGTGACAAATGTAGCTTTCATATTCGTAGTCCTCCCCTTGAGTAAAATTTAGGTGAAAACTTCCACCCCATTCTTTCCCGGCATTACAGACTTTCCAACCCCGGCAAAACAAAACACATTTTACATAAATTTTTCCAAATGTTAAAGTGCGATTTCTATGGGCTCGATCGAGCTTCGATTTGATCGTTAAAAAGTTGTTAAAATTAAAGAATTAAATCTTTAATCCAATTCGCTTAGTGTTAATTCTTTCTGTTTTGTAAACTAAGAGAATAATGGGTTAAAAATGAACTTCCCGACGCAATTTCAATATCTCCTTTTTCGAAAATTTGAAATGCAAATTTTCTTTTATGTAAAATCTCTATTTAAAAGGGATTTAGCAAAGCGCAACTTTCGAAACGAGCTTTCCTAAAAGTTCTAAGCTGTTTTCTTGTATAAATACTCTCATTTTTAGTCATATGATAATTTTTCTTTGATTATTTCGAAATCGATCGGCTTCGTCGGGCTTTTCGGGGGCGGTGGTTCGAGGTCGGTTAACACTAGAACCGCGGCAATTTTGAACTTACTACGACCGCGGTTACCGGTCAATTAGACCTTTAAGAAAAATTGGTCTTTTAAACCCTTGACATACAATGACGTTTAGGGTGTCATTGTAGATTTTGACGTCAAGAACTGTATTCAATTTTATGTTCCGAAAAAGGTTTGTTTTCAACAATAATTTTGTTAAAAGGCACAAAATTGGCGATTTGGAATTTTGTTATTAATATAATTCTGTAATATTTAATTGCGAATTGTCAGAGAGTAAATTAATTCTTGTAAAGTGTGCTTAAAGCCGAGTGTGCGCGTTCGAGCTCAAAGTGGCACATTTCCGATCTCGGAATGAAGCGCGCCGCCCGCGTCGCGCTTCATTTGCTTCCTCGCTCGAAAATGTGCCACTTTTCGCTCGAACGCGCACATCTTCGTATTTATTCAATTTGTTTAAATTACTTTTGGATTTAAAAGGAAATATCAATGTATTCAAATAAAACCACATATGCGCAGTAACATATAGTTTGATAACCACTGGTCTAGCTATACACAAGCGCAACATAGCGCGTTGTTATATTTAATTTAGTCGCGCCAAAGAAGTATTACTTCTAACGTGCGTACATAAGTACATGCACCGGTTTTTTTTACATAGAATGAAATTCAGTTTTAAACATTTAGCAAAATTATTAAAGTAAACTCGAAGAATAAATTATTTTAAGTTTTTAGGCAACTCAAATTAAATAAATTAATAACTTGGAAAATTTTTAAAATATATTTAAGAACTTTAGAAATTTTTAATTATCAATTTTTTTTGTATAACACAAATTGAATAAAACAAAACTTTATTCGGTAAATTTAAAAGAAAATTTTGATGAAAAAATTATTATGTATTTTCAGAAAACTCAAATAGAGTAAATACAGAATTTGTGGTTTTTCAAAAAACTTTGAAGATCATTAATTTACGCAAATAAAATTAATATTGGATAAAACTCAATAAATAAATTATCTTAATTGTTCAGAAATATTAAATTTATAAAATTAAATACAGTCAAACCTCGATAGGTCGAAGTTGAAGAGAAACTAAAAATAATTCGCGTTATCAAAAATTCGAGCTATCGATATAAAAATATTTTTTAGTATATGTTTTTAAAATTTACTTATTGTTTCTTTTTCTTAATAATTTCTTAGTGATTTCTTGCTAAAACCTAAATCTTGTGTCTTGAACAAGTTGTAATTAGGCTTCATTTATGGAATAATTCAATTTTTAAATATAAAAAATATTGATATGTTATACATTATATGCATCAAAATTTTAGAATGACTTAAGAGGGGAATGTTAAAAAAGATTGGGAAACACTGCTCTACATACCTATTTCAAAATATTTTAAAATTATTAATTATTTATTTTATGTTATTTGTGTATGCTCATAATAGTTAAGTTAAGCCAAATTAATAGTTTTTTTCGGACTCATCATATTCAGTTTTTTTTGTATGTCAAGGGGTTAACAATTCAATATTTATTGCAACACATTTAATGCTTTTGAATAGTTTTTAAAAACAATATATGCCATAACTTTCACGGAATATAAAATCAAAATTGATCGAAATTTTAATTGTTTGATTTGAAGAAAAAAGTTTCATGTAAAAATCTAATAAATACGAGGATGTGCGCATTCGAGCGAAAAGTGGCACATTTCCGATCGAGGGAAGCAAATGAAGCGCGACGCGGAGCGGCGCGCTTCATTTTCCCGAGATCGGAATGTGCCACTTTGAGCTCGAATGTGCACACTCCACTTTAAGCACGATTCACAATACTCAATTTATTTTCTAAAAAAATATAATTATCCAAACTAATATTATAAAGCGAAAGTAACTCGGTCTGTCTGTCCGTCTGTCCGTCTGTCTGTTACCTTTTCATACCTAAACCACTGAACCAATTTTGATAAATTTTGATATAGATATAGCTTGGACCATGAACAAGAACATGGGCTACTGATTTCGAGCAAATATAATGAGTGATTCCTGTTATATTCAAAATGTTAAAAACAACCATCCTCAAGAAACTGTCTTTACGTAATATTATTTGGCCATTTGATCAAAAAGGTCTACTTTTATTTAATTTTTGTTATAATAAAGCACTGTTTCCGTTTTTTCCTATGTAATAAAGCATTCCTCTGCTGAAAGAAAAATTATGTGTCTCCAATTAAAGTGGAAAAAACAATTTAAAAGAAAAGCAATTATAAGACAGTAATTATCAACTAAAATTGGGAAAAGTCATGAAATATGGCAGAAATATGTTCAACTAATAAAAAGTAACAAGACCATAAAATTGCGAAACGGTCAAAATGACCGATTTTGCGGTTCTAGTTGTTAAGAATGACACGAAAACAATTTTGGAAACTTGTAACATGTGCATCAGCTGCGTTGTGTGTTGTTAACGCACTTGTTCGATGTTCGGAAAATGTTGGAATAGGTTTAACGTAAACCCGCGGACAGAGTTACAAAGTTGGAAAGGGCGGAAGAGCTGCTTCAACCCCTTTAATCCCTCGGGGTCCTACAAACAGAAATCCATTGCTGTACGTCCCTTCCCATACAGCCATTTATCTCGGCATAAAGATATTGCTAAATAAAAATTTCTAGCAAATAGTGCTGTAAATTATTTTATAGAAAACATAAATTTCGCTACGTACATACACACCGCTCTTCGTCCCCATATTTTACAAGCACATACCACCTGCTTCGAGGAGCCGCCATAAAATTCCGTCTCGGACACCCTCACACTTTACTTATTGCTGTTGTTGGATTCCAAAAAGTTTTTTTGTAAACATTAATTACGCTTAATTAAGGGCACCGGCTCAATTTCCAAAAAAAAACGAAAATTACGAATTACGATGATTCGTACGAAAATGTTTTGGAAGCAAAATTTTTTTTCTTAGAAGTGGTAGAATGCAGAGTATTATAATGTCAGCTTTAGTGGGTTTTAGAATTTTCTTTGAAAGCGATTTTCTGAATTCTTAATGTATGCCAATGATGTGCTCGTCGATTTATTGGTACACTTTCATAAAGGATTTCGACTTGACAGCAAATTACTTTTACGCATTTTAAATTCTCTTTGTTCTGGTAATGCTTTTTACTTGTTAAGTCTTTTGTTCGTGCTTGCAGTTATTTTATTTTCATCTTCGATCCTGCGGACTTTGATGTGGCATTAGATTTATTAGGGACCGGGGGTGAGAAAATTGTTTGATTGATGGTGATTTCTTTTTGCTCGACCATTTCGGTCTGCGAATTTATTTCTTTCGGTTAACGAAGGGTAATTAAAAGTATCGTCAGTGTGTATATGTGCGTTGTTATACTTACAATAGTATTGCGTTGAGTGCGTGCTTGTTTGGTATTTTGTATTTGAACTAAAAATAGACCATGTTTCTTTGATTATTTTAAAGGCTTAACTGTTGCAAATTTAATAAAACTATGTATGTACATTATAGCTAAAAATTTTAATTTTTTGTCACTTCAAACCGCGTTGGTATAGCTTTGTTATTAACATTTCAATATGCAGTAAAAATTAAATTTTTGTATTTGAACTAAAACAAGAGAAATTTTTTGATTATTTTAAAGCCTCAATTGTGACAAATTCAAATAAACTTTATATGTACATTATAGCTAAAAATCCATATTTTTTGGCATTTTAAAGCCCGTTACTATAGCTTTGTTATTAACATAGTTATTAACATTTCAATATGCAGTAAAAATTAAATTTTTGTATTTGAACTAAAACTAGAGCATGTTTCTTTGATTATTTTAAAGTTTTAATTGTTACAAATCCAAATAAACTTTATATGTACATTATAGCTAAAAGTCCATATTTTTTGGCACTTTAAACCGCGTTATTATAACTTTGATATTAACAAAGTTATGAACATTTCAAAATGCAGTAAAATTTAATTTTGTATTTAAACTAAAAATAAAGAATATTTCTTTGATTATTTTAAAGCCTTAATTGTTGCAAATTCAAATAAACTTTATATGTACATTATAGATAAAAGTCCATATTTTTGGCATTTTAAACCGCGTTATTATAGCTTTGTTATTAACAAAGTTATGAACATTTCAATATGCAGTAAAAATTAAATTTTTGTATTTGAACTAAAAATAGAGAATATTTCTTTGATTATTTTAAAGCCTTAATTGTTGCAAATTCAAATAAACTTTATATGTACATTATAGTTAAAAGTCCATATTTTTTGGCATTTTAAACCGCGTTATTATAGCTTTGTTATTAACAAAGTTATGAACATTTCAATATGCAGTAAAAATTAAATTTTGTATTTGAACTAAAAATAGAGAATATTTCTTTGATTATTTTAAAGCCTTAATTGTTGCAAATTCAAATAAACTTTATATGTACATTATAGTAAAAGTCCATATTTTTGGCATTTTAAACCGCGTTATTATACTTTGTTATTAACAAAGTTATTAACATTTCAATATGCAGTAAAATTAAATTTTGTATTTGAACTAAAAATAGAAATATTTCTTTGATTATTTTAAAGCTTAATTGTTGCAAATTCAAATAAACTTTATATGTACATTATAGCTAAAAGTCCATATTTTTGGCATTTTAAACCGCGTTATTATAGCTTTGTTATTAACAAAGTTATTAACTTTCAATATGCAGTAAAATTAAATTTTGTATTTAAACTAAAATAAAATATTTCTTTGATTATTTTAAAGCCTTAATTGTTGCAAATTTAAATAAATTATTTTTGCTTTAAAAATTTTTTTATACTTTTAATTATGAACAGTAAATAAAATTAAATTTTATTTTGAACTAAAATAGAGATTTTCTTTGATTATTTTAAAGCCTAATTGTTGCAATTAAAACCTTTATATTAAATTCAAAAATATTTTTTGCTTTTTAATAATAATTTAGAACAGTATAAAAGTTAATAATTTTTCTGGCTTATTAGTGGAGTTATAACAAATTGATGTATATATAAAATGCTAAAGTCCCAATTAAACAGCCCTGCATTAGTTTTATTAAATTCTAAAAATATTTTTGCTTTTTAATAATAATTTAGAACAGGTAGAAAAGTTATTAATTTTTCTGGGCTTATTAGTAGAGTTACAACAAATTGATGTATATAAAAAATGCTCCCAAAAGTCCCAATTAAACAGCCCTGGCATTAGTTTTATTAAATTCCAAAAATATTTTTGCTTTTTAATAATAATTTAGAACAGGTATAAAAGTTAATAATTTTTCTGGGCTTATTAGTGGAGTTACAACAAATTGATGTATATATAAAATGCTCCTGAAAGTCCCAATTAAACAGCCCTGCATTAGTTTTATTAAATTCAAAAATATTTTTGCTTTTTTAATAATAATTTAGAACAGGTAGAAAAGTTATTAATTTTTTCTGGGCTTATTAGTGGAGTTAAAACAAATTGATGTATATATAAAATGCTCCGAAAGTCCCAATTAAACAGTCCTTGCGTTAGATTTAAATAATTATGAAAAAAAAATTTGATTGCAATTTTTGGGGCTGATTTTTGCTTAATTTTGAACTTTAAAAAAATTGTAGCGCCTTTATTTGTGGACTGATCTTAAAAAACTATACAGATTCGGATTTGGCAGCCGTTTTGGCTTCGGATAGGCCTAAGAACCATAGGCGTGCTATTCCATAGCTTTGGGAAAACGTTTTGAAAATTCAAAATCGATGGGTTTTAACCCATGTTTTTTTGGCAAAAAAATGAAAAAAATAGAATTGCTTTATATTGGAAGGGGATGTTCCTACGTACCCCTAGCAACTCTAGCCGGTGTCATTTACCCGCGCTTTTCCTCCAAAACAAAATTATTCGCCTTTTTGAAAAATTAAATTTGGCTATAAAATGAAACTTTAAAAATGCAATAACTTTTTTATTTTTGAGAAGAAATAGATTTTTTTCTTTTGCTACAAGGTCCTATTTAACAACACAAGAGCCGTACTTAAACACGAAATTTTTAAAGTTTACTCGAAATCGATGACACGAAATAAAATGTTCGAAAGGTATTCATTATTACCTTAAGACTTTTATTAGAACAGAAATATTATTCATGAGTGTTCCGTGTGCTTTCGGGCATCCATGAGATAAGAAATCAAGCAAATGTAAAATATGATGAGAATAACAACGACGTATATTCGAATACGAACACCGGGGAACAGCTGAAGCTGAACTTCTTTTTGATATATCGAATTTTCATATTAGTCTTCGATTGTGTCTCCCTAATCCATATTTTTCAGTTCCGAAAATTGAAAACGCAATTACCTTCTTTCGAAAAGCGCG
Source organism: Sinopyrophorus schimmeli (assembly GCA_036325965.1). NCBI lineage: Eukaryota > Metazoa > Arthropoda > Insecta > Coleoptera > Elateridae > Sinopyrophorus > Sinopyrophorus schimmeli. Next base: position 978,944 of record JARFIZ010000329.1, on the reverse strand, counting down.
CGGTCCTCAAATCAAATTTTCTAAACGTATCGCATAACACGAACTTAGTCCAAAGACAATGTCGAAAAGAAGTAGCTAAAAAGAAAGTGTTTCGTACGTGATCTTTTAAAAGTTGGGAAAAAGTTACGATCTACTTAAACAATTTTATTAGCGGTCACATGTTCATCGTTTGCTTTCCCCCGAGCTTTTCCTATTTTAGGAAACATAAAAGTTATAATGCCGGGGATGCCATGCGTTTTAATATTTAATTTTCTTGCCAGTCGTGAAGGACGAGGATGGTGTATCAGTTTAAGCCTCTTCGAGTCTCTCTATAAATCGAAAAAATTGTTTACAAAGGGTAACTTTATAGCCTTCGAAAGCTGGGCGATTGAGATTAATACAACAATAATTTCAAAACTAAATTAAACACAGCGTGTCAGACGAATAAGTACTGGAACTTAACCTACTTAAATGAGACATATTATTCAAACAATAAAATTAATTTGCAATAAAGTATATACTAATTAAGAGTGTTGCCATTTACTGATAAATTAACCCATTGACATACAAAAAAAACCGAATTTGATGAGTCCGAAAAAAACTATTAATTTGGCTCAACTTAACTGTTATGAGCATACACAAATAACATAAAATAAATAATTAATAGTTTTAAACTATTTTGAACGGACGACTTCTTCCTCTCCTTTGACCATCATCTTCTTCGATGCACGTTTTTAATTTATTATTTACCATTATTATTAACGAGTCATTTTCATTTTTACAGTTATTAAGCTGGATGCAAATTTGCTACGTTCCCAGACCTTCTTCTTCAATTTCGTCATTGATTAATTGCTTTTCAGTACTTTCCTAAGATTTATATTACAAACACGACCACTTCGCAAACGTTTCTATTCGAGAAAAAAATTCCCGTGTGCTTCGAAACAGCGCGGTCGAATTTCGACGAGCAAAAGCTCGGGCAAAACCCAAAATTGCATTATCAATAATGGGCAAATGCTCAATATCTTCAAAATCGACTTTTGAAAATTGCCGCGTTGAATATGCGGCTCTGATTGGCCCATTTTTGATAAACCATAATGGCCGCCGCCTAATTAGCCAATCGGAAGGGCTGATTACTTTGTAACTATGGTTATATTGCTAAGGCCTGCATATTTGCCTAAAATCGAGCTAAATCAATTAATTAGCCTCGTATAACACGGTTTTTTCGGTGTGGAAGAAGAATTGAATTAACCCCTTGACACACAAAAAAAAACGAATTTGATGAGTCCGAAAAAAACTATTAATTTGGCTCAACTTAACTGTTATGAGCATACACAAATAACATAAAATAAATAATTAATAGTTTTAAACTATTTTGAAATATGTAGAGCAGTGTTTCCCAATCTTTTTTTAACATTTTCCACCTAAGTCATTCTAAAATTTTGATGCATATAATATATAACATATAAATATTTTTTTATATTTAAAAATTGAATTATTTTATAAATGAAGCCTAATTACAACTTGTTCAAGACACAAGATTTAGGTTTTAGCAAGAAATCACTAGGAAATTATTAAGAAAAAGAAAAAATAAGTAAATTTTAAAAACATAATCTAAAAAATATTTTTATATCGATATCTCGAATTTTTGGTAACGCTAATTATTTTTAGTTTCTCTTCAACTTCGACCTATCGAGCTTTGACTGTATTTAATTTTATTAATTTAATATTTCTGAACCATTAAGATAATTTATTTATTGAGTTTTCTCCAATATTAATTTTATTTGTGTAAATTAATGATCTTCAAAGTTTTTTGAAAAACCACAAATTCTATATTTACTCTATTTGAGTTTTCTGAAAATACATAATAAATTTTCATCAAAATTTCCTTATAAATTTACCGAATAAAGTTTCGTTTTATTCAATTTGTGTTATACAAAAAAAAATTGATAATTAAAAATTTCTAAAGTTCTTAAATATATTTTAAAAATTTTCCATTTTATTAATTTATTTAATTTGAGTTGCCTAAAAACTTAAAATAATTTATTCTTCGAGTTTACTTTAATAATTTTGCTAAATGTTTAAAACTGAATTTCATTCTATGTAAAAAAAACCGGTGCATGTACTTATGTACGCACGTTAGAAGTAATACTTCTTTGGCGCGTCTAAATTAAATATAACAACGCGCTATGTTGCGCTTGTGTATAGCTAGACCAGTGGTTATCAAACTATATGTTACTGGGCATATGTCGTTTTATTTGAATACATTGCTATTTCTTTTTTAAATCCAAAAAGTAATTTAAACAAATTGAATAAATACGAAGATGTGCGCGTTCGAGCGAAAAGTGGCACATTTTCGAGCGAGGGAAGCAAATGAAGCGCGACGCGAAGCGGCGCGCTTCATTTTCCCGAGATCGGAAATGTGCCACTTTGAGCTCGAACGCGCACACTCGGCTTTAAGCACACTTTACAAGAATTAATTTACTCTCTGACAATTTGCCATTAAATATTACAGAATTATATTTATAACAAAATTCCCAAATCGCCAATTTTGTGCCTTTTAACAAAATTATTGTTGAAAACAAACCTTTTTTCGGAACATAAAATTGAATACAGTTCTTGACGTCTCCTAGACGTCATTGTATGTCAAGGGATTAAACTGCTTTTTCTAGAAATACTTTAAACTTAGGATAAATTGCATAAAAACTATTATTATTTAGCTTGATGTCGCCCGGTTAAGTTTCGGTGCCTATTCGTCCGACACCCTGTATACTTTCAGCCGTAACGCAACGAAACGGATAAGAATGTTGCGTTTGCAAATGCCGAAACGTAGTCTGGTCGAAATAGAACGAAAATACAGAACAGAAAGAACGTAATTAAGTAAATTTCTTCTCAAAGAGGCGAGAAACTGCAAAGAAGCGAACATGTCCCAAGAATAATACGAATTACAAAGCTGGGGGGGAAGTAATTATTCCGACTTGTCGTTAGAACGTGAAGAATTCCACTTACTCGCAATTCTAACTTTTCTTTTAAAAAAAACCGCCGCGCCATTTGCAGTTTCTTTCACGAACGAAGAGATATTTTCATGTCGAAGAACAATGGAGCCGAACCAACCCCTAAAAATCTTTGTCGCTTCCAAACTAATTAAAAGTGACATCTTTGAGAAGGGGGGTGTTTTTCGCTTTTAAAAATTGTCGGATACAATTAACAATTCTCGTGATTGTACTTACCTATAAACTGATTAAGCATCCCCTAAGCGTGTTACTTGGATTTATAGGTTTAACGATCTTAATTGCAAAGCAGCCCATGAACAGGTAAATCCCTAAGGACTAATAAAGTTGAGTTCCTGGCTATGGCTAACTGAACTAATCTCAGGTGTTTTATTACCGGGTTTCAACTTTACACCTCCGCGACAAGATTTAATCTTTGTACAAACAAGGCTTCCTCTTTTTCTTCTCCTGCACCCTTTGATGTTCGAAATTAAATCGGAAGCAGCTCCGGATTATAACTTCAGCGCTTTTGGCTTTAAAAATACGTTCTTCGATCATCCCCTGTAAAAATGCATTTGCGTGCCGGCGTCCGATTTGCATCCATATCCAATCAAAATCACCCCCTGTGAAGGATTGATGATGTAGTGTGTGTGCCATCGGCAGACAACAATTTTTCGAAATCAATTTGAATATTATTCGTCTTTGGTTAATTAAAAAATCAAGTTTTGTGATTGAAAAGTTTATTTTTAATTATTAACCCTTTGACATACAATGACGTCTAGGAGACGTCAATCGTTTAGGGTGTCATTGTAGATTTTGACGTCTCTAAGACGTCAAGAACTTTATTCAATTTTATGTTCCGAAAAAGGGTTGTTTTTAACAATAATTTTGTTAAAAGGCACAAATTTGGCGATTTGGGAATTTTGTTATTAATATCATTCTGTAATATTTAATTGCGAATTGTCAGAGAGTAAATTAATTCTTGTAAAGTGTGCTTAAAGCCGAGTGTGCGCGTTCGAGCTCAAAGTGGCACATTTCCGATCTCGGGAAAATGAAGCGCGCCGCTTCGCGTCGCGCTTCATTTGCTTCCCTCGCTCGAAAATGTGCCACTTTTCGCTCGAACGCGCACATATTCGTATTTATTCAATTTGTTTAAATTACTTTTTGGATTTAAAAAGGAAATAACAATGTATTCGAATAAAACGACATATGCGCAGTAATATATAGTTTGATAACCACTGGTCTAGCTATACACAAGCGCAACATAACGCGTTGTTATATTAAATTAAGTCGCGCTAAAGAAGTATTACTTCTAACGTGCGTACATAAGTACATGCACCGGTTTTTTTTACATAGAATGAAATTCAGTTTTAAACATTTAGCAAAATTATTAAAGTAAACTCGAAGAATAAATTATTTTAAGTTTTTAGACAACTCAAATTAAATAAATTAATAACTTGGAAAATTTTTAAAATATATTTAAGAACTTTAGAAATTTTTAATTATCAATTTTTTTTGTATAACACAAATTGAATAAAACAAAACTTTATTCGGTAAATTTAAAAGGAAATTTTGATGAAAAAATTATTATGTATTTTCAGAAAACTCAAATAGAGTAAATACACAATTTGTGGTTTTTCAAAAAACTTTGAAGATCATTAATTTGTGCAAATAAAATTAATGTTGGAGAAAACTCAATAAATAAATTATCTTAATTGTTCAGAAAAATTAAATTTATAAAATTAAATACAGTCAAACCTCGATAGGTCGAAGTTGAAGAGAAACTAAAAATAATTCGCGTTATCAAAAATTCGAGCTATCGATATAAAAATATTTTTAGTTTATATTTTAAAATTTACTTATTGTTTCTTTTTTTAAATAATTTCCTAGTGATTTCTTGCTAAAACCTAAATCTTGTTGCTTGAACAAGTTGTAATTAAGCTTCATTTATGGAATAAATCAATTTTTAAATATAAAAAAATATTTATATGTTATATATTATATGCATCAAAATTTTAGAATGACTTAAGTGGGGAATGTTAAAAAAAGATTGGGAAACACTGCTCTACATATTTTAAAATATTTTAAAACTATGTATTAATTATTTATTTTATGTTATTTGTGTATGCTCATAACAGTTAAGTTGGGCCAAATTAATAGTTTTTTTCGGACTCATCAAATTCGGTTTTTTTTGTATGTCAAGGGGTTAAGTTGGGGCCAACTTTGTATTAAAAATAAATGCGGGGCTGCATTGAAGAGGTAATGGAATTTCTGGTTTAAGGGTCGAAGGATATTCAAACTGCAAGGGTCAATGTTTCCTCTTACATCTTGTTAAAGGCTTAACTAATGTACTTTACATGTTTAAATAATTAATCCCGGGCAAAAGAGAATAAGTCAACGGAACATAGACGTCATTCGCACTTCTACAAACCGAATTTCGATTCGAAAACCTAAAAAACAAGGGCTGAATTTTAAGCTCCATAAAATTTCGTCTGAATTAAAATCATTTCCAAAGTAAAATTAGTGTGCACTTTAAAAGAAACATTCTAAATTAATAATGGAGTTGTCTCAACTTTTAATTACATTTCATTTAACATTTGGAAAAAGAGAAGCCTCTCAAATTTTAATCTGATTACTACAAAAGCTTGCTGTACACCACACAAGCTTGTTTTTTTCTTTCTCTTTAAAAGAAAACTTTAATTAAAAAGGAAGATTGTGTTTTTTAAGATCTGATGGAATTACATTTTCAATTTATTGAATTCTAATTAAAAGTTTTTTTTTCTAAAGTGAAAATACTTATTTATGTTTAAAAAGAGAATTTGTGAGGGTTTTTGGGGATTATGTGAAAGGGAAAATCCATCATCTTTTATAGTCTTGAAGGGTAAATGTTTATTTTTAACCCTTATATAAATCTGGGATTTGGTAATTTACACCCTCTGCCTTTTAAAGAGGTATTTAATATTGGGGTGATGGTTTTTAACTGTGGAGGTGTATTTTTGTATAGGGAACTTTATTTGCTTTCTATTTCTAACAATATCTGTTGAGGGTACTTTTTTAGAAATTTTGACTATAATTTAGTGGAGTGGTGTTGAGTCTTTGGTTTCTAATTAAATAAACTATTTAATAATTCCTACATTAAAGAATGCATGAAAATAATGTGCAATTTTATTTGTTTATTAAATGGTGTGTTATGCTTTGGTAGTGAAGAACATTAATAGATTAATTTTAACTAATTTAATGTTATTTCTTTAAGTAATAATGTGTATACTATTTATATCTGAAGAGTTCTTTTTAATCAATAAGTCAATTTGATAAGAGTACACCCTTTTTACAATATTCTTTCTTTGGGGTAGTTGTAAAATTATTTATAATCATGAAAATAAGTCAACCAAACTAGATATCTTTAATTAATAACGGGTATACAATTAATTTCTGAGGAGTTCTTCCTAATATTTTGATGAATAGGAAATATGGGCAAATTTTATTACAGTACATCTTATTCTTTTCCCATTTATGAATTTTTATTGAATGTTCTATGGCAGTTTTAGTAATATGTTCTGCATCTGATTTAGCTCTATCCAATACAAATACAATGTAAGTTATAAGTATTGAAATTGATTACAAACATATATCATAGAGACATAGAATTTATATTTATTTAAAAATCAAGTAAAGAAAGTGCCTTCATGCACCAAGTCTGCAGGCTTTAAAATTAAATAATTTTCTGAGCCAATTTTAATCACTTTATAAATTTGATTTCTGCCATAGAACATTATAGGATTCGTACAATAAACTATAGACACTCTTACACCTCAGACAATAAAATTTCAAAGTATTTCATATTTGTGACTTTTCCCTTATTAATAGTTGTGTCTGCCCCTTGACATCTTTAAAAGAACTTAGAATCATAAAGTAAATGTTAATTTTACATTGCAGGCCAAGAATAAATTATTATATTATGTAATTAAGTCATTACATGGTTTAAAATATGAAGATACTACTTATTTTATATTTATTTGGAGTTTAATTAAAAAAGCTGTTTCTTTCATTATAAATACATTGGATTATAGAAATACACTTTAGTCATAAAAAAGCATTTTGAAAATGAACTTATTTAATAAAAAGAAAAGTTTTATATTGCAAACTTTGGATTTAGGTTGATCACTTTGAAGTTGAAACTATACCTACATATCTTTTTGCAAATTCTTGAAAGTTTTTTATTATTTTTAGATGTGCTCATTTTGCTGCAAATTAGTTTATTAAAACTAAGTTTGTTCAATAATAAAATAGCGTTTTGAAAAGACACTTATTCAATAAAAAACTAAACTAAAAACTATCGACTTAGGTTGATTGGTTTCATATTGAAAATATTCAAATCTTTTACAGTTTCTAAATGATTTAACTATTGAAAACTTACTTATTTTTTTATTGTTCTTAATTAAATTGGTTTTAAAATACTTATTTAGTGACTCAAAATAAATTTAAACAATTTAGCAAACATTTAAAGCTCATTAAATTTAGATTACTCTTTGTCAACTAAACTTTTAACTTTCACTATTTAGGAATTACAAATTTGTCATCCAAAGTAATTAAATCCACTTTGGAGAATCATTAAATTGCAATATTTGCGCCTTTATTTAAATACTAGGTACTTAGTTTTTTTTTTGTTCGACATGAATAGTTGACTTCAGACGAATGAGAAACGTAAATGTCAACACAGCTGCTTTCAGAGCCCAGTTATAGGAATATATTAAAATGGTGAAGTGTTCAGTTAATATGAGCCAAAGTGCATGACATAAATCCGCAAATCTTGTGATATTCTTAGTGCTTTATAGCTGAAAAGTGTATTTACAAAATGGATTTTGGCACTCTCCTACAGACTGCCAAAGAAAATGGTCAATTTAAGAAAGAGGTATGAAATATCAATTATCAAGTTTCTTTCTGGAAATTTCCCAACATATTTTTCAAGACGACGACCTATTAATACTTTCCTTCCTGTAATTGCAGACTAGAGTCTACAACACTAAGTTTGCTCCACCCAAAAAGGAAGAAAAAAAGGCCAAATCTTTATCAGCAAACATACAAAAATTTTTAGCTCGAAAAGAGGCTGAAGAAAAGCAAAAAACCTTAGAAGCCAATCGCAAAAAGAACGAATTATTAGCTCTACGTTCTCAGGTATTCATTCTTCTCGATTTAATCCAACTATTTTCGGATTTTCTGCAACAACTTTAAGAACTAATGCTTTTCTTCTTAATTTGCTTTTTAATTAATTATAAATATGAAAGATGAGATAAGATAAAATTGGTTCAAAGATGCATCATAAACCCATTTTTAAATTTATAAATAGAACACAATTAATTATCCTCGGTTTATTTTAGTCCTTTAGTAATTAACACAAATATTTTTAGGACAAGAAAGCCACAAGACGTGTGAACGTAATGCTAAAAAGAACAAAATCAGCAAATCAATCGGTGATAGCTGATGCAGTTGATAAAGACAACACGGCAGTAACTTTAGCAGGGCCTTATCAGCCTGATGAAGATGATTATGGCTATACCTCTCAAGAGGCTTCAGCTTTTTATAATAAAATGATGGAGAAGTACAGCAAAATGCCAGATGAGCCAAAATTTTCCTTGGCCAAAAAAAAAGCCAGCTCAAATCTGAGCAGCACCAAAGATCGAGTTAAAGCTGCTCTAGAAAAAGAAAAAGAAGATGCTCTTTTGCCTCATCGCAGAAAAAGAAAACACAAGGAAAACGAAGAAGAATTGAACATTGAGGAGTGTAAAAGAGAACCTGAGGAAGCTGAGCCCATTAAAAAGAAAAGCAAACTTCCTGCACCTCCACCCATGAATTTTGAGGGTTTGTTTTATTCTAATTGTCTTTCAATGTTTTACTAACTAGAATCGATTTTGTAGCTCTTTTAAAACTTGCTGAGCAGAAGCAACATGAACCCATTGTGATTGAGGTCAAACCAAAAGAAGAGGAAGGTCCTCTTTTAACTAAAAAACAAAAAAGGGAAATAGAGAAGGAACAACAGCGAAAAGACGCTAAATTTCAAAATAAACCCACCACACATTTAGATAAATCAAAAAAGCCCCAATCCAATGATAAGGGTTCTGTTTCTAAACCTGCAGATGATCGATTGAAAAAGGCTTCTTCGCGTTCTGAAATTTCTAACTCTCCTAAATCTTTTGATAAAATACCTAAAGTAAATAGTCCCACTTTTGTTAAGCCCAGACAACCCCTGAATAATTCTTTACAAAATTCAAAAAGCAGCAATAACGTTGTTGCCGACAAAAATGGCGTATCAAAAGTTCCAAACAATGAACGTGGTAGAAACTTTAACGAGCCCAAATCAAAATTGCCTGAAAAAAATAGATCGTCCAACGATTTGACCAAAAAGACAGATTTTCAAAGACCAATGGAAAAGAAATCTCTCCCACAAAATCAAAAAACAATTCCACCAAGGAAAGAATTAAAACCGAATGGATTATCAAGAGATTTATTAAAACAGAGACCACAACAATCTGCCATAAAAAGCAATAAGGAGGACATCCCAGAAAGAAAATTCCAATCAAATAGTCTTGCCATTAAAACGGCTCAACAAACACCAACAAATGGCTATAAAACTAAACCAAGTTTGCCTCCAAAACAATTCCCACCGCCAGATCTGAAGGCGAAGCAATTTCCACCGAAGGACTTCAAATCAAAACAATTTCCTCCGCCCAAAGACGTTCGAAGAAAAGCGCCCGGTAACAAAAGTATTTTGTCGTTTCTTTTTAATTTCAATGTTTTAAATTGCAATTTTTGTAGGACGAATTTTGGATGACGATAGCGAATATGATTCAGAAATGGACGATTTCATTGATGATGGTCCTGAAGAATCGCAGGATTATTCGAGATATATTAAAGATATTTTCGGATATGATAGGAACAGGTATCGGGACCTCGACGAGGACGTTGACAATATGGAGTCTACTTTTGCTCAACAAATGAAGGAGGATGTGAGGAGTACCAAATTAGGGATTATGGAAGATTTAGAGGACATTAAAAGGGAAAAAGAGGAGAAACGAATTAAAGCTTTAAAGAAAAAAGGCAAATTATAAATTATTTTAGATTCATAAGATTTTTATTTAACTTTGCTCTGCAATATTGAAGGAAGATAATTTTTTCCAAAAGCGTAGGGGTTGATTGTGATTAATTTTCTTATTGATTTGGTGGGTATAAACTTTTATTCGTTTACCAATAAAAGTTGCATATTTTTATATTGTATACTGGTACAAATCTATTGTAATTATTACAGGAAATTATTGTTTTTCGGCTGCAGATGTATTTATAGTAACATTTTTAAGCAAATCTTATTTCTTTTATTTTAAATTTAAAAACAATTTATTTCTTATACAAGTTGATTTAAAAAAGCAAGGTTTTTAATTAACATGAGTTTATTTTAAATAAAAACTTGTACAAAGTAAAATTGAGATTACACATGAGAACTTCTTAACATTTTCAATACTAGTTAAGAAAAGTTTAAAATAGAATAACAATCTTTCTAAAATTAACAGTAAATTCTACAAAGATCTAAAAAAGGTTGTGATACTTAAATACTTATTTCTAATCCAATTAGAAAATGTTTAATACATATCTATCACAACAAACAGGGAAATATTTAATCTATCAAAATTAATATAAATAATTTTATTCCAACTTTACTAAGTCTTTTATCTTGGCAACAAGAGTTAATTAAAATTATTTATGAAGGGAGACAACCATGTTCTTTATCAGTTGTGAGCCTCAGTAAATCTGATCTAATTTCCTCACTTATTTCTTCTGCTTTTGGTACTTCAGATAAAACCCATGTATCATCAGTGCTTTCTATTTTTTCTCTACAAATTGGGCATGTATCATGACTTTCATTCCTGAAAAAAATTCATGTATATTATAAAAAATGAAACTTCTATTGAAATTTGCAATTAAAAATTAATTCTTACCATTGTTCAATACACATCTTGCAGTAACTGTGGGTGCAGGGTAAAGTAACTTCAATGTGCCTCTCTAAACAAATACAACACTCTGAGGGATCCAAATAACTGTCTCCACATTCTAAATCGTTCAAGTCACCAAAGAATTTAACTGAGGCACAATCTAAAGACGTATCAGTTTGATCCACACTATAAAAAGAACATAATTATTAAAAACTGATAATTGGGCTATGTAAAAGAATAATAGATAACCTTTTGCTCTGCTCCACTGCTGTGTATTGACATTTTAATGTCTTAAAAACTCTTAAAAATTGATTCAAAGTTAGTAGTCTATAAGAGTCAATTTTCTGATTCTCTGGGTTTACTTTAACACAAGCTATCTGTACAGTTGCCTTCCAAAAAACTGTGGAGTCTGTTCCTTTTCTTACGGCAAAAACTAGTTGTTTTCCTTCAGAATCCAAGCACTTTCGTGACCTAAACTACAATAATTATAATTGAAATATGTGGAACTAAGTTAACTTACAATATATTTAGTTCTCCCAATGATTTTAGAAATGTTTCGTAACTCATACTTTGTATTTCACTTGATATTAGAGTGTTGGATTCATCATTTATTAATTGTGATACAATTGGATGTAAGAATTCTTGAAATTGTGTACTTGCCGAGTGCCCCATTTTGATACTTATTCGCACAAAGAGAAACGAAGTAAAAGTAAATCTATTTGATATTTGACCTGTATTTAGTTTGTGAACAAATTGATTAAGAGCTAAGCTCACAATAAATGTGATAAGAGAACTAATTGGACTTAGTGTAGGGGGGTAACAATGTTAACCTACTTTTTTAGGAACTGCAACTTTACCAAGTTTAACTGTTGACTTCTAAGGGCTTCTAGTGCTTCTGAAGGGTTGATGTTGCACCCTTAAATGTAATTTTATATAATTATTACTTGTTAGTTGCTTTCTGAAATGCAGGAAAATGTTCATAGATGGCACATGCATGCACTTTTCTTGGTTTAATTTCGAATAAATTTAAAATAAGTGTTATAATTATATACCCATATCTAATGCCTTTTAATGAGCTTGATATAATTTATTCTAGGTCGAGAAATGTAGAATCAACCCTTATTTTATGATTTAAGGTAAAAAGAACAATCTATAGGAACTCATTTTAATTTTCCTTAACAAGGTCTGTTTCATTTAATTTAATCCAAAGTGGTTTTAATTATTTTAATGTAATTACTATTGCATCATTATAAAATTATATACTGCAGTCCACTTAATATTAGTTAATACTTATTAAAAGAAATCATTGCATATTATCAACTACTTTACACATAATCCTATCTAACAAATAACATGGATCATTTTTAGAGCTATCATTAGACGAATGATCCTTACTAACTAAAAGATCAGTCTCAATTAATAATTTAGAATCAACTTCCATAGCTTCAGGTAAATTCTGCAAAGCCTGTTGTAAAATCTCTTGTACTTTATCCAAATGCTTCTGAAACCTATGAGCTGTTTCAATCCTTTGTCTCCTTTGCAAGTCCATCATAACTCTTAGGGTTTCCCTAGCCTGATGCGGTCGAAATTCATTTAAAAGATGATGAATGTGAATGAATAACAAACTTAAATCTTCCACTTTTTCAGCTCTTCTGGGCGAATCAGGACAATGCACTAATAGGTCTAAGAGATCAAGAAAATTTGCTAGTAAGGATTGATTTAACTTCTTTAATTCTCTTCTGCGATCAAAGTGCATGGGATACAAGCGTTTGATTCCCTAAAAAGGTACTTTGATTACAATTGATTTCAAATGTATTCACACAAATACCTGGCTCTCTAAAGGGCGAATTATATTCTCTTCGGTATTGAACGCGTTCCCAAACATATGATATTGGTCGTGGATCGGTGGTGGAGGTCTGGGGGCTCTGCCCCTTCGAATCATATCATCAGTGTACTGATTTATGTATTGCATTGGAGGTAGAGGTAGTGAACTCACTTGAATTGGCTCCGAATTTGTAGCCATGATTTTATATTATTTAAACAGTTCTAAAAGCTTATATTGATAATAAATAAATAAGAATATCAGCTGAGGATTGATTGTCACTAAGTTTTAGTTGGTTATTTACAACAGTTAGGTTGGTGGTACTGTTTGCTCTTTCTAAATGTGCTTGTTCCATTAAATACTTCAAGGTATATTAAAATCTTTTGAAATACATTAAATATTATAACCATCCTCTTAGATTTATTTAAAGAAATAGTTTTAGAAGTTTGATAAGGTGTTTAGTTATTCCGATTAAGTGTTCTTTGTGGTTTAAAACATTTATTAATGGTTACTTTTCAGGATGTTGATGCCAAAGAAGAATCGAATTTCTATCTATGAATACCTTTTTAAAGAAGGTGTTATGGTAGCAAAAAAGGATTACCATGCACCCAAGCATCCAGAACTAGAATTGATTCCTAATTTACAAGTTATTAAGGCAATGCAATCGTTAAAATCCAGAGGTTATGTTAAGGAACAATTTGCATGGAGACACTTCTACTGGTTAGTTACCTTATTGTATGTTATGTCCATTAAACGACCCTTTTATATTTTAGGTATTTAACTAACGAAGGTATTGAATATTTAAGAACTTTCCTCCATTTGCCACCTGAAATTGTACCAGCTACTCTTAAAAGACAAATTAGGACAGAAACTGCCCGACCTAGGGCTGCTGCTATGCCTGGCCGTGATGTATCCAAGCCCTCAGAAGACAGAGCTGGATACAGAAGGACCGGTGGCGGGTTAGGTTCAGATAAAAAGGGGGATGTTGGAGCTGGTACTGCAGAAATGGAATTCAGAGGTTTTGGCAGAGGAAAGGGAGCTCCTCAATAAATTAATTTTTTTAAAATTATGTATTAAAAATAAGTTCAATAAAACTTTGAACAACAGATATTTTATAATGGGTTTGTTTTTTTTTTTAGGTGGATTTATAATTATTTAAAATATGTTTACTAAAACAACTTTATTTTCAGATATAATTTATAGATTAAATAATTTTATAAGTAATTTATAGAATGGGAATTAATCTTTTATTCTAAATTTGCTTTACAAAATTCAACTTTGGTAATGAACAAATTACAGCTTACTCTTCTACGAATGTACGATTTTAAAAATACTGAACTTGATTAAATAGCTTTAAAGTGAAAGAATTATAAACAGAAAATAGTAAATAGCATAACTTACATACACAATATTAAAAAACAAAATTTAGATTCATTAGCAACTTCCAGCAATACACACATTTTAATAATAAATCTATTACATTAGAGTGAAAATATCAATTTCTCCAACTTCGACCCATATTACGTCCAGGCCTTCTGCCTCGACCACGGCCACGTCCACGATTACCTATAAATTAATATTTTAATCTTTGTTACAGATATAAAACTAGCTTTTACCATAACTAGGAAAATTATTGCTAAATTTTCCACTTGGAGGTGTATACAATTTTACGCCATCCCCCGTTTTAACATTTCTGGATTGTTTATTACTAGTAGCTGAAGCTCCGTTTGCTTCAAACGTAATAGGAATATGACGCCTCGTTCCGACAACTGGAGGCGGCGATTCCTGCTGCTGTTTCTCCTGTTGTTGTTTCTATAACAAAATAGTTAAGAAACTTATCTATAAAATTTAGTATTATACCACCTTGAGAATGGCTTCTTCCGTTTTAAATGATAATACAATATTGCATTGATATTTCGGCGGTTGATAGAATAAATCTCTTATTAACGCGTTTATATTACTCAAAAGTTTTGGTGCGACTTTCTGTTTCCTTTCATCTTCTTCTGTAAGATTCTTATTCTTTATTTCCAAATTATTTATAGCCTTGCTGCAGCCTTGCGCTCCCCTCGAAAAATAAGTAAGGCGAGCTCTAAAATCCTTTAACGCTTGAGGATTGTGTGTGAGAAAATCGGGGCACTGCCTTGCCAATCTATGAAACGCATACAACAAACATTCGACCACCGTAAAATCTAAAGTAGGCATTTTAATATCAGACGAATCTTCCGGAGGTGGTGGCATATAATCCTAAATTTAAAGAATAAACATCAACTTAATTATAAATCAATTCCCAATGAATATACCTTAAGTTTCTGAAATATCTGTACAGCATAGAGAGAAGCGTTTTCAAGTTTTCCACAATTTGTACTTAATTCGGCTAGTTGTCTTAGGATTGTAAGGTGATACAAATCGCCATTTTCCAGCTCTTCAATTTTGTCCCACTTCGGTAGGATTTGATCACAAATGTATACAACAAATTTTGTAGACTCTACTTTAGACTAAAATCAAATTACTTTAGTTATAAAATACCTAACTTAATAAGTTCTTACAGAAAAAAAAGGAAGTACAAATTTACTGCATGTGATAAATCGGTCAACATTATTGCTTCCATTTTCGAAGGGGATCAACTCTTGATCCAACTGTGCATGTTCTGCTGCAATCTCTACGAGCTCTATTTGACCAGTAAATGTATGACTGAGCCGTGTCGATATGAGAAAGGGCATTAGGTCAATATACTCAGCTGCAGTAACTGCCTACAAAATTATTATTAAAAATAAGATAAGTTTACAACTCAATTCAACCAACATGTAATAAATTCTTAGTTTCAGTGATGAGGACATCTTCCCCTTCAGTGGTCAATACTGATTTATCCAAAGCCTTAACCTTAGTAACCAAAAACTTAATGCACTTCTCTCTAACTAACAAGTTCTCTTCGTGGATTTGCTTAAAGATGGTTCTAATTACATTAACCGGATAGAGTTTTAGGATTTGTAAAAGGGAGCTGCTTGCTACATTATATTCTTGGTCGTCCAACTGCAATAATTGCCCAAGAATAAATGTGACTCTCGACACAACTTCTTTCGACTCCGTACAAAAAGCAGTCAGAGCTTTCATTCCTGCAATTCTAATCTGTAAGAAGAGGAAGTTATATAATGCAATTTATGTATTAAAACGGATTATTTACGGTTGCATTATCACTTTCACACACATCTATGATGGCATTGATTGCATCTTCTTGAAGCGATGGAAAGTGTTTGTAAAACTTAGAAATTATTTGAGTTGCCAATTTTTTTTCTCTTTCCTCCCCTTTGGTACCTTCGATGGCCTCTTTGAATTCTTTAGTATGCTAAAAATCAAGGCGAATTTGTGATTTTAATAAGAATCACAATGAAACTAACCAACCTCAGAGATTTTATCCTTAGCTTCTGACAACACATTGTAACTATCGTACAACTTATCGAACGTTAAGTTTTCCATTTTTAGGAACCTTAAACACTACATACAGTTATTAAACAGTTCTAAATTACGATTCAGAATGATATTGCTTTCTAAATTAATCCAATACATTCACTATTTAATAACACACACGATCAAAACCGCCATTCAATAAGATAGCTTGTTCCCTACAGTGCAGCCAACACACTTTTTTTTTGTGTATTAAAACACTTTTTAATTAATTAACTTCACCGTAATTTAATAATAAATGTTGCTAATTTATTTTAACACTGAGATTCTTTTAACAAAATTAACATTTAATTGTCTAATTGATAATTTCTAATTTTATTTAAATTTGTTGCTGGTGGTTTCTGTTGGTAACACAAAAACATAGATTAGCTATAGTACGGAGGGATCACTGTATTTTTAAATATTTGTATAGAAGGAATCTTGCATATGAAGACCATAGACGCACTATTTTAGGTTTTAGAAAAGGCGCACAGTTTTTCTTTCTACTACTAGTTTGTTAAACAAATTATTATATATTTTCTATATAATTTTCATAAATATATATCTATATATACCATATATCTTCTTTCTATATGTATATATTGTTATAAATTGTATATGTATATGATATTATAAATAATATATAAATATATTTGTACGTATTCGTATACAGTAAAACCTCTCTTAGAAGAACACGTCCTGTCGAAGTACACTTTTTTGATAACCGAGAAAACTCCTTTGTTTTAAACACCTTTCTTACACGGACAAAAATTGGACGACCATCGGTGTCCTCCTATAAGAGGTTTTACTGTATATAAAAATATTAAAATGTGTGTGTTTTCTTCTTTCGTCTGTTTATTAAAGTTTCTCCTTGTACTGTTAAGCAAATGCCGAGGAAATAGTATTAAATGTTATACTTATTTAACTATTAATTTTTATAATAAGAATTACGTTTGCGATAAGTTATTAATGACTATTAAATATATTGCATTGGGGTCGGTCTTATTGAAATTCCATTTGCACGACACTGGTGATTTTTTTCAACCATTTGAAAATATGCATGGGCTCATTCTGGTATGCGTGGAATTTAATCTCTCTGGTTGAAAATAAAGAAGTGAAACAACTGTGCTATACCAAATCTGTTACCCAAATTCAAAGCTTTTATGTTTATAAAATTTTTAAGCTTTTAGAAGAATAATAATTTCAAATTAAATTTAATCGAAATTGTTTCTTTGTCGTACTTCAGTATAATGACTACATACTAAATTTTTGTATATTAAGAATGATATTTAGAAAACCGTGTAACTCCGCCATAGACGGTCCCAAGCCCGTTTGAGAAAGGAGGAGGGTTCATGGATTGGGCCCAAAACCCAATCCATGGTAAAAAAAATGGGAAGACGAAGACGTAGTACCATTGAGAACTTGTAGGGAACGATAGTTGTTCGATTTGGGAACACTTACGATTGAATTTTGGATTTCCACGTCTTCATATGACAAATACAATCGTTATAACATCATAACATTTGGCAAACACTGAATCATGTCGGTTGTACGTTGGTTGAAATGTGTCCCAAAGGTTCACTTAGCGTCGCGACGCATCCAGATTTATTATGGTCTCCAGTGATATTCAGTGGTTATCATTGTCGATCGTGCTTTGAATTAAAATATGTCTTTAAATTTTTTTTCGTACCTTTTGATACACACTCACACATTTTTAGTTCAATTCATTACTAGTCCAAAAATAAGTTTTTTATTCTTCGGTTGTAAACGTTAAATACTCAATATTAAAATCGGTTTTAGAACACGTTTTATAGTTTAACATTAAAATACAAAAAGCCCCGACTCTTGGTTCTGTGTAAACGTATAAAATTAATTCTCTTTTTTAATGTGGGAGAGCGGGTTCCATAAATTAATGTTACTAACAATAAACACCTGATAAAGATCCACGATACACCTTTGATGGAGATGTGCTTGGTTATAAAAGGTGATGATATCATAAGAATACCAAAAGTTAATACAAAACACACAAATTCTTCTTTCGAACTAACCAATCGAGTACGACAATTTTAAATCTTAAGACGGATTCATAACTGGTTATGACCTTTCGTTGCTATAGCTACAATTCAAATTAGCCAATCAAAATCTAAATTGAAAACCATAGATTTGAAATTGAATTATTATTATTTACAAACTTTTAAATAAAAAACTTCTATGTAATTATTTAAAAAAAAATACATACCTAGATAATTGAGTAATTTAAAGCTTTAGTAATTAAAGGGTTCGAATCATGAAATATTGTATATCAAAATAAATTAAGTTATTTAAATAATTAAAGAGTACTTCTTGACTAGGAATATTTTAATATTCAAATAATGATAAGAGGGCATTAGTGTATTAGGGATTAACGCTTGATTTGAGAAGTTTTAGCTGGTGCGCCACTGAACTTGGGGTTGAATTAGAATTAAATTGTATAAAGTTTATATTACAAATAGGAAGACGTCAACATTTTAAATAAGGAACCTTCCAGGCTTCAAAATCGATCGTCTCTATTAAGATCCCCAAGGGACCATAGATTTTGAAAAAAACTCAAAAACTGAAGGTATGATTACGCAAATCACGATTAATTTCGATTTAATAAAAGAAATATTAAGCACAACTTTGCTTTATAATGCGGAATTAGTTCACAATCTCTCTTAATTAAGGGCACCCCTGATACGAAGTGAAAAACTAGGGGTAAGCTAACAAAGCTGAACCATTCACATTTGCTTTTAGGCAGCCATTTTACGAATTCCACGAAATCATTGGTGGACTTCTATCAGTATCTCCACGCCTCTTGAAAGTACAAATAGTAAGGTTTACAGAAAGTCCTGAAAATTAGAGAAGCTCATTGCCAAAAATACTTCTCAGGTGTACTTTTGGTCTTCGAGAATCGATTTCGATCTTTTCGAATTTCGCGGTGCCGCGGTCCTTCCTTCGATTTTTTTTCAATTCGAGTCGGTATTAATCAAATCGCGTTCGTTCGAATAAAAAGAAGTGGATGGAAGTGTGATGTAGTATGGATTTTGCACCCCTTTGACTATGGTGTCGTATTATAACGCAGCAGCAATGTACAGACATCAGCAAGCCGTTTCGGCTCAAGGAGCCCAATTCCATCATTCCGGATCGCCTATGCATTCATGGTATCCCACCGGATACCATCACCAAGGGGGGCAAGTTCCTCCGGCACCAACCCCATCCTACTGCATGCAAGACGAGCAACAAATGTGGCATCACCACAGTGTCTTTCATCAAGATTATCCAGAAATTCCCCATCACGGTTCAGGAGTGCCCATCCATCATCAACAACATCAGCAAATGTTAGAATCGGAAAGTCAATTGCCGTCGCCTCCGATTACGGTATCGGGCAGCGACATGTCTAGCCCCGGCGCCCCCGGGGGTACGATTTCACCACCGAACCCTTTAACGCGACCACCACCCATCAGGAGCCCTTATGAATGGATAAAGAAAACGTCTTATCAGACCCAGCCTAATCCTGGTAAGATTTTAATTAAGTTACAAGTTTATGGCTTTTAAAGCTTTTACCGTCGAACGTGGGAACTCGGGTTCGTCTTTTTGAATTACTTCGAAACGGATTATTTGAAAGGAACGGGTTTTTGGTTTGCTTTCAAAAACTGAAGGCCGACTTCCGACGGCACTTTGCTCTTTTGGCGTTCGTGAGCTTTGCTTTTCGATCCACTTTTTTTGAAATAAAATAATATGGAAGTGCTTACATTGCTTATAGAAGATCTGACTTTGATCAACCAATCAAAATTATTTTAAAAACTTTTGGTCTTGAAGAAATTGAATTTGTTGATTAAGAATCAAAAACTTGTTGTATTTTGAGATTTTAGGTTTTGATAGTAAACTTCATATTGACATATTAAGAATTTTGATTGGTTTATTTGTATACAAGACCATGGTTACGAATTAAATGAACTAATTAGCAATTGTATTTTTGGCGCTTATTTAAATTTGGATTTGAAAGTTCTTAATTGTTTTCAGATTAACATTTTGAGATCAAAATAATCAGTAGAGCTTTCTGAAACGTTTTAATTGAGTCTTTTACCTATATTTTATTAAAATTGATTTATAATACAATAGGGATTATGATTCTGTATCATTTACAGCTTAACTTTTATTTAATTTCGAACTAGTTTTGCTTTGGTATATGCTTTTTCAAATTTAATACAAATATTATTAATAAAAGTGATGAAACAACAATTAGCCGGGTTCTCCCAAAATTATGCAATTAAAGGGGCGTATAGTCTTTCATAAATATATATCTATATATACCATATATCTTCTTTCTATATGTATATATTGTTATAAATTGTATATGTATATGATATTATAAATAATATATAAATATATTTGTACGTATTCGTATACAGTAAAACCTCTCTTAGAAGAACACGTCCTGTCGAAGTACACTTTTTTGATAACCGAGAAAACTCCTTTGTTTTAAACACCTTTCTTACACGGACAAAAATTGGACGACCATCGGTGTCCTCCTATAAGAGGTTTTACTGTATATAAAAATATTAAAATGTGTGTGTTTTCTTCTTTCGTCTGTTTATTAAAGTTTCTCCTTGTACTGTTAAGCAAATGCCGAGGAAATAGTATTAAATGTTATACTTATTTAACTATTAATTTTTATAATAAGAATTACGTTTGCGATAAGTTATTAATGACTATTAAATATATTGCATTGGGGTCGGTCTTATTGAAATTCCATTTGCACGACACTGGTGATTTTTTTCAACCATTTGAAAATATGCATGGGCTCATTCTGGTATGCGTGGAATTTAATCTCTCTGGTTGAAAATAAAGAAGTGAAACAACTGTGCTATACCAAATCTGTTACCCAAATTCAAAGCTTTTATGTTTATAAAATTTTTAAGCTTTTAGAAGAATAATAATTTCAAATTAAATTTAATCGAAATTGTTTCTTTGTCGTACTTCAGTATAATGACTACATACTAAATTTTTGTATATTAAGAATGATATTTAGAAAACCGTGTAACTCCGCCATAGACGGTCCCAAGCCCGTTTGAGAAAGGAGGAGGGTTCATGGATTGGGCCCAAAACCCAATCCATGGTAAAAAAAATGGGAAGACGAAGACGTAGTACCATTGAGAACTTGTAGGGAACGATAGTTGTTCGATTTGGGAACACTTACGATTGAATTTTGGATTTCCACGTCTTCATATGACAAATACAATCGTTATAACATCATAACATTTGGCAAACACTGAATCATGTCGGTTGTACGTTGGTTGAAATGTGTCCCAAAGGTTCACTTAGCGTCGCGACGCATCCAGATTTATTATGGTCTCCAGTGATATTCAGTGGTTATCATTGTCGATCGTGCTTTGAATTAAAATATGTCTTTAAATTTTTTTTCGTACCTTTTGATACACACTCACACATTTTTAGTTCAATTCATTACTAGTCCAAAAATAAGTTTTTTATTCTTCGGTTGTAAACGTTAAATACTCAATATTAAAATCGGTTTTAGAACACGTTTTATAGTTTAACATTAAAATACAAAAAGCCCCGACTCTTGGTTCTGTGTAAACGTATAAAATTAATTCTCTTTTTTAATGTGGGAGAGCGGGTTCCATAAATTAATGTTACTAACAATAAACACCTGATAAAGATCCACGATACACCTTTGATGGAGATGTGCTTGGTTATAAAAGGTGATGATATCATAAGAATACCAAAAAGTTAATACAAAACACACAAATTCTTCTTTCGAACTAACCAATCGAGTACGACAATTTTAAATCTTAAGACGGATTCATAACTGGTTATGACCTTTCGTTGCTATAGCTACAATTCAAATTAGCCAATCAAAATCTAAATTGAAAACCATAGATTTGAAATTGAATTATTATTATTTACAAACTTTTAAATAAAAAACTTCTATGTAATTATTTAAAAAAAAATACATACCTAGATAATTGAGTAATTTAAAGCTTTAGTAATTAAAGGGTTCGAATCATGAAATATTGTATATCAAAATAAATTAAGTTATTTAAATAATTAAAGAGTACTTCTTGACTAGGAATATTTTAATATTCAAATAATGATAAGAGGGCATTAGTGTATTAGGGATTAACGCTTGATTTGAGAAGTTTTAGCTGGTGCGCCACTGAACTTGGGGTTGAATTAGAATTAAATTGTATAAAGTTTATATTACAAATAGGAAGACGTCAACATTTTAAATAAGGAACCTTCCAGGCTTCAAAATCGATCGTCTCTATTAAGATCCCCAAGGGACCATAGATTTTGAAAAAACTAAAAAACTGAAGGTATGATTACGCAAATCACGATTAATTTCGATTTAATAAAAGAAATATTAAGCACAACTTTGCTTTATAATGCGGAATTAGTTCACAATCTCTCTTAATTAAGGGCACCCCTGATACGAAGTGAAAAACTAGGGGTAAGCTAACAAAGCTGAACCATTCACATTTGCTTTTAGGCAGCCATTTTACGAATTCCACGAAATCATTGGTGGACTTCTATCAGTATCTCCACGCCTCTTGAAAGTACAAATAGTAAGGTTTACAGAAAGTCCTGAAAATTAGAGAAGCTCATTGCCAAAAATACTTCTCAGGTGTACTTTTGGTCTTCGAGAATCGATTTCGATCTTTTCGAATTTCGCGGTGCCGCGGTCCTTCCTTCGATTTTTTTTCAATTCGAGTCGGTATTAATCAAATCGCGTTCGTTCGAATAAAAAGAAGTGGATGGAAGTGTGATGTAGTATGGATTTTGCACCCCTTTGACTATGGTGTCGTATTATAACGCAGCAGCAATGTACAGACACCAGCAAGCCGTTTCGGCTCAAGGAGCCCAATTCCATCATTCCGGATCGCCTATGCATTCATGGTATCCCACCGGATACCATCACCAAGGGGGGCAAGTTCCTCCGGCACCAACCCCATCCTACTGCATGCAAGACGAGCAACAAATGTGGCATCACCACAGTGTCTTTCATCAAGATTATCCAGAAATTCCCCATCACGGTTCAGGAGTGCCCATCCATCATCAACAACATCAGCAAATGTTAGAATCGGAAAGTCAATTGCCGTCGCCTCCGATTACGGTATCGGGCAGCGACATGTCTAGCCCGCGCCCCGGGGTACGATTTCACCACCGAACCCTTTAACGCGACCACCACCCATCAGGAGCCCTTATGAATGGATAAAGAAAACGTCTTATCAGACCCAGCCTAATCCTGGTAAGATTTTAATTAAGTTACAAGTTTATGGCTTTTAAAGCTTTTACCGTCGAACGTGGGAACTCGGGTTCGTCTTTTTGAATTACTTCGAAACGGATTATTTGAAAGGAACGGGTTTTTGGTTTGCTTTCAAAAACTGAAGGCCGACTTCCGACGGCACTTTGCTCTTTTGGCGTTCGTGAGCTTTGCTTTTCGATCCACTTTTTTTGAAATAAAATAATATGGAGGTGCTTACATTGCTTATAGAAGATCTGACTTTGATCAACCAGTCAAAATTATTTTAAAAACTTTTGGTCTTGAAGAAATTGAATTTGTTGATTAAGAATCAAAAACTTGTTGTATTTTGAGATTTTAGGTTTTGATAGTAAACTTCAAATTGACATATTAAGAATTTTGATTGGTTTATTTGGATACAAGACCATGGTTACGAATTAAATGAACTAATTAGCAATTGTATTTTTGGCGCTTATTTAAATTTGGATTTGAAAGTTCTTAATTGTTTTCAGATTAACATTTTGAGATCAAAACAATCAGTAGAGCTTTCTGAAACGTTTTAATTGAGTCTTTTACCTATATTTTATTAAAATTGATTTATAATACAATAGGGATTATGATTCTGTATCATTTACAGCTTAACTTTTATTTAATTTCGAACTAGTTTTGCTTTGGTATATGCTTTTTCAAATTTAATACAAATATTATTAATAAAAGTGATGAAACAACAATTAGCCGGGTTTCTCCCAAAATTATGCAATTAAAGGGGGCGTATAGTCTTTAATCTATAGTCAAAAATCAAAAACTATTAGACACTTTTAACTTTTAATGTAATTTTACATTTTGGTACTTATAATATTCCAAAAAATTAAAAATAGAATTGTCAACATAAAATGAAAGTTCTACTATAACAATAACTTATAAATAAAATTATTAATTAAATAAAATCTGCTTATTTAGAAGCACATATCAAAAATAACGGACAGTTATTACTTTTTGCTCGCTTAAACAACAATTAAAAAAAATTATTACTGTTAATTTATTGTGTCTTAATATTATTAAGCTTTTTTTTATTTAAAACAATACATAAGACAAATTTAATGATTTTTACTTTATATTCTTTTGGTTTGTGGACTCTTTTCGGATTGTAAATGTCATTTTGAGCCAGAAAAGCATCAAAAACTAAAAAATTTGTGCTTGTCCGATACTTTTCGATATTTGACTATATATTTTATTCAAGTTCGAACGAATTTCGCTCTGCTATTTGTCTTTTTGAGATAAAATACAAGAAAACTAAAACACCCCCGTGCGAAAGGGTCAACGGCTTCGCCCTTCGTGTTTTTCATAAAAGATCCAAGTAAAGTAAGATTTGAAATAATCGTTTAAAAATACAAATCCTTCTAATAAGGAACGCAGCTGGTCCCCATACCTAACAACGAAGATTACTTTTCTTAACAGTTTCTCATCTTCGAATCGGTAGCTTCGGCAGATAGAAAAACCCCTTTGAAGCACCTCCCGGTGCACTTTGACCAAGTTCGTTGCACTTTTCTCCTTTTGTCATTCGAAACGTTTCTCCTCTTTTTATTGCGCCGCATTTTTCGAAAAAGGCCTTCGACATTTCGGGCGAGCGTTTCGTTGGAAAACGGAAAAAGGCCAACAAACTCGAAATTTCGAAGAAATAGGGGGATCTCGATTTACTTAAGCCTTTGCATTTCTAAATTGTTTTATTAACACGTTTTATTAAATCCTTTAATCCTTAAACATTGTGCTAGGAAATCCTTTTATGTGGTCTTTAATGGGTCGTTGTATTCGAAGGGATTTCTCTTAGATTTTCGGCTTTGCTAAGGAATTACGATTTCGTGAAAATAGACTTTGTTGAGCAAACAATTTTAACAATAAAATCTGAGTGGCTATTTTTTTGCTTTTTAAAGATTACGGTTTGGGGGTTTTAACTGAATTGAATAAGTTTTTGGTTTTTGAGCAACAAATCAAATTTTCTAAAAGATCTGCGAGTTAGGGTACTACTTTTTTGTAAAAAAGAAAACAACAAAACTTTAAATTAATTCACATTTTTAGCGATACATAATTTATTTTATAAATACCCATTCGGATGTTTGTTTTTCTTGAAAATTTTTAAAATACACACGTCGTACAAAAGACAAAGCCAAACAGCTTCAAAGTGCGGCGTTAATGAAGGCCTTGACGAATTAATTTTAGCACTTTAACGTTTATTTTACGAAAACAATTAATAAAAAAAAAGAGAATGAGATAATACGAAAGGCTCGTACAAATAAACAGAAAATTTTCGTTGCTACCTTTTTATTGGGGCGCATTAAAGTCGTAATAATAATAATAACAATTAATTTGTCACCATTGAACAAAATATTTATTACTTTATGAACTCACGGTTATGATCCCTTAATTGTTATACTGTCTGCAAGTTTATAAATTACTGCAATTACTTCTCGTTGTAAATTTCGATACGAACGGATATTAAATTCAAAATTGTTTGATCCATAGTCAAAAACTCAAAATTGTATCTTTGATCGGGCCAAATTTAGAATATGGTCTTGAAACAATACTTTTCTTTTTTGGTTTTAATTAAAATACCAATATAAATTAAAAAACAATTTTTTAAAATTTTAATTAGTTTAAATCTTGAAAGTCAAAAACAGTTCTTGGCCGAAGAAGTGAATTAAAAATGTCGAGGGTCGATTCCCAAAAAAAAATTCGTGCTTTTAGCGAAATAAAAATTATTTGGGGACTTGGTGGGACCATTTCTTTTACAATTAAATTTATGTTTTAAAGTGTGTACAATTTTTTCTAAAACGACTCGAATTTAAAATAGAAAAATTTCCTGTTTTAGAGGCTGCCGCACTAAATCCCGAATCCTTGCTTCTAGATTTCACAGCACAGGAATGTCCTGGTACGCATTACATTTTGAGTGTTGTCTTTTTTATCCTTAGTGACTTAGTGCAATAGGAAAATCTGTTTGTGTAGTGTTTTTTTCGTTTTATTCCTGAAAGTTAGTAATTGCGAAATTTGCATTAACGTATTGTCTCGTCGCTCTTATTTGCTTGCTAATCTTGTATTTGTTTTGGCTTTGATGTGATCGTTTTATCACCTTTTAATTCTCGGTATGATGTGCCAGTTTTTTTCTGCTCAAAACGACTTCGTCTCCGCTTTTCGCCAAACTTTTTCCCTCGGCGCAAAGCTCCCCTTCGCCTTATCCGAACGATCGAGCTTTCAAATCGTTAAACTTTTTTTTTCACTTTTTAATAAATTAGAAATGTAGATTTGGAATTGTAAATTTTCGGGGCGCTATCCGGTTTCATAATTAGAGGCGCTTTTTCAAATTAAAATCCTTGGCATTTGGATAATTTTCCAAGCTTGTTTTTATACGAAAATTAGATATGCACGCGTATAAACGATAATTAAATGGAAAACAGGTGTGTAAAACCATAAAAACGCCATTTTTTACCTGTAGTGCTTCGTAACCAATCAAAATTTACATTTTAGGCCCCCTATTCTTTATTTTTATGGCCGAAGGATAACATCTTGCTTTTGTGATCGCGTTTTGTGGCATGGTTTCCATGTTTTATTCGATTCCTTCGGCCGAAAGAATTATATACCTTTTTCGAATAATTAACGCGCGCGATTCGGACGAGAAAAAGTTACCCAAAAAAGGACGATCGAAACGCATTAGCGTGTCCTTAAAGTTACGAAAAAATCATATTTACGTCGGGCGATGTAAATTACTCGATGACGTGTTTATTGAGAAAATAATTAATTTTGGCGTGCTTTCGTCAGATTTACGATTAAAATAAAATTTTGTAAAAGCTCGCGGCATTGCTTTTTGTACTTTTATATACGACCGACATTAAAACGTAATTTTTATAGTTTATTTTTCGAAAACTTTTACTTTACAGTCGTCGGTCGACTTGCTTTGGGAATTGTTTCTTTTTTCGGCTTTTCGGTATTGAAATAGTGCCCTAAACTTGGGTAAAGCTTTGCACGAAGGAATTAAAATAAAAAAGGATTTTAAGCAACCCGGGACAAAATTATATAATGTAATTTTTTGGGAAATTAAAGGTTGACGTTTTAGTTTTAAAATGAAAAAAATAGAATTGATTTATACTGCAAGGGTATGTTCCTACGTACCCCTAGTAACTATAACTGGTGTCATTTCTCCGCGCTACCCCTCTAAAATAAAAATTTTCGACTAAACTAAATAAATAAAAAAACGGACCCCTTGATTCACAAAAAAAATCGTAGCGCCCTTATTTTTGATCCAATCATTACAAACGACACGGATTCGGAAATTTTTAAAATATGTAAGGGTCACGTTCAATTTTCGAAAATTAAAAAATTGCATTTTGGCGCTCACTTTTCTAAAATTTTAAAAATTTGCGCCTTAAACTTAAATATTTAGATTCGGATTTGGCGCCGTTTTGGCTTCGGAACCTAAAAAATCGTGCTACCGTTTTAAATTTTGACCAATCTTTTAAAATTTTGAACAGGAAAAATTAGGAATTTCTGGGCTTTTATGGATTAAACAAATTATGTTAATAAAATGTCAATGGGGTGCAAATCAGTCTGGCAAAAGTTTTATAAATTAAAAAATATTTTTTGCTTTTTGTAATAATTTAGAACAGGTAAAAAGTTAATAATTTTTCTGGGCTTATTAGTGGAGTTACAACAAATTGATGTCGATATAAAATGCCCCTCGAAAGTCCCAATTAAACAGGCCTGCTATTAGTTTTATTAAATTCCAAAAATATTTTTGCTTTTTAATAATAATTTAGAACAGGTAGAAAAGTTAATAATTTTTCTGGGCTTATTAGTGGAGTTACAACAAATTGATGTATATATAAAATGCCCCCTGAAAGTCCTAATTAAACAGCCCTGGCATTAGTTTTATTAAATTCCAAAAATATTTTTGCTTTTTAATAATAATTTAGAACAGGTAGAAAAGTTAATAATTTTTTCTGGGCTTATTAGTGGAGTTACAACAAATTGATGTATATATAAAATGCCCCCGAAAGTCCCAATTAAACAGCCCTGCCATTAGTTTTATTAAATTCCAAAAAATATTTTTTGCTTTTTTAATAATAATTTAGAACAGGTAGAAAAGTTAATAATTTTTTCTGGGCTTATTAGTGGAGTTACAACAAATTGATGTCTATATAAAATGCTCCCGAAAGTCCTAATTAAACAGCCCTGGCATTAGTTTTATTAAATTCCAAAAAATATTTTTTTGCTTTTTTAATAATAATTTAGAACAGGTATAAAAGTTAATAATTTTTTCTGGGCTTATTAGTGGAGTTACAACAAATTGATGTATATATAAAATGCTCCCGAAAGTCCCAATTAAACAGCCCTGGCATTAGTTTTATTAAATTCCAAAAAATATTTTTTGCTTTTTTAATAATAATTTAGAACAGGTAGAAAAGTTAATAATTTTTTCTGGGCTTATTAGTGGAGTTACAACAAATTAATGTATATATAAAATGCTCCCGAAAATCCCAATTAAACAGTCCTTGCGTTAGATTTAAATAATTTAGAAAAAAAATTTTGATTGCAATTTTTAGGGCTGATTTGAGCCTAATTTTGAACTTTAAAAAAATTGTAGCGCCTTTATTTGTGGACGGATCTTTAAAAACTATTCAGATTCGGATTTGGCTGCCGTTTTCGCTTCGGATAGGCCTAAGAAACCATAGGCGTGCTATTCTATAGCTTTGGGAAAACGTTTTGAAATTTCAAAATCGATGGGTTTTAACCCATGTTTTTGATAAAAAATGAAAAAAATAGAATTGCTTTATATTGGAAGGGGATGTTCCTACGTACGCCTAGCGACTATAGACGGTGTCATTTCCTGGCGCTGTCGCTCTAAAATAAATATTTTCGATAAAACTAAATAAAATAAAAAGAATACACTTTGACTCGCAAAAACCATCGTAACGCCCTCATTTTCCATCAGATCATTAAAAACGACCCGGATTCGCAATCCTGAGACTTCTTCCCATAAGATACGGGCAAAATCGGCATAGGGCGCAATGTTAATTTTACGAGTAATTAAGGGTTGAAGTTTTAGGTTAATTTTTTTTGCATTAAAAAAAATGTAGCGCCGTTATTTGTGGACGTATCTTTACAAACAATACATATTCAGATTTGGCAGACTTTTTGGCTTCGGATAGGCCTAAAAAACCATAGGCGTGCTATTTGAAATTTTTGGGAAAAGTGCGATCAAAGATCTCAACTTTATTAACAGTTTTTGTAAATATTAAAATAATAGCAATCAAGTGTTAAATTCATTTATACAAGAAGTTTCCATAGCAAAGCTAATTGTAAGCTTATTTTTATCGAAGAAAATGTTAGATCGTGGAACTTTCCGTGCTTCGTGGTTATTATTTTTATTTTTTATACTTCGGTGCCATAAAAGTGTCCATAAAATGTCTATAATGATTTTATTACGTTCGGTATTTCGGTTGTTTTATATTTTTAAGTATGTTTATAGCTATTTTGTTTTATTTTATTAGTCGGATTTTGTGCACGCAACTTTTATATAGTTCCTGCTTTTTGGAAAAACGATTTTACGTCTTGGAAATGGGGTGCTTGGCGAAACGTCGTGCGTTTTTGGCCGAAGAGAAAGAGAGCGAAAAAAGGGGGAAGATGGGTCTCGGGCATGAATGAAAAACTTGTAAATCTATTTATAATTCTGTCGCCAAATGCTTTTAAAAATTATTGGAAACCGGCACGTCGCATTTCGGGGTGCCGTTAGGTACAAATAAGGTGTGCGTACAATGTCTTCACTTTATTAGGGGGTGCTTTAAAGTTCGGCAAGTTTCAAAGTGAACCTTACATTTGTCACGGATCCCCAACAGCGAGACTCGGAAGGAAGGTCTTCTGTTTGAAATTGAGACGAAACTGACACAATGTTATGATGCCTTCGGTCGCTATATTTTGATGGTTTATTTTTCTTAAAAGGTACCTGCTTGGGCACCACTTTTGAGGCTCGCAACGTCGAAAGTTATCTCAACAGTTTTGCTCTTTAAAATTACTTATTTGTTTGTCTCGCTTTTAACTTAAATTAAAGATTGTATTGACCTTATTCTATCGGAACTGGTGCCAACGCAAAACCCCCAAAATCGGCCAAAATCGAGAAAAAACATGGGTTAACCACCCTTGCTATTTTTGGAAAAATTGAAAAAAATAGATTTGTTTTACTTTTTAGCGGGACGTTTCTATGGGCCCGTAGTAACTACAGCCGGAGCAATTTTTCCCCGCTACCCCGTTAACACTAAAAATTTTCGACACTTCAAAGCGTCAAATTTTTTTAAATCAAAACTTAAATTGCGCCAATTTTTTTATTTGTTGTAACATTCTGAAGTCTTTTTATGGTCGAACGTATGGGACCTTATTCTACCCGAAAGGTGCTAACTCAAAACCCCAAAGTCGGCCAAAATTGAGAAAAACATGGATTAACCCTTTGCCTTTTTGGGGAAAACAATTTTAGATAGGGATTTGCTTTAAAATTTTACGAGACGTTCCTATGGACCCCAAACGGACATAGCCGGAGCCATTCTTCTTGCTCCCCTTCAATCACTAAATTTTTCGATAAAACTAAATAAATCAAAAAATATACCCTTTGATTTACAAAAAAATCGTAGCGTTTTTATTTTCGATGCAATCATTACAAACGAGACGGATTCGGAATTCTGGGACTTTTCTACATAAGATACATATAAAATAAGTACAGGGTCGACGAAAATTTTTGAAAATTAAAAATTGCAATTTTTAGTCCCCATTTTGGCCTGATTTTGAACTTTAAAAAATTGTAGCGCCTTTATTTGTGGACGGATCTTTAAAAACTATTCAGAATCGGATTTGGCAGCCGTTTTCGCTTCGGATAGGCCTAAGAAACCATAGGCGTGCTATTCTATAGCTTTGGGAAAACGTTTTGAAAATTCAAAATCGATGGGTTTTAACCCATGTTTTTTTGGCAAAAAAATGAAAAAAATAGAATTGCTTTATATTGGAAGGGGATGTTCCTACGTACGCCTAGCGACTATAGACGGTGTCATTTCCTGGCGCTGTCGCTCTAAAATAAATATTTTCGATAAAACTAAATAAAATAAAAAGAATACACTTTGACTCGCAAAAACCATCGTAACGCCCTTATTTTCCATCGGATCATTAAAAACGACCCGGATTCGCAATCCTGAGACTTCTTCCCATAAGATACGGGCAAAATCGGCATAGGGCGCAATGTTAATTTTACGAGTAATTAAGGGTTGAAGTTTTAGGTTAATTTTTTTTGCATTAAAAAAAATGTAGCGCCGTTATTTGTGGACGTATCTTTACAAACAATACATATTCAGATTTGGCAGACTTTTTGGCTTCGGATAGGCCTAAAAAACCATAGGCGTGCTATTTGAAATTTTTGGGAAAAGTGCGATCAAAGATCTCAACTTTATTAACAGTTTTTGTAAATATTAAAATAATAGCAATCAAGTGTTAAATTCATTTATACAAGAAGTTTCCATAGCAAAGCTAATTGTAAGCTTATTTTTATCGAAGAAAATGTTAGATCGTGGAACTTTCCGTGCTTCGTGGTTATTATTTTTATTTTTTATACTTCGGTGCCATAAAAGTGTCCATAAAATGTCTATAATGATTTTATTACGTTCGGTATTTCGGTTGTTTTATATTTTTAAGTATGTTTATAGCTATTTTGTTTTATTTTATTAGTCGGATTTTGTGCACGCAACTTTTATATAGTTCCTGCTTTTTGGAAAAACGATTTTACGTCTTGGAAATGGGGTGCTTGGCGAAACGTCGTGCGTTTTTGGCCGAAGAGAAAGAGAGCGAAAAAAGGGGGAAGATGGGTCTCGGGCATGAATGAAAAACTTGTAAATCTATTTATAATTCTGTCGCCAAATGCTTTTAAAAATTATTGGAAACCGGCACGTCGCATTTCGGGGTGCCGTTAGGTACAAATAAGGTGTGCGTACAATGTCTTCACTTTATTAGGGGGTGCTTTAAAGTTCGGCAAGTTTCAAAGTGAACCTTACATTTGTCACGGATCCCCAACAGCGAGACTCGGAAGGAAGGTCTTCTGTTTGAAATTGAGACGAAACTGACACAATGTTATGATGCCTTCGGTCGCTATATTTTGATGGTTTATTTTTCTTAAAAGGTACCTGCTTGGGCACCACTTTTGAGGCTCGCAACGACGAAAGTTATCTCAAAATTTTTGCTCTTTAAAATTACTTATTTGTTTGTCTCGCTTTTAACTTAAATTTAAGATTGTATTTGAACTTATTCTATCGGAATCCGGTGCTAACCCAAAACCCCCAAAATCGGCCAAAATCGAGAAAAAACATGGGTTAACCACCCTTGCTATTTTTGGAAAAATTGAAAAAAATAGATTTGTTTTACTTTTTAGCGGGACGTTTCTATGGGCCCGTAGTAACTACAGCCGGAGCAATTTTTCCCCGCTACCCCGTTAACACTAAAAATTTTCGACACTTCAAAGCGTCAAATTTTTTTAAATCAAAACTTAAATTGCGCCAATTTTTTTATTTGTTGTAACATTCTGAAGTCTTTTTATGGTCGAACGTATGGGACCTTATTCTATCCGAAACCGGTGCTAACTCAAAACCCCCAAAGTCGGCCAAAATTGAGAAAAAAACATGGATTAACCCCTTTGCCTTTTTTGGGGGAAAACAATTTTAGATAGGGGATTTGCTTTAAAATTTTACGAGACGTTCCTATGGACCCCAAACGGACATAGCCGGAGCCATTCTTCTTTGCTCCCCCTTCAATCACTAAATTTTTCGATAAAACTAAATCAATAAAAAAAAAAATACCCCTTGATTTACAAAAAAAATCGTAGCGTCCTTATTTTCGATACAATCATTACAAGCGAGACGGATTCGGAATTCTGGGACTTTTCTACATAAGATACATATAAAATAAGTACAGGGCTCGACGAAAATTTTTTGAAAATTAAAAATCGCA
Source organism: Sinopyrophorus schimmeli (assembly GCA_036325965.1). Taxonomy (NCBI): domain Eukaryota; kingdom Metazoa; phylum Arthropoda; class Insecta; order Coleoptera; family Elateridae; genus Sinopyrophorus; species Sinopyrophorus schimmeli. The sequence continues at coordinate 945,428 of JARFIZ010000329.1, read as the reverse complement.
ATTTTTTGTCCCCATTTTGGCACGATTTTGAACTTTAAAAAAATTCTAGCGCCGTTATTTGTGGACGGATCTTTAAAAACTATTCAGATTCGGATTTGGCAACCGTTTTCGCTTCGGATAGGTCTAAGAAACCATAGGCGTGCTATTCCAATGCTTTGGGAAAACGTTTTGAAAATTCAAAATCGATGGGTTTTAACCCATGTATTTTGATAAAAATGAAAAAATAGAATTGCTTTATATTCGAGGCGACGTTCCTACGTACCCTAGTGACTATAACCGGTGTCATTTCCCGCGCTTCCCTCTAAAATAAAAATTTTCGATACAAACTAAATGAATAGAAATACGTACCCCTTGATTCACAAAAAATCGTAGCGCTCTTATTTTCGATCCAATCATTAGAAACGACACGGATTCGGAATCCTGAGGCCTTTTACATAAGATACATGTATAATATGTATAGGGTGCGACGTTAATTTTTCGAAAATAAAAATTGCGATTTTAGCGCTCATTTTGAGCCAATTTTGAACTTTCAAAAATTGTAGCGCCGTTATTTGTGGACGGATCTTTAAAAACTATTCAGAATCGGATTTGGCAGCCTTTTGGCTTCGGATAGGCCTAAGAAACCGTATCGTGCTATTCCAGAGCTTTGGGAAAACGTTTTGAAAATTCAAAATCGATGGGTTTTAACCCATGTATTTTGATAAAAATGAAAAAATAGAATTGCTTTATATTGCGAGGCGACGTTCCTACGTACCCCTAGTGACTATAACCGGTGTTATTTCCCGCGCTTCCCTCTAAAATAAAAATTTTCGATACAAACTAAATGAATAGAAATACGTACCCTTGATTCACAAAAAATCGTAGCGCTCTTATTTTCGATCCAATCATTAGAAACGACACGGATTCGGAATCCTGAGGCCTTTTACATAAGATACATGTATAATATGTATAGGGTGCGACGTTAATTTTTCGAAAATAAAAATTGCGATTTTAGCGCTCATTTTGAGCCAATTTTGAACTTTCAAAAAATTGTAGCGCCGTTATTTGTGGACGGATCTTTAAAAACTATTCAGAATCGGATTTGGCAGCCTTTTTGGCTTCGGATAAGCCTAAGAAACCGTAGGCGTGCTATTTCAGAGCTTTGGGAAAACGTTTTGAAAATTCAAAATCGATGGGTTTTAAACCCATGTTTTTTTGGCAAAAAAATGAAAAAAATAGAATTGCTTTATATTGGAAGGGGATGTTCCTACGTACCCCTAGCGACTATAGCCGGTGTCATTTTCCGGCGCTGACGCTCTAAAATAAAAATTTTCGATAAAACTAAATAAATCAAAAATATACCCCCATGTCTCACAAAAAAAATTGTAGCGTTCTTATTTTCGATGCAATCATTACAAGCGAGACGGATTCGGAATTCTGGGACTTTTCTACATAAGATACATATAAAATAAGTACAGGGCGCGACGAAAATTTTCGAAAATTAAAAATCGCAATTTTTCGGCCCCATTTTGGCACGATTTTGAACTTTAAAAAAATTCTAGCGCCGTTATTTGTGGACGGATCTTTAAAAACTATTCAGATTCGGATTTGGCAGCCTTTTTGGCTTCGGATAGGCCTAAGAAACCATAGGCGTGCTATTTCAAAGCTCTGAAAAAAACGGTTTTCTTTTTGAAAAAACATGGGTTTTAACCCATGTTATTTTAAAAAAAAATAAAAAAAATAGAATTGCTTTATATTTTAGGGGGACGTTTCTATGGACCCGTATTAACTATAGCCGGAACAATTTTTCCCTGCTTCCTCGTTAACACTAAAAATTTTTGACATTTTAAAACGTCAATTGTTCATTACAATCAAAACTTTAAATTGCGCTAATTTTTAATTTAATTATTTTCAGAAGCTTTTAAAACGAACTGGTGATTTTTGCAGTAAAAAATATCAGTTTATTTTGTGAGCGTTTGTTCGGGTAAACATAACAATGAGCATTAAAACGAAGCACCCGAAGAAGAGCCCCTCGATTTTACAATCGAAAGTGCACATTAAAGAGATACATAACAATAACACAACAGTTGACAGCATTTAATGCGTGAAATGGGTGTTATTTGTCATTCATAACAATGAAGCAATTACTCCCGAAGAAGAGACAAATATTGCGCATTCGTTAGCTCGATGGGGGTAGTTCTGGCGGCCTTTAGTAACTTTGTTATTTGGTTAAATTGAGAACGAAATGGTGTTACAGGATGGTTTCGGTGGTGTTTATACAACGGTGGCGCCTTTCTGTATCGTAGACCGCGTGATAATTGCCGGGAGGGTCGATCTCTAACTCCCCACAGTTTGGGGTTATTTCTCCCTCGGGATCCATTGCCGCTATTATTCTGTCGCGCTGTTATTTCCCCGTAACTATATCGCGTTTTCGCGCAAGCTTTCGCTAATTTTCCGTACAATTTATGTAATGTCCCCGTTTCGCCCCCAACTCCAAGAATGCACTTCTCCGACCCCCTTTGGCAACGCTCGCTCACACGAAAATTTCCTTTATCAATTAGCCTTAACTTAGATTTTAATTTGATTTGGTAACTGTGTCACGCCTAATTCTTATTTGCTCAAAGCAAACACTTTTCTATAATTATTTGGCTTTGTTGTAATTCGGCCGATTCGAAAGCTCCTACCGAAACCCATAATTTACCCAAAAGAAGACAAGCGTGTCCGAGAAGGGGATAATTCGATTACAGCGTTTGTCAATACGAGGACGCTTCTTCGAGTCCGATGAAAAATGAATGATTGCCGTAAACTCTGTCTTCGGCTTTGTTAATCTTTTCACAGTTCTCAATTAGTTGGGCTTCTTCCTCTTTTTTTTTGTGTTATGCCATCGGTCTTTATGTTTAAGTTCTTCGAGGAACGTTTTAGGTTTTATTTTAAAATTTATGGGTGGATTTTTGTCACATCGTGTTAAGTAAAATGATGATTTTATAAGTACAGTCGGACCTCGATCAGTTTACGCTTAGGGGAAGTTTGACAGAGTTGGCAACAAAGATATTTTGTATAAACATTTATTGGGGATTTTGTGTTGCCAAAAAAGTAGTTCTATTATGTTGTTAGTTTTATTTTCTAAAATTGGGGGTGCTTTTTAAAGGTTTAAATCTCATTGTAGTATTTTTGAAAAATTCGTTTCACATGTTGTTTAGTTTTGATTTTATTTAATATAAATTAACTTTTGGTGTACTAAAAATATTCAGGCTCAAAAGAGACGTTTCAAGTGTTCAAATACGGTCAAAATTATTCATTATATTTTATTATAAGCTTAACAATATTTGTGGCCCAAGAAATCGTTCAGTAAACTACTCATCTGAATTATTAGATAAAGTACTTACAGTGGACACTCGGTTATCCGGACTAATTGTTGTTACAGCTCATTCGGATAATCGAAAATTCGGTTAATTGAATGTATGGAAAAAAACGACTCTTTCAAATCAAAAATTTTAATTTAATTTACTAAATATTGATTTTATATTCGAAAAACGTATTTACCATAGCAATGAGTGGAAGGGAGCGAAAAGATACGACAATAGCGTCAATGCAAGTGAGAGGAACGATTTTAGCGCTCATTTTGAGCCAATTTTGAACTTTCAAAAAATTGTAGCGCCGTTATTTGTGGACGGATCTTTAAAAACTATTCAGAATCGGATTTGGCAGCCTTTTTGGCTTCGGATAGGCCTAAGAAACCGTAGGCGTGCTATTCCAGAGCTTTGGGAAAACGTTTTGAAAATTCAAAATCGATGGGTTTTAACCCATGTATTTTTGATAAAAAATGAAAAAATAGAATTGCTTTATATTGCGAGGCGACGTTCCTACGTACCCCTAGTGACTATAACCGGTGTCATTTCCCCGCGCTTCCCCTCTAAAATAAAAATTTTCGATACAAACTAAATGAATAGAAATACGTACCCCTTGATTCACAAAAAAAATCGTAGCGCTCTTATTTTCGATCCAATCATTAGAAACGACACGGATTCGGAATCCTGAGGCCTTTTTACATAAAATACATGTATAATATGTATAGGGTGCGACGTTAATTTTTCGAAAATAAAAAATTGCGATTTTTAGCGCTCATTTTGAGCCAATTTTGAACTTTCAAAAAATTGTAGCGCCGTTATTTGTGGACGGATCTTTAAAAACTATTCAGAATCGGATTTGGCAGCCTTTTTGGCTTTGGATAGACCTAAGAAACCGTAGGCGCGCTATTCCAGAGCTTTGGGAAAACGTTTTGAAAATTCAAAATCGATGGGTTTTAACCCATGTATTTTTGATAAAAAATGAAAAAAATAGAATTGCTTTATATTGCGAGGCGACGTTCCTACGTACCCCTAGTGACTATAACCGGTGTCATTTCCCCGCGCTTCCCCTCTAAAATAAAAATTTTCGATACAAACTAAATGAATAGAAATACGTACCCCTTGATTCACAAAAAAAATCGTAGCGCTGTTATTTTCGATCCAATCATTAGAAACGACACGGATTCGGAATCCTGAGGCCTTTTTACATAAAATACATGTATAATATGTATAGGGTGCGACGTTAATTTTTCGAAAATAAAAAATTGCGATTTTTAGCGCTCATTTTGAGCCAATTTTGAACTTTCAAAAAATTGTAGCGCCGTTATTTGTGGACGGATCTTTAAAAACTATTCAGAATCGGATTTGGCAGCCTTTTTGGCTTGGGATAGACCTAAGAAACCGTAGGCGTGCTATTCCAGAGCTTTGGGAAAACGTTTTGAAAATTCAAAATCGATGGGTTTTAACCCATGTATTTTTGATAAAAAATGAAAAAAATAGAATTGCTTTATATTGCGAGGGGACGTTCCTACGTACCCCTAGTGACTATAACCGGTGTCATTTCCCCGCGCTCCCCTCTAAAATAAAATTTTCGATAAAACTAAATAAATAAAAATATACCCTTTGATTTACAAAAAAATCGTAGCGTTTTATTTTCGATGCAATCATTACAAACGAGACGGATTCGGAATTCTGGGACTTTTCTACATAAGATACATATAAAATAAGTACAGGGCTCGACGAAAATTTTTTGAAAATTAAAAATCGCAATTTTTTGTCCCCATTTTGGCACGATTTTGAACTTTAAAAAAATTCTAGCGCCGTTATTTGTGGACGGATCTTTAAAAACTATTCAGATTCGGATTTGGCAGCCTTTTGGCTTTGGATAGGCCTAAGAAACCATAGGCGTGCTATTCCAGAGCTTTGGGAAAACGTTTTGAAAATTCAAAATCGATGGGTTTTAACCCATGTATTTTGATAAAAATGAAAAAATAGAATTGCTTTATATTCGAGGCGACGTTCCTACGTACCCTAGTGACTATAACCGGTGTCATTTCCCGCGCTTCCCTCTAAAATAAAAATTTTCGATACAAACTAAATGAATAGAAATACGTACCCCTTGATTCACAAAAAATCGTAGCGCTCTTATTTTCGATCCAATCATTAGAAACGACACGGATTCGGAATCCTGAGGCCTTTTACATAAGATACATGTATAATATGTATAGGGTGCGACGTTAATTTTTCGAAAATAAAAATTGCGATTTTAGCGCTCATTTTGAGCCAATTTTGAACTTTCAAAAATTGTAGCGCCGTTATTTGTGGACGGATTTTTAAAAAACTATTCAGAATCGGATTTGGCAGCCTTTTGGCTTCGGATAGGCCTAAGAAACCGTATCGTGCTATTCCAGAGCTTTGGGAAAACGTTTTGAAAATTCAAAATCGATGGGTTTTAACCCATGTATTTTGATAAAAATGAAAAAATAGAATTGCTTTATATTGCGAGGCGACGTTCCTACGTACCCCTAGTGACTATAACCGGTGTTATTTCCCGCGCTTCCCTCTAAAATAAAAATTTTCGATACAAACTAAATGAATAGAAATACGTACCCCTTGATTCACAAAAAATCGTAGCGCTCTTATTTTCGATCCAATCATTAGAAACGACACGGATTCGGAATCCTGAGGCCTTTTTACATAAGATACATGTATAATATGTATAGGGTGCGACGTTAATTTTTCGAAAATAAAAAATTGCGATTTTTAGCGCTCATTTTGAGCCAATTTTGAACTTTCAAAAAATTGTAGCGCCGTTATTTGTGGACGGATCTTTAAAAACTATTCAGAATCGGATTTGGCAGCCTTTTTGGCTTCGGATAAGCCTAGGAAACCGTAGGCGTGCTATTTCAGAGCTTTGGGAAAACGTTTTGAAAATTCAAAATCGATGTATTTTAACCCATGTATTTCTGATAAAAAATGAAAAAAATAGAATTGCTTTATATTGGAAGGGGATGTTCTTACGTCCCCTTAGCGACTATAGCCGGTGTCATTTTCCGGCGCTGTTGCTCTAAAATAAAAATTTTCCATAAAACTAAATAAATCAAAAATATACCCCCATGTCTCACAAAAAAAATTGTAGCGTTCTTATTTTCGATGCAATCATTACAAGCGAGACGGATTCGGAATTCTGGGACTTTTCTACATAAGATACATATAAAATAAGTACAGGACGCGACGAAAATTTTCGAAAATTAAAAATCTCAATTTTTCGGCCCTATTTTTGCACGATTTTGAACTTTAAAAAAATTCTAGCACTGTTATTTGTGGACGGATCTTTAAAAACTATTCAGATTCGGATTTGGCAGCCTTTTTGGCTTCGGATAGGCCTAAGAAACCATAGGCGTGCTATTTCAAAGCTCTGAAAAAAACGTTTTTCTTTTTGAAAAAACATGGGTTTTAACCCATGTTATTTTAAAAAAAAATAAAAAAAATAGAATTGCTTTATATTTAAGGGGGACGTTCCTATGGACCCGTATTAACTATAGCCGGAGCAATTTTTCCCTGCTTCCTCGTTAACACTAAAAATTTTCGACATTTTAAAACGTCAATTGTTCATTACAATCAAAACTTTAAATTGCGCTAATTTTTAATTTAATTATTTTCAGAAGCTTTTAAAACGAACTGGTGATTTTTGCAGTAAAAAATATCAGTTTATTTTGTGAGCGTTTGTTCGGGTAAACATAACAATGAGCATTAAAACGAAGCACCCGAAGAAGAGCCCCCCGATTTTACAATCGAAAGTGCACATTAAAGAGATACATAACAATAACACAACAGTTGACAGCATTTAATGCGTGAAATGGGTGTTATTTGTCATTCATAACAATGAAGCAATTACTCCCGAAGAAGAGACAAATATTGCGCATTCGTTAGCTCGATGGGGGTAGTTCTGGCGGCCTTTAGTAACTTTGTTATTTGGTTAAATTGAGAACGAAATGGTGTTACAGGATGGTTTCGGTGGTGTTTATACAACGGTGGCGCCTTTCTGTATCGTAGACCGCGTGATAATTGCCGGGAGGGTCGATCTCTAACTCCCCACAGTTTGGGGTTATTTCTCCCTCGGGATCCATTGCCGCTATTATTCTGTCGCGCTGTTATTTCCCCGTAACTATATCGCGTTTTCGCGCAAGCTTTCGCTAATTTTCCGTACAATTTATGTAATGTCCCCGTTTCGCCCCAACTCCAAGAATGCACTTCTCCGACCCCCTTTGGCAACGCTCGCTCACACGAAAATTTCCTTTATCAATTAGCCTTAACTTAGATTTTAATTTGATTTGGTAACTGTGTCACGCCTAATTCTTATTTGCTCAAAGCAAACACTTTTCTATAATTATTTGGCTTTGTTGTAATTCGGCCGATTCGAAAGCTCCTACCGAAACCCATAATTTACCCAAAAGAAGACAAGCGTGTCCGAGAAGGGGATAATTCGATTACAGCGTTTGTCAATACGAGGACGCTTCTTCGAGTCCGATGAAAAATGAATGATTGCCGTAAACTCTGTCTTCGGCTTTGTTAATCTTTTCACAGTTCTCAATTAGTTGGGCTTCTTCCTCTTTTTTTTTGTGTTATGCCATCGGTCTTTATGTTTAAGTTCTTCGAGGAACGTTTTAGGTTTTATTTTAAAATTTAAGGGAGGGTTTTGGCACATCGTTTTAAGTAAAATGATGATTTTATAAATACAGTCGGACCTCGATCAGTTTACGCTTAGGGGAAGTTTGACAGAGTTGGCAACAAAGATATTTTGTATAAACATTTATTGGGGATTTTGTGTTGCCAAAAAAGTAGTTCTATTATGTTGTTAGTTTTATTTTCTAAAATTGGGGGTGCTTTTTAAAGGTTTAAATCTCATTGTGGTATTTTTGAAAAATTCCTTTCACATGTTGTTTAGTTTTGATTTTATTTAATATAAATTAACTTTTGGTGTACTAAAAATATTCAGGCTCAAAAGAGACGTTTCAAGTGTTCAAATACGGTCAAAATTATTCATTATATTTTATTATAAGCTTAACAATATTTTTGGCCCAAGAAATCGTCCAGTAAACTACTCATCTGAATTATTAGATAAAGTACTTACAGTGGACACTCGGTTATCCGGACTAATTGTTGTTACAGCTCATTCGGATAATCGAAAATTCGGTTAATTGAATGTATGGAAAAAAAACGACTCTTTCAAATCAAAAATTTTAATTTAATTTACTAAATATTGATTTTATATTCGAAAAACGTATTTACCATAGCAATGAGTGGAAGGGAGCGAAAAGATACGACAATAGCGTCAATGCAAGTGAGAGGGAACGATTAAAATTAACTAACTGATTTTTTTGTCAATTTATTGGCCTAAATAACTGTAAATCGTGCTTAAAATCGAGTGTGCACATTCGAGCTCAAAGTGGCACATTCCGATCTCGGGAAAATAAAGCGCGCCGCTCCGCGTCGCGCTTCATTTACCTCCCTCGCTCGGAAATGTGCCACTTTTCGCTCGAATGCGCACATCTTCGTGTTAATTGGATTCGACTATATTAATAACAAATCCAGATTTTCTATTCGGAAAAAGTTTTCGCTTGAAAGTACACTTACTTCTTAATAATTGAATTTGCCTTTCTTGTTCTTCTCTCTTACAAACAATATTAATTAAATCAAACTGACCTGAATGTACCACTTCTCGCTTTTCTTTTAATTAAACATTACAGTAGAATATTTTTACCAAAAACCACATTTCTAATTTAGTACTTTTAAACTAGACTAGATGGGAGACTTCATCGTACATGAAAAAAAAATACTTCAACTTTTTCCGAATTTTGACAATTATTTCCCAATATTTTTTTTAACATACCCCACCCAAATCATTCTAAAATTTTGGTGGACCCCTTATGTAACATATAAATCTTTTTTTATATTTAAAAATTGAATTAATTTATAAATAAAGTCTCATTACAACAGTGTATACAAAATGTGCCTTAAAACTAATTCGTTTATAATTTTTACAAACATGAAAATTACCCAAAAATATGTGAAGACATTAATCTTGACATAAAAACCTTCAGTAATCTGCAAAAGATGATATAAAAATCAACTAGTTAATTTTTTGTGGCCCACTTCAGAAAATTTGACTCATACAATTTTAATTAATCAAAAATGCAAATTAGTAAACATTCCAAAATACACCTGAAAATATTTTTATCAAGCTCGCTACAATTAGGTGTGCGGAAGGGCACCATGATAACTTTTCAAAAGGAATAAAATATCTATCCTTTTTTAAACAAAAAATAGATCTAATTTATTCGATTTTAAATTTTTGGTATTGAAGAATAAAATAATAATATAGGCAAATCCAATAATTACGAGGATGTGCGCATTCGAGCGAAAAGTGGCACATTTCCGAGCGAGGGAGGCAAATGAAGCGCGACGCGGAGCGGCGCGCTTCATTTTCCCGAGATCGGAATGTGCCACTTTGAGCTCGAATGTGCACACTCGATTTTAGGCACGATTACAAAGCGTCCCGCTTTAACAAGAAAAAACTTGGTCAAATTGTTTTCAAAAAACGCAACAAATATTAATCGCCAAATAAAACAATCGCACATTATCTTAAAATGAACAAAGCAAAAAAACACTGTTTAGTGCAAAACGCATAATAAAAGGTTTAATTTTCGCAACGAGTCCGAACACGGTTGGCAATCCGGATAATCGCGAATCCGTATAGCTGAGGTCCCGATAATTAAGGTTCTACTGTATTTAACTTTTATTATAATTTTTGTTAGGAATAATAATTAATGACGATTTTGTTACAATCAAAGCAGATTAAAAATGATTACAGTTGCACCTCGATAAGTCAGAGTTGAAGGGAAACCTAAAATAATTTGAGCCAAATTCAATATGAGTATGTATATTTTAAATTAATTTTAAATATCCCGCGTTAAATGCGACACTATGAATGGTTGCTTTTCGACGCACTATAATGGTTGCCAATTAATTAGCCAATCGTGAGTCGTTGATTAATTCGTAACTATGGTTACATTGTAAATATCGGAATCATATATGTATTTAAAATATTAAATACAGAGGAACCTCGACGAATCAAAGCCGAGCGACAACCAAAGACAATTCGAGTTATCGAAGTTCGACTGTAAAAGCTCTCAAAGACGCAACGAGCTTTTTCCCGAGAAAAGCGCCCTCGTTTGCGGACGCAGTTAGGCCACGTTGCGCTCGTGCGAATTAAAATCGATTTGAAAAAGCTTTTGAAAATAAATGGATCCGTGATGGGTCTGATTTATTCAATAAGGAAGGTAATGCGGCCACTGGGCTGTTGTAAACACTAAATAGACATCTGGTAGGCGGAGGACGCTGGCCATAAAGCGGGCACGACGCCTCTTTATGACGCTCTTCACTTCGTGACGCTCTCCTTATCCTTCCGACGATTTACTCATTTTTTCGCCATAAACTCCTTGTTTAATTTTTACCATCATTTTATTGCGTACTTAGAATTATCATAAATAAGAAGTGCACTTGCTTCTGTTTTTAAGTGTTTTCTGGGGGGCGGTTTTTGTATTTTTGTCGTTCGTTATTATTATTGCAAAAATACTTCTGTAAAGCATAAAAATTTCAATTTTAAGTAGCCTTGGTTCCAAAAGGGGTTGATGATTCATTTACCTTCTTCTGTAAGCTCTTCGTCGTTAATTTTCAAACAGCATAAAGGCCATAGGGTGGATAAGCATGGTAAAAATGCTTTTTGTAAATATCTTAATGATATTTTATGTATATGTAGACACTATAGAAATATAAAGATCCTAAAAATTTTAGACCTTAATCTATACCAGTACCTTCAAAAAGTCTAAATAAGTAAAAATTGGAAAATAATTTTTTTCTTTGGATTGAGCGAATCAATTATTTTGAAAATTTAATATATTATGGAGGCGATAGAAAGCTTGTACGGACACCATGGTGTAACATTGAGCTTAATAAATTAATGATCAAAAAAATTATTTTCTCTTACTTTTTCAATTTTTATTATGATACTTTTAGAGCAAAATTATGATTCCATCATTTTTACATTTCTCATAAGACCCATATTCACTCAGAATTTTTTCAAAATGTTTTTAATGGTACGCCATTGTTAAAAAAATATAAAAACTATTTTTATTACCAAAAAATCGAAATTTTCAACAAATTATACTATTATTATTACATAAATAATACGCGGATATATAATTTTAATAAAGTTGAGTTACAAATTATTTCAAATTATATTTTGATTAAATTCTAATAGGCGTTATATTTCATTGTAAGAACAATTTTTTTTTAATTTCTAATATAAAAGATTTATTTCAGCTTATTACCTATTTATGTAATAATAATAGTATAATTTGTAATTATTTAGGTAGAATTTGTTGAAAAATTCGATATGCTTAGTAATAAAAATAGTTTTTATTTTTTTTAACTATGGCGTACCATTAAGATAATTTTGAAAAAATTCTGAGTGATTATATTTCTTTTAAAAAATGTAAAAATGATAGAATCATAATTTTTCTCAAAAAGGATCATAATAGAAATTGAAAAAGTAAGAGAAAATAATTTTTTTGATCATCAATTTATTAAGCTAAAAATTAGTCCATGGTGTCCGTAAATACTAAATTTTCAAAATAATTGATTCACTCAATCCAAAGAAAAAAATTATTTTCAAATTTTTACTTACTTAGACTTTTTGAAGGCACTGGTATTATAGATTAAGGTCTAAAATTATCGGGGTCTTTATATTTTTATAGTGTCTACATATCCATAAAATATCATTAAGATATTTAAAAAGGCATTTTTACCATTCTTCGCCCCCTATGGCCTTTAGTTAATTTTTGGCACATTTTAAGATGGAAATAGTGTTTAGATTGCGCCCATTAACGAAAATCGACGATTTAGAAATTTTACAACAAAATCCGGTGTTCGGTAGAAAGTTAATTCGACTTTTAATTATTGCTCGTTGTGTTATTCCATAATTTCGCACATAAATCTGTTGAAAAAAACAATACCCTCGATCGTGTGGATTTTCTTTGTGATTTTATCAGCGCTTTTGAGTTTGAGTTTTATTGTATCATTGTGGAGTGCCGAAATCCTTTTGTTTACTTGGTGTTTACAACAAGAGCGATTTGGGGACCTTTTAGTTATTTTGGTCTCGAAAAATGGGACGAGGAGGACCATGTTTCAATTTTAAAAAAGGATTAAAATAATTTATAATTACTTTTCGATTTTGAATTATATTTAAAGTGTTTAGAAAATTCCAAAAAAAACACAATGTGGTATGTGCTATGGTCATTTTTCAGCCAAATATAAAACTGTTTAGATCTTAAATCGCCGAAACACATGCTACATTTTTATAATGTCATAAAACTGTATCCTTCTCGAGAAATGCAAATTACAACATCATCCTCAAAAGTCAAATTTGTCGAGCAATTAATGAGACGAAAACTTTTTTACAACTTCTTAAACGTTGCGTCTCGAAAGTTTTACACAGGCATTTATTATAACGCAAGAAAAACCTACTTTTATTCGCGAAAAGAAAAAAAAACCGTCCACGTTTCAGTTTTATTGCAATTGTAAGGAAATTCGCGCGCGCGGTCTCGCCGCCGTTACAGTTCCAAAGCGCGAAATAGAATTTTTCTAAATTTCTATCTTCCACATTTCGGCCCGTGACCTTTTGTGCCGGGTTACTCTTCGAATGGAAAGTGGTGTTATGTAAAATTTCGAGTTAATAGTAATTTATACTTGGCGTTTATTCGTCAGAATTTGTTTTTTATTGCAGCTACAAATTTTACAAGACGCTATTTACAATTCCTGCGATGTGGTAATCTGGCAAACGACGAAATCACTTTACTCTGAAATAATTTCGAAAAGTCTTCCTTTGTGCCCCTTTCGATCCCGTTAATTTGATTTAATTTATTTGAATTGATTTCAAATTATTTGAATTTAGTTGATTGGCCCCTACCCTTGTGGCTATGGTTACAGCGCTACGTACCCAATTCGAAAAATAGCGCCAAATTTAAATTGTATTTCCTAATACAGTAAAACCTCAATTATCCGGACTTATTGCGAAAATGAAACCTCGGTTTTTCTTACTAAATATTTTATTATTTTATTTTGTATTTCGCACAAAGCAGTTTTTTTTGCTTTGTTTATTTTAAGATAATGCGCGACTGTTTTATTTAGCAATTAATATTTGTTGCGTTTTTTGTAAACATATACCTAACAATTTGACCAAGTTTTTCCTATTAAAACGAGACGCTTTGTAATTGTGCTTAAAACCGAGTGTGCACATTCGAGCTCAAAGTGGCACATTCCGATCTGGAATGAAGCGCGCGCCCGCGTCGCGCTTCATTTGCCTCCTCGCTCGGAAATGTGCCACTTTTCGCTCGAATGCGCACATCCTCGTATTCATTTAATTTAATTTAAAATATACGAGGTAGAGTGTTTTTTAATGAGTGGGAGCAAGTGAAAAGATACGAACATCATACATATACAAGCCCGAAAGAATAATTTGAAAATACGACATTGAAGAAAGTTGTATTTAATTTAATTGCGCTAAAGTATAACTTCGAACGCGCGTCTATAAACACACGCTACGGAATTTTTTTAAATTAACTTACGTTTTCATTTTGGCTTAGATTTTTCTTTTTGATGATTGGGGGGAGTTCTATTATATGTTTTAGACCAGCAGTTTCCAAACTATATCCTATTGGTTATGTATAATGTATAAATACAGTCGAACCTCGTTAAGTTATAGCCAAGCTGAGACCAGAAATCGAGTTAGCAAAAGAGCGCAATAATAGACTTTTAAAAGTCCCGCTTTAAATGAGCCACTGTGATTGGCTCATTCTTGATTTACTATAATGGCTGCCAATTAATTAGCCAATCAGATGGAATTCATTATGGCGTAACTATAGTTACATCATAAATATTTTCAGGGTACTTTCGAATGTTTACTAATTCGCATTTTGATTAATTAAAATTGTATATGAGTCAAATTTTCTGAAGCGGGCCACTAAAAATCAACTAGTCGATTTCTATATCATCTTTTGCAAATTGCTGAAGGTTTATATGTCAAGATTAATGTCTCCAAATATTTTTGGGTAATTTTCATTTTTGTAAAAATTATAAACAAATTAGTTTTAAGGCACATTTTGTATACACTGTTATAATTAGACTTTATTTATGGATTAGTTCAATTTTTAAATATAAAAGAATATTTATATGTTGCATAGGGGGTGCATCAAAAGAATAAGATACCAAATTCAATTATTAAGGAGTATGTGCACTTCCAAACGAAATTTTGAGGACATGTAGGTAATTGTGTTATATAAATACATATAAAAACATGATATTCTAATTGTAGTAATTAGGGTTCAGTAATTACTTAAAAATATACTTCTTCAGTAAGCGCAACATAGGTCATAATCTTTATTTAAAAAAATTACATGTTGAAAGCTTTTCTGGGGTACTTCGAATTTTATTTAAACATAATTAAAATTCTGATACATAGTTTCAACTGTATTCTTGAATTTTCTATATGTTTCATAATATAGGCAAATCCAATAATTACGAGGATGTGCGCATTCGAGCGAAAAGTGGCACATTTCCGAGCGAGGGAGGCAAATGAAGCGCGACGCGGGCGCGCGCTTCATTTTCCAGATCGGAATGTGCCACTTTGACTCGAATGTCACACTCGTTAAGCACGATTACAAAGCGTCCCGTTTAACAAGAAAAACTTGGTCAAATTGTTTTCAAAAACGCAACAAATATTAATCGCCAAATAAAACAATCGCACATTATCTTAAAATGAACAAAGCAAAAACACTGTTTAGTGCAAAATGCATAATAAAAGGTTTAATTTTCGCAACGAGTCCGAACACGGTTGGCAATCCGGATAATCGCGAATCCGTATAGCTGAGGTCCCGATAATTAAGGTTCTACTGTATTTAACTTTTATTATAATTTTGTTAGGAATAATAATTAATGACGATTTTGTTACAATCAAAGCAGATTAAAATGATTACAGTTGCACCTCGATAAGTCAGAGTTGAAGGAAACCTAAAATAATTTGAGCCAAATTCAATATGAGTATGTATTTTTTAAAATTTAAATTTTTTTAAATATCCCGCGTTAAATGCGACACTATGAATGGTTGCTTTTCGACGCACTATAATGGTTGCCAATTAATTAGCCAATCGTGAGTCGTTGATTAATTCGTAACTATGGTTACATTGTAAATATCGGAATCATATATGTATTTAAAATATTAAATACAGAGGAACCTCGACGAATCAAAGCCGAGCGACAACCAAAGACAATTCGAGTTATCGAAGTTCGACTGTAAAGCTCTCAAAGATGCAACGAGCTTTTTCCCGAGAAAAGCGCCCTCGTTTGCGGACGCAGTTAGGCCACGTTGCGCTCGTGCGAATTAAAATCGATTTGAAAAAGCTTTTGAAAATAAATGGATCCGTGATGGGTCTGATTTATTCAATAAGGAAGGTAATGCGGCCACTGGGCTGTTGTAAACACTAAATAGACATCTGGTAGGCGGAGGACGCTGGCCATAAAGCGGGCACGACGCCTCTTTATGACGCTCTTCACTTCGTGACGCTCACCGACGCTCTCCTTATCCTTCCGACGATTTACTCATTTTTTCGCCATAAACTCCTTGTTTAATTTTTACCATCATTTTATTGCGTACTTAGAATTATCATAAATAAGAAGTGCACTTGCTTCTGTTTTTTAGTGTTTTCTGGGGGGCGGTTTTTGTATTTTTGTCGTTCGTTATTATTATTGCAAAAATACTTCTGTAAAGCATAAAATTTCAATTTTAAGTAGCCTTGGTTCCAAAAGGGGTTGATGATTCATTTACCTTCTTCTGTAAGCTCTTCGTCGTTAATTTTCAAACAGCATAAAGGCCATAGGGTGGATAAGCATGGTAAAAATGCTTTTTGTAAATATCTTAATGATATTTTATGTATATGTAGACACTATAGAAATATAAAGATCCTAAAAATTTTAGACCTTAATCTATACCAGTACCTTCAAAAAGTCTAAATAAGTAAAAATTGGAAAATAATTTTTTTCTTTGGATTGAGCGAATCAATTATTTTGAAAATTTAATATATTATGGAGGCGATAGAAAGCTTGTACGGACACCATGGTGTAACATTGAGCTTAATAAATTAATGATCAAAAAAATTATTTTCTCTTACTTTTTCAATTTTTATTATGATACTTTTAGAGCAAAATTATGATTCCATCATTTTTACATTTCTCATAAGACCCATATTCACTCAGAATTTTTTCAAAATGTTTTTAATGGTACGCCATTGTTAAAAAAATATAAAAACTATTTTTATTACCAAAAAATCGAAATTTTCAACAAATTATACTATTATTATTACATAAATAATACGCGGATATATAATTTTAATAAAGTTGAGTTACAAATTATTTCAAATTATATTTTGATTAAATTCTAATAGGCGTTATATTTCATTGTAAGAACAATTTTTTTTTAATTTCTAATATAAAAGATTTATTTCAGCTTATTACCTATTTATGTAATAATAATAGTATAATTTGTAATTATTTAGGTAGAATTTGTTGAAAAATTCGATATGCTTAGTAATAAAAATAGTTTTATTTTTTTAACTATGGCGTACCATTAAGATAATTTTGAAAAATTCTGAGTGATTATATTTCTTTTAAAAATGTAAAAATGATAGAATCATAATTTTTCTCAAAAGGATCATAATAGAAATTGAAAAGTAAGAGAAAATAATTTTTGATCATCAATTTATTAAGCTAAAATTAGTCCATGGTGTCCGTAAATACTAAATTTTCAAAATAATTGATTCACTCAATCCAAAGAAAAAATTATTTTCAATTTTTACTTAGACTTTTGAAGGCACTGGTATTATAGATTAAGGTCTAAAATTATCAGGGTCTTAATATTTTTATAGTGTCTACATAACCATAAAATATCATTAAGATATTTAAAAAAGGCATTTTTACCATTCTTCGCCCCCTATGGCCTTTAGTTATTTTTTGGCACATTTTAAGATGAAAATAGTGTTTAGATTGCGCCCATTAACGAAAATCGACGATTTAGAAATTTTACAACAAAATCCGGTGTTCGGTAGAAAGTTAATTCGACTTTTAATTATTGCTCGTTGTGTTATTCCATAATTTCGCACATAAATCTGTTGAAAAAAACAATACCCTCGATCGTGTGGATTTTCTTTGTGATTTTATCAGCGCTTTTGAGTTTGAGTTTTATTGTATCATTGTGGAGTGCCGAAATCCTTTTGTTTACTTGGTGTTTACAACAAGAGCGATTTGGGGACCTTTTAGTTATTTTGGTCTTGAAAAAATGGGCCGAGGAGGACCATGTTTCAATTTTAAAAAGATTAAAATGATTTATAATGATTTTCGTTTTAAATTATATTTAAAGTGTTTAGAAAATTCCCAAAAAAACACAATGTGGTATGTGCTATGGTCATTTTTCAGCCAAATATAAAACTGTTTAGATCTTAAATCCTGAAACACATGCTACATTTTATAATGTCATAAAACTGTATCCTTCTCGAGAAATGCAAATTACAACATCATCCTCAAAAGTCAAATTTGTCGAGCAATTAATGAGACGAAAACTTTTTACAACTTCTTAAACGTTGCGTCTCGAAAGTTTTACACAGGCATTTATTATAACGCAAGAAAAACCTACTTTTATTCGCGAAAAGAAAAAAACCGTCCACGTTTCAGTTTTATTGCAATTGTAAGGAAATTCGCGCGCGGTCTCGCCGCCGTTACAGTTCCAAAGCGCGAAATAGAATTTTTCTAAATTTTATCTTCCACATTTCGGCCTGTGACCTTTTGTGCCGGGTTACTCTTCGAATGGAAAGTGGTGTTATGTAAAATTTCGAGTTAATAGTAATTTATACTTGGCGTTTATTCGTCAGAATTTGTTTTTTATTGCAGCTACAAATTTTACAAGACGCTATTTACAATTCCTGCGATGTGGTAATCTGGCAAACGACGAAATCACTTTACTCTGAAATAATTTCGAAAAGTCTTCCTTTGTGTCCCCTTTCGATCCCGTTAATTTGATTTAATTTATTTGAATTGATTTCAAATTATTTGAATTTAGTTGATTGGCCCCCTACCCTTGTGGCTATGGTTACAGCGCTACGTACCCAATTCGAAAAATAGCGCCAAATTTAAATTGTATTTCCTAATACAGTAAAACCTCAATTATCCGGACTTATTGCGAAAATGAAACCTCGGTTTTTCTTACTAAATATTTTATTATTTTATTTTGTATTTCGCACAAAGCAGTGTTTTTTTGCTTTGTTTATTTTAAGATAATGCGCGACTGTTTTATTTAGCAATTAATATTTGTTGCGTTTTTTGTAAACATATACCTAACAATTTGACCAAGTTTTTTCCTATTAAAACGAGACGCTTTGTAATTGTGCTTAAAACCGAGTGTGCACATTCGAGCTCAAAGTGGCACATTCCGATCTCGGGAAAATGAAGCGCGCCGCTCCGCGTCGCGCTTCATTTGCCTCCCTCGCTCGGAAATGTGCCACTTTTCGCTCGAATGCGCACATCCTCGTATTCATTTAATTTAATTTAAAATATACGAGGTAGAGTGTTTTTTAATGAGTGGGAGCAAGTGAAAAGATACGAACATCATACATATACAAGCCCGAAAGAATAATTTGAAAATACGACATTGAAGAAAGTTGTATTTAATTTAATTGCGCTAAAGAAGTATAACTTCGAACGCGCGTCTATAAACACACGCTACGGAATTTTTTTTTTAAATTAACTTACGTTTTCATTTTGGCTTAGATTTTTCTTTTTGATGATTGGGGGGAGTTCTATTATATGTTTTAGACCAGCAGTTTCCAAACTATATCCTATTGGTTATGTATAATGTATAAATACAGTCGAACCTCGTTAAGTTATAGCTAAGCTGAGACCAGAAATCGAGTTAGCAAAAAGAGCGCAATAATAGACTTTTAAAAGTCCCGCTTTAAATGAGCCACTGTGATTGGCTCATTCTTGATTTACTATAATGGCTGCCAATTAATTAGCCAATCAGATGGAATTCATTATGGCGTAACTATAGTTACATCATAAATATTTTTAGGGGTACTTTCGAATGTTTACTAATTCGAATTTTTGATTAATTAAAATTGTATATGAGTCAAATTTTCTGAAGCGGGCCACTAAAAATCAACTAGTCGATTTCTATATCATCTTTTGCAGATTGCTGAAGGTTTATATGTCAATATTAATGTCTCCAAATATTTTTGGGTAATTTTCATTTTTGTAAAAATTATAAACAAATTAGTTTTAAGGCACATTTTGTATACACTGTTATAATTAGACTTTATTTATGGATTAGTTCAATTTTTAAATATAAAAGAATATTTATATGTTGCATAGGGGGTGCATCAAAAGAATAAGATACCAAATTCAATTATTAAGGAGTATGTGCAGTTCCAAACGAAATTTTGAGGACATGTAGGTAATTGTGTTATATAAATACATATAAAAACATGATATTCTAATTGTAGTAATTAGGGTTCAGTAATTACTTAAAAATATACTTCTTCAGTAAGCGCAACATAGGTCATAATCTTTATTTAAAAATTACATGTTGAAAGCTTTTCTGGGGTATTTCAATTTTAATTAAAATAAACATAATTCAAAATTCTGATACATAGTTTCACTGTATTTTAAATTTTAATATAATCAATGCTAATTCTTGTCTAAGTATTGGTTTAGATATAATCTAACATATGTAACATAATCAATTCTAAATATTTTCCAATTATACAATTAAAACTATGTACAAATAAGTCATAAAATTTATGGGTTTAAGATTTACAAATCAAAAATATTAATTTGAAAGAATTCATGATAGTCCAGTCAAAACTATCCATTATTATTGCAAATTGTATACTTCTATCTCAGAGCAATGCTGAATTCCTTGTGCCTGAGGGTATATTAATTAATTTTAATTGGTTTATAGTTAATTGTAACTACTCTAATTACTACATCATCTTTTTAAACTTATATTATAAACAAAGTAAAATGGTCCAGAATGACCAACACACCCCCGTTTTTGAAATAAGTGTCCTCATTAAAAATTTGTACATCAAAGACAACACTTTAAATAAGCAATTTAAAAATCTGCATAGACTGTTAAAAGTATGCATAGAAAAATTTTATTATGGTTAATTATAAGTCAAAATAAATATTAAAAAATTCTAAGTGGCCCAGAAAAGGATTAAAATGATTTATAATGATTTTTCTGTTTTAAATTATATTTAAAGTGTTTAGAAGAATTCCAAAAAAAAAAACACAATGTGGTATGTGCTATGGTCATTTTTCAGCCAAATATAAAACTGTTTAGATCTTAAATCGCCGAAACACATGCTACATTTTTATAATGTCATAAAACTGTATCCTTCTCGAGAAATGCAAATTACAACATCATCCTCAAAAGTCAAATTTGTCGAGCAATTAATGAGACGAAAACTTTTTTACAACTTCTTAAACGTTGCGTCTCGAAAGTTTTACACAGGCATTTATTATAACGCAAGAAAAACCTACTTTTATTCGCGAAAAGAAAAAAAAACCGTCCACGTTTCAGTTTTATTGCAATTGTAAGGAAATTCGCGCGCGCGGTCTCGCCGCCGTTACAGTTCCAAAGCGCGAAATAGAATTTTTCTAAATTTTTATCTTCCACATTTCGGCCTGTGACCTTTTGTGCCGGGTTACTCTTCGAATGGAAAGTGGTGTTATGTAAAATTTCGAGTTAATAGTAATTTATACTTGGCGTTTATTCGTCAGAATTTGTTTTTTATTGCAGCTACAAATTTTACAAGACGCTATTTACAATTCCTGCGATGTGGTAATCTGGCAAACGACGAAATCACTTTACTCTGAAATAATTTCGAAAAGTCTTCCTTTGTGCCCCTTTCGATCCCGTTAATTTGATTTAATTTATTTGAATTGATTTCAAATTATTTGAATTTAGTTGATTGGCCCCTACCCTTGTGGCTATGGTTACAGCGCTACGTACCCAATTCGAAAAATAGCGCCAAATTTAAATTGTATTTCCTAATACAGTAAAACCTCAATTATCCGGACTTATTGCGAAAATGAAACCTCGGTTTTTCTTACTAAATATTTTATTATTTTATTTTGTATTTCGCACAAAGCAGTGTTTTTGCTTTGTTTATTTTAAGATAATGCGCGACTGTTTTATTTAGCAATTAATATTTGTTGCGTTTTTGTAAACATATACCTAACAATTTGACCAAGTTTTTCCTATTAAAACGAGACGCTTTGTAATTGTGCTTAAAACCGAGTGTGCACATTCGAGCTCAAAGTGGCACATTCCGATCTCGGAATGAAGCGCGCCGCCCGCGTCGCGCTTCATTTGCCTCCCTCGCTCGGAAATGTGCCACTTTTCGCTCGAATGCGCACATCCTCGTATTCATTTAATTTAATTTAAAATATACGAGGTAGAGTGTTTTTTAATGAGTGGGAGCAAGTGAAAAGATACGAACATCATACATATACAAGCCCGAAAGAATAATTTGAAAATACGACATTGAAGAAAGTTGTATTTAATTTAATTGCGCTAAAGAAGTATAACTTCGAACGCGCGTCTATAAACACACGCTACGGAATTTTTTTTTTAAATTAACTTACGTTTTCATTTTGGCTTAGATTTTTCTTTTTGATGATTGGGGGGAGTTCTATTATATGTTTTAGACCAGCAGTTTCCAAACTATATCCTATTGGTTATGTATAATGTATAAATACAGTCGAACCTCGTTAAGTTATAGCCAAGCTGAGACCAGAAATCGAGTTAGCAAAAAGAGCGCAATAATAGACTTTTAAAAGTCCCGCTTTAAATGAGCCACTGTGATTGGCTCATTCTTGATTTACTATAATGGCTGCCAATTAATTAGCCAATCAGATGGAATTCATTATGGCGTAACTATAGTTACATCATAAATATTTTCAGGGGTACTTTCGAATGTTTGCTAATTCGCATTTTTGATTAATTAAAATTGTATATGAGTCAAATTTTCTGAAGCGGGCCACTAAAAATCAACTAGTCGATTTCTATATCATCTTTTGCAGATTGCTGAAGGTTTATATGTCAATATTAATGTCTCCAAATATTTTTGGGTAATTTTCATTTTTGTAAAAATTATAAACAAATTAGTTTTAAGGCACATTTTGTATACACTGTTATAATTAGACTTTATTTATGGATTAGTTCAATTTTTAAATATAAAAGAATATTTATATGTTGCATAGGGGGTGCATCAAAAGAATAAGATACCAAATTCAATTATTAAGGAGTATGTGCAGTTCCAAACGAAATTTTGAGGACATGTAGGTAATTGTGTTATATAAATACATATAAAAACATGATATTCTAATTGTAGTAATTAGGGTTCAGTAATTACTTAAAAATATACTTCTTCAGTAAGCGCAACATAGGTCATAATCTTTATTTAAAAAAATTACATGTTGAAAGCTTTTCTGGGGTACTTCGAATTTTATTTAAACATAATTAAAATTCTGATACATAGTTTCAACTGTATTCTTGAATTTTCTATACTGCTTTCTTTCTGAGTTGGTTTAGATATATATCTAACATATTAAATAATCAATTCTCAAAATTTCCAAATACAATTAAAACTATGTACAAAAAGTTAAATTGGGTTTGATTACAAATCAAAAATATTATTTGAAGAATTCATGTAGTCCAGCAAACTACCATTATTATTGCAAATTGTATACTTCTATCTCGAGCAATGCTGAATTCCTTGTTGGGGTATATTATTAAGTTTATAGTTAGTTGTAACTACTCTAATTACTACATCATCTTTTTAAACTTATATTATAAAGTAAAATGGTCCAGAATGACCAACACACCCCCCGTTTTTGAAATAAGTGTCCTCATTAAAAATTTGTACATCAAAGAAACACTTTAAATAAGCAATTTAAAAAATCTGCATAGACTGTTAAAAGTATGCATAGAAAAATTTTATTATGGTTAATTATAAGTCAAAATAAAAATTAAAAAATTCTAAGTGGCCCAGAAAAGTTTTCAATATTGTTTTATATAAGTAATGCATGTATCGAGCTATGTTGAATTCATTCTCGGAGTTCATTATTAAGTAAATACTTAATTCCAATTATTCTATCTATAGTATCTTGTTGTTTGATTCATATTATAAAACCAAACGGCTTAATAATGTCAAAATAACCACCGGTTCTTAAAATAGGTCCTTCTTTAAAAATTCATACATCAAAACCAACACTTTAACTAATCCATTTTAAAAATTTGCAAATACAATTAAAACTATGTATTAAATACTTAAATTGGGTTTAATTACAAATCAACAAAATTATTTAAAAAATTCTGATAGCCCAGCAAAGTTATTATCATTACTTTTTTAAATTTTACATATCGAGCCATGCTGAATTCTTTGTTGGGGTATATTATTAAGTATATAATTAATTGTAACTACTCTAATTACTACATCTTCTTTTTAGCCTTATATTATAAAGTAAAATGCCCCAGAATGACCCTACACCCTCCAGTTTTTAAAATAAGTGTCCTCACTAAAAATTTGTACATCAAAGTAACACTTTAAATAAGCAATTGAAAAAATTTGCATAGGCTGTTAAAACTATGCATAGAAAAGTTTTATTATGTTTAATTATAAGTCAAAAAAATAATTAAAAAATTCTAAGTGGCTCAGAGAAGTTTTCAATATTGTTTTATATAAGTCATGCATGTATCGGGCTATGTTGAATTCATTCTTGGAGTTCATTATTAAGTAAATACTTAATTCCAATTATTCTAACTATAATATCTTGTTGTTTGATTCATATGATAAAACCAAACGGCTTAATAATGTCAAAATAACCACCGGTTCTTAAAATAGGTCTCTTCTTTAAAAATTGATACATCAAAACCAACACTTTAAATAATCAATTTTAAAATTTGCAAATACAATTAAAACCATGTATCAAATACTTGAATTGGGTTTAATTACAAATCAACAAAATTATTTAAAAAATTCTGATAGCCCAGCAAAGTTATTACCATTACTTTTTTCAATTTTACATATCGAGCAATGCTGAATACCTTGTTGTGGTATAGTATTAAGTTTATAATTAATTGTAACTGCTCTAATTACTACATTTTTTATATAGACTTATCTTATAAAATAACATGCCCCAAAATAATTTTTAAAAGTGCTTCTTTTAAGTGTTTGTTTTTGTTCTACCAATTTTTAAATGGGGTGCCTATTTCAACAACAGGGATTTGTTTAAACATTTTAGAGGATCATAATTTTATTATATGAATCTAAAACCGAGATATTCAAATTATGGTAGTTATAATTAAGTATTTACTTACAAATACAGATCAACAGTTGAGGCAACATATGGCTCAATATGTGCATTATATAAAAATAATGTTGAAAACTTTGTTGGATTACCAGGAATTTTTTTAGTATTTTTCTTACTTATAATTATGCATAATCAAACTTTTCCATACATAATCTTAACCGTATTCCCAATTATTTTAAATTGCTTGCATTTTATGAGTTGGTTTTAAAATTTCAGTTCTTAATTAGGGGATATCTATTTAAAAAAAGAAACGCGAGGTTCTTTGGGCACTTTCAGGACATGTAGTTTTGCAATATTAATTTGCCTTCATATTTTTATTGCAGTGACCAGAGTTAAATAGTTATTGAGGAAAACATTCCAATTGTGCTTTCAACATTATTGGATATGTGCATTGTACAAAATGATTTTTGGAAATTTTGCTGTGGCACTTGGAATTTTTTAATTATTTTCTTGGCTTATAATTAAACATAACGAAACTGATATTTGAATTATAGTAGTTATAATTAAGTATTTTTGGATAACTTGATGTCGGATTTCGCCTGTATTTATACATAACGCACGAAACATAGTTTGGAAACTGCTGTTCTAATATACATAATAGAACTACTTCCTCTAATCCTCCAAAATAAAAATCTAAGCGAAAATGGGGGGCAATTTAATTCAAAAAAATACTTCAAAGAAATACTTCTTTGGCGTAACCGATTTAAATATAAATAAATTTAATAAATACGAGGATGTGCGCATTCGAGCGAAAAGTGGCACATTTCCGAGCGAGGGAGGCAAATGAAGCGCGACGCGGAGCGGCGCGCTTCATTTTCCCGAGATCGGAATGTGCCACTTTGAGCTCGAATGTGCACACTCGGTTTTAAGCACGATTCACAATGATCAATTTACTTTAAAAAAATTCAAGCAATTCTAAAACCGCGCTCTCAAAATGTCTTCTTTGGGCTTCGCTTATTTTTCATAATTTTTACTTTTTTCATTGCGAAATTGCCGCGAAATTAATTTGTATTGCAATAAGACGGCAAGAATGATTTTTTTCGATTATCCGAATTACCTGCAAGAATAATTAGTCCGGATAACCGAGTGTCCACTGTACTTATATTGTTTTCCAAAAAAAAATAGGTTCAAACACTTTTAATGCGTCTATTTTAGTATCGGAGCCATACAAAATCGGAAACGAATTACAAAAAGCAGAAGACCGCCTAATTTTATTATCACAAAGCGCGTTTCGCGATAAGAATATGGCTGATCCGGGTGGATTAAAAGCGGTTCAGATGAGTAGAGGCGGTCTGTTTGATTTTGATAAGAGGAAACGCACCTGACAACGGACATATTGTATTTTCCCGTGAAGAAACACGAACCCAAACCCCATTTCCATTTTCTGTTTGCGCTGGCTTATATTTTTCCGACATCCGACAGCCTGTTTCGATAACGAAACGCTGCCTTTCTCGAAATCCTCCGCGCGCAGCGCTTCTTTTTTCCCATTTTTTTCTAAAATTTATACGCGCAGACCCAAGACAAACACTTAAAACACAAGCAATGAATCACATCATTTTTGAAATAGATAGTTCTTATCCCTTTGTGAAGTGAATCAACAATTTTATCAGAGATAAGAGCGAGAAAAGAGGTTGTTTAATTTTAGAATAAAGGAAAAGGGTGTGCGCTTGTGATTTATTATTATTATAATGGAAAATAATTAGTAAATAAATTAATTGAATTTAGTTTGCTCGTCGTAAACTCGAAAAGTGCCCAGTGCCCGTTTCGCAAGCGTCGTATCGCAAACGAAATGGTAAGTATAATATTTTATTAAACAATTTATCAATATTTTTGTTGACCCCACGAAAATATTTGTCTCTGATTTCGAGCCGACGATTGTTCGAATATTTGCCAAGCATAATGGTCTCTCTATTTACACTCTTTGTTGTAATTTTTTTTTATTTGTTACACATAGCGCAAATTGAATGTATTTTTTATTGTTGTAGGAAGAATGCGAACTAAGGAAAAATACCGAAACGTTTACTCGGATCGTCAGCGCTTAGTGTTAGAAAGGGAGTTTCTTTTTTGCAACAAATTTCTCACGTTGCAACGCAAAACCGAACTGGCCGAAGATTTAGGCTTGTCGGAGCGACAAATTAAAATTTGGTTCCAAAATCGAAGGGCCAAAGATCGAAGGATCGTTAAGAAACACCTGAGAACTTTTCAGGACGACGGTTCTTTTGGAGGCGCCTCGAATTTAGTTTATAATTGTTTTTCCGATGGGGCCGAACAATTTTGATAATATGTTTAGTTAATTATAAGTTATTTTTTATTGAAATATTCACTTGTTGAAGTTTTAGTAAGGGGCAGCTTTGGTGGTCAGTTATTTTGCGTTCCTTGATCTGATTTTAGTTTTTTTTGGGAATTGAGTAAACAGCACCGGGGGTAAATATGGCAATTTTTAATTATTTTTGTGGTTTATCATCAAACATAGTGGAGTTAAAACAGTGTTCTTGAATTTTCAAAATTTCTTATTCAGGAGTTGGTTTTCATATAAAAATTCATATAGGGGGTAACTGTTTTAATAATAAGGCCTTGTCTAAACACTTTGAGAACATGTAGGTAATTGTGTTATATAAATATAAAAGCATGATATTCTAATTGTGGTAATTGGGGTTCAATAATTACTTAAAAATATACTTCTTTAATAAGTACAACATAGGTCATAATCTGTATTTAAAAAAAATTATATGTTAAAAGCTTTTCTGGGGTACTTCGAATTTTTTAATTGTTTTTCTGACTTATTTAAACATAATTAAATATTCTGATACATAGTTTCAACTGTATTCTTGAATTTTCTATACTGCTTTCTCCCTGAGTTGGTTTTGATATATGTCTAACATCTTATATAATCAATTTTCAAAATTTCCAAATACAAAAAGTTAAATTGGGTTTAATTACAAATCACAAATATTATTTGAAGAATTCATGTAGCCCAGCAAAGTTATTACCATTATTTTTACAAATTGAATACTCATATCTCGAGCAATGCTGAATTCCTTGTTGGGGTATATTATTAAGTTTATAGTTAATTGTAACTACTCTAATTACTACAGCTTTTTTTAGACTTATATGATAAAGCAAAATGCCTCAGAATGACCAAAACACCCCCCGTTTTTAAAATAAGTGTCCTCACTAAAAATTTGTACATCAAAGCAACACTTTAAGTAAGCAATTTAAAAAATTTGCATAGACTGTTAAAACTATGCATAGAAAAGTTTTATTGTATTTAATTATGAGTCAAAAATATAATTAAAAAATTCTAAATCGCCCAGGAAAGTTTTCAATATTGTTTTATATAAGTAATGCATATCTCGAGCTATGTTGAATCCATTTTTGAAGTTCATTATTAAGTAAATACTTAATTCCAATTATTATAACTATAATATCTTGTTGTTTGATTCATATGATAAAACCAAACGGCTTAATAATGTCAAAATAACCACCGGTTTTTAAAAGAGGTTCCTTCTTTAAAAGTTGATACATCAAAACCAACACTTGAAATAATCAATTTTAAAAATTTGCAAATACAATTAAAACTGTGCATCAAATCCTTGAATTGGGTTTAATTACAAATTAACAAAATTATTAAAAAATTCTGATAGCCCAGCAAAGTTATTACCATTACTTTTATAAATTGTACATATCGAGCAATGCTGAATTCCTTCTTGTGGTATATTATTAAGTTTATAATTAGTTGTAACTGCTCTAATTACTACATTTTTTATATAGACTTATCTTATAAAATAACATGCCCCAAAATAATTTTCAAAAGTGCTTCTTTTAAGTGTTTGTTTTTGTTCTACCAATTTTTAAATGGGGTGCCTATTTCAACAACATGGATTTGTTTAAACATTTTAGAGAATCATAATTTTATTATATGAATCTAAAACCGAGATATTTGTAATATAGTAGTTATAATTAAGTATATACTTACAAATACAGATCAACAGTTGAGGCAACATATGGCTCAATATGTGCATTATATAAAAATAATGTTGAAAACTTTGTTGGATTACCAGGAATTTTTTTAGTATTTTTCTTACTTATAATTATGCATAATCAAACTTTTCCATACATAATCTTAACCGTATTCCCAATTATTTTAAATTGCTTGCATTTTATGAGTTGGTTTTAAAATTTCAGTTCTTAATTGGGGGTATCTATTTAAAAAAAGAAACGCGAGGTTCTTTAGGCACTTTCAGGACATGTAGTTCTACGATATGAATTTGTCCACATATTTTTATTGCAGTGACTACTGTTAAATAGTTATTGATGAAAACATTCCAATTGTGCTTTCAACATTATTGCATACGTGCATTGTATAAAATGATTTTTGGAAACTTTGCTGTGGCACTTGGAATTTTTTAATAATTAAACATAATGAAACTGTTCCATGCATAGTATTAACCGTTTTTGTGAATTTCCCCAATTGATTGTTATGAATGTTGCTTTTGAACTTTTAAAGGGGATACTTATTTTAAAAACAAAGGGTTTGTAAACACCTTAGGGTTGGTTTTCTTTATTAATGTAATTGTTTAAACAATATATTTTAATTTATGTCGGTATGGTTAAGCACTTATTTAATAATATACTCCAACTATAAGAGCAATACAGTTCAATATATGCATTGCACTTATAAAAATTATGTTAAAAACTTTGCTGGGCTATCCCGAATTTTTTTCTTGCTTTCATGGTTTATGATTACATCTAATCCAAGACTTTCGTCCAGGTTTAATCGGATTTATTGATGTATTCATTATAAATCATAATAAAGTTTTTTCATCCATAATTTTAACTATATTCAAGAATTTTCAAAATTACTCATTATTAATATATCAATTCTTTAAGGGGGGTCTTTCTTTTAGTAACAAACGGTGTTTTAAACACCATGAAGACTTGTGGTTTTTTATTATGAGTGCAAGAACGAGTTATGTTTAAATTATTGCTTTGAGTTAAGTACTTACTTAACAATATACCATGACATTAAATGCAACTTAACTCCACATGTGCATTATTGAATTAAAGTAACGAAACAAAGTTCAAAATTAATTTAACAGCTTTATGCAGACTTTTCGGGAACTGATTATGATTTTTCTTCAAACATAATCAAACACTAATGTGCCTTGTTTTTAATTCAATTACTTTTAGTCTTTCTGTTAACGTTAAATCTTCAGCAAGTGAATATTGTATTAAACTTAGAAGCTTAGTTTATAAACATTAACAATAAATAACATGTATTTTGTACGAATTAAAGTATGCTCAGTCTCAATTCTTTGATTTCGATGGAAACGAATCTCTCCCAAACGCCAAAGACTTTTATTCAGAAAAACCTTTTGTTACAGGAAAAACTCGGACAAAAGACAAGTACCGAGTAGTCTATACAGATCACCAGAGAGTGGAGCTCGAAAAAGAGTTTTATTACAGTCGATACATCACGATTCGCCGTAAAGCAGAGTTAGCGTCCAATTTAGGTTTATCTGAGCGCCAGGTAAAAATTTGGTTTCAAAACCGAAGAGCCAAAGAACGCAAACAGGTGAAAAAAAGAGAGGAGCTCCATCAGAAGGAAAACTCTACCATAATCCACCCTCAACAACATTCCAGTCTGTTGCAGCAAAATCAACATCCAAATACGGTCACACATCCCATCGTTCCCGTTCCTGTCGGACCGCTTATGTGACCTGTAAAGAATTTTTCAACCCCCGATTGGTTCGCTTGCGACGAAGACACCAACGCTACTATCATTTTGTGATTGTTTTAATCTTACACACCCCCCCTTTTCTTTTTATTTCTTCTTTCTTTTAGACTTGGTAAAAGTGGACCGATGCTTGGCTAGGAAGAGATCTGATTAAAAAGAAGTGTTATGTGCAATTGTGTTATTAGAGCAACATTTTTACGAAGAAAAAGTGCAATAGTCTGCAAACGATCTCGATTTAAAGGATGGCTTTTGATTGTTCTGGATATTTCTTAGGGGGCACTTGAATTAGGAATAATATAAAGCGTACAGTTTTTCTTGTTTGACGAAAGTGTTGCACATTTATTGTTAATGGAATTTTAGATGAGATTTTTTAATGAATATAATAAATAATAGTTTTAGGGTTCTCGGAAAGTATTACGAATTATTAAGAGTGCTTGTTGAGGGTTATAATTATGTAAGTAGGACATTTTACAGATTTTTAATATAATTACGTAAGTTATCCTTTTTTTCTCTTATTTTCTTGAGAGTTGCACGACTTATTGGTATTTTGTGTTTATTATTTTATTATTATTTTTTTCCAATAAAGTTATCAATAAAACGCATTCGGAAAAATCTCAAGTTTCTTGGTGAAATAGATATAATTTCTGATTACTCAAGATTAACTCAATTATTTCGAAAAATTTCAGTAATTTATGTTAAAAAACCTTTTGAACTTTTTGTGGGAGCTAAATAAGTAGTTGAGAAGTACTTGTGGTGTGGATATTTTGGAAATAAAAGAAACGTGGAGTTGTCTGTTAAAGCGAAACAAAGTGTGGCTTGAGTCATCCCTTGAGTGTAATAGTTGTAACGGCATTGGAACGAGTCGGAGTCAACCCCCTTGTGTTTTCATTCTTTTCAACCCCGAAATACAAATTTTAGTTACTTATCCCAATTACACAAAGCTGACTCTTAATCCTACGGGTTATAAAGGAGATACAGTTCGCATTAAATTAGGTACAAATTAGGTTTTTCGAAGCATGCCTTTTGCGATTTTATTTGTCGACATATGTTCGAGGAAGTGAAAAGAAAAAGTCTTAACGCATTAGAAATTTTGCCCGAAGCTCTTGTGCGAACATAAAAAAATTTATTGCAACAAATTTGTTTCTTTATGTCTTCAAAAATATTTGGAAACGAGAAACAGTTTAAATTGTATAACAATTATCGATATGTTAAAATTTAATTTTATTGCTTCTAATTGTTTTATTACTTCTGTTGGCATATGTCTCGGCAATTATTTCTGTTTTTTTTAAAGGAACGCCGTTACTTATATTTAAAAAAAAAGAAAGAATTGAGTTTGCAAACTTGAGACGTTTTAAAAAGGGATTTGATTGGGTTCGGCGTTGAGTGTTTTTGAAAAAATTTGGATTTGTGGCGAAACGTGTTTAAAAGTGCGTTGCCTGCTGGTCGAATGAGGACCTACAATAAAACCCATCTTTCCAACATTGTTATCTGTAATTCTATAAAATTTTATGGCGTTGGGCATTGAAAAGTTTATTGCATCGGTATTTCGAGATGCACCTATTTTGGAATTCGGTTTTGGAAAGGGTCACTTTTATTATGGGGAAAAAGAGACATCAGCATATTCGGCGGTATCCTCCAATTCTCTTCTTGATTGCTTTACGAAAAAAATGTATTTCGGGTACACTTTCTTATTCTGTTTGCTTTGGGCTTTAATCATTTTTTAGATTAATTAAATACTCTGTTACTTAGTTTATTATTACTTTTGGGACTCTTTAAACATTTGTTACCTGATTACTTTTTGAATAATCTTTAAGCACGACTTCGTATTAAAGTTCCATTAATTGAGCCCCAAAATTCAAATTGGACAAAGAAAATTGTGTAAGTAAAAGAAGATCACCGATTTTAATCATGTAAAGCACCTATTGTGATAAATAATTTATTATTTTTAGAAATAGCCGATTAATATTTGGCAATTATTAAAAATTCATCGATTTAAAGTCCTGGGACTGGATTAAAAATTAAAATGCGACGAACGAAAACAATTATTTTAGAGAATTGTGAAAGTAAAAATAAATCACCGATTTTAATCGTGCAAAATATTTCAAAGTACATTTATTGAGGTTGTTGATAACTCTTTTTATCTGTAGACATAAAAAATCAATAATTTACAGTTTAAATATATCTCTATAAATAAACAAATTCAATTTTATAAACACGGTCTTATAAACAACACGGAAATGTCGCTCTCGGTGGAAGATGTTAACAAATTATCCAGCGACCAGTTTATTAAATTATTCGGGAATGTGGTTGAACATTATCCCTCTGCAGCAATTGGAATTTTGAAGAAACGACCTTTTCAAGAAGTAAACGATATTTCCACATCAATAAATAATTATTTAAATCTTACAACGACAAATGGTGAGCTATCCTTG
This sequence comes from Sinopyrophorus schimmeli, assembly GCA_036325965.1. NCBI lineage: Eukaryota > Metazoa > Arthropoda > Insecta > Coleoptera > Elateridae > Sinopyrophorus > Sinopyrophorus schimmeli. The sequence goes on along the minus strand of JARFIZ010000329.1, from coordinate 912,390 downwards.
TAATATATCTTCCATTAAGATTTTAATTGATTAATGTTATAGAAAAAGAAAAAATTTTGGGACTACATCCCGATTTAGCAGGACGTTTATTAGATTCTGGAAATCTGACGATTGAATCTACAGAAGAACAAAAAAGTATAGGATTAAATAAGATTTCCACAGAATGTAAACGAATTTTAACTAAACACAACGAAGAGTAAGTCTTAGGACTTTGAGAATTCATTTAACTTATTACTTATTGCAATTTTAAGGTACAGAAATAAATTTGGCTTTCCCTTTGTAATCTGTGCGCGACAGAATGACTTAACAACAATTTTAAAAGCGATGGAATCCAGATTAAAAAATGATAAAAGCGAAGAACTTATAATAGGAATGGAAGAAGTTAAAAAAATAAGTAAACTTCGTATTTTTTCCATTGTAAAAATTGAATAACATTAGAATCTACTCTAAAGAAACAAATTAATCCACAAGGTACTAGTAAATAAAATCTCTTAAATTAATAACTTATTACAAATGATTTTTAATGGACAAACACCAATTTTTTAAGGAATACACACATATTATTTTAATTCTTATTAAAATACAAAGCTTAAAGTATTCCCAAAGACTTCTCGACCATAGCATGAGGTTGCCCAGCCACTTCCTTAAACTCGGCCAAATTGTATACATCCTCCGGCACAATTTCTAAGTCTCTTCCCGTTAAAACATCCAACATAACATTAGACGACTGCAGAAAAGGTAATCTTCCTATTTTGTTTGCAGATTTTAATTCCATTCCTATTCGAAGTGGTGCATGTAAGCCCTGTGTGTTTCTCAGAATTGCCATGTCCATATCTTGCTTGTTTTTGAAGTGCTACAATGCAAAATTACGTTACTACCGAAACCAGGTGTACGCCTAAGGAATTCTTACATTTCTCTCTGATGGTATGAGAGGATGAACACCAACAAACTGTTTGGTATTAGCTAAGCCTGTGTACATAGTAGAAGGCACCCCATAACTACTAATAGGGGCTGAAACCTCTTCCAAAGGTGCAGGTTTTACTTTGATGGGTGGTAAAGCAAAACTCTACAAAATTAATAGAGAACGATTAATTAACTTTATGAATTACAAAGATAAACTACTCACCATTTTAATTAATATAAAATACAAGTAATAGAACTTTCAAGTAAACAAAACGTGAGTTGAAATTAGTATGATCTGAAGTTGGCGCCGTCAAATTTGCTTTGTCAGAGTTGCATTCCATAAAAATTTCCCCTCATTTTTTGATCTAATGGGATCGAATTCAAAATGGTTGCCTGTAGGTTTTGGAAGTAGGAGGGAGCAAGTAGTTCTCATAACAATAACATTAAATACGTCTTTATTTTAATATATTTAGATAAAGGTATGAGTTATGTATAATATACATTTTCAACTACTTGTGGAAATAATATTACTACATTAATCTGAAGGTCTGTAACAGGTTTTATTTTTTAATTAAACATCAACTATTTTTCTAATATTCTAATTTTAGGCAAAAGCAGATGGTTTCCAATTGATCAAAGTATTATTAAGGGTAGTCGTACAATTGCTTTAATCATGGATTATGAATTACCATCAGAGTTTGACTTAATTGTTGTGGGAACTGGTAATCGCAGAACTCTTCATCTTAAATGTTTAATCTAATACAATCCATTCATTTTAGGAATGATCGAGTCTATTATAGCAGCTGCTGCAAGTAGAATTGGTAAACGTGTATTACACATAGATAGGTAAAAGAAAATAATCAACGATTCCTTTTTAATGCTTTACATTTGTAGCAACAATTATTATGGAGGATTATGGGCTTCTTTTAATCTAGACACCATTTCAAAGATTGATGGAAACATAAGGGCTAATCTTGAGATCGAAGTAAATACAACAGAATTAATAAAAACTTCAGAAACTTTATATGCAGTTGGAAATGATTTATTTAATATTTCTATTCAATCTCAATCGTGGTACATTCCAGAGTAAGCTACTTTACTCCTAAATTAATGTAATAATAGTTAATCTAACTCTTAGATCCTCTAAAAAGAAGGATGACTTAGAAGAATTAAATGCAAATTCAGATCTTATTGAAAAAGTTGATCAAGAAAATGATGAGAAATCTGAAGAACCTTTAACAAGAGAAACACTACTGAAGAGTTCTCGAAAATTTAATATAGATCTTGCCCCAAAAGTAAATAGTCTTAAGTTAGTGCAATAAGAATGTAAATTAATTAATCTTAATTGTAGTTACATTTTGCCAGAGGTGATTTCGTGGAGCTTTTAATTTCTTCTAATATAGCAAGATATTCGGAATTTAGGAGTGTTAGTCGAGTATTGACTTGGTTGAATGGTGCTTTAGAAGTTGTCCCTTGCTCTAGATCGGATGTCTTTTCAAGTACAAAGGTTTCAGTTATAGAAAAACGAATGTTGATGAAGTTATTAACTTCCTGTGTGGATGGAGATGAAAATGAATTTAATGGTGCACCATATTAATATTTCATATCGCAAATAATAATTATAGATATTTTAGGGTACGAAAATAAAGCTTTTCGGGCTTATTTGAAAGACAAAAAATTAACTGATAATTTAGTGCATTATGTTTTGTATGCAATTGGGATGTCGACGGATACCACCCCATGTTTGCAAGGTGTGGAAAACACAAAGAGATTTCTTGGGAGTTTAGGTCGCTTCGGAAAAACACCTCTTTTATATTCCATGTATGGAAGTGGCGAAATTGCGCAAGCCTTTTGTAGGTAATTTTTTATAATCACTTTATAAATTACATTTTAATAATTATTGTTTTGGACAGATTAAGCGCTGTGTTTGGTGGTATTTATGCTCTAAGTCAACCCTTAAATGGATTTATATTTGATGATGAAAACAATTTTAAGAGTCTTCTTTGTGGTTGCCAGAGATTGAGTGCTTCACAAATTGTAATGAGTGCTGAGTATTTACCCAAACACTTTATTAAATTTAAAATAACAGAATACATTTCAAGAGGAATATTTATAACTAATAAGTACATCTCTATATAATAATTTAATTATTATAATTTATCTATTTTAATCTAATTGTAGATCTATTTTAAAAGGTGAAAAGGAACATTTAACTCTTCTCTTATTTCCATCTTCCGATGGAAAACAATTATGTACTGTCTTAGAAGTGGGTTCACTCACAGGAACTTGTCTCAAAGACTATTGTGAGCGTTTTTATTTTGAATAATATTTTAATACATATTTTGTTTTAAGATATCGTACATTTATATACAAAACAATGTGTAAATCCAGAAGAAGATTTAAAAGAGTATGTGAACAAATTGTTTTATACAAAGGAAAGAAAACCAAATAGCAGTTCTGCTGACGATAATGTTCCAGAGATTTTATGGTCTTTTTATTATTCAGTCCCAAATATTTTCGATGGTAATTTACGTGATGAAATGCCAAACAATGTTTTTGTATGCCCGGGTCCTGAGTTGGACTTGGATTATGATCCTGCAATTACAAAGGTGATCAATCTATTAAGATTTTGAGGATGTATTTATTAATCGTGCTTTTAAGGCAAAAGAAGTCTTTTTTGCGTTGTATCCAGATGAAGAATTTCTTCCCAGGGCACCAGATCCTGAGGATATCATAATTGAAGGGGAAGATAATAATAATATCATTGGGGAAGGCGATAATGTAGATCAATTAGAAAATGCGAACGTGCAGAATGTTAATACGGGCGTAATTAATGAGAAAAATATCAATCCTGACATTGGAGATTCAGAGTAGAGCTATAATTATTTATTTAATTATATTTATATATTTACATATATGCTACAGCTAATATTTATTTCTAAAGTAGTGAAATAAATCTTGTTGGAATTTACAGATTGAATATTATCTCTTATTATTTAATTAACATTCTTGATTTCAGATGAGGAATTGTCGATCATAAACTAAATATCAAGGGTCTAATTAAAATAAAGTAAGAACAAATACGGTCGTAATACCCTGTATTATGTTTTTCCTTTAACAAAATAAATCAATAATTTTATTCAAAATAATCGAGGTGCTTTTAGTTGGCCTTATCGCTTTTGATATGTGACTTAGCTTCGGGGTCTACGTAAATCAGCACTTACATAAAACTTTCGATTTCTGAATCATTTTTCAATATACAACGAAGTCGAACGGATGTGTTTTAAGTATTATTATAAATTAGTCCATCTAATATTCGTTACAACCCTTCATTTAAGGTATATAGTAATTCTAACGATTTCTTTTATACTCTGCACATTTCGTAAAAAATTTCAGCTAATAATTATATATTTATTAATTCTATTTTCTTATGTGTTTAGGAGGATTCGAATTTCAGCGTCAACAGTGCGAAGGCAATTCCGACGAGCTAAACGAAGGTATCGGCCAAAGACACCACGTCTGCTATCGGACTTCTTTCAGTCGGACCCTCGGACTATGATTTCCAGCTATTTGTGGAACTTGATATCAGGTAACTTACCTTTGCGGTCTGCGGATATGACGCATATCAGCACTTACATAAAACTTTCGATTTCTGAATCAGTTTTCAATAAACATCGAAGCCGAACGGTTGTGTGTTAATAATTATTATAAATTAGTGAATTGCTTTATATTGGAAGGGGATGTTCCTACGTACCCCTAGCGACTATAGCCGGTGTCATTTCCTGGCGCTGTCGCTCCAAAATAAAAATTTTCGATAAAACTAAATAAATCAAAAACATACCCCCTTGTCTCACAAAAAAAATCGTAGCGTCCTTATTTTCGATACAATCACTACAAGCGAGACGGATTCGGAATTCTGGGACTTTTCTACATAAGATACATATAAAATAAGTACAGGGCGCGACGAAAATTTTTTGAAAATTAAAAATCACAATTTTTCGGCCTCATTTTGGCACGATTTTGAACTTTAAAAAAATTCTAGCGCCGTTATTTTTGGACGGATCTTTAAAAACTATTCAGAATTGGATTTGGCAGCCTTTTTGGCTTCGGATAGGCCTAAGAAATCGTAGGCGTGCTATTCCAGAGCTTTGGGAAAACGTTTTCAAAATTCAAAATCGATGGGTTTTAACCCATGTATTTTTGATAAAAAATGAAAAAAATAGAATTGCTTTATATTGCGAGGCGACGTTCCTACGTACCCCTAGTGACTATAACCGGTGTTATTTCCCCGCGCTTCCCCTCTAAAATAAAAATTTTCGATACAAACTAAATGAATAGAAATACGTACCCCTTGATTCACAAAAAAAATCGTAGCGCTCTTATTTTCGATCCAATCATTAGAAACGACACGGATTCGGAATCCTGAGGACTTTTTACATAAGATACATGTATAATATGTATAGGGTGCGACGTTAATTTTTCGAAAATAAAAAATTGCGATTTTTAGCGCTCATTTTGAGCCAATTTTGAACTTTCAAAAAATTGTAGCGCCGTTATTTGTGGACGGATCTTTAAAAACTATTCAGAATCGGATTTGGCCGCCTTTTTGGCTTCGGATGGGCCCATAAGAAACCTTAGGCGTGCTATTCCAGAGCTTTGGGAAAACGTTTTGAAAATTCAAAATCGATGGGTTTTAACCCATGTATTTTTGATAAAAAATGAAAAAAATAGAATTGCTTTATATTGCGAGGCGACGTTCCTACGTACCCCTAGTGACTATAACCGGTGTTATTTCCCCGCGCTTCCCCTCTAAAATAAAAATTTTCGATACAAACTAAATGAATAGAAATACGTACCCCTTGATTCACAAAAAAAATCGTAGCGCTCTTATTTTCGATCCAATCATTAGAAACGACACGGATTCGGAATCCTGAGGACTTTTTACATAAGATACATGTATAATATGTATAGGGTGCGACGTTAATTTTTCGAAAATAAAAAATTGCGATTTTTAGCGCTCATTTTGAGCCAATTTTGAACTTTCAAAAAATTGTAGCGCCGTTATTTGTGGACGGATCTTTAAAAACTATTCAGAATCGGATTTGGCCGCCTTTTTGGCTTCGGATAGGCATAAGAAACCTTAGGCGTGCTATTCCAGAGCTTTGGGAAAACGTTTTGAAAATTCAAAATCGATGGGTTTTAACCCATGTATTTTTGATAAAAAATGAAAAAAATAGAATTGCTTTATATTGCGAGGCGACGTTCCTACGTACCCCTAGTGACTATAACCGGTGTTATTTCCCCGCGCTTCCCCTCTAAAATAAAAATTTTCGATACAAACTAAATGAATAGAAATACGTACCCCTTGATTCACAAAAAAAATCGTAGCGCTCTTATTTTCGATCCAATCATTAGAAACGACACGGATTCGGAATCCTGAGGCCTTTTTACATAAGATACATGTATAATATGTATAGGGTGCGACGTTAATTTTTCGAAAATAAAAAATTGCGATTTTTAGCGCTCATTTTGAGCCAATTTTGAACTTTCAAAAAATTGTAGCGCCGTTATTTGTGGACGGATCTTTAAAAACTATTCAGAATCGGATTGGCCGCCTTTTTGGCTTCGGATAGGCATAAGAAACCTTAGGCGTGCTATTCCAGAGCTTTGGGAAAACGTTTTGAAAATTCAAAATCGATGGGTTTTAACCCATGTATTTTTGATAAAAAATGAAAAAAATAGAATTGCTTTATATTGCGAGGGGACGTTCCTACGTACCCCTAGTGACTATAACCGGTGTTATTTCCCCGCGCTTCCCCTCTAAAATAAAAATTTTCGATACAAACTAAATGAATAGAAATACGTACCCCTTGATTCACAAAAAAAATCGTAGCGCCCTTATTTTCGATCCAATCATTACAAACGACACGGATTCGGAATCCTGAGGCTTTTTTACATAAGATACATGTATAATATGTATAGGGTGCGACGTTAATTTTTCGAAAATAAAAATTGCGATTTTAGAGCTCATTTTGAGCCAATTTTGAACTTTCAAAAATTGTAGCGCCGTTATTTGTGGACGGATCTTTAAAACTATTCAGAATCGGATTTGGCAGCCTTTTGGCTTCGGATAGGCCTAAGAAACCGTAGGCGTGCTATTCCAGAGCTTTGGGAAAACGTTTTGAAAATTCAAAATCGATGGGTTTTAACCCATGTATTTTGATAAAAATGAAAAAATAGAATTGCTTTATATTGCGAGGCGACGTTCCTACGTACCCCTAGTGACTATAACCGGTGTCATTTCCCGCGCTTCCTCTAAAATAAAAATTTTCGATACAAACTAAATGAATAGAAATACGTACCCCTTGATTCACAAAAAATCGTAGCGCCCTTATTTTCGATCCAATCATTACAAACGACACGGATTCGGAATCCTGAGGCTTTTTACATAAGATACATGTATAATATGTATAGGGTGCGACGTTAATTTTTCGAAAATAAAAATTGCGATTTTAGCGCTCATTTTGAGCCAATTTTGAACTTTCAAAAATTGTAGCGCCGTTATTTGTGGACGGATCTTTAAAACTATTCAGAATCGGATTTGGCAGCCTTTTGGCTTCGGATAGGCCTAAGAAACCGTAGGCGTGCTATTCCAGAGCTTTGGGAAAACGTTTTGAAAATTCAAAATCGATGGGTTTTAACCCATGTATTTTGATAAAAATGAAAAAATAGAATTGCTTTATATTGCGAGGCGACGTTCCTACGTACCCCTAGTGACTATAACCGGTGTCATTTCCCGCGCTTCCTCTAAAATAAAAATTTTCGATACAAACTAAATGAATAGAAATACGTACCCCTTGATTCACAAAAAATCGTAGCGCCCTTATTTTCGATCCAATCATTACAAACGACACGGATTCGGAATCCTGAGGCTTTTTACATAAGATACATGTATAATATGTATAGGGTGCGACGTTAATTTTTCGAAAATAAAAATTGCGTTTTTTAGAGCTCATTTTGAGCCAATTTTGAACTTTCAAAAATTGTAGCGCCGTTATTTGTGGACGGATCTTTAAAACTATTCAGAATCGGATTTGGCAGCCTTTTGGCTTCGGATAGGCCTAAGAAACCGTAGGCGTGCTATTCCAGAGCTTTGGGAAAACGTTTTGAAAATTCAAAATCGATGGGTTTTAACCCATGTATTTTGATAAAAATGAAAAAATAGAATTGCTTTATATTGCGAGGCGACGTTCCTACGTACCCCTAGTGACTATAACCGGTGTCATTTCCCGCGCTTCCCCTCTAAAATAAAAATTTTCGATACAAACTAAATGAATAGAAATACGTACCCCTTGATTCACAAAAAAAATCGTAGCGCTCTTATTTTCGATCCAATCATTAGAAACGACACGGATTCGGAATCCTGAGGACTTTTTACATAAGATACATGTATAATATGTATAGGGTGCGACGTTAATTTTTCGAAAATAAAAAATTGCGATTTTTAGCGCTCATTTTGAGCCAATTTTGAACTTTCAAAAAATTGTAGCGCCGTTATTTGTGGACGGATCTTTAAAAACTATTCAGAATCGGATTCGGCCGCCTTTTTGGCTTCGGATAGGCATAAGAAACCTTAGGCGTGCTATTCCAGAGCTTTGGGAAAACGTTTTGAAAATTCAAAATCGATGGGTTTTAACCCATGTATTTTTGATAAAAAATGAAAAAAATAGAATTGCTTTATATTGCGAGGCGACGTTCCTACGTACCCCTAGTGACTATAACCGGTGTTATTTCCCCGCGCTTCCCCTCTAAAATAAAAATTTTCGATACAAACTAAATGAATAGAAATACGTACCCCTTGATTCACAAAAAAAATCGTAGCGCTCTTATTTTCGATCCAATCATTAGAAACGACACGGATTCGGAATCCTGAGGACTTTTTACATAAGATACATGTATAATATGTATAGGGTGCGACTTTAAATTTTTTCGAAAATAAAAATTGCGATTTTAGCGCTCATTTTGAGCCAATTTTGAACTTTCAAAAATTGTAGCGCCGTTATTTGTGGACGGATCTTTAAAAACTATTCAGAATCGGATTGGCCGCCTTTTGGCTTCGGATAGGCATAAGAAACCTTAGGCGTGCTATTCCAGAGCTTTGGGAAAACGTTTTGAAAATTCAAAATCGATGGGTTTTAACCCATGTATTTTGATAAAAATGAAAAAATAGAATTGCTTTATATTGCGAGGCGACGTTCCTACGTACCCCTAGTGACTATAACCGGTGTTATTTCCCGCGCTTCCCTCTAAAATAAAAATTTTCGATACAAACTAAATGAATAGAAATACGTACCCCTTGATTCACAAAAAATCGTAGCGCTCTTATTTTCGATCCAATCATTAGAAACGACACGGATTCGGAATCCTGAGGCTTTTTACATAAGATACATGTATAATATGTATAGGGTGCGACGTTAATTTTTCGAAAATAAAAATTGCGATTTTAGCGCTCATTTTGAGCCAATTTTGAACTTTCAAAAATTGTAGCGCCGTTATTTGTGGACGGATCTTTAAAACTATTCAGAATCGGATTTGGCCGCCTTTTGGCTTCGGATAGGCATAAGAAACCTTAGGCGTGCTATTCCAGAGCTTTGGGAAAACGTTTTGAAAATTCAAAATCGATGGGTTTTAACCCATGTATTTTGATAAAAATGAAAAAATAGAATTGCTTTATATTGCGAGGCGACGTTCCTACGTACCCCTAGTGACTATAACCGGTGTTATTTCCCGCGCTTCCTCTAAAATAAAAATTTTCGATACAAACTAAATGAATAGAAATACGTACCCCTTGATTCACAAAAAATCGTAGCGCTCTTATTTTCGATCCAATCATTAGAAACGACACGGATTCGGAATCCTGAGGCTTTTTACATAAGATACATGTATAATATGTATAGGGTGCGACGTTAATTTTCGAAAATAAAAATTGCGATTTTAGCGCTCATTTTGAGCCAATTTTGAACTTTCAAAAATTGTAGCGCCGTTATTTGTGGACGGATCTTTAAAACTATTCAGAATCGGATTTGGCCGCCTTTTGGCTTCGGATAGGCATAAGAAACCTTAGGCGTGCTATTCCAGAGCTTTGGGAAAACGTTTTGAAAATTCAAAATCGATGGGTTTTAACCCATGTATTTTGATAAAAATGAAAAAATAGAATTGCTTTATATTGCGAGGCGACGTTCCTACGTACCCCTAGTGACTATAACCGGTGTTATTTCCCGCGCTTCCTCTAAAATAAAAATTTTCGATACAAACTAAATGAATAGAAATACGTACCCCTTGATTCACAAAAAATCGTAGCGCTCTTATTTTCGATCCAATCATTAGAAACGACACGGATTCGGAATCCTGAGGCTTTTTACATAAGATACATGTATAATATGTATAGGGTGCGACGTTAATTTTTCGAAAATAAAAATTGCGATTTTAGCGCTCATTTTGAGCCAATTTTGAACTTTCAAAAATTGTAGCGCCGTTATTTGTGGACGGATCTTTAAAACTATTCAGAATCGGATTCGGCCGCCTTTTTGGCTTCGGATAGGCATAAGAAACCTTAGGCGTGCTATTCCAGAGCTTTGGGAAAACGTTTTGAAAATTCAAAATCGATGGGTTTTAACCCATGTATTTTTGATAAAAATGAAAAAATAGAATTGCTTTATATTGCGAGGCGACGTTCCTACGTACCCCTAGTGACTATAACCGGTGTTATTTCCCGCGCTTCCCTCTAAAATAAAAATTTTCGATACAAACTAAATGAATAGAAATACGTACCCCTTGATTCACAAAAAATCGTAGCGCTCTTATTTTCGATCCAATCATTAGAAACGACACGGATTCGGAATCCTGAGGCTTTTTACATAAGATACATGTATAATATGTATAGGGTGCGACGTTAATTTTTCGAAAATAAAAATTGCGATTTTAGCGCTCATTTTGAGCCAATTTTGAACTTTCAAAAATTGTAGCGCCGTTATTTGTGGACGGATCTTTAAAAACTATTCAGAATCGGATTTGGCCGCCTTTTGGCTTCGGATAGGCCTAAGAAACCGTAGGCGTGCTATTCCAGAGCTTTGGGAAAACGTTTTGAAAATTCAAAATCGATGGGTTTTAACCCATGTATTTTGATAAAAATGAAAAAATAGAATTGCTTTATATTGCGAGGCGACGTTCCTACGTACCCCTAGTGACTATAACCGGTGTCATTTCCCGCGCTTCCTCTAAAATAAAAATTTTCGATACAAACTAAATGAATAGAAATACGTACCCTTGATTCACAAAAAATCGTAGCGCCCTTATTTTCGATCCAATCATTAGAAACGACACGGATTCGGAATCCTGAGGCTTTTTACATAAGATACATGTATAATATGTATAGGGTGCGACGTTAATTTTTCGAAAATAAAAATTGCGATTTTAGCGCTCATTTTGAGCCAATTTTGAACTTTCAAAAATTGTAGCGCCGTTATTTGTGGACGGATTTTTAAAAAACTATTCAGAATCGGATTTGGCAGCCTTTTGGCTTCGGATAGGCCTAAGAAACCTAGGCGTGCTATTCCAGAGCTTTGGGAAAACGTTTTGAAAATTCAAAATCGATGGGTTTTAACCCATGTATTTTGATAAAAATGAAAAAATAGAATTGCTTTATATTGCGAGGCGACGTTCCTACGTACCCCTAGTGACTATAACCGGTGTCATTTCCCGCGCTTCCTCTAAAATAAAAATTTTCGATACAAACTAAATGAATAGAAATACGTACCCTTGATTCACAAAAAATCGTAGCGCCCTTATTTTCGATCCAATCATTAGAAACGACACGGATTCGGAATCCTGAGGCTTTTTACATAAGATACATGTATAATATGTATAGGGTGCGACGTTAATTTTTCGAAAATAAAAATTGCGATTTTAGCGCTCATTTTGAGCCAATTTTGAACTTTCAAAAATTGTAGCGCCGTTATTTGTGGACGGATCTTTAAAACTATTCAGAATCGGTTTTGGGCCCAGCCTTTTGGCTTCGGATAGGCCTAAGAAACCTTAGGCGTGCTATTCCAGAGCTTTGGGAAAACGTTTTGAAAATTCAAAATCGATGGGTTTTAACCCATGTATTTTGATAAAAATGAAAAAATAGAATTGCTTTATATTGCGAGGCGACGTTCCTACGTACCCCTAGTGACTATAACCGGTGTCATTTCCCGCGCTTCCTCTAAAATAAAAATTTTCGATACAAACTAAATGAATAGAAATACGTACCCCTTGATTCACAAAAAATCGTAGCGCTCTTATTTTCGATCCAATCATTAGAAACGACACGGATTCGGAATCCTGAGGCTTTTTACATAAGATACATGTATAATATGTATAGGGTGCGACGTTAATTTTTCGAAAATAAAAATTGCGATTTTAGCGCTCATTTTGAGCCAATTTTGAACTTTCAAAAATTGTAGCGCCGTTATTTGTGGACGGATCTTTAAAACTATTCAGAATCGGATTTGGCAGCCTTTTGGCTTCGGATAGGCCTAAGAAACCTTAGGCGTGCTATTCCAGAGCTTTGGGAAAACGTTTTGAAAATTCAAAATCGATGGGTTTTAACCCATGTATTTTGATAAAAATGAAAAAATAGAATTGCTTTATATTGCGAGGCGACGTTCCTACGTACCCCTAGTGACTATAACCGGTGTTATTTCCCGCGCTTCCTCTAAAATAAAAATTTTCGATACAAACTAAATGAATAGAAATACGTACCCTTGATTCACAAAAAATCGTAGCGCCCTTATTTTCGATCCAATCATTACAAACGACACGGATTCGGAATCCTGAGGCTTTTTACATAAGATACATGTATAATATGTATAGGGTGCGACGTTAATTTTTCGAAAATAAAAATTGCGATTTTAGCGCTCATTTTGAGCCAATTTTGAACTTTCAAAAATTGTAGCGCCGTTATTTGTGGACGGATCTTTAAAAACTATTCAGAATCGGATTTGGCAGCCTTTTGGCTTCGGATAGGCCTAAGAAACCGTAGGCGTGCTATTCCAGAGCTTTGGGAAAACGTTTTGAAAATTCAAAATCGATGGGTTTTAACCCATGTATTTTGATAAAAATGAAAAAATAGAATTGCTTTATATTGCGAGGCGACGTTCCTACGTACCCCTAGTGACTATAACCGGTGTCATTTCCCGCGCTTCCCTCTAAAATAAAAATTTTCGATACAAACTAAATGAATAGAAATACGTACCCCTTGATTCACAAAAAATCGTAGCGCCCTTATTTTCGATCCAATCATTACAAACGACACGGATTCGGAATCCTGAGGCTTTTTACATAAGATACATGTATAATATGTATAGGGTGCGACGTTAATTTTTCGAAAATAAAAATTGCGATTTTAGCGCTCATTTTGAGCCAATTTTGAACTTTCAAAAATTGTAGCGCCGTTATTTGTGGACGGATCTTTAAAAACTATTCAGAATCGGATTTGGCAGCCTTTTGGCTTCGGATAGGCCTAAGAAACCGTAGGCGTGCTATTCCAGAGCTTTGGGAAAACGTTTTGAAAATTCAAAATCGATGGGTTTTAACCCATGTATTTTGATAAAAATGAAAAAATAGAATTGCTTTATATTGCGAGGCGACGTTCCTACGTACCCCTAGTGACTATAACCGGTGTCATTTCCCGCGCTTCCTCTAAAATAAAAATTTTCGATACAAACTAAATGAATAGAAATACGTACCCCTTGATTCACAAAAAATCGTAGCGCCCTTATTTTCGATCCAATCATTACAAACGACACGGATTCGGAATCCTGAGGCTTTTTACATAAGATACATGTATAATATGTATAGGGTGCGACGTTAATTTTCGAAAATAAAAATTGCGATTTTAGCGCTCATTTTGAGCCAATTTTGAACTTTCAAAAATTGTAGCGCCGTTATTTGTGGACGGATCTTTAAAACTATTCAGAATCGGATTTGGCAGCCTTTTGGCTTCGGATAGGCCTAAGAAACCGTAGGCGTGCTATTCCAGAGCTTTGGGAAAACGTTTTGAAAATTCAAAATCGATGGGTTTTAACCCATGTATTTTGATAAAAATGAAAAAATAGAATTGCTTTATATTGCGAGGCGACGTTCCTACGTACCCCTAGTGACTATAACCGGTGTCATTTCCCGCGCTTCCCTCTAAAATAAAAATTTTCGATACAAACTAAATGAATAGAAATACGTACCCCTTGATTCACAAAAAATCGTAGCGCCCTTATTTTCGATCCAATCATTACAAACGACACGGATTCGGAATCCTGAGGCTTTTTACATAAGATACATGTATAATATGTATAGGGTGCGACGTTAATTTTTCGAAATAAAAATTGCGATTTTAGAGCTCATTTTGAGCCAATTTTGAACTTTCAAAAATTGTAGCGCCGTTATTTGTGGACGGATTTTTAAAAAACTATTCAGAATCGGATTTGGCAGCCTTTTGGCTTCGGATAGGCCTAAGAAACCGTAGGCGTGCTATTCCAGAGCTTTGGGAAAACGTTTTGAAAATTCAAAATCGATGGGTTTTAACCCATGTATTTTGATAAAAATGAAAAAATAGAATTGCTTTATATTGCGAGGGACGTTCCTACGTACCCCTAGTGACTATAACCGGTGTCATTTCCCGCGCTTCCTCTAAAATAAAAATTTTCGATACAAACTAAATGAATAGAAATACGTACCCCTTGATTCACAAAAAATCGTAGCGCCCTTATTTTCGATCCAATCATTACAAACGACACGGATTCGGAATCCTGAGGCTTTTTACATAAGATACATGTATAATATGTATAGGGTGCGACGTTAATTTTTCGAAAATAAAAATTGCGATTTTAGAGCTCATTTTGAGCCAATTTTGAACTTTCAAAAATTGTAGCGCCGTTATTTGTGGACGGATCTTTAAAAACTATTCAGAATCGGATTTGGCAGCCTTTTGGCTTCGGATAGGCCTAAGAAACCGTAGGCGTGCTATTCCAGAGCTTTGGGAAAACGTTTTGAAAATTCAAAATCGATGGGTTTTAACCCATGTATTTTGATAAAAATGAAAAAATAGAATTGCTTTATATTGCGAGGCGACGTTCCTACGTACCCCTAGTGACTATAACCGGTGTCATTTCCCGCGCTTCCTCTAAAATAAAAATTTTCGATACAAACTAAATGAATAGAAATACGTACCCCTTGATTCACAAAAAATCGTAGCGCCCTTATTTTCGATCCAATCATTACAAACGACACGGATTCGGAATCCTGAGGCTTTTTACATAAGATACATGTATAATATGTATAGGGTGCGACGTTAATTTTTCGAAAATAAAAATTGCGATTTTAGCGC
The DNA here is from genome assembly GCA_036325965.1 of Sinopyrophorus schimmeli. Classification (NCBI taxonomy): domain Eukaryota; kingdom Metazoa; phylum Arthropoda; class Insecta; order Coleoptera; family Elateridae; genus Sinopyrophorus; species Sinopyrophorus schimmeli. The sequence continues at coordinate 897,065 of JARFIZ010000329.1, read as the reverse complement.
TCATTTTGAGCCAATTTTGAACTTTCAAAAATTGTAGCGCCGTTATTTGTGGACGGATCTTTAAAACTATTCAGAATCGGATTTGGCAGCCTTTTGGCTTCGGATAGGCCTAAGAAACCGTAGGCGTGCTATTCCAGAGCTTTGGGAAAACGTTTTGAAAATTCAAAATCGATGGGTTTTAACCCATGTATTTTGATAAAAATGAAAAAATAGAATTGCTTTATATTGCGAGGCGACGTTCCTACGTACCCCTAGTGACTATAACCGGTGTCATTTCCCGCGCTTCCTCTAAAATAAAAATTTTCGATACAAACTAAATGAATAGAAATACGTACCCCTTGATTCACAAAAAATCGTAGCGCCCTTATTTTCGATCCAATCATTACAAACGACACGGATTCGGAATCCTGAGGCTTTTTACATAAGATACATGTATAATATGTATAGGGTGCGACGTTAATTTTTCGAAAATAAAAATTGCGATTTTAGCGCTCATTTTGAGCCAATTTTGAACTTTCAAAAATTGTAGCGCCGTTATTTGTGGACGGATCTTTAAAACTATTCAGAATCGGATTCGGCCGCCTTTTGGCTTCGGATAGGCATAAGAAACCTTAGGCGTGCTATTCCAGAGCTTTGGGAAAACGTTTTGAAAATTCAAAATCGATGGGTTTTAACCCATGTATTTTGATAAAAATGAAAAAATAGAATTGCTTTATATTGCGAGGCGACGTTCCTACGTACCCCTAGTGACTATAACCGGTGTTATTTCCCGCGCTTCCCTCTAAAATAAAAATTTTCGATACAAACTAAATGAATAGAAATACGTACCCCTTGATTCACAAAAAATCGTAGCGCTCTTATTTTCGATCCAATCATTAGAAACGACACGGATTCGGAATCCTGAGGCTTTTTACATAAGATACATGTATAATATGTATAGGGTGCGACGTTAATTTTTCGAAAATAAAAATTGCGATTTTAGCGCTCATTTTGAGCCAATTTTGAACTTTCAAAAATTGTAGCGCCGTTATTTGTGGACGGATCTTTAAAACTATTCAGAATCGGATTTGGCCGCCTTTTGGCTTCGGATAGGCATAAGAAACCTTAGGCGTGCTATTCCAGAGCTTTGGGAAAACGTTTTGAAAATTCAAAATCGATGGGTTTTAACCCATGTATTTTGATAAAAATGAAAAAATAGAATTGCTTTATATTGCGAGGCGACGTTCCTACGTACCCCTAGTGACTATAACCGGTGTTATTTCCCGCGCTTCCTCTAAAATAAAAATTTTCGATACAAACTAAATGAATAGAAATACGTACCCCTTGATTCACAAAAAATCGTAGCGCTCTTATTTTCGATCCAATCATTAGAAACGACACGGATTCGGAATCCTGAGGCTTTTTACATAAGATACATGTATAATATGTATAGGGTGCGACGTTAATTTTTCGAAAATAAAAATTGCGATTTTAGCGCTCATTTTGAGCCAATTTTGAACTTTCAAAAATTGTAGCGCCGTTATTTGTGGACGGATCTTTAAAACTATTCAGAATCGGATTTGGCCGCCTTTTGGCTTCGGATAGGCATAAGAAACCTTAGGCGTGCTATTCCAGAGCTTTGGGAAAACGTTTTGAAAATTCAAAATCGATGGGTTTTAACCCATGTATTTTGATAAAAATGAAAAAATAGAATTGCTTTATATTGCGAGGCGACGTTCCTACGTACCCCTAGTGACTATAACCGGTGTTATTTCCCGCGCTTCCTCTAAAATAAAAATTTTCGATACAAACTAAATGAATAGAAATACGTACCCCTTGATTCACAAAAAATCGTAGCGCTCTTATTTTCGATCCAATCATTAGAAACGACACGGATTCGGAATCCTGAGGCCTTTTTACATAAGATACATGTATAATATGTATAGGGTGCGACGTTAATTTTTCGAAAATAAAAAATTGCGATTTTTAGCGCTCATTTTGAGCCAATTTTGAACTTTCAAAAAATTGTAGCGCCGTTATTTGTGGACGGATCTTTAAAAACTATTCAGAATCGGATTTGGCCGCCTTTTTGGCTTCGGATAGGCATAAGAAACCTTAGGCGTGCTATTCCAGAGCTTTGGGAAAACGTTTTGAAAATTCAAAATCGATGGGTTTTAACCCATGTATTTTTGATAAAAAATGAAAAAAATAGAATTGCTTTATATTGCGAGGCGACGTTCCTACGTACCCCTAGTGACTATAACCGGTGTTATTTCCCCGCGCTTCCCCTCTAAAATAAAAATTTTCGATACAAACTAAATGAATAGAAATACGTACCCCTTGATTCACAAAAAAAATCGTAGCGCTCTTATTTTCGATCCAATCATTAGAAACGACACGGATTCGGAATCCTGAGGCCTTTTTACATAAGATACATGTATAATATGTATAGGGTGCGACGTTAATTTTTCGAAAATAAAAAATTGCGATTTTTAGCGCTCATTTTGAGCCAATTTTGAACTTTCAAAAAATTGTAGCGCCGTTATTTGTGGACGGATCTTTAAAAACTATTCAGAATCGGATTTGGCCGCCTTTTTGGCTTCGGATAGGCATAAGAAACCTTAGGCGTGCTATTCCAGAGCTTTGGGAAAACGTTTTGAAAATTCAAAATCGATGGGTTTTAACCCATGTATTTTTGATAAAAAATGAAAAAAATAGAATTGCTTTATATTGCGAGGCGACGTTCCTACGTACCCCTAGTGACTATAACCGGTGTTATTTCCCCGCGCTTCCCCTCTAAAATAAAAATTTTCGATACAAACTAAATGAATAGAAATACGTACCCCTTGATTCACAAAAAATCGTAGCGCTCTTATTTTCGATCCAATCATTAGAAACGACACGGATTCGGAATCCTGAGGCCTTTTTACATAAGATACATGTATAATATGTATAGGGTGCGACGTTAATTTTTCGAAAATAAAAAATTGCGATTTTTAGCGCTCATTTTGAGCCAATTTTGAACTTTCAAAAAATTGTAGCGCCGTTATTTGTGGACGGATCTTTAAAAACTATTCAGAATCGGATTTGGCCGCCTTTTTGGCTTCGGATAGGCATAAGAAACCTTAGGCGTGCTATTCCAGAGCTTTGGGAAAACGTTTTGAAAATTCAAAATCGATGGGTTTTAACCCATGTATTTTTGATAAAAAATGAAAAAAATAGAATTGCTTTATATTGCGAGGCGACGTTCCTACGTACCCCTAGTGACTATAACCGGTGTTATTTCCCCGCGCTTCCCCTCTAAAATAAAAATTTTCGATACAAACTAAATGAATAGAAATACGTACCCCTTGATTCACAAAAAAAATCGTAGCGCTCTTATTTTCGATCCAATCATTAGAAACGACACGGATTCGGAATCCTGAGGCTTTTTACATAAGATACATGTATAATATGTATAGGGTGCGACGTTAATTTTCGAAAATAAAAATTGCGATTTTAGCGCTCATTTTGAGCCAATTTTGAACTTTCAAAAATTGTAGCGCCGTTATTTGTGGACGGATCTTTAAAAACTATTCAGAATCGGATTTAGCAGCCTTTTTGGCTTCGGATAGGCCTAAGAAACCTTAGGCGTGCTATTCCAGAGCTTTGGGAAAACGTTTTGAAAATTCAAAATCGATGGGTTTTAACCCATGTATTTTGATAAAAAATGAAAAAAATAGAATTGCTTTATATTGCGAGGGGACGTTCCTACGTACCCCTAGTGACTATAACCGGTGTCATTTCCCGCGCTTCCCCTCTAAAATAAAAATTTTCGATACAAACTAAATGAATAGAAATACGTACCCCTTGATTCACAAAAAAAATCGTAGCGCCCTTATTTTCGATCCAATCATTAGAAACGACACGGATTCGGAATCCTGAGGCTTTTTTACATAAGATACATGTATAATATGTATAGGGTGCGACGTTAATTTTTCGAAAATAAAAAATTGCGATTTTTAGCGCTCATTTTGAGCCAATTTTGAACTTTCAAAAAATTGTAGCGCCGTTATTTGTGGACGGATCTTTAAAAACTATTCAGAATCGGATTTGGCAGCCTTTTGGCTTCGGATGGGCCCATAAGAAACCTTAGGCGTGCTATTCCAGAGCTTTGGGAAAACGTTTTGAAAATTCAAAATCGATGGGTTTTAACCCATGTATTTTGATAAAAAATGAAAAAAATAGAATTGCTTTATATTGCGAGGGGACGTTCCTACGTACCCCTAGTGACTATAACCGGTGTCATTTCCCGCGCTTCCCCTCTAAAATAAAAATTTTCGATACAAACTAAATGAATAGAAATACGTACCCTTGATTCACAAAAAATCGTAGCGCTCTTATTTTCGATCCAATCATTAGAAACGACACGGATTCGGAATCCTGAGGCTTTTTACATAAGATACATGTATAATATGTATAGGGTGCGACGTTAATTTTTCGAAAATAAAAATTGCGATTTTAGCGCTCATTTTGAGCCAATTTTGAACTTTCAAAAATTGTAGCGCCGTTATTTGTGGACGGATCTTTAAAACTATTCAGAATCGGATTTGGCAGCCTTTTGGCTTCGGATGGGCCCATAAGAAACCTTAGGCGTGCTATTCCAGAGCTTTGGGAAAACGTTTTGAAAATTCAAAATCGATGGGTTTTAACCCATGTATTTTGATAAAAATGAAAAAATAGAATTGCTTTATATTGCGAGGCGACGTTCCTACGTACCCCTAGTGACTATAACCGGTGTTATTTCCCGCGCTTCCTCTAAAATAAAAATTTTCGATACAAACTAAATGAATAGAAATACGTACCCTTGATTCACAAAAAATCGTAGCGCCTTATTTTCGATCCAATCATTAGAAACGACACGGATTCGGAATCCTGAGGCTTTTACATAAGATACATGTATAATATGTATAGGGTGCGACGTTAATTTTTCGAAAATAAAAATTGCGATTTTAGCGCTCATTTTGAGCCAATTTTGAACTTTCAAAAAATTGTAGCGCCGTTATTTGTGGACGGATCTTTAAAAACTATTCAGAATCGGATTTGGCCGCCTTTTTGGCTTCGGATAGGCATAAGAAACCTTAGGCGTGCTATTCCAGAGCTTTGGGAAAACGTTTTGAAAATTCAAAATCGATGGGTTTTAACCCATGTATTTTGATAAAAATGAAAAAATAGAATTGCTTTATATTGCGAGGCGACGTTCCTACGTACCCTAGTGACTATAACCGGTGTTATTTCCCGCGCTTCCCTCTAAAATAAAAATTTTCGATACAAACTAAATGAATAGAAATACGTACCCCTTGATTCACAAAAAATCGTAGCGCTCTTATTTTCGATCCAATCATTAGAAACGACACGGATTCGGAATCCTGAGGCTTTTTACATAAGATACATGTATAATATGTATAGGGTGCGACGTTAATTTTTCGAAAATAAAAATTGCGATTTTAGCGCTCATTTTGAGCCAATTTTGAACTTTCAAAAATTGTAGCGCCGTTATTTGTGGACGGATTTTTAAAAAACTATTCAGAATCGGATTTGGCCGCCTTTTGGCTTCGGATAGGCATAAGAAACCTTAGGCGTGCTATTCCAGAGCTTTGGGAAAACGTTTTGAAAATTCAAAATCGATGGGTTTTAACCCATGTATTTTGATAAAAATGAAAAAATAGAATTGCTTTATATTGCGAGGCGACGTTCCTACGTACCCCTAGTGACTATAACCGGTGTTATTTCCCGCGCTTCCTCTAAAATAAAAATTTTCGATACAAACTAAATGAATAGAAATACGTACCCCTTGATTCACAAAAAAAATCGTAGCGCTCTTATTTTCGATCCAATCATTAGAAACGACACGGATTCGGAATCCTGAGGCTTTTTACATAAGATACATGTATAATATGTATAGGGTGCGACGTTAATTTTTCGAAAATAAAAAATTGCGATTTTTAGCGCTCATTTTGAGCCAATTTTGAACTTTCAAAAAATTGTAGCGCCGTTATTTGTGGACGGATTTTTAAAAAACTATTCAGAATCGGATTTGGCCGCCTTTTTGGCTTCGGATAGGCATAAGAAACCTTAGGCGTGCTATTCCAGAGCTTTGGGAAAACGTTTTGAAAATTCAAAATCGATGGGTTTTAACCCATGTATTTTTGATAAAAAATGAAAAAAATAGAATTGCTTTATATTGCGAGGCGACGTTCCTACGTACCCCTAGTGACTATAACCGGTGTTATTTCCCCGCGCTTCCCCTCTAAAATAAAAATTTTCGATACAAACTAAATGAATAGAAATACGTACCCCTTGATTCACAAAAAAAATCGTAGCGCTCTTATTTTCGATCCAATCATTAGAAACGACACGGATTCGGAATCCTGAGGCCTTTTTACATAAGATACATGTATAATATGTATAGGGTGCTTAATTTTTAAAATAAAATTGCGATTTTGGGGGCGCTTTTTAGCCCAATTTTGACTTTAAAAATTGTAGCCCGGGTTATTTGAAAAAAAGGATTTTAAAAACAAAATTGAATCAAAAATTTGGCCCCTTGGTTCGGAAAAAAACCTTAGCGCTATTTTTTTGGGAAAACTTTTGAAACAAAACGGGTTTTAACCCTGATTTTTGATAAAAATGAAAAATTTAAATTCCCTTTAAATTTTGCAAAAAAAGGCGACTTTACGCCCCTTTTAACCGTTTGTTAATTTCCCCGCTTCCCCCCCCCCCCCCCCCCCCCCCCCCCCCCCCCCCCCCCGGGGGGGGGGGGGGGGGGGGGGGGGGGGGGGGATAGGCTAAGAAACCTTAGGCGTGCTATTCCAGAGCTTTGGGAAAACGTTTTGAAAATTCAAAATCGATGGGTTTTAACCCATGTATTTTGATAAAAATGAAAAATAGAATTGCTTTATATTGCGAGGCGACGTTCCTACGTACCCCTAGTGACTATAACCGGTGTTATTTCCCGCGCTTCCCTCTAAAATAAAAATTTTCGATACAAACTAAATGAATAGAAATACGTACCCCTTGATTCACAAAAAATCGTAGCGCTCTTATTTTCGATCCAATCATTAGAAACGACACGGATTCGGAATCCTGAGGCTTTTTACATAAGATACATGTATAATATGTATAGGGTGCGACTTTAAATTTTTTCGAAAATAAAAATTGCGATTTTAGCGCTCATTTTGAGCCAATTTTGAACTTTCAAAAAATTGTAGCGCCGTTATTTGTGGACGGATCTTTAAAAACTATTCAGAATCGGATTTGGCCGCCTTTTTGGCTTCGGATAGGCATAAGAAACCTTAGGCGTGCTATTCCAGAGCTTTGGGAAAACGTTTTGAAAATTCAAAATCGATGGGTTTTAACCCATGTATTTTTGATAAAAAATGAAAAAAATAGAATTGCTTTATATTGCGAGGCGACGTTCCTACGTACCCCTAGTGACTATAACCGGTGTTATTTCCCGCGCTTCCTCTAAAATAAAAATTTTCGATACAAACTAAATGAATAGAAATACGTACCCCTTGATTCACAAAAAATCGTAGCGCTCTTATTTTCGATCCAATCATTAGAAACGACACGGATTCGGAATCCTGAGGCTTTTTACATAAGATACATGTATAATATGTATAGGGTGCGACGTTAATTTTCGAAAATAAAAATTGCGTTTTTTAGCGCTCATTTTGAGCCAATTTTGAACTTTCAAAAATTGTAGCGCCGTTATTTGTGGACGGATCTTTAAAAACTATTCAGAATCGGATTTGGCAGCCTTTTGGCTTCGGATAGGCCTAAGAAACCTAGGCGTGCTATTCCAGAGCTTTGGGAAAACGTTTTGAAAATTCAAAATCGATGGGTTTTAACCCATGTATTTTGATAAAAATGAAAAAATAGAATTGCTTTATATTGCGAGGCGACGTTCCTACGTACCCCTAGTGACTATAACCGGTGTTATTTCCCGCGCTTCCTCTAAAATAAAAATTTTCGATACAAACTAAATGAATAGAAATACGTACCCCTTGATTCACAAAAAATCGTAGCGCTCTTATTTTCGATCCAATCATTAGAAACGACACGGATTCGGAATCCTGAGGCCTTTTTACATAAGATACATGTATAATATGTATAGGGTGCGACGTTAATTTTTCGAAAATAAAAAATTGCGATTTTTAGCGCTCATTTTGAGCCAATTTTGAACTTTCAAAAAATTGTAGCGCCGTTATTTGTGGACGGATCTTTAAAAACTATTCAGAATCGGATTTGGCCGCCTTTTTGGCTTCGGATAGGCATAAGAAACCTTAGGCGTGCTATTCCAGAGCTTTGGGAAAACGTTTTGAAAATTCAAAATCGATGGGTTTTAACCCATGTATTTTGATAAAAATGAAAAAATAGAATTGCTTTATATTGCGAGGCGACGTTCCTACGTACCCTAGTGACTATAACCGGTGTTATTTCCCGCGCTTCCCTCTAAAATAAAAATTTTCGATACAAACTAAATGAATAGAAATACGTACCCCTTGATTCACAAAAAAAATCGTAGCGCCCTCATTTTCGATCCAATCATTACAAACGACACGGATTCGGAATCCTGAGGCTTTTTTACATAAGATACATGTATAATATGTATAGGGTGCGACGTTAATTTTTCGAAAATAAAAAATGCGATTTTTAGCGCTCATTTTGAGCCAATTTTGAACTTTCAAAAAATTGTAGCGCCGTTATTTGTGGACGGATTTTTAAAAAACTATTCAGAATCGGATTTGGCAGCCTTTTGGCTTCGGATAGGCCTAAGAAACCGTAGGCGTGCTATTCCAGAGCTTTGGGAAAACGTTTTGAAAATTCAAAATCGATGGGTTTTAACCCATGTATTTTGATAAAAATGAAAAAATAGAATTGCTTTATATTGCGAGGGACGTTCCTACGTACCCCTAGTGACTATAACCGGTGTCATTTCCCGCGCTTCCCTCTAAAATAAAAATTTTCGATACAAACTAAATGAATAGAAATACGTCCCCCTTGATTCACAAAAAATCGTAGCGCCCTTATTTTCGATCCAATCATTACAAACGACACGGATTCGGAATCCTGAGGCTTTTTACATAAGATACATGTATAATATGTATAGGGTGCGACGTTAATTTTTCGAAAATAAAAATTGCGATTTTTAGCGCTCATTTTGAGCCAATTTTGAACTTTCAAAAATTGTAGCGCCGTTATTTGTGGACGGATTTTTAAAAAACTATTCAGAATCGGATTTGGCAGCCTTTTGGCTTCGGATAGGCCTAAGAAACCGTAGGCGTGCTATTCCAGAGCTTTGGGAAAACGTTTTGAAAATTCAAAATCGATGGGTTTTAACCCATGTATTTTGATAAAAATGAAAAAATAGAATTGCTTTATATTGCGAGGCGACGTTCCTACGTACCCTAGTGACTATAACCGGTGTCATTTCCCGCGCTTCCTCTAAAATAAAAATTTTCGATACAAACTAAATGAATAGAAATACGTACCCCTTGATTCACAAAAAAAATCGTAGCGCCCTTATTTTCGATCCAATCATTACAAACGACACGGATTCGGAATCCTGAGGCTTTTTTACATAAGATACATGTATAATATGTATAGGGTGCGACTTTAAATTTTTTCGAAAATAAAAAATTGCGATTTTTAGCGCTCATTTTGAGCCAATTTTGAACTTTCAAAAAATTGTAGCGCCGTTATTTGTGGACGGATCTTTAAAAACTATTCAGAATCGGATTTGGCAGCCTTTTTGGCTTCGGATAGGCCTAAGAAACCGTAGGCGTGCTATTCCAGAGCTTTGGGAAAACGTTTTGAAAATTCAAAATCGATGGGTTTTAACCCATGTATTTTTGATAAAAAATGAAAAAAATAGAATTGCTTTATATTGCGAGGCGACGTTCCTACGTACCCCTAGTGACTATAACCGGTGTCATTTCCCGCGCTTCCTCTAAAATAAAAATTTTCGATACAAACTAAATGAATAGAAATACGTACCCCTTGATTCACAAAAAATCGTAGCGCCTTATTTTCGATCCAATCATTACAAACGACACGGATTCGGAATCCTGAGGCTTTTTACATAAGATACATGTATAATATGTATAGGGTGCGACGTTAATTTTTCGAAAATAAAAATTGCGATTTTAGCGCTCATTTTGAGCCAATTTTGAACTTTCAAAAATTGTAGCGCCGTTATTTGTGGACGGATTTTTAAAAAACTATTCAGAATCGGATTTGGCAGCCTTTTGGCTTCGGATAGGCCTAAGAAACCGTAGGCGTGCTTTTCCCAGAGCTTTGGGAAAACGTTTTGAAAATTCAAAATCGATGGGTTTTAACCCATGTATTTTGATAAAAATGAAAAAATAGAATTGCTTTATATTGCGAGGCGACGTTCCTACGTACCCTAGTGACTATAACCGGTGTTATTTCCCGCGCTTCCTCTAAAATAAAAATTTTCGATACAAACTAAATGAATAGAAATACGTACCCCTTGATTCACAAAAAATCGTAGCGCTCTTATTTTCGATCCAATCATTAGAAACGACACGGATTCGGAATCCTGAGGCTTTTTTACATAAGATACATGTATAATATGTATAGGGTGCGACGTTAATTTTTCGAAAATAAAAAATTGCGATTTTTAGCGCTCATTTTGAGCCAATTTTGAACTTTCAAAAATTGTAGCGCCGTTATTTGTGGACGGATCTTTAAAACTATTCAGAATCGGATTTGGCCGCCTTTTGGCTTCGGATAGGCCTAAGAAACCTTAGGCGTGCTATTCCAGAGCTTTGGGAAAACGTTTTGAAAATTCAAAATCGATGGGTTTTAACCCATGTATTTTGATAAAAATGAAAAAATAGAATTGCTTTATATTGCGAGGCGACGTTCCTACGTACCCCTAGTGACTATAACCGGTGTTATTTCCCGCGCTTCCCTCTAAAATAAAAATTTTCGATACAAACTAAATGAATAGAAATACGTCCCCCTTGATTCACAAAAAATCGTAGCGCCTTATTTTCGATCCAATCATTAGAAACGACACGGATTCGGAATCCTGAGGCTTTTTACATAAGATACATGTATAATATGTATAGGGTGCGACGTTAATTTTTCGAAAATAAAAAATTGCGATTTTTAGCGCTCATTTTGAGCCAATTTTGAACTTTCAAAAATTGTAGCGCCGTTATTTGTGGACGGATTTTTAAAAAACTATTCAGAATCGGATTTGGCGCCTTTTGGCTTCGGATAGGCATAAGAAACCTTAGGCGTGCTATTCCAGAGCTTTGGGAAAACGTTTTGAAAATTCAAAATCGATGGGTTTTAACCCATGTATTTTTGATAAAAAATGAAAAAAATAGAATTGCTTTATATTGCGAGGCGACGTTCCTACGTACCCTAGTGACTATAACCGGTGTTATTTCCCGCGCTTCCCTCTAAAATAAAAATTTTCGATACAAACTAAATGAATAGAAATACGTACCCCTTGATTCACAAAAAAAATCGTAGCGCTCTTATTTTCGATCCAATCATTAGAAACGACACGGATTCGGAATCCTGAGGCCTTTTTACATAAGATACATGTATAATATGTATAGGGTGCGACGTTAATTTTCGAAATTAAAAATTGCGTTTTTTAGAGCTCATTTTGAGCCAATTTTGAACTTTCAAAAAATTGTAGCGCCGTTATTTGTGGACGGATCTTTAAAAACTATTCAGAATCGGATTTGGCAGCCTTTTTGGCTTCGGATAGGCCTAAGAAATCGTAGGCGTGCTATTCCAGAGCTTTGGGAAAACGTTTTGAAAATTCAAAATCGATGGGTTTTAACCCATGTATTTTGATAAAAATGAAAAATAGAATTGCTTTATATTGCGAGGGACGTTCCTACGTACCCCTAGTGACTATAACCGTGTCATTTCCGCGCTTCCTCTAAAATAAAAATTTTCGATACAAACTAAATAATAAAATATACCTTGATTCACAAAAAATCGTAGCGCCCTTATTTTCGATCAATCATTACAAACGAACGGATTCGGAATCCTGAGGCTTTTTACATAAGATACATGTATAATATGTATAGGGTGCGACGTTAATTTTTCAAAATTTAAAAATTGCGATTTTTAGGCTCATTTTGAGCCAATTTTGAACTTTCAAAAATTGTAGCGCCGTTATTTGTGGACGGATTTTAAAAACTATTCAGAATCGGATTTGGCGCCTTTTGGCTTCGGATGGGCCCTAAGAAACCGTAGGCGTGCTATTCCAGAGCTTTGGGAAAACGTTTTGAAAATTCAAAATCGATGGGTTTTAACCCATGTATTTTGATAAAAATGAAAAAATAGAATTGCTTTATATTGCGAGGGACGTTCCTACGTACCCCTAGTGACTATAACCGGTGTATTTCCCCGCTTCCTCTAAAATAAAAATTTTCGATACAAACTAAATCAATAGAAATACGTACCCTTGATTCAAAAAAAATCGTAGCCCCCTTATTTTCGATCCAATCATTACAAACGACACGGATTCGGAATCCTGAGGCTTTTTACATAAGATACATGTATAATATGTATAGGGTGCGACGTTAATTTTTCGAAATTAAAAATTGCGATTTTTAGGCTCATTTTGAGCCAATTTTGAACTTTCAAAAATTGTAGCGCCGTTATTTGTGGACGGATCTTTAAAACTATTCAGAATCGGATTTGGCGCCTTTTGGCTTCGGATAGGCCTAAGAAACCGTAGGCGTGCTATTCCAGAGCTTTGGGAAAACGTTTTGAAAATTCAAAATCGATGGGTTTTAACCCATGTATTTTGATAAAAATGAAAAAATAGAATTGCTTTATATTGCGAGGCGACGTTCCTACGTACCCTAGTGACTATAACCGGTGTCATTTCCCGCGCTTCCTCTAAAATAAAAATTTTCGATACAAACTAAATCAATAGAAATACGTACCCTTGATTCAAAAAAAAATCGTAGCGCCCTTATTTTCGATCCAATCATTACAAACGACACGGATTCGGAATCCTGAGGCTTTTTACATAAGATACATGTATAATATGTATAGGGTGCGACGTTAATTTTTCGAAAATAAAAATTGCGATTTTAGAGCTCATTTTGAGCCAATTTTGAACTTTCAAAAATTGTAGCGCCGTTATTTGTGGACGGATCTTTAAAAACTATTCAGAATCGGATTTGGCAGCCTTTTGGCTTCGGATAGGCCTAAGAAACCGTAGGCGTGCTATTCCAGAGCTTTGGGAAAACGTTTTGAAAATTCAAAATCGATGGGTTTTAACCCATGTATTTTGATAAAAAATAAAAAAATAAATTGCTTAAAAAATTTGGAAATTTGGTTTTGGGGGGGTTTGTACTTTTTCTTTTTTTTAAAAAAAAAATAATTATAAATGAATCGATCCCGTTTCTAGACATTATTTCTTCGTAGGTGTAAGATAGCTGATAACAGCAAAGGTCCTTTGTGCTGTGCACGAGTCCTTGCTGTTTGATCCATTGTGTTAGGATAATTTTTAAGTTTACACATACACAACACTTCTGACATTATTTTTTTCGTTTTGAAATAGCTTTGCAGAAAATTACTGGATTATGAATAATTTTATTTCAATAACCCTTTCAGATTTTACTTTTAAATTAAAATTTCAATGTTTTAGATTTTTTAGTCAATGATTTTTATTAACAATAATTTATTATTAAAAATTTTTGTATTTGGAGTAAATAACTATATTACTAATCATCGTTTAATTACACATTTGAAATCGAAAAATTATTGCTTATGAGACTTATATTTTTTTGGAATTGTTTTTAAGTCAACATTTCTTTCTGGTATGAATTTTACAAAATATACTTATTAATTATTATTGAAAATATATAAAATCAAAACTAAAAGTATACACATACATATATTCCACATGGTTATAAGAGTTGAGAAAAATAATTGTGATTTTCTCAAATTACAAAATGTAAAGAAAGTATAGTCAATTTATTAGGTATAAGTTTTGAGAAATAATGTCTAAGAAATATATTAAAAAGGTTTTTCTTTTTGACACGCAGGGGAACGATTTGTCCCAAATTTAGGGCAAATAAAAGAAGGTTTTCAAAAGGCAACGAAAAATAAAATACACCAATACTTCTGCCATTTATTCGTACACATTCACATATAGGTACATTTTACAAAGTAAACCTTCTTGTATCTTTTAACATGTTTAAATTGCTTCATCGTTAGGGATAGCTTTAAACATTTCTAAATTATGTTAAAATATTTTGCATAGTGACAATTACTATTTTTTATTGGATTTTTGTGCAACAAACTGAACATGTTATTTATCTTCTGAAATTAATTACTTTGGATTTTATTTAAAATTTATATTCGGTGCAATTTTACGGAATTTTATTCGTAGTTTCAATCACACTTTAGTCACTTATTACTTTTACATTATTCTCTTATTTTGATGAGGTTTTAATTTTACTTTTTACTTTAAAACTATTTATATTAAATTTATTTTAGTTTTCTTTTTACATCTAAATCTCATTTATTTGCACTTATGCATTTTAATTACTCATTTTGCTTTACTATAATGTTTTTGTGTTGAATTTATATTAACACTTGTTTAAAATTATTTTTATTTTTGATTTTCCTTATTTTCTGAAGATTTTACATACTGCTCTTCTTTATTTGCATTTAGTTTTTCTCCTACTTTTAAAAACACTATCAGATATTAAACTTATTGTATTTAATTCATTTTTTTACATACAATTGTTTATTTATATTAAGTTTGAAAACTGAATTTGAAAATTTAAAACTTCTTATTTTACAACCCCTTCTCTAAATATTTATGTTGGAGTAACTCGAGTTGTATTGCCTTTTGAAATTTTTTTTTTATTTGAATCACTCATTATGAGCTATCGTTTATTACTAAATTCCATCCTGTAATAGACTCTAAGATTATTATTTATAATTCTATTTTAATGTTAGTAAGTAAGTCGTTTTTGTTTCTTTGTGTGTTGCCGTTATATTTCGTGAAGTTGAAAACGAAGCGGGGTTAGTTCTTTAAAAATGTAAAAATAATTTGAACAGTAATTTCTTTTTGAAGTCGTTTAAGAAAAGGTCATTTCCCTTTAACTAAAGAAAATGTATAATACGGTATGTAAATGAGGTCATGGTATATTCTTAGATGTTGTTTATTCTTAGCTGAAGGCAGTCGTGGCTACCTGTGCTGTGCACGGGGGCACCTCTGTTTGACTCATTGTTTTAGGGTAGTTCATAAGTATCTTATACACCACACTTTTAAAATCCTTTCCATTATTTTGGTTTTAATTTATTTTTCTAAATTGTTTTCCTTTAATTCAAAGTAGACGTTTTCAGTACGCATTTGAAATTAGTATAAATCTATATTCAATTTAGAACTTATTTTAAAAAAAATTATTATTAAAAAATGCAATCAAATTTCAAATGAAACACAATACACATCGCGGAGGGTGGGGAAAGAAATATGATATTTGTAATTAGGAAATATAAAAATAAAGAGTGGGTGTTTTATTTTAATTTAAGTATTAGTAAACAACATCTAAGAACTATTATGACCTATTATGACACACAAAGGAATAATGCGCCCTCAAATATGGGGCAAAGATTGAAGACGTACTAATGGTAAGATGAAATCCACATGTTCTTTCCACACAAACACACACTTTCACATACACATTTTATAAATTAGAGTAATTCGTTTACTTTTGAGACACACTTTAAATCACGTCCTTTGGGTGGCTTTAATTGTTTTAAAATTTGTTGATTAAAACGTTTTGTTTGAAAAAGTACTAACAAATTTCTGTTTTATTCAAAATTGATTTCAGTTGTTTATGTTAGATGTTATAATAACACTTTTCTTTTAAACTTACCTTTTATTTGTAATTTCTTTAACTTTAATTTAGTATTTTGTGCATTTTTCTATTTTCTTTACACATTTTATTTAATTTTAGTTTATTTATTTTAACTTTGGTAATTTTTTAAAACTTGTTTGCGCTATATTAGCCCACTATCATTTTTGAGTTTCCTTTTGTATTGTTTTGTAAATATTTAATTACTCTTAAAATTATTAAAGTCGCCCTCTCTTCATTTAATTGTTACACCCGGCGTTTTAGATGTTTTTATTTTTAAATCTTATTAAGTTTTCCCGTCATGTTTATTCTTCGAACTTTCTTTAACTTTTCAATTATATTGCAAAATTAATTCATTTTTACTTAGATTTTTTTGGAACTTGTTAAAAATTACCACTTCTTATACTTTTCAGTTTATTATTTAATTTATTATTTTTTGGACTTAATTTTTTAATATGTCAGTTCTTTGTCGTTTAAATACTCACCTTTTTTCTTTGTTTTCTTTCTTTTGGTTTATGTAGCACTTTGTAGGGCACTTAATTTTTATTTATTATTCTTTTTATAAAATAACACAGCCACCCCACCCACATATTATTATTTTATATTTTGACACACACTTAAAACATCTTCCCCTTTTTATTTATAGTATTTAATTAATAACTAATTGTAAAAAAAGTTGCAGTCTCAAGATTGATGATAAAAACAATCGTAAGGGTTGCAGCTTTTTATTATAGTAAAACTTGTCTATTTTAATTTATATTAATAAGGTATACTTTCTGTATTTTAAAATTGTATACCTCTTTCAGCTTACATTATGTTTCTCAGATGCGAAGGGATTTAGTTTTTCATTAAAATTTATGCCTTCGTTGCGTTTAAACATTTACTACCCTTCGCATCGGATACATAATGTTTTGTAAGTGAGAGGGTGCTGCATTTGGATTCGCAAACGTTTGAATTTCATTTCTAACGTTCGCCGTCGAATACAATCAAACACACGCGTGGTGATACGCGTGTTGGGGTTGTATTTTGGCGCGCGAATTTCGAATAAAACTCAAACGTGTGACGAACTCGAATGCAACTTAGTCTGTCGACAAATGAGATATTGAACTGGGGGTGAAGTAGGTGCTTCACATCTACTTCTCCCATCAGAGGCAGTTCAAGACCGCAGACATTCAAATGCGAATGTCCGCGCTTTTGATCAGTCAACGTAGGCTTAGTTAGATATAAAGGACTTTACGTTTAGAGGGCTGTAAAGGTAAACTGGGAAATAAATTAAGCTATTCAACTTTTATACAAGTTTTATTAAGAGCTTGGTAGCTCAGACAAGGAAAAGAAAATTTTAAAAATCTCTAAGATATAATCCAACGAGCCGACGAGCCGACCGTTACTCGCGATGGGTTAAATCTCTTAAATCTCTTATTAGATATAATAAAGAGTCTTTATTGTTACCCGAATTTTAATTATTATTAATTGGAAGAGCAAGAGCAAGAGCAAGAGTCAGGTGGGCTTTTACACTTAACTACTTAACCATTCAAAAATACATTTTAAATTAATATTATAGGATGTGTACTTTATAAGGTTTAAAACACTTAATTCGTATAACAACGCCATAGCTCAGATGGCTAGCGATCGGTTGTTTGTTCAAATGGTCTCGTGTTCGATTCCCATACCGGTCGAAGTTAAAAATTTTAAAAAATTTTTAAGAAAAATCCAACGAGCAACGAGCCGAACGAGACGAATGACGAATGACGAATGACCGTAGGATACTCGTGATTTGAAAAATATTTTTAAAAATCTCTAAGATAAACCCTCGGCCGACTCGGCCGACTCGGCCGACCGTTACTCGCGATTTGAAAACATTGGCAAAACGACTTAAAAATTTTTATAGCCTAAGGCTACAAAGATTTTCGCAAAGATAAGAGGCTATTTTTATTGCTTTGGCCGTTTCACGCTCCAGCGCGTTTTGAAAACATTGGCAAAACGACTTAAAAATTTTTATAGCCTGAGGCTACAAAGATTTTCGCAAAGATAAGAGGCTATTTTTATTGCTTGGGCCGTTTCACGCTCCAGCGCGTTTTGAAAACATTGGCAAAACGACTTAAAAATTTTTATAGCCTGAGGCTACAAAGATTTTCGCAAAGATAAGAGGCTATTTTTATTGTTTGGGCCGTTTCACGCTCCAGCGCGTTTTGAAAACATTGGCAAAACGACTTAAAAATTTTTATAGCCTGAGGCTACAAAGATTTTCGCAAAGATAAGAGGCTATTTTTATTGCTTGGGCCGTTTCACGCGCTGGAGCGTGATAAAAATAGCCTCTTATCTTTGCGAAAATCTTTGTAGCCTCAGGCTATAAAAATTTTTAAGGCGTTTTGCCAATGTTTTCAAATCGCGAGTAACGGTCGGCCGAGTCGGCCGAGTCGGCCGAGGGTTTATCTTAGAGATTTTTAAAAATATTTTTCAAATCGCGTGTATCCTACAGTCATTCGTCATTCGTCATTCGTCTCGTTCGGCTCGTTGCTCGTTGGATTAATCTTAGAAATTTTTAAAAATTTCTTGACTTGCATGGGAATCGAACCATAGACCATTCGAACAAATAACCGAGTTTTTCCCACTGAGCTACCAAGGTATTGTAAATATGTGTGTTTTAAATTCTATAAATCGTACACTTTCCTATACTATTAACTTAAAAATTATTTTTCAATGTTCAAGTAGTTATAGATCTAAGAAGCCCAGTTGACTTAGTTGCTCTCACAATTAATTTATTTTTTTAAATTTGCATGAGCTGTCTGGGGGATCGAACCACAAAACACAGACCGTTGGATCGAACATCAATATTGCCCACCGAGCTACCAGGCTCTTAATAAAACTTATGTATAAGTTGAACAGTTTAATTTATTTTCCAGTTTCCCTTTACAGCCCTTTGAACATAACATTCTTTACATCTTACTAAGTCTACGTTGACTGATCAAAAGCGCGGACATTCGGATTTGAATGTCTGCGGTCTTGAACCGCCTCTGATGGGAGAAGTAGATGTGAAGCACCTACTTCACCCCCAGTTCAATATCTTATTTGTCGACAGATCAAGTTGCATTCGAGTTCGTCACACGTTTGAGTTTTATTCGAAATTCGCGCGCCAAAATACAACCCCAACACGCGTATCACCACGCGTGTGTTTGATTGTATTCGACGGCGAACGTTAGAAATGAAATTCAAACGTTTGCGAATCCAAATGCAGCACCCTCTCACTTACAAAACATTATGTATCCGATGCGAAGGGTAGTAAATGTTTAAACGCAACGAAGGCATAAATTTTAATGAAAAACTAAATCCCTTCGCATCTGAGAAACATAATGTAAGCTGAAAGAGGTATACAATTTTAAAATACAGAAAGTATACCTTATTAATATAAATTAAAATAGACAAGTTTTACTATAATAAAAAGCTGCAACCCTTACGATTGTTTTTATCATCAATCTTGAGACTGCAACTTTTTTTACAATTAGTTATTAATTAAATACTATAAATAAAAAGGGGAAGATGTTTTAAGTGTGTGTGAAAATATAAAATAATAATATGTGGGTGGGGTGGCTGCGTTATTTTATAAAAGTAATAATAAATAATAATTAAGTGCCCTACAAAGTGCTACATAAACCAAAAAGAAGACAACAAAGAAGAAAGGTGCGTATTTACAAAACAAAGAACTGAATTATTAAAAAATAAAGTCCAATAAGTAATAAATTAAATAATAAAAAACTGAAAAGTATAAGAAGTGGTAATTTTTAACAAGTTCCAAAAAAATCTAAGTAAAAATGAATTAATTTTGCAATATAATTGAAAAGTTAAAGAAAGTTCGAAGAATAAACATGACGGGAAAACTTAATAAGATTTAAAAATAAAAACATCTAAAACGCCGGGTGTAACAATTAAATGAAGAGAGGGCGACTTTAATAATTTTAAGAGTAATTAAATATTTACAAAACAATACAAAAGGAAACTCAAAAATGATAGTGGGCTAATATAGCGCAAACAAGTTTTAAAAAATTACCAAAGTTAAAATAAATAAACTAAAAATTAAATAAAATGTGTAAAGAGAATAGAAAAATGCACAAAATACTAAATTAAAGTTAAAGAAATTACAAATAAAAGGTAAGTTTAAAAGAAAAAGTGTTATTATAACATCTAACATAAACAACTGAAATCAATTTTGAATAAAACAGAAATTTGTTAGTACTTTTTCAAACAAAACGTTTTAATCAACAAATTTTAAAACAATTAAAGCCACCCAAAGGACGTGATTTAAAGTGTGTCTCAAAAGTAAACGAATTACTCTAATTTATAAAATGTGTATGTGAAAGTGTGTGTTTGTGTGGAAAGAACATGTGGATTTCATCTTACCATTTGTACGTCTTCAATCTTTGCCCCATATTTGAGGGCGCATTATTCCTTTGTGTGTCATAATAGGTCATAATAGTTCTTAGATGTTGTTTACTAATACTTAAATTAAAATAAAACACCCACTCTTTATTTTTATATTTCCTAATTACAAATATCATATTTCTTTCCCCACCCTCCGCGATGTGTATTGTGTTTCATTTGAAATTTGATTGCATTTTTTAATAATAATTTTTTTTAAAATAAGTTCTAAATTGAATATAGATTTATACTAATTTCAAATGCGTACTGAAAACGTCTACTTTGAATTAAAGGAAAACAATTTAGAAAAATAAATTAAAACCAAAATAATGGAAAGGATTTTAAAAGTGTGGTGTATAAGATACTTATGAACTACCCTAAAACAATGAGTCAAACAGAGGTGCCCCCCGTGCACAGCACAGGTAGCCACGACTGCCTTCAGCTAAGAATAAACAACATCTAAGAATATACCATGACCTCATTTACATACCGTATTATACATTTTCTTTAGTTAAAGGGAAATGACCTTTTCTTAAACGACTTCAAAAAGAAATTACTGTTCAAATTATTTTTACATTTTTAAAGAACTAACCCCGCTTCGTTTTCAACTTCACGAAATATAACGGCAACACACAAAGAAACTAAAACGACTTACTTACTAACATTAAAATAGAATTATAAATAATAATCTTAGAGTCTATTACAGGATGGAATTTAGTAATAAACGATAGCTCATAATGAGTGATTCAAATAAAAAAAAAATTTCAAAAGGCAATACAACTCGAGTTACTCCAACATAAATATTTAGAGAAGGGGTTGTAAAATAAGAAGTTTTAAATTTTCAAATTCAGTTTTCAAACTTAATATAAATAAACAATTGTATGTAAAAAAAATGAATTAAATACAATAAGTTTAATATCTGATAGTGTTTTTAAAAGTAGGAGAAAAACTAAATGCAAATAAAGAAGAGCAGTATGTAAAATCTTCAGAAAATGAGGAAAATCAAAAATAAAAATAATTTTAAACAAGTGTTAATATAAATTCAACACAAAAACATTATAGTAAAGCAAAATGAGTAATTAAAATGCATAAGTGCAAATAAATGAGATTTAGATGTAAAAAGAAAACTAAAATAAATTTAATATAAATAGTTTTAAAGTAAAAGTAAAATTAAAACCTCATCAAAATAAGAGAATAATGTAAAAGTAATAAGTGACTAAAGTGTGATTGAAACTACGAATAAAATTCCGTAAAATTGCACCGAATATAAATTTTAAATAAAATCCAAAGTAATTAATTTCAGAAGATAAATAATATGTTCAGTTTGTTGCACAAAATCCAATAAAAATAGTAATTGTCACTATGCAAAATATTTTAACATAATTTAGAAATGTTTAAAGCTATCCCTAACGATGAAGCAATTTAAACATGTTAAAAGATACAAGAAGGTTTACTTTGTAAAATGTACCTATATGTGAATGTGTACGAATAAATGGCAGAAGTATTGGTGTATTTTATTTTTCGTTGCCTTTTGAAAACCTTCTTTTATTTGCCCTAAATTTGGGACAAATCGTTCCCCTGCGTGTCAAAAGAAAAACCTTTTAATATATTTCTTAGACATTATTTCTCAAAACTTATACCTAATAAATTGACTATACTTTCTTTACATTTTGTAATTTGAGAAAATCACAATTATTTTTCTCAACTCTTATAACCATGTGGAATATATGTATGTGTATACTTTTAGTTTTGATTTTATATATTTTCAATAATAATTAATAAGTATATTTTGTAAAATTCATACCAGAAAGAAATGTTGACTTAAAAACAATTCCAAAAAAATATAAGTCTCATAAGCAATAATTTTTCGATTTCAAATGTGTAATTAAACGATGATTAGTAATATAGTTATTTACTCCAAATACAAAAATTTTTAATAATAAATTATTGTTAATAAAAATCATTGACTAAAAAATCTAAAACATTGAAATTTTAATTTAAAAGTAAAATCTGAAAGGGTTATTGAAATAAAATTATTCATAATCCAGTAATTTTCTGCAAAGCTATTTCAAAACGAAAAAAATAATGTCAGAAGTGTTGTGTATGTGTAAACTTAAAAATTATCCTAACACAATGGATCAAACAGCAAGGACTCGTGCACAGCACAAAGGACCTTTGCTGTTATCAGCTATCTTACACCTACGAAGAAATAATGTCTAAGAATACATCAGGATTCATTTTATAAACCGCGTTACTTTATTTTTTTCTAAAACAAACTAAAAGGGTACAACCACCCAAACCAAATTTTGCTACAAACGTTTGCTTCAAGATTTTTTTTTGCGTAGTAAGAATAATGTTGAATTGTTCAATTCAATATAATATACTTCGTTAAAATAATGCATACGAGACAGAATTATTAAAAACAATCTTGACATGATGAAGACGAGATGATTTCTTCAATTTCTGCTTCTTTCACGATAGTCCTAGGATTCTCAACTCGTAGTTTTGGGAGCGGCGACTCAGTGGTACACTGCCTTTATAGGGATATTGAAGTAACTCATGCGAGAGAAGATTTCGGGATGAATTGACCCAAGGTGCCAGCTGAAAATATTTTAATTCATAAAAATCTAAATACAAATAAATTCCAATAATACACTTTCAATTCAATTCTTTCGTGTCCACAAATGTGAAAATAGTCCTTAATTTTTAAATATAATCCATGATATAAAGAGTAACTTTCACGGTCTATTTTCTTAAAAATTTCAAAAGAAACTTAATTATTATTGTACAGCCGTCTAATAAAAAGAAAAAAATAGAAAAACTGTTGTCTAATAAAATGAAGGGGTTCTAATTAAGCCAAAATCAAAGCAATTCAATAAATTTTAAAAACAACTTAGTACATCAATAATAATTTACAAAGTTACTCCTGAAAATGCCGTCAATTTTTAATTATTTATAAATAACAACTGACTAATTAATTTAACACCTAAACAATAAATTTTTAACTTCTGAAGATATAAGATGTTTACTAAATCAAAACTAAACCACGTATGAAAGAAATTCATTATCTAAAAATTGATATGATTCTGGTACCGCGAGCGTTGTTATACAAATCAGTGTACATACTAATCACGTTCTAGAAGGCGTTTTAATAATGCAAGGTTTTTAAATTCAACATAAATAAAATAGATCGACTGCCCTTAACTTTAAAAACTCCAATCTCTTTAATGTTTAAAAAGATTACCAAAAGTAGAAGAGGCAGTTTGTTACAAATTGATTGGTACTAGATTTTAAGTAAAATTAATTTTCTGAATTTATTTAATTCTCTTTAATAGAAGATGAAACTAAATCACAAATGAAAACAATCTGATATCTAAAAATCGATATGATTTCGACCTCGAACGTTGTTATATAAAATAGTTTATTAGTCACATTCTAGAAATTTACAGAATTTGGAAAGTTTTTAAAGATCCGTTCATAAATAACCGAGCAATTAATTTTCAAATTCAAATGTTCAAAAAATTAACACCCGAGTCCGAGACTTCAACTCGTTTTTTCTCAAAACTCTTGCATAGCGCGTCTATAATTTCGTAAGACTATCGCAAGCCAAAAAGTCAAAAGATTTCAAAGCCCGAGTATCGATGTTACAAATAAAAACTATAGGCAATAATAATTACAGAAAAAGAAGAGATATTAACAAACCCAAGTACCTGGGACCTACCTTTGAGTTCCATAAACAGCTGGAAAACATCGTCCGAGGGTCCGACTGAAAGAAGTCCGATGGCAGATGTGATGACTTTGACCGATACCTCCGTTTCCCTCGCCGGGAATTGCCTTTGCACTGTTGACGCTGAAATTCGGATCCTCCTAAACACATAAGAAAATAGAATTAATAAATTAATAAATAATTATTAGCTGAAATTTTTTACGAAATGTGTGAAGTTTAAAAAAATCGTTAGAATTACTATATACCTTAAATGAAGAGTTGTAACAATCATTAGATGCAATAATTTATAATAATACTTAAAACACAACCGTTCGACTTCGTTGTATATCGAAAAATGATTCAGAAATCGAAAGTTTTATGTAAGTGCTGATTTACGTAGACCCCGAAGCTAAGTAACATGATATCAAAAGCCATAAGGCCAACTAAAAGCACCTCAATTATTTTGAATAAAATTATTGATCTGTTTTATTAAAGAAAAAACATAATACAGGGTATTACGAACGTATTTGTTCTTACTTTATTTTAATTAAATCCCGAAATTCCAAATCCGTCTCGTTTGTAACGATTGCATCGAAAATAAGGGCGCTACGATTTTTTTTGTGAATCAAGGTATATTTTTTTGTGTTATTTAGTGTCATCGAAAATTTTTATTTTAGAGCGAGAGCGCCAGGATATGACACCGGTTATAGTCGCTAGGGGTACGTAGGAACATCCCCTTCCAATATAAAGCAATTCTATTTTTTTCATATTTTGCCAAAAAAACCCATCGATTTTGTTTTTTCAAAACGTTTTCCCAAAGCTTTAGAATAGCACGCCTATGGTTTCTTAGGCCTATCCGAAGCCAAAAATGTTGCCAAATCCGAATCTGAATAGTTTTTAAAGAACCGTCCACAAATAACGGCGCTAGAATTTTTTGAAAGTTCAAAATCCTGCCAAAATAGGGCCGAAAAATTGCGATTTTTAATTTTAAAAAAATTCCGTCGCGCCCTGTACTTATTTTACATGTATCTTATGTAAAAAAGTCCCAGAATTCCGAATCCGTCTCGCTTGTAATGATTGCATGGAAAATGAGAGCGCTAGTATTGTTTTTTTGAATCAAGGGGGTATTTTTTTTAATTCATTTAGTTTTATCGAAAATTTTTATTTTAGAGCGAGAGCGCCAGGAAATGACACCTGCTATAGTTGATAGGGGTACATAGAAACATTCCCTCGCAATATAAAGCAATTCTATTTTTTGCCAAAATTCGCAATTCAAGTTTTTTGGCGATTTTGGGTATTTGAGTTAGCAGCTCTTTAGGACGTACAAAGGCCAAGTACTTTCGAAAATGAACGCTTTCCGCGAACTTCTCAAAAATAAAAAAGTTAATGCATTTTATAAGTTTGATTTTAATATATTAAAATTAAAAAAATTAAATAGCTTTAATTAAAATTCTGTTAGATAATATACCGCAGTTCACTCTTAAATTTAAAATCGCAATTTAGGCAAACACCCATACACACATTAAGTATGTATCATTTGTTACATAACGATCAGGCGCTAAACTGTACAGAGTAGAATTTATAATTAATGAAGAATTATAAAATACCTTATACGTAATAGATAAACAACTTTAAAAAACTCACCTCAAATTCCTAGAACAGGATTGTAAATGTTATCCTTTACATCATTGCTTAAAAGATGTCCATAGATCAGCAGTAATATAATTCAAGATGTAGACTTCAAAAGATTAATGCTTATTCCACTGTAATAAATAAATAATATACTCTTAGTTATAAATTTCATTGAATTTAAAATATTTAAAATATTAATGATAAGTTATAATTGATTTTAAAAAAGTATTCGACTTTGTATAATAGGTAACAAAGCCATTTCATTAGCAATTTTTCTAAAACACAATAAATCAGCAAAATCGTTTATTGTTATTCAATTGACCCCAAAGACCAGCTCAACTGATATGAAAAGCCCATTAAAAAAAGGCGCGATAATCAGAATAAAAATTATCAATTTATTTGATTATACTTCAACAGCTATCCCGAGCATTACAAAAATATTGATTCCCATTTTAATAGAATCAAAAGTTTGATTTAATTTTTCACCCTCAAAATGAGAGAAAGATATTGCAAAATATAATTCCGAATAGTTATAAAAAGTTTTACCGTGAGAGGTCGACAATCTGAATTGAAGAGCCGAAGTAAAAAAGCGGGGACTTCAGCCGATATCTCTGCCCAAGAGTACCCTTCGATTCATCGACGGTGAAATTCAGCTTCTTTTAACCATTGAGTACTAAAAATTAATTAAAAAAAAAGTTAGGAAAATAGTGGTTACATAATTAAAGCAGCCTTCGAAAATTTGCTAGCCCCTACTAGGAGATAACCAAATTAAAATCTGATTGCTTCTTAGATTTACATTTTTTCAAATTTTAGTTAGATATAGCAATGTGTTTAGCAAATACTCCAATACTAAAAATTTTGATTAATCTAAACAATGAACTCTAAACTAACATTCCTAATAAATAATCTTTGAAGAGACTATTCAAAGGACTTTCGCGTTAGTGACCATTATCCTGATTTTTATCGTGTTACAATAAAACTTTGTTACTAACATATTTGATTTCCAGATTCGTAATTAAACGAGAAAACAGCTAATCGAATTTTCAAAGACTACCATTCATAATAATTAAATAGTATTAGAAAAATATATATTCAAAGAACTTTTGCTTTACTAATAATTATCCTGATTTTTATCCTGTTAGAACAAAGCCTTATTACTAACATATTGTAATAGCAGAATCGCAATTAAATGCTAAGACAGATAATCGAATTTTTAAAGACTACCATTCGTAATCATTAGAACAGTATTAATAAAAAATATTGAAAAAACCTTCGCATTAATGACAATTATCCTGAATTTTATCCTGTTAGAATAAGGTCTTATTGTTAACATATTATAATTGTAAAATCGGAATTAAACGCGAAGAGAGCTAATCCAATTTTCAAAAACTTCCATTCATAATAATTAAAACAGTATTAAAAAAATTAAAACTTTCGCGTTACTGCTAATTATCCTGATTTGTATCCTGTCAGAACAAAGCCTTATTACTAACATATTAAAATTGCAGAATCGTCAATAAACAAAGAGACACCTAATCCATTTTCAATTTCTTAATTAAAAGATATTCAAAAAAATATATTCAAAAGGACTTTAGCGTTAGTGACAATTATCCTGTTGGAATAAAATATTATTACTAACACATTATAATTGCAGAACCGGAATTAAAACGCAAAGATAGCTAATAAACTTTTTAAAATTTTTCGTTTATTTAAATTTAAAACGAACCGATATCCACAACTCTTAGTTAATCAAAAACCATTTCTCCCTATGCTAATATAAAACAGCATTACATAATTTAACATAACTAAACATGAGTAACCCATTCGAAACTTGCAATCGCATTTCTGATATGATTAATTACTAACAGCCCGAAGTTAAACGATATTGTTAACGGTTTATAAAATCATTAAATGAATGTGCATTAAAGTATTGATTATTTTGAAGACAATTATTACGCATTTTTTAAAACGGTTAAAAGTACAAAAATCATTTTTCGATAAGAACGTAAAATAATTGCTATAAAGTAAAAACTTACAATTTTAGTTTCTGTAAAAGCGTTTACTTAAGGGCTGGGGCTCTTTTGCAAACACTGCCACTAAATACACTAAATTAATATAACAATTAAAAAACGAAATTTTGAAAAGCAATGTTTATGCTTAAGCAAACGATTCGCAACTGAACAGAAATGTTGTGTAAAACACTCGCGATAAGAATTTCGATAACGTTTTACTGGTATTTAAAGTTGGAAATATTCCCACCTAATGCCGAAAATAATTTTATTAACAATTACTTATATGCCTCTTGTAACAAAATTTAATTTGCAATAAACAACTACCGTTTGTAATTAATTAAAATTGTACTTAATACTGGAGCATTTTCCAACAGTAGAAATCAACAAAACTAACATGATTCCAGACTTTAAAATAAAACTACTAAACAATAAGTAATTATAAAAGTTGTAAATTTACCTAATAAAAATTAATGGTAGATCAGAAGTAATCCATTAAGGTCGAATGTTCTTCAAATATAGTCTGTTTATTACATTTTAATTGGGACGATTAAATTCCATTTTAATTGTCTTTTTAGTATAATCAAAATTGGAGCGATTCCTGTCTACCTGAAAAAAATTACCATTTATTCTTTTAAATTGCGATACATTTTAAAACTTACTCTGTAGTGTATTAATTAAGTACTTTTAGTTTTTCCTTTAACTGTTTGTCAGGTTTTGCTTCTGTTATTATTGGATATTTAATGTAAATAATTTAAATGTGTTTTACTAAATAAACTATTGGAGCCTTTCATTTTAAGTACTTGCCATTTTAAAAGATCATTATTCGGAATATGTCTAAAAAGAAAAGCATTTAATATTAATAAACGACGCAATCTTTAAATACCTACAAAAACGTCCTTCTTACTTTCTTAATATTCATTTTGTAAATACAAACAAGATTTATTTCACTAATATAGAAATAAATACAATCATTGCTTTTTGAATACTCAGAACTATGCAATTGGATGCAAGTTCCATTTAATTTGTACTTTTTATAAAATTAAGTCGAACCTAAGATTAAGCACCTTAATTTTTAAGATGTCTAGGACTGATTTGTTTGATATTCAAAAACGTATTGCTCTAAATATTATCATCCCACACATCTTTGATGAAATGACTAAAATCATTCCATGACTAGAAAATTATGTTAAGAACGACCCAGAAATAATGAGATCATTATAAATACATACATTTTTAGTTTAAAATGAAAGATTCAAATCCAAAAATATTTACAATAAAACTAGAAACACTAAAATTGGAAATGAATTATGATGTTCAATTTAAAATTGCAATAACAGCTTGACATGAAAAATGATATCAAAATTTACACAAAGTAGTTTGAAATCTGAAAATTCAGATCTACTTTGATTTGATCACGTACAAAATACACAGTATTAAGTATACGAAAATATACAAGCGCTTTTTTAATTAGTGAAAAATTAAAATAATTTTTAAAAATACAGAAAAACGAATGTAATAACTTTTTCTGTATTTTTAAAATCCTTTATAAATTAAAATATGTAAATTATTTATAAAAATTAATAATATAAACTTGATCGAGTTAAATAGAAGTATTTACAGTAAAAGAAAGAAAAAGATATAAAATAAATACGTATACAAATCACAGCCTTAATTTCACAATTGAAAAGAAAAATCCCAAATTTACATTTCATTGTCTCGATATTTATGGTATGAGGTATAAAGGTAAGGTATAATAACTTGGTTATTTAATAAAAAACAATTAGTTTTTTTCCACAAACATTTTATCATTTTATCCTATAGAAGCTACAATCTTCTTTAATCGACGTCTTCATTCTTCATGTCCTCTTCTGCGAATAAAGATTAATTAACATGAAATGACACACCTACTTCATAATATTAAATGTGAAAGTTTAAAAAAATGCGAAAAATAAGTAATACATTTCATTTTCCTCATTTCTTACGACGAACAACAAAATCATAATTTGTCCACTTAGCATAAAAATATGAGAACAAAATTACTAAAACTAAATATATAAGTCAGATATATAGCCTACATTATTAATTTCTTTAAAATATAAAAAAGATGTTAGACAATTCAGTGTCTGGATCTATGTGAATCGTCTCTGCGATCGCGTTCCCTTTCGCGATCTCGATCGCCTTCGCGACGTCCAGATTCCCGTTCTCTGTATCTATCTTCGTAGTATCTTGATTTTGATGTTGCGTCCGACGTAGGTTCCGCTGCGTCCGGCGATGATTTTCTTGGACGAGAAACACGAGAGCTAAAATTTAATACAATGTGCTATTGTCCTAACATTAATTTTAGTACAGGAAAATTACTCAAGCCAAATTTAAAACACATTAAAATCTTGCACTTTCGTTCGAAATACAAATTAAAAATTTAAATGAAAGGCCCAAAGTATACAGCTAATTAAATTAATTTTCTTATGCAAAAGGAAACATTGAATGATGGAGCAATAAATAAGAGTTACAAAGATTATTTATTTGAAAAGGTTAAAGAAATTATGACCATTTAAAACGTCTATATTTGGGCCATATGTACAAAATTGATTGCAAAGATTCTCTTTACCTGGAATTCTTAATGTGTTAGAAATTTTACATTAAATTAAACAGCGTCTTACACTTTTCATTTATAAGAAATTATCACAATAAAAAACATTAGTGTTACCTCAGTAAACATCATCAAGTTAACCAAAAACAAATAGTTGTTGCTAATACTCAATTTCCCTGTACTAATAAATCTTATTACTATAAGAATTTTTTACATACAACCTTAAAATTATTGTTTTTACTTACTTGGACTGAACAGCACTGATATATATAAAAAAAGGAGAAAACTATGCTAATAACTGTGTTAAACAAAAATCATAAAAAGGCAAGTTTAATAAAATAAGTTTTGATTTTGCTTTTTAATTTAAAATTGAGATTACACAAAGCTCATTTTATAAACGTACCCAATGTTAATAAAAATGCTCACCTATCTTCACCGTCTCTATCTCGATAGTCTCTTTCCCTCTCTCTTTCTCTGTCCCGTTCACCACCTCTGCTTCGAGAACGATCCCTTTCTCGTTCCCGTTCTCTGTAATCAGAGTAGTAACGATCTCGATCCCTTTCCCTGTCACGTTCTCGATCCCTATCTCTGCTTCTTTCGCGGTATCTCGAAGACGACCTATCGCGACGTCCTCTCCTGTGAGACCTTTCCCTGGACCTGGATCTATCTCTACGCCCAGAGCTGTAGCTCTTATCTTCAATACCCCTTAAAGTATCTTGTAAAGAACTAATTAAGATTTTGCATCTATCGTCGTGTGCAACTTTAGATTGTTTAATCAGCGAAATGGCAGTAACTAAGGTTTCGATAGCGCTAGCGAATTCTCCAGCTGCTGCATCTGAAACAGCTCTTGCAATAGCCGAGCTTGAAACGGTACGATTTCGGGACATGATATCTTCGAATTCCTGTTCACTTATTTGCGGCATATCTGGTCTATGCTCAGGGACTTGAGGTGCGCCGTAAGGCGATTGTTGTACGTTAGCTGGAGGACCATAATTATGAGGAGGTCCGTGCGGTGGAACCTGTGCAGGGCCCATCGGTGGACCGTGAGGCGGTCCATGTGGCGGACCGTGCGGTGGAGGCATACCTGGGGCAGCTTGCATTCCTGGATGTTGCATCTGCGGAGGTGGCCCCCCTTGTTGAAAGAATGCAGGGTTTACATGTGGAGCTGGAGGTCCCTGAGGTGGACCTTGCTGCGAGCCAGGGGGTGCACCCATCGGTGGAGGTCCTCTCGGGCCCATATTTGGCGGTACTTGCATTGGAGGGCCTTGTGGAGGAAAACCTTGTTGCATTGGAGGTCTGTTCCAATCAGGCCTTGGAGGACCTTGGGGTGGCGGTCCTTGATTAGGGGGACCCCGTGGAGGCCCTTGCATCTGAGGGGGACCCTGGAACTAAACATGTTCTTCTTAATAAGATAACAGTAGACAATAAATGTTGTTGCTGTGATTGGGGGTGAGTTTTTTTTGTGTAATTTATCAGAAAAATAATTAAAGATTTAGGAACATAAAATTTACTACTTAATGTAAACAAATCCAATGAATAAAATAATATGCCTACTTTATCTCGGAAGAATCTGTAATTAAAAATTACAAGACCACTATTTTTACCAGAAACACAAAATCTCTGAGTTAGTGCTTTTAAATAAATTAATAAATGCATGATATAACTTTTCCCAAATACAAAATCTAAATTTATTCTAATAAATGAAATTTACTTAATTTAATTTAAAAGAAAATTAATATAGCTAAATCTCATGAGTAACACGTGCATAAGACACAACCCTGCACATTTTTACAAAAACATTATACACAGAAAAAAAAAGAACTAATTGTATTAAGTAAAAAAAATGAAATCGCCTATTTGCAAGAATATGATTTGTAAACCTCTTTTTAACTTATTTACAGTTGGAAAATGTTATGACAAAAAGAAAGAGTTTATTTGTTAGAAATAAACTATATATTACCATTGGAGGTCGAGGTGGACCTTGGTTTGGTGGAGGTCCTGGTCTCATAGGCTGCGCAGGCCCTTGTGATGGACCATTCGGTCTAGGACCATTCCATTGCGGATTTTGGAACCGTGGAGGTCCTTGATTTAATTGTCCAGGCGGACCATTAAAGCCAGGTGGTGGTCCTTGCATTCTGGGCCCTCCGGGACCTTGCATTCCTGGATGTGGCATTGGACCTCGCATTGGGGAACCCATGGGCATACGAGGAGGGAAATTCTGGTGAGGACCTGGGGGCAAGTGTTGGTTAGATTGATTAGGATGTTGACCTCGAGGGCCGGAATTATTAGGAGGAGAAGGCCTAGTTTTAGACTGACTTTCAAAGTTACTTAGGGCTTGTTTAGTGGGTAAGGTTACAACTGGATTTTGTCCATTAATTTCCTTTTTTGGGAGACGATCCATGCAAAGCCGCATGCTTGTTTCAGACCCCATTGAAATGACACAAAATCCTTTCGATTGTCCATTTGCACGATGCTCAAAGAATTTTACTTCGTGAAAGTCATTGATGCCGATATCGTGCACCGCATCTGTTATATCTTGGTCTGTTGTCCACTACAACGTTATAATAAGATTAAAATGCTCTTCGGGCATATGACTTAAAAATTCATACCCATGTTAGATTCCCCACATATAATTGGTGGCGTCTGCCTATCGTGTTAGGGGTAATATTATTTCCTTGGGTTTGGTAAGTTGTACCATTAGTTTCTTCAGAGTTAGTGTCTGCCGGAGGCTGATGATTGCTTTCGGAAGAATCACCACCTGCTGCAGGTGTTGATATAACATCATCATATAAATCTACATTGTCGCCCCCAAAATCATCCTACAAATGAATATATTAAGATATATAATCTTAAAGGACGCCATCAAATGCCGGTAATGACAAAGTGTTATGCTTCAGAGTAACCTATTTTGGGTTGCCTTTTTGGGATTCTTTATGACCCTTCGATCACCTACAACATATAGCAAATCTGACGTACTTACTTGTGCAAAATCTTGATCTATATCATCGGCATATAAATCAATATCGTTCTCAGCCATAATTGCACACATTCACACACAAAACAACTCTCGATGTACAGCAAATGGCGGATACGAAGCACCAATCAGAACCGAGCTGCGCGTTGAACATTAAGTTGCGGGAACTTTAAAACGAGCACGTTTTTTTATCTAAAAAGCCAAAATAGATTTAGTTATTATCTTATGACTTTAAACTTAATTGTAAATCAAAAACAACTAAATAATGTAACATTTATCAAAGATTGCTCTTAAAAAAAACTTATTCACAATCTTGAAATAAAAATTATATACAAAGAAAAGTAAAACGAAATCTCCAAATATTCTCAGAATAACAAGTTATTCACAAAAAGAAGTTCTAAGAATATTTAATTGGAGTACGCACACCTATGTGAAGATTAAATAAGACGTTTGTAATAATTTTTATTCTAAATTCTATCTGCGAATATTAAACAATGCGTAAGGGAACAAAAATACATTTTATCATTAAACTACTACATATTTACAATAGAACTATGTAAAACATTAAATTTTCAAACATAGGATATCATTTTTTAATGTCATATGTTGTAGCAACATTAATCGTAGTATAATTACATAATCTAAACAGTTCCAAATAATTTAATATAGACCTTACGATACAGGCCCAAGTTATTTCTACTACAACGCCTTCTTTTTTGATTCTGTATATATATATTTTTATATAATATATATTTTTTACTTCACATTGTGAAATAAATTTTTAGATATAAAAATTGCCTATAAGAAGTAAAAATTAAGGAGTTAAAGTGATTAGGTAGTCGTTGTTCTAAAATTACAGTTTGCCATCAAGCTTATATTATTAACACCACCAAATGAGAGTTTGAAGAAATTATCCTGATCTAAACACCACTCAAAACTTTGTTAGGACTGTGAAAGCTCTAAGAAAGTTTCAGTATAATTTTTTTTTGCTGTGAGAAAACCGAAAAACTTTAGGATAAAAGCAGTGTGCAATAATATAGTACGTACATCTATTAAATAGTTGATCAGAACACTTTTGCGGAGTAACTTTCTTTCGTTAAAATCAAAAAGGAATTGTACAAAAGTCACTCCGCAAATTCTCAAAGATCATTGGTATAAAAAAATTATCTAGTTAATTGGTAGGAAAACGTTAACAACAAATTGAAAACCTGTGATGTAAGTCTTTAAGAGAAAGCAGTCGTATAATAATTAAAAAAATAATAGTATCACAAAAGGTTGAGATGTTAAAACAAGGGCATCCCATAATTTTAAAGGACATTCTATCAACACCACCCCCAGAATTGCAAGATTGAAAAGCAAATTTGTACTAAAAATGTTATTAATTAAATACATCGGTTTGTAAAAAATAAAAATACATAAAAATCTGGAAAAGCAAAAAAAAATAATTAAAACAACGCAAATAAGTATCTACACAGGACGAGAGGCTGTTCAACATATGGAGGGATATTTTGGGCTCTTAATTTTAACTACAAAAATGGTTTTTTTAATAATAAAATGTACAATAAACTTGTTACATTAGGTAACTCGAGCTACTTAAGTAATACTTTTCTTCTTTTGCTTTTTTTTTAAATTAAAAAACACATGCGGTTGCTTTAGCTGTTTGCCAATTAATTCGGTGAAATTACCCAAAACAATTAATAAGTAGAATCTTTTAGGTTTTTCCTTTTTTTATGTAAACATCAACATATTAATGATCCTTCTTTTTATGAGTACGTCGATGAGAAATGTACACCTATGAATGTGCGAAGAGAATTATAAAACATAATATACAACTAAATAATATAAATAAACTAAAAAAATGATGATGATGTGAGATGAGTGTCGCTGATTCCATTGCAGTTAAAAATGAACGATCTGTATGTAGAATCACACACTCTAGTCTGGCACATGAATATGTCGATATATATTTATATTATTATACACTAACCAATATCACAACATTATGGAAACTTTCTTTCATTGTCTCTTTTATTTCTGCGTTTTAATTCAGTAGGTAGCAGTTTACTTAATTCTTTTTGCAATCTTGCAGGATGCTACTACAAAAATCTCGCCAGGATGTCGATATATGTTTTTTTTTAAATATATATATAATTCTTTTTTTATAAAATAAAAATTGCATTATTTTCAGTCATCTACAGAATACTGCACGACGCAGAGCAACAACTACTATTTCCACCTTTGCTTTTCTGTCGTTGATCTAAAAGAAACAAAAATTAATCGTTATAAGCGAATTGTTAAGAAGAAAACCAGTACCTTGTGAATTGGGTTCGGGAAGATTTTCTCTTGGAACAAGATGCATAACTGTTGTCTTACCAAAAGGCAAACCAAGCGCCCCTAACGTTACGTTGCTGTGTAAAAAGCGTCCTTGGTAGATCAACCGTAATATTTCTGCTTTCGATACCGATTCTTGGCACCAATCTGAAAAATAAATATCGTTATTATGCGTTCGTGCGATTTATTTTTGAAAATGAGAAGGAAATGTTGTTTCGCTCCCGTCCGATGGAACGAGCACAAAAGAAAGGAACCTTCAACTTTAATTTGTTGATTGCCAACACGCCTTTATCTACATATTTGATTTTTAGGTGCAGTTTATAAATTCTTTTGAAATTATCTACGCTTAAATCGAACTCTCGCTTTTACAAATATGGTCATTTCCGTTTCTTCTTCCTGAAAACGTTCTTATGGTTTTAAATGATAAGGCTTTCAGATTGTACCCCGATTAATTATTGTGGTGGGGGAGACGGGGTATGGTTGTCTCACGGGTAGGTTGTCACAACAATAATAACAGAAAACCTAATGAATTAATAAATTCGTTTACTTGTGTCAAAGAAGCCCGAGCACAATAGCTCCTTGCGTACTTCACATCAGTTCGCTCCGAAATACCGTATAAGAAATATATGCGTTTGTTTTTTTTTGTACAGTGAAAGTAATTTTTTGTGCATCTGTGTTGAGTCTTGTAAGTGTAATTAAATTTTGCATAGTGATATACCTAATCGTGTATTTATGATGTTTAAGATATATTTCATGATATCATTACATGGTTTTTTAAATGACCTTTGATTTAAATTTATTTTGGAAGTTAATTGTCTAAAACTGTTTTGGGGAAGGTTGTCTCAAGTTAGCAGGGGGCTAGTAGTAACATGTGCAAAGCAATACCATGAATATGTGCGGCCTTTTTTATTGGTTTCTATGGGTATTACTACATAAACTGTAATTATACTTTTGTTACCATAACCTAAGTTCGTTACATTCGCTCACAGCAAATATTTTTTATTTTTTTAATTATGAATGAGATATTTTTCGTTCCTTTCTTAGGTAGAATTTGTTACGTACAGCATTTTATCTTTCATAAAAATAGGCATTTGTTTTATCGTTTTGTATATTACCTTTTATTTAATATGTGACTACCTACCCCTGACACTGTGGCAACCATCCCTGACACAGGGTTAAAAGTCACACTTCTCTTTTTTCATGAAAATTATAATATGTTCTCATTAGATAATGGTAGAGAAAAAGTCTTTATTTTTTTTAAACTAGAATAAATACACTATCTATTGATATATAAATGCCATTAATAAATTAAGACCATAGACTCTATAAATAAAAAAGAAAAAAGTGTGACTTCCAACCCCTATCGCAAATATCGAGCTCGTGGTTCTTCCTCGGAATTTTGTTAAGAAATCTTAAGCTGAAAAATTTAGATTATAAAGTAAGTATAGTTTTTAAAATAATTATGGTAAAACCCTTAACACGTGTTTAATTTCGATTTTGAAAACAAATTTAAGCCCCATTAGGGGTGCGTGGTTAAAATATATATGTCTCAGTCCTAAATGTAACTGGTCATATGTGATAAAGCCTTTCCAATTTGGCAACGTACATAAAAAAGTAATATTCTCAATATCAACTCCAAAGAGAGCTTTTACGTCGATCGAGAAAGAGCTTTTTAACGCTGCCCCACGAAACCCCAAATCATAGATAAGCATTGAATAACATAAAAATACAGTAGTAATAAGTTACAACTTTATGAATTTCATGTGCCCTTTTTTTTTTCTAGACAAACGTCGGCCCGCCGAATCCTGCAAGAGACGATAGTAGAATTTCAATAAATCAGTTCATTTACCTTCCGGCCAATTCTCGAAGACATATTGTGCAATATCTCCCGCAGAATCGCTTGGACTGAATAGAAACTCTTTCGTTTTTCCACTGACGAGGATCAACCGCAAGTTTATCTGCAACACAAGAATCGATATCAACACCTGACGCACCTGAAGAAAATTCACATCACGTGTTCGTATTATCTGTTTGGACGATATATTACTAGCACGTGGTGTCTGGAAATGGCGGAGAACTTATTTTATGTGCAATGGGCCGCTATTAAGGAGGGACGTCCTTTGAGTTTTAATGCCGTTTAAACTTTCATCATTAATTTTGCGCTCTAAACGTTGTTCAAGACTGAAGCTTTTTAAATTTCGCTCAATTCGAAGTCGAGCTTAATGCGAAATCATGTTACTCCAAACTCTAAAAAAAAAGAGGATTTAACGTTGATAAAATATATTAAACTTGGTGTACTATTTTTAATTTCATTTTAATCGGAATAATGTCGAAAATGTTCCACAATAACTATTAATTAAAGAATTATATTAATTGACAGTACTTGTATTAACCGCTTGACATAAAATGACGTCAGAGAGCAAATTAATTCTTGTAAAGTGTGCTTAAAGCCGAGTGTGCGCGTTCGAGCTCAAAGTGGCACATTTCCGATCTCGGGAAAATGAAGCGCGCCGCTCCGCGTCGCGCTTCATTTGCTTCCCTCGCTCGAAAATGTGCCACTTTTCGCTCGAACGCGCACATCTTCGTATTTATTCAATTTGTTTAAATTACTTTTTGGATTTAAAAAGGAAATAGCAATGTATTCAAATAAAATGACATATGCGCAGTAACATATAGTTTGATAACCACTGGTCTAGCTATACACAAGCGCAATATAGCGCGTTGTTATATTTAATTTAGTCGCGCCAAAGAAGTATTACTTCTAACGTGCGTACATAAATACATGGACCGCTTTTTTTTACAGAGAATGAAATTCAGTTTTAAACATTTAGCAAAATTATTAAAGTAAACTCGAAGAATAAATTATTTTAAATTTTTAGACAACTCAAATTAAATAAATTAATAACTTGGAAAATTTTTAAAATATATTTAAGAACTTTAGAAATTTTTAATTATCAATTTCTTTTGTATAACACAAATTGAATAAAACAAAACTTTATTCGGTAAATTTAAAAGGAAATTTTGATAAAAAAATTATTATGTATTTTCAGAAAACTCAAATAGAGTAAATACAGAATTTGTGGTTTTCAAAAACTTTGAAGATCATTAATTTACGCAAATAAAATTAATATTGGAGAAAACTCAATAAATAAATTATCTTAATTGTTCAGAAATATTAAATTTATAAAATTAAATACAGTCAAACGTCGATAGGTCGAAGTTGAAGAGAAACTAAAAATAATTCGCCGTATCAAAATTCCAGATATCGATATAAAATATTTTTAGTTTATGTTTTTAAAATTTACTTATTGTTTCTTTTTCTTAATAATTTCCTAGTGATTTCTTGTTAAAACCTAAATCTTGTGTCTTAAACAAGTTGTAATTAGGCTTCATTTATGGAATAATTCAATTTTTAAATATAAAAAATATTTATATGTTATATATTATATGCATCAAAATTTTAGAATAACTTAGGTGGGGAATGTTAAAAAAAGATTGGGAAACACAGCTCTACATATTTCAAAATATTTTAAAACTATTAATTATTTGTTAAATAGTTGTTAAATATTTGTAATATTTTTCTTGGTACAGGAGCACTCCAATTATTTGAACCCCAGGTGACTCTTACCAAAATGATAATTTATGTTTGTACAATGACATACTGTCCAATACCATTCAATTCTGTACAAATATTTTGCGTTTTTTCTTAAGAAATAACATTTTCTCCATTATTATCGGGATATTTGACTATTGGGTCCCAATTAACCCGGATAACTGGAGCTCCACTGTATTTATTTTAATTAATTCCTAAGTTATCAACAATTTCGATTAAAATTGAACTAAACTTGGAAAATATCCCGATTATTGTAAACGATCACATTCCATTAAAATTAATCGTGCATAGCGGGCGTTGACAAGGGGATGATTGCTAATTACGAAACGCTCATTAATATCGACGACATTCCATCAGCCGAGCAAACGTTTCCTTACACAAATACCACCAATAATTTTATTTCGTTTCGGCATCAAACAGAAAAAAAAAAGTAGAAAGAAATCTTTCCACCGCTTAAATCCCGAAGGAGTTGCAAAGCCGTTCTTTAAATTCTAAGTCGTTTTGTCCTGCAGCTAAACGAGTTTTGCAAACTTGGCGAGCTACATCAAACCCCAGAGGGTTCACTACAATAATACCGAAAGAACTCCTAACGACTCGCCCTGCAATTTTATTTATTTAGGCGTGCATTATACATTTAAAATAAAAAGGAATGGCTCGAAGGGAAACGCACAACAAATACAATTTTGGACTTTTGCGCCGAGACACGAACCGATATTTGAGGACGAGAGGGTTGCTTCTTCGACCACAAAAATTTTAAATGGTTCTTTCTTTGGAACTTGATCGCGAGGAATTCCGAAATGTTCGTGCTTTTGGCGGAACATTGTAGATTTTGACGTTTCTAAGACGTCAAGAACTGTATTCAATTTTATGTTCCGAAAAAGGTTTGTTTTCAAGAATAATTTTGTTAAAAGGCACAAAATTGGCGATTTGGGAATTTTGTTATTAATATTTACCTAATTGCGAAATGTCAGAGAGTAAATTAATTCCTGTAAGGTGTGCTTAAAGCCGAGTGTGCGCGTTCGAGCTCAAAGTGGCACATTTCCGATCTCGGGAAAATGAAGCGCGCCGCTCCGCGTCGCGCTTCATTTGCCTCCCTCGCTCGGAAATGTGCCACTTTTCGCTCGAATGCGCACATCCTCGTGTTTATTACATTTATCTAATTTATCCTTCACTCTTTCAAATCAATAATTTTAATTTAGTTTAGTAAATATCGATATTATGTTGGAAATATGTATTTACCATAGCAAATGAGTGGAAGGAGCGAAAAGATACAAAAATCTTGTCAGTGCAGTGAGAGGGACCGATTAACATTATTCAATTGTATTTTTGTCTCATTTATTGGCCTAAATTATTGCAAATCGTGCTTAAAACCGAGTGTGCACATTCGAGCTCAAAGTGGCACATTTCCGATCTCGGGAAAATAAAGCGCGCCGCTCCGCGTCGCGCTTCATTTGCTTCCCTCGCTCGAAAATGTGCCACTTTTCGCTCGAACGCGCACATCTTCGTATTTATTCAATTTGTTTAAATTACTTTTGGATTTAAAAGAAAATAGCAACGTATTCAAATAAAACGACATATGCGCAATAACATATAGTTTGATGACCACTGGTCTAGCTATACACAAGCGCAACATAGCGCGTTGTTATATTTAATTTAGTCGCGCCAAAGAAGTATTACTTCTAACGTGCGTACATAAGTACATGCACCGGTTTTTTACAGAGAATGAAATTCAGTTTTAAACATTTAGCAAAATTATTAAAGTAAACTCGAAGAATAAATTATTTTAAGTTTTAGACAACTCAAATTAAATAAATTAATAACTTGGAAAATTTTTAAAATATATTTAAGAACTTTAGAAATTTTTAATTATCAATTTTTTTGTATAACACAAATTGAATAAAACAAAACTTTATTCGGTAAATTTAAAAGAAAATTTTGATAAAAAATTATTATGTATTTTCAGAAAACTCAAATAGAGTAAATACAGAATTTGTGGTTTTTCAAAAAACTTTGAAGATCATTAATTTACGCAAATAAAATTAATATTGGAGAAAACTCAATAAATAAATTATCTTAATTGTTCAGAAATATTAAATTTATAAAATTAAATACAGTCAAACGTCGATAGGTCGAAGTTGAAGAGAAACTAAAAATAATTCGCCGTATCAAAAATTCCAGATATCGATATAAAAATATTTTTTAGTTTATGTTTTTAAAATTTACTCGTTGTTTCTTTTTCTTAATAATTTCCTAGTGATTTCTTGTTAAAACCTAAATCTTGTGTCTTAAACAAGTTGTAATTAGGCTTCATTTATGGAATAATTCAATTTTTAAATATAAAAAATATTTATATGTTATATATTATATGCATCAAAATTTTAGAATAACTTAGGTGGGGAATGTTAAAAAAAGATTGGGAAACACAGCTCTACATATTTCAAAATATTTTAAAACTATTAATTATTTGTTAAATAGTTGTTAAATATTTGTAATATTTTTCTTGGTACAGGAGCACTCCAATTATTTGAACCCCAGGTGACTCTTACCAAAATGATAATTTATGTTTGTACAATGACATACTGTCCAATACCATTCAATTCTGTACAAATATTTTGCGTTTTTTCTTAAGAAATAACATTTTCTCCATTATTATCGGGATATTTGACTATTGGGTCCCAATTAACCCGGATAACTGGAGCTCCACTGTATTTATTTTAATTAATTCCTAAGTTATCAACAATTTCGATTAAAATTGAACTAAACTTGGAAAATATCCCGATTATTGTAAACGATCACATTCCATTAAAATTAATCGTGCATAGCGGGCGTTGACAAGGGGATGATTGCTAATTACGAAACGCTCATTAATATCGACGACATTCCATCAGCCGAGCAAACGTTTCCTTACACAAATACCACCAATAATTTTATTTCGTTTCGGCATCAAACAGAAAAAAAAAAGTAGAAAGAAATCTTTCCACCGCTTAAATCCCGAAGGAGTTGCAAAGCCGTTCTTTAAATTCTAAGTCGTTTTGTCCTGCAGCTAAACGAGTTTTGCAAACTTGGCGAGCTACATCAAACCCCAGAGGGTTCACTACAATAATACCGAAAGAACTCCTAACGACTCGCCCTGCAATTTTATTTATTTAGGCGTGCATTATACATTTAAAATAAAAAGGAATGGCTCGAAGGGAAACGCACAACAAATACAATTTTGGACTTTTGCGCCGAGACACGAACCGATATTTGAGGACGAGAGGGTTGCTTCTTCGACCACAAAAATTTTAAATGGTTCTTTCTTTGGAACTTGATCGCGAGGAATTCCGAAATGTTCGTGCTTTCGGCGGAACATTGTAGATTTTGACGTCTCTAAGACGTCAAGAACTGTATTCAATTTTAGGTTCCGAAAAAGGTGCGTTTTCAACAATAATTTTGTTAAAAGGCACAAAATTGGCGATTTGGGAATTTTGTTATTAACATTTACCTAATTGCGAAATGTCAGAGAGTAAATTAATTCTTGTAAAGTGTGCTTAAAGCCGAGTGTGCGCGTTCGAGCTCAAAGTGGCACATTTCCGATCTCGGGAAAATGAAGCGCGCCGCTCCGCGTCGCGCTTCATTTGCCTCCCTCGCTCGGAAATGTGCCACTTTTCGCTCGAATGCGCACATCCTCGTGTTTATTACATTTATCTAATTTATCCTTCACTCTTTCAAATCAATAATTTTAATTTAGTTTAGTAAATATCGATATTATGTTGGAAATATGTATTTACCATAGCAAATGAGTGGAAGGGAGCGAAAAGATACAAAAATCTTGTCAGTGCGAGTGAGAGGGACCGATTAACATTATTCAATTGTATTTTTGTCTCATTTATTGGCCTAAATTATTGCGAATCGTGCTTAAAACCGAGTGTGCACATTCGAGCTCAAAGTGGCACATTTCCGATCTCGGGAAAATGAAGCGCGCCGCTCCGCGTCGCGCTTCATTTGCTTCCCTCGCTCGAAAATGTGCCACTTTTCGCTCGAACGCGCACATCTTCGTATTTATTCAATTTGTTTAAATTACTTTTTGGATTTAAAAGAAATAGCAACGTATTCAAATAAAACGACATATGCGCAATAACATATAGTTTGATGACCACTGGTCTAGCTATACACAAGCGCAACATAGCGCGTTGTTATATTTAATTTAGTCGCGCCAAAGAAGTATTACTTCTAACGTGCGTACATAAGTACATGCACCGGTTTTTTTTACATAGAATGAAATTCAGTTTTAAACATTTAGCAAAATTATTAAAGTAAACCCGA
This sequence comes from Sinopyrophorus schimmeli, assembly GCA_036325965.1. Taxonomy (NCBI): domain Eukaryota; kingdom Metazoa; phylum Arthropoda; class Insecta; order Coleoptera; family Elateridae; genus Sinopyrophorus; species Sinopyrophorus schimmeli. Next base: position 853,587 of record JARFIZ010000329.1, on the reverse strand, counting down.
AGAATAAATTATTTTAAGTTTTTAGACAACTCAAATTAAATAAATTAATAACTTGGAAAATTGTTAAAATATATTTAAGAACTTTAGAAATGTTTAATTATCAATTTTTTTTGTATAACACAAATTGAATAAAACAAAACTTTATTCGGTAAATTTAAAAGGAAATTTTGATGAAAAAATTATTATGTATTTTCAGAAAACTCAAATAGAGTAAATACAGAATTTGTGGTTTTTCAAAAAACTTTGAAGATCATTAATTTACTCAAATAAAATTAATATTGGATAAAACTCAATAAATAAATTATCTTAATTGTTCAGAAATATTAAATTTATAAAATTAAATACAGTCAAATCTCGATAGATCGAAGTTGAAGAGAAACAAAAAATAATTCGCGTTATCAAAAATTCGAGCTATCGATATAAAAATATTTTTTAGTTTATGTTTTTAAAATTTACTCATTGTTTCTTTTTCTTAATAATTTCCTAGTGATTTCTTGCTAAAACGTAAATCTTGTGTCTTGAACAAGTTGTAATTAGGCTTCATTTATGGAATAATTCAATTTTTAAATATAAAAAAATCTTTATATGTTATATATTATATGCATCAAAATTTTAGAATGACTTAGGTAGGGAATGTTAAAAAAAGATTGGGAAACACTGCTCTACATATTTTAAAACTATTCATTATTTATTTTATGTTATTTGTGTATGCTCATAACAGTTAAGTTGTGCCAAATTAATAGTTTTTTTCGGATTCATCAAAATCGGTTTTTTTTTGTATGTCAAGAGGTTAAAAAAATATTTTACTATTTAAAATGTAAAAAAAATATTTTTAATCGTTGAAATGTTATTAGGTTGGCAATACATATTATCAGTGCACGACCTGTCTTTCCTGAATCCCGTTTGTTCTTCTAATAGGGTAGAAGCACCGGTTTTGGACACTGTACCAGTTGTGGACGTTTTTCACTTTATTTTGACAAATGCGAAATATAATAATTATCTATACTGCAATAAGTGTAATTAATATATCTTTAACTACAATAGAAACATCAATAATGTTTTTTTCGTATTTTTCAAGTTATTTTACCAAATTACTCAAGTGTCTAAAACTGGGGCTAACGTGTCCAAAACCGGTACTTTTACCCCATATTATCTTCTGTAATAGTTCTTAGCCGTTTATTGATTATTCTAGAGTATATTTTATAGGCTGTATTTAGTAAACAGATTCCTCTATAATTTTCACATAGTCCCCTCTTGCCTTTTTTAAATATTGGGACAATTTTTGCATTCTTTGGCTACAATACCTGCAAAGAATGGACAAAAAACGTATCCCAAAACAAACATATGGTAGATTTGTTTTGGTAGTACGGGCCCAGAGGTAGAAGAAACGTAGGCCGACCTAGAAAAAGATGGTCAGACCAAATACAAGACCACCCTGTATAAAACGAGCTACGAAACGGACTAATGAAGTCTAAAACATGAGGAAGAAGAAAAAAGATTATTTAAATTGTAGTAATTTAAAATTATCATAAGTAAAAATTGTTACCTAATAATTAAAACTACGATCTATTTAATTTTTTTTTATCAAATTCTCTATTTTAAAATATATAATCGATCTCATATTGTGATAAAAAAAATTGGATACCAAATTCGGTTTCAGCACCCAAAAATACATACGATTCAAGTGAATTGGTATAAAAAGTTTTTACAAACATTTTTTTGTTGGCCTGTGTATTTTATTCCATTTTTTTAGTTTAATTGGCGAGTTATTTGAAATAAATTAACCCGATTTAATTAAGCGATGCTTTTGTTATTGTTTACATAAAATTATGAAAGTGAAATTACTTTTTCTTTCTCTATTTTCGTTTAAAGTGGAGGTAAATATTTCGTAATAGAAATTTAATTATTACTTTCGAAAATTAAATGTTTAATTGTTTATCACATTTACTTAGGCGCGTTAAAGTTTTTGACTTTAAGAACACCCTGTGTGTTTATCGAAATTTATTTTAACGCTTTTTAAACGGTTTTAAAGAGACGAGGGCCCCGTAACAAAGTGTTTATGTATTTTAGAAGTAATAAAAGGAAGAGATTGTCATATTTTATGGGAAAGTTTCGTTCAAACCGAGTGGTACAAGAGCACACGAGAGAAAACGACATTCTGGCATAGTTTCGTGATAATGTCAAAGGTCAGAAATAATTTTACACGGGCGCGTAGGTGTTAGGGCCTTTTTCGGGCCAAATGCGAAGAGGTCGAAACGCGTTCCTTCGTCGGCTGACGAAAACAACCCATCGGAAGGGTCCTTATTGAAATATTCAATAACGAGGAAAAAATGTGGCCAAGTTCTAATTGGAAGATTCGATTTGTATCGATGCGAAAGGACCGCAAAATAATTAAATGTTTTCGTAATTTAAAAGCTTTTTAAAATGCGAACGCCGCCCTTCGATAAGTGTTTTAATTGCGTGGATTTTTATTGCTCCCTTTAGAATTTCGGGCCACGAATTTCCTCGATTTGCATGTTGCAAAGACATCTTTTCCTTTCGAAATTCCGACTTGGGTTTTAGTCACGCCATCTTCGCGCTCGCTTCGCCCATATACAACTTATTTTTTTTTGGCAAATAATAATTTCTGCCCGGTTTAGGTGGGTCGACCTTTTGCGAAGGAAACGTAATAAGTCGGAACAAAAATTAATTAAATACAGCTCTATTTAGATCTTCGAAGTATTAATCGAAAAAGTTTTATGTTCGCGCTTTTGGCTTAGAGCTGGCTGAGTTTCCGAAGTATTTAAACTTAGGGGTAGTTAGTAATGGTAATATTGGCTTGCCCCCAAAGCCAAACAATAAAACCCAATTTAAAATTCTCTCATTGAGCTAATTTCGTTTTGGTCAATATTTCCTACTTAAGTATTTATTTACAATTTAACATTCTGGGGCCTCGCGTTCGGGGGGCCCCGTTTAAATCACTTACGACTTTTTCGGTGTGTACATCCGAACTTTCGCTAACTCAATTGTGAAAAAAAAAACTGGGAAATAAATTTAACTTACGGATAGACTTTAAATTGCGATTTTGTGAATCGGTCGAGCTTAACTTAGATTTATGCGTGTCAGTAATTGCTCTTAGGAATTGAACGTGTCGGCTCTTTTCGCTCAATTTACTTCCATTGTATCATTCGAAATTTAAATTATATTTAGAGTTTTACATTGTTATAGGGGTCGTAATTTTAAAGAAAGTGGATTCTGTTAGCGAAAGTTATTTTCACTCTTTAGAAATTACGTCGACGACTTAATTTTATTATTGCGGGCTTGATGCATGGCGCTACGTTGCGGCGCGTAGTTACAGTGGGACCTCGCTTAACGCTGCCCCGATTGGCGCTCGCGGCTTCAAAATAGCTCAAAATTTGCGTCGATTCAACTTATTGTGATATAAGATAATTAATAAAAATCGTATTTAAAATGACCGCTTTGGCTTAAGGCCACAAACACAAACACCTATTGAACGAAGATGTCTCTACAGGTTTGTGGAGGCGGCATATTCCGCTTCCTGCCCCAAATGTGGCATCATATATCGTACAACGCGGCCAGGCAACACGAATAATAAAAATCGGTCCGAATCAATCAGTTGTTAACATATTATTATTGCAAAATCGTAATTAAACGCGAAGAGAGCTAATCCAATTTTCGAAGACTTCCATTCATAATAATTAAAACAGTATTAAAAAAATTAAGACTTTCGCGTTACTGCCAATTAGCCTGATAGAATAAAGCCTTATTACAAACATATTAAAATTGCAGAAACGTCAATAAACAAGGAGACAGCTAATCCATTTTCAATTCGTAATTAAAAGATTTTCAAAAAAATATATTCAAAGGACTTTAGCGTTAGTGACAATTATCCTGTTGGAATAAATTATTATTACTAACACATTATAATTGCAGAACCGGAATTAAAACGCAAAGATAGCTAATAAACTTTTTAAAATTTTTTGTTTATTTAAATTTAAAACGAACCGATATCCACAACTCTTAGTTAATCAAAAACCATTTCTCCCTATGGTAATATAAAACAGCATTACATAATTTAACATAACTAAACATGAGTAACCCATTCGAAACTTGCAATCGCATTTCTGATATGATTAATTGCTAACAGCCCGAAGTTAAACGATATTGTTAAGGCTAAATAAAATCCTTAAATAAATGTGCATTAAAGTATTGATTATTTTTAAAGACAATTATTACGCATTTTTGAAAACTGTTAAAGGTACAAAAATTAAAGGGGTATGATCATTTTTCGATAAGAAAGTAAAATAATTGCCCTAAAGTAAAAACTTACAATTTTAGTTTCTGTAAAAGCGTCTACTTAAGGATTGGGGACCTTCTGCAAACACTGTCACTGAATACACTAAATTAATATAACAATTATAAAGCGAAATTTTGAAAAGCAATGTTTATGCTTAAGCAAACGATTCGCAACTGAACAGAAATGTTGTGTAAAACACTTGCGATAAGAATAACTGGAATCTCGATAGCGTTTTACTCGTATTTAAAATTTGAAATTTTCCCACCTAATGTCGAAAATAATTTTATTAACAATTAAGGTAACTGCGGGTAATAACGCCTGTCGGGTAATAAGGCCTAATTAACAAAAATCGTATTTAAAATAACTGCTTTGGCTTAAGGCCACACACACAAACACCTATTGAACGAAGATGTCTCTACAAGTTTGTGGAGGCGGCATATTCCGCTTCATGCCCCAAATGTAGCATCATATATCGTAAAACGCGGCCAGGCAACACAAATAATCAAAATCGATCCTAATCAATCGTTAGTATTTTTTGAAATATTACACTTAGCTATGTAAAATCACATTTATTTTCTTTATTCATTCAAGCTTTGATGATTTTAAATATTTGAATGACGTATCATGGACCAAATATTTTTTATTTTGATTTTCTTACATACGTGGTCGGCGGTTATTAAAGCCTACTAAATTTAACCATAAGCCTTATTATACTCCTACTTTTTGTATCAAAGTTTAATTGTTTTCCAATGCATTTTACATTACTTTTAAAGCCTTACGGATATAAATATGTAAAGAAACATGTTGTACCTTGACTCTTTTTTTATTTGTAATTTTTTTCAAAATGTATATGTAACAATTTGTTAATAAAATAATTTGCACCGTATTGGGGCACTAATAAGGTGCACTTCATAAAAAAATTTAAAAGCATTAGCAACTGCTTATTCACATTGCTTTAAGATTTAAAAATTCGTGGAACTATGGCTTAGGTATAACGGGGGTGATGTACCTAGACCCGTCTCATGAAAATAATATATTTATTATTTATTTTTAGATTATACAAACTATTAATGTTCTTCTTTGATATAACACTAAAATTGTTTCAAAAATTAACAAAACATTTATCGTATACTGAAACTTAACTATTCAAAAACTTAAAAAAAATTTACTTTCGATTTGACTTGCTAGGCATATTATCTGAAGCAAAATAAAATAAAATAAAGAAAAATATATAACAAATATACTCCTACATTTTTATTTATTACACGTTGATCCTAGAGTCAAGATACAACTGATCGACAATGACCGAGGTACATCACCGGCCCTTGATGTTAAATCATCACAAGAACAAAATTAAAGATTATGTTGTGTTAAAATCAGACTACTACTATGCAAACGTTAATAAATAATCTTCCTGCTTACGATAAGTCATTATTAGGTAATAAAAATTATGTCAGTGGATTATACTAATGACGTTGAGTGCGCTAATGACTGATAGGGAAGGCAATTTGTAATTTTTTAATAAAATTTTATTCCAATTGCTGTATTCATGTATTTATTAAACTTAGTTACCAAATATATTATGTCCAGTGTGATTACTTAAATTTTTTAAAGCTGTAGGCCTTATTACACTTCAGTAGTATAATAAGGGCCACTGGCAAGGTTTATAAAAATGTTAATTTTTGGTTTTGTTTATAGTGAAAGTTGCCATTTTTAATTTTTTGAATTGAAGAATAAAATAATAATATAGGCAAATCCAATAAATACAAGGATGTGCGCATTCGAGCGAAAAGTGGCACATTTCCGAGCGAGGGAAGCAAATGAAGCGCGACGCGGAGCGGCGCGCTTCATTTTCCCGAGATCGGAATGTGCCACTTTGAGCTCGAATGTGCACACTCGGTTTTAAGCACGATTACAAAGCGACCCGTTTTAACAGGCCTACTAGCGAGGTTTTTAAAAATGTCAATTTTTGGTTTTGTTTATGGTGAAAGTTGCAATTTTCCTTTATATTTTAAAAATCTTAAAAATGATTACTATTAAAACCTGTTGATTAAATTAGATCTTTTTTCATTTAATTTCCAATTTCCTTAGCTAGGCCTTATTACCCGCAGTTACCTTAGTTCCAAAAACGATCTACACATAAGAGCACTTGACTTGGACAACGTTTTTTTTCGCTTTGGGGCGGGTTAAGTTTCAGTACTTATTCGTCTGACGCGCTGTATAATTCCGAAAAACCCCCCAGAAAAGCAAATTTTGTGTATTGAAAAATTCGACGTAGTACATCAAATAGATGTGAAAATTTCACGAGATTGAAGCCCTCAAAAAAAGCGACCCCGCATTTGAATATCTAATAACATAGTAAGAGGGCCTTTTGGGAATACAAATGCAGATAGACTAACCTCCGTAATTACGGTCCTAGGCACGAAATATTAAAATTAAAGATAATTACCGCCGTGACTCTGCCAATACCACCGTGTTTGAATAATAGGACACTAATGCCTCGATTTATTTCTCCGAAAGTTATTCGACTGCCTACAGCTTTAAGACGGAAAACGTATTCTGATCTTTCATCCGAAGCTAAAAATCCTCCGGTTCCCATCCGAAGCTATTTGAATTTCGCAGGGGGAGTGCTAATAATCGTTTAAGACGTTCGAGGAAAGCGAGCCGGGGGCGAAACGCAACCCTTGGCAGTTTATTTTTGCGCTGCCGACGACTTTTTTTCTTTCCCTTCGGTCGACGCGATTTTTTTTTTTTTGTTAGAAATCCGATGTCCGATCGAGATTTTCTGCAAGAGTTTTTGCACTTTCTAATTCGTTTAATTCGAGACCTTTCACCGCCAACTTTCTATACGAACCGATTGGAGTTTAGAAATTTTAGATTTTTTGATTTATAATTTCGAAATTTCAAAAATTATTTCGAAATACATTTGAGTAAAAATCGAATTCTTAAAAATTCCGTTTTGTTTTTATTAACGCCTTGACATACAAAAGAAAACGAATTTGATGAGTACGAAAAAAACTATTAATTTGGCTCAACTTAACTGTTATGAGCATACACAAATAACATAAAATAAATAATTAATAGTTTTAAAATATATTGAAATATGTAGAGCAGTGTTTCCCAATCTTTTTTTAACATTCCCCACCTAAGTCATTCTAAACTTTTGATGCATATTATATATAACATATAAATATTTTTTTATATTTAAAAATTGAATTATTCCACAAATGAAGCCTAATTACAACTTGTTCAAGACACAAGATTTAGGTTTTAGCAAGAAATCACTAGGAAATTATTAAGAAAAAGAAACAATGAGTAAATTTTAAAAACATATACTAAAAAATATTTTTATATCGATAGCTCGAATTTTTGATAACGCGAATTATTTTTAGTTTCTCTTCAACTTCGACCTATCGAGGTTTGACTGTATTTAATTTTATAAATATAATATTTCTGAACAATTAAGATAATTTATTTATTGAGTTTTCTCCAATATTAATTTTATTTGCGTAAATTAATGATCTTCAAAGTTTTTTGAAAAACCACAAATTTTGTATTTACTCTATTTGAGTTTTCTGACAATACATAATAATTTTTTCATCAAAATTTCCTTTTAAATTTACCGAATAAAGTTTTGTTTTATTCAATTTGTGTTATACAAAAAAAATTGATAATTAAAAATTTCTAAAGTTCTTAAATATATTTTAAAAATTTTCCAAGTTATTAATTTATTTAATTTGAGTTGTCTAAAAACTTAAAATAATTTATTCTTCGAGTTTACTTTAATAATTTTGCTAAATGTTTAAAACTGAATTTCATTCTATGTAAAAAACCGGTGCATGTACTTATGTACGCACGTTAGAAGTAATACTTCTTTGGCGCGACTAAATTAAATATAACAACGCGCTATGTTGCGTTTGTGTATAGCTAGACCAGTGGTTATCAAACTATATGTTACTGCGCATATGTCGTCTTATTTGAATACATTGCTATTTCCTTTTAAATCCAAAAGTAATTTAAACAAATTGAATAAATACGAAGATGTGCGCGTTCGAGCGAAAAGTGGCACATTTTCGAGCGAGGGAAGCAAATGAAGCGCGACGCGGAGCGGCGCGCTTCATTTTCCCGAGATCGGAAATGTGCCACTTTGAGCTCGAACGCGCACACTCGGCTTTAAGCACACTTTACAAGAATTAATTTACTCTCTGACAATTCGCAATTAAATATTACAGAATTATATTAATAACAAAATTCCCAAATCGCCAATTTTGTGCCTTTTAACAAAATTATTGTTGAAAACGCACCTTTTTCGGAATATAAAATTGAATACAGTTCTTAACGTCTTAGAGCCGACAAAATCTACAATGACGCCCTAAAGGATTGGCGTCTCCTAGACGTCATTGTATGTCAAGGGGTTAAATGAAGTTTTTACACTAATTAACAAGAAATAATTTTGTTTGGAAAGTCCAAAAGAAAATTTTCGGTAAATCAAAACGAAAAATCTGATTTTTCATTAATAAAAAAAATAATTAAACTTCTCCAAATAAAAAACTTCACATTAGTTTCTTTTGTAAATAAAACCCATACCGAAATAAATATAAAATAAACAATTAAATAAATCAAAAATAATAATAATAATAAAGACGTCTCTTAATACGATTTAGAAACAAATTTTCTAAAAGCGCAATTTAAATAGTTACTCGAGCAAAACTTATCAATTCCTTCCAAGTGATAAGTTCGCAACGAGATAGCGATATGCAGAAGTGCATAGGCGTGTACCAATTTAAGAAAATTGCAGAAGGCATAAATAATTAGAGTGTGGGAGGTGAGGTGTCTGCGAGTACAAGAAAATTAAATTTAAAAGCGGAAGTTGCAACGTGTTACAGCATTTTCCACTACCGAGATAAATCGGGATTAAATTTCCACCTTCCGCACGGATTCGTCCATATCAGAAAAACTAACGCGAAGACGATTTCGCTCCGGAAATTATAATAAGCAGCCCTTTTACTTCCTCGAAAAGAATGCATCGATTACAACAAAAAAAATAACCCACCAGAATGTGGCAATTTAGTTGCAAAAAAACGGCGATCGCAACGCGCATTAATGTCGCTGACCTGCTTTCCTCGAGTTTCTCTTTTTTCTGAGACTTGGCGCGATGAGCAAGATGCGTTGAAAAAATCCAAATCGAAAGCGGAAGGGTGGATGCAATTATGAGCCCTTCGGAGATGAAACGGGGGTGGTGTCGCGCGCTCGCCCCTATATGTGGGAATTTGTTCAAACAAGGAAAACCTTTGATACCTTAATCTTTATCTGTCGCAAAGATGCGGTGGAATGTCTAAATTGAATTTCATTGTTTTTGGTACATAATGGAATTCCAAATTTTCCTAATGTTTTATTTATGGTGTGTGGTGCGCGCGCGTTTGTGTGCGGCTCTGCCGATCGGGCTTTTCGAAAAAGAACGCCGTCAGTTATTGCCGAAGAAAATTTATCGCGGGCGGAGGAAAACACCCACTTTTAGTTCGGTGCCGGTGTAAAGGTATTCGCTATTAATTTATTTCTGACATTGGCGTGCTTGTAAATCAGCGGTTTCCAAACTTTATGTTAGTAAAACTAATCGTGGGGCCTACGCACGCTGTGGATTTGCTTTAAATGTTTGCGGGACGTTCCTATGGGCCCCAAACTGACATAGTTGGAGCCGTGCTTCGCTGCTACCCATTCGACGCCCAAAATTTTCGAAAAACTAAATAAATCGAAAAAAATACACTTGGATTCACAAAAACAATCGTAGGGCCTCCCATTTTGATATGAGAGCGCTACTATTGTTTTTGTGAATAAAAGTGTATTTTTTTTTATTCATTTAGTTTTATGGAAAATTTTTATTTTAGAGGGGAAGCGCGGGGAAATGACACCGGTTATAGTCACTAGGGGTACGTAGAACGTCCCCTCGCAATATAAAGCAATTCTATTTTTTTCATTTTTTATCAAAAATACATGGGTTAAAACCCATCGATTTTGAATTTTCAAAACGTTTTCCCAAAGCTCTGGAATAGCACGCCTACGGTTTCTTAGGCCTATCCGAAGCCAAAAAAGCTGCCAAATCCGATTCTGAATAGTTTTTAAAGATACGTCCACAAATAACGGCGCTACAATTTTTTGAAAGTTCAAAATTGGCTCAAAATGAGCGCTAAAAATCGCAATTTTTTATTTTCAAAAAATTAACGTCGCACCCTATACATATTATACATGTATCTTATGTAAAAAAGCCTCAGAATTCCGAATCCGTGTCGTTTCTAATGATTGGATCGAAAATAAGGGCGCTACGATTTTTTTTGTGAATCAAGGGGTACGTATTTCTATTCATTTAGTTTGTATCAAAAATTTTTATTTTAGAGGAGAAGCGCGGGGAAATGACACCGGTTATAATCGCTAGGGGTACGTAGGAACGTCCCCTCGCAATATAAAGCAATTCTATTTTTTTCATTTTTTATCAAAAATACATGGGTTAAAACCCATCGATTTTGAATTTTCAAAACGTTTTCCCAAAGCTCTGGAATACCACGCCTACGGTTTCTTAGGCCTATCCGAAGCCAAAAAGGCTGCCAAATCCGATTCTGAATAGTTTTTAAAGATCCGTCCACAAATAACGGCGCTACAATTTTTTGAAAGTTCAAAATTGGCTCAAAATGAGCGCTAAAATTCGAAATTTTTATTTTCGAAAATTAACGTCGCCCCTATACATATTATACATGTATCTTATGTAAAAGCCTCAGGATTCCGAATCCGTGTCGTTTCTAATGATTGGATCGAAAATAAGAGCGCTACGATTTTTTGTGAATCAAGGGTACGTATTTCTATTCATTTAGTTTGTATCGAAAATTTTTATTTTAGAGGAGAAGCGCGGAAATGACACCGGTTATAGTCGCTAGGGTACGTAGAACGTCCCTCGCAATATAAAGCAATTCTATTTTTTCATTTTTATCAAAAATACATGGGTTAAAACCCATCGATTTTGAATTTTCAAAACGTTTTCCCAAAGCTCTGGAATAGCACGCCTACGGTTTCTTAGCCTATCCGAAGCCAAAAGGCTGCCAAATCCGATTCTGAATAGTTTTTAAAGATACGTCCACAAATAACGGCGCTACAATTTTTTGAAAGTTCAAAATTGGCTCAAAATGAGCGCTAAAAATCGCAATTTTTTATTTTCAAAAATTAACGTCGCACCCTATACATATTATACATGTATCTTATGTAAAAAGCCTCAGAATTCCGAATCCGTGTCGTTTCTAATGATTGGATCGAAAATAAGAGCGCTACGATTTTTTGTGAATCAAGGGTACGTATTTCTATTCATTTAGTTTGTATAAAAAATTTTTATTTTAGAGGAAAAGCGCGGGAAATGACACCGGTTATAATCGCTAGGGGTACGTAGGAACGTCCCCTCGCAATATAAAGCAATTCTATTTTTTTCATTTTTTATCAAAAATACATGGGTTAAAACCCATCGATTTTGAATTTTCAAAACGTTTTCCCAAAGCTCTGGAATACCACGCCTACGGTTTCTTAGGCCTATCCGAAGCCAAAAAGGCTGCCAAATCCGATTCTGAATAGTTTTTGAAGATCCGTCCACAAATAACGGCGCTACAATTTTTTGAAAGTTCAAAATTGGCTCAAAATGAGTGCTAAAATTCGAAATTTTTTATTTTCGAAAAATTAACGTCGCTCATTATACATATTATACATGTATCTTATGTAAAAAAGCCTCAGGATTCCGAATCCGTGTCGTTTGTAATGATTGGATAAAAAATAAGGGCGCTACGATTTTTTTTGTGAATCAAGGGGTACGTATTTCTATTCATTTAGTTTGTATCGAAAATTTTTATTTTAGAGGGGAAGCGCAGGGAAATGACACCGGTTATAGTCACTAGGGGTACGTAGGAACATTCCCTGGCAATATAAAGCAATTCTATTTTTTTCATTTTTTATCAAAAATACATGGGTTAAAACCCATCGATTTTGAATTTTCAAAACGTTTTCCCAAAGCTCTGGAATACCACGCCTACGGTTTCTTAGGCCTATCCGAAGCCAAAAAAGCTGCCAAATCCGATTCTGAATAGTTTTTAAAGATACGTCCACAAATAACGGCGCTACAATTTTTTGAAAGTTCAAAATTGGCTCAAAATGAGCGCTAAAAATCGCAATTTTTTATTTTCAAAAAATTAACGTCGCACCCTATACATATTATACATGTATCTTATGTAAAAAAGCCTCAGAATTCCGAATCCGTGTCGTTTCTAATGATTGGATCGAAAATAAGGGCGCTACGATTTTTTTTGTGAATCAAGGGGTACGTATTTCTATTCATTTAGTTTGTATCAAAAATTTTTATTTTAGAGGAGAAGCGCGGGGAAATGACACCGGTTATAGTCGCTAGGGGTACGTAGGAACGTCCCCTCGCAATATAAAGCAATTCTATTTTTTTCATTTTTTATCAGAAATACATGGGTTTTTAACCCATCGATTTTGAATTTTCAAAACGTTTTCCCAAAGCTCTGGAATAGCACGCCTACGGTTTCTTAGACCTATCCGAAGCCAAAAGGCTGCCAAATCCGATTCTGAATAGTTTTTAAAGATACGTCCACAAATAACGGCGCTACAATTTTTTAAAAGTTCAAAATTAGCCAAAAATGTGGTCCTAAAATTGCATCGAAAATTTTTGGTAATAGATTTGCTTTAAATTTTTATGGGACGTTCGTATGAGCCCCAAACTGACATAGCCGGAGCCATTCTTCCCTGCCCCCTCTTTAACCCCCAACTTTTTCGAGAAAACTAAATAAACCAAAGAAAATACACTTTGACTCACAAAATCGATCGTAGCGCCCTCATTTTCGATCCGATCATTAAAAACAACCCGGATTCGGAATCTCGAGTCCTTTTCCTATAAGATACGTGCAAAATCGGCATAGAGCGCAATGTTAATTTTTCGAGTAATTAAGGGTTGAAGTTTTAGGTTCATTTTTTAGCACAAAATTTGACTTTAAAAATTTTTGCGCCGCTATTTGTGAACGAATCTTAAAAACTATACAGATTCGAATTCGTTAGACCTTTGCGCTTCGAATAGGTTTAAAAAACCATAGGCGTGCTATTTGAAATTTCCGAGAAAAGCGGGTTCAAAGAGTCCGACTCGTAATTAATTTTTTCAAAATTAAATTTTCGTTAAACTCTTCGCGCCCCCCTTTTGCACCCCCCAATTTGAAAATCGCCGTTCCATATTAAACATCGGGGGCGAAAAAAACGGACCGACGATTGCACAAAAGCACTCAGACCGCACCATTAAAACATCAACGCCAAAAAAACGAAGAGCGCACTTTTTAATTTTTTTTTCTGTTATTTTCATTCATATTTAAAACACTTCTCGCTTTGAGAAATGCGCTAATTAAAAATAAAAGGCCTCTGTTTACATCGGCACCTAATTACTTGCACGTAACGCACTAATTTAAAATGAAAAAAATCCTCCCAGGAGTTATCAAAATTATTTTTAATCGAAAGAGCGAAACGTTTTCTATTTATCAAGCTCTTTCTGAAAGCTTCTTCGAGCTTTCCTTTACGAGATAACTTTTACGGGAAGCGATTTCTTAAGCAAACAAAATCAAATTGTAAATTCGCCGCCGAAAAAAAATGGGGAGGGGGGGAAGAAATTCTAACGCGGCTCCCCGAACAAAGTTTAGCAATGTTTAGCTGTAGCCTTTGTAATACTTTAACAAGAACAAAGCAACTCTACAAGACCGTATTACATAAAACAAGAAGAGGGAACTAAAACTATTCACCCCCATTGTTCCCAAGGATGTTAAGGACGAACCGACAAGTCGCATGGAAATTTAAGTCCGAATTGTTGGGAGTTCCCTTTGTGCGGCTCTCTGTTCGGATTAATGAATTAGGGAGCAAATGACATGACGAATTTTTAATTTTCTCGATTACAAAAACGAAGCTTCAATATCATCAACGGTTTGATAAATACAACGCACAGGAGGGCTCACTATCGATCCCGAAAAGGCTCCTCCCTTTTGACCCAGAACTTAGCTCCTTCTGTCATTTATGCCTTCCCGAAAGAATTTTTCTATTTTGCCCATTTTTACGCGTTGTGGCCTTCGGCGAAGTCATAATAGACAAATTGGGAGCCCGAAAAGTTAATTAGCAAGTTTTGCCCTTTAAAACGAGATCGCGATGGGTTTATTTTATTTTCGCGAAAGTTTTACGAAAATAAATTGGGAACTATCGGCGAAGTGGAAGAAAAACAATTTATCATTTCGGTTTGCGATTTTCGCGGAATATAGATCTTAAGCGCGATGGGGGCGGCTTAATTATTAATTAGTGTACAGGTGCAACTATTATTTATTTGTAAAATTGACAAAGCCACATTCGCAATGTGAAATTTCGAATTAAATTTGGACAGGGCTGCGCGACGCCTCCGCAATTTATTTGGTCCCATTTTAACCTTCCAGGTGGGGTATAACTAACGTGAACAATTTTTTTTTTGTTAAAACGGGACGTTTTGTGATCGAGCTTAAATCCGAGTGTGCACATTCGAGCTCAAAGTGGCACATTTCCGATCTCGGGAAAATGAAGCGCGCCGCTCCGCGTCGCGCTTCATTTGCCTCCCTCGCTCGGAAATGTGCCACTTTTCGCTCGAACGCGCACATTCATTGAATTTTGTAAATTAAACTTTCTTTACAATCAACAAATTCAATTTGTTTCAGTAAATAATGTTTATATGTTCGAAAAACGTACTTTTACCATAGCAATGAATGGGAGAGAGCGAAAAGATACAACAAACTCATAAGTACGAGTGAGAGGGAACGATAAAAATTATTTACCACTTTTTCGTTACCAAAATTATTGTCAATCGTGCCTAAAACCGAGTGTGCACATTCGAGCTCAAAGTGGCACATTCCGATCTCGGGAAAATGAAGCGCGCCGCTCCGCGTCGCGCTCCATTTGCCTCCCTCGCTCGGAAATGTGCCACTTTTCGCTCGAACGTGCACATCTTCGCTTTATTGAATCTTTTCGATTGATATTTGGATTAATTTTAAATCGAAATACCAATTTAAGTCTAATAAATTCCATAGAAAAAATCAGAGGTTTAGTTCCAACAGAAAATACGGTCCTGCCATTTAAAATTAAACAATTTTTAGAGAATAAGCGGCATAGTTTTGAATAATCAAGCATTTGTGCATAAGAAAACAATCGATTTTTGATAAACTGGCAGAGATAATTAATTTTGAAAGTATTTTGAAAAAATTGCCTCAAAGAATACTGAATTATGTAAGAATGAACTTCTAACTTAAAATTAGGGTACTTTTAGAAAAACTAAAACTGAGTTTTAAAGACGTTCCTGATAGACTTATTTACGAAAATCTAGTGCTCTTTTAATTAGTAAAACTTCTAGTTAAATTTGACAAAATGTTTTCAAAAAATTAAGAAATGTATTTTCTTCAAAAAAATATCACACAGCCTTTTAAAAAAATTCTGATACACCCCTTTACTTAAATTTTTAAACAACAATTAAAATTGGTTGCTCGTTTTCTTTGTAATAAAACGACAAGTTGATTTTTTAAGTCAATATTTATATTTAAAGAAGTAGTATTTAGCAACTAAATCGTTACAAAATACCTATTTTAATTCAAAAAGAATTACTATTTATAAAAGCACATTTTGAAATAATTGGAGAGAGGATTATGCAGTTAGAAAATCCAAAATTATCATTAAACAATAGTAGTGAAGAAAAAATAGGGGCCATTGGGAGATTAGTTGGGAACAACATTAAAAATAAATTGACGGATATTTTCAATAAAAATAAAAGATTAATATTTTAAAATTGGCTAACAACGTTTTAAATGACAATGTTAATAAAAGTATATCTATAAGACCTGCTATAGTCACCAGTTATAAATATACACCGATAACATCTTGCAATGTGGAAAAGATCATTTTCATCGTACAAATATATTTTAAGTAATTGTAGGTATAATTTAACAATGGCAAATATTGAAAAATATATGATTATATATTGTTATAATAAATAATTTATTAATATTTGCGAATGTATTGAATTTTCAAAAAAAACTAAATTGCATATTATTAATGCTTTTTGCATATTTTCCAGTCTTTAGTCATAAAGTACAATTTTGTGGATTTTATTTCATTTTATTTTCGGGGTTTGGCAAACCCCACCTAGTATGGCATGTGACATTTAGTCACCTAGTAAGCGGAGGGTTAAACAAGACAAACTAAATATTTTTATATCCAAAAGTTTACATATAACATATAACAATTAACTAAATTTTTTGTACAGAACTTCGCCACTATTTTATCCCATTATTGAATTGCGAAAATTTATTAATGCCCAATTTAATTTGGAGCGATCGTCGAAAAAGAATTAAAACGAAAAAAAAGCCAATAACTTTCAACATCAAAAAACGTTCGATCACATCAACTTCGTCCTTATTAAATTTAAGGTGTCGATGTTTAGAAATTGAAGCAAAAAAAAGAACGGGTCCGTTAGTTCTTCGGCTTGTCAACCTAGTTTCGCGGATTCGGGTTAGCTCTTATCTCGCGTCCAATAATAAAACACCTACTAACTGTAATTCTAATTATTTTACAGTTTTAAAAGTACGTTTCTTATCCGGCGAAGCATGAAAAATACACCTTTTTTCCTCGCCTAATAGTGCAACGTTTTTATGTCGGGCTTTGTTTATTGCAAAGCGGAAAAAAACAAGAGACAGTTAACTAGAAAATAGTAGGCAGAACGCACGCAGCTGCGACTGTAGTTTATTGTCTCGGAAAAGCCCTAATACATCATAGAAAATGAAGTAAAACTCAGACGCGGCCCTTTTTCACTTCGAGGCACAGCTTGCGCCTTTTCTAAAATCGAAACGAAACTCGATAAAAAATAATTCAAGCCCGCTTTAATTTTTTTCTTAAATCTTAAGAGAATTTTATTTAAAGACCGAAAATGCAATTTGCCCCGAGTTAAATTGTTTGGCCGCAAACGTGTCGCCGAAATACCTTCAAAAATAAGGGAAGCAGTTCCGGGAAAGTGCGTCGCACCCTCGGGAAATATTAAGAAGCTAAACTTCTCTAAATTTATAAATATTACTCGTTTAAAGCTCCCGCAAGATATCAATCAGGAACTTGGAAATTGCTTCGACGCTTTGCGCTGACCCAACGAATGTTTTTGAAAATTAACAAATGGCTTTAGTGCAGAATAAATTAGGGCGTTTAACCATTCAATTTGGTCTGGCGTTTTTCGATTTGGAAAAGCGCAGATCTAAGGTGGATTTGAAGAGCTGTAAAAGTCGGCTCGCCAGTTTTAGATTTCCATGTAGAATTGTGCCCTTTGTGATCCTGCGAGATCTCAACTTTCCCGACTCGAAAGTTGTCATAATCTGAAGAAGCGTTTCTTTGTGTTCGCGAAAACCGAATAACAAATAAAATTGAAGACATTTTATCAATATTTACTGAATGAAACCCAACACTACAGAGCTTCTCAAACTTTTACGTTTTTAAAGCTGTAATTTATTCGAGTTGCTTTTTGTAACACATTCAAAAGAGCTTTTTAGTATTTAATTTGGTTTTTTAATCTAAGAAAATTGTTACCTATGGAAGATCGTTCAATTTAAAAAATTTGAGCAAGTTACAATTGTAAAATTATTGCATTAAAGTTAATTAATCACATTCTTGCAAAAATTTTGAATTAAGTTTTCCAACAAATAATGTTTATTTTTTAATTTAATAAAACCAGTAGCCCATGTCCTTGTTCAAGGTCCAACCTATCTCTATATCAAGATTTATCAAAATTGGTTCAGTGGTTTAAGCGTGAAAAGGTAACAGACAGACGGACAGACAGACAGACAGACAGACAGGGTTACTTTCGCTTTTATAATATTAGTTTGGATAGTTAAATTTTTTTATAAAATAAATTGAGTATTGTGAATCGTGCTTAAAGTGGAGTGTGCACATTCGAGCTCAAAGTGGCACATTCCGATCTCGGGAAAATGAAGCGCGCCGCTCCGCGTCGCGCTTCATTTGCCTCCCTCGCTCGGAAATGTGCCACTTTTCGCTCGAACGTGCACATCCTCGTATTTATTGATTTGCCTTAATTAATCTTTTCACTTTCATATCAAAAAATTGAAAGTAAATATGAATTTTATGTTTAAGAAACGTATTTACCATAGTAATGAGTGGAAGTGAGGGAGAAGATACGAGAATTTGGTAGGTGCGAGCGAGAAAAAACGATTAAATTATTTATTTAATTTTTTGAATAATTTATTAGTCTAAATTTTGTGAATGGTGCTTAAAACCGAGTGCGCACATTCGAGCTCAAAGTGGCACATTCCGATCTCGGGAAAATGAAGCGCGCCGCTCCGCGTCGCGCTTCATTTGCCTCCCTCGCTCGGAAATGTGCCACTTTTCGCTCGAACGTGCACATCCTCGTATTTATTGATTTGCCTTAATTAATCTTTTCACTTTCATATCAAAAAATTGAAAGTAAATATGAATTTTATGTTTAAGAAACGTATTTACCATAGTAATGAGTGGAAGTGAGCGAAAAGATACGAGAATTTGGTAGGTGCGAGCGAGAAAAAACGATTAAATTATTTATTTGATTTTTTGAATAATTTATTAGTCTAAATTTTGTGAATGGTGCTTAACACCGAGTGCGCACATTCGAGCTCAAAGTGGCACATTCCGATCTCGGGAAAATGAAGCGCGCCGCTCCGCGTCGCGCTTCATTTGCCTCCCTCGCTCGGAAATGTGCCACTTTTCGCTCGAATGCGCACATCTTCGTTTTTATTAGATTTTTACATGAATCTTTTTTTTTCAAATCAAACAATTAAAATTTCAATCAATTTTGATTTTATGATTTTAAAAACTGTTCAACGACCTTGAATGTGTTGCAATAAATATTTAATTGTTAAATAATAACGGAATGGTGTTTATTTTCTATGTATTCGAGCAAGTCACAATTCTAAATAATTAAATTTAAAAATTAATAAAACAAATTAAAGTCCAAATAGCCAAAACTCTTAAATAAAAATATTGATTTATTATTTTCAATTGACTTTTTCAAATAAATTATTTTAACTTTTTAATTTAATAAAATAATAGCAAAACGTTCAATTTCTAAATATTTAAGAAAGTCACAATCGTAAATTATAAAACTTTAAAATAAATAATTAAAATCTTGTAAAAAAAATAGAAATTTGCTATTGCTAATTAATTTCTGCCAACCAATAATTGTAACTTTTTATTTTAATAAAATAACAACCAAAAACTAGTACAAAATACTTAAAAATTTTCCCGTCCCTTCAAATTAAAGATTATTGATCCAGAACCTAATTCGGTTGATCAAAAATTGTCCCACCTTTTGGCAACCCCTGTTCGAATCCGCCCCAGAAGAGCTTTTTAAAATCGCGGACTCTCAGAACCATGTGTCACATTCAACACCGGATAAATACCACGAAAAAAAAAGGGGATGCAATATTCGAGTCATCAAAGCGCCGCCACTTTGTCGGAGGGCTCTCACAATAACACAAATGCAGAAGTATCAAAACAACTCCGAGTTTTCTATTTTTATGGAAATCGATGAAGCCACATTCTAGAGCCCGTAAATGAAACGGTCACGTTTCCATGCAAAAAAGAATGTGACGAATCGCTCGTCGACCAAAAGACGACTGGTCCGGTCCTTCGAAGCCGGCCACCCCGTACAACAAAAAGTTGCCGCTTTTCCCCCACGAAAGAAAGGCACGATTTGCGCCTTCGGCGTTTAATTTTAAACGAAAGATAAGTATAATTTAACAAGACTGTCACGCAAGGAAAGGTTCTAAAAATCTATAGCCGCGGAGCCTAATGGGCTTCGAAATATAAATAACCGGGGATAGAAAAAGCTCGACGACCCACGCAGGAGCCGCACCTCTCCCAAATCACGTATGGAGCAACCACATCTGGTCGAAATATCTCAGCACCCTTCCCAGAATAAATTTTCTCTTCGACTTCGCCCAACGTGAACTTGAAACAACCGCAAGAAGTATTCCGAAAAGCGCTCCTTCCGAATTATTTAGTTAACGGCGAATTGCTTTCGCAGATTACAGTTGCGAGACGAAGTCGACTCTAACAATCATACTTCATCGCAACAAGAACGATGATTGCGCCTTTGGAAACATCTCCCGTCGGGCAGATTCCATCGAAATCCTAAGGCTTTCTCTTGCGATTTTCGCTCGTTGAGCTTTTATTTTATTGCTCCTTTTTGTTGTAATTTTGGCAGCGCCGAAATAATAACCGAGCCGATAGGAAAGTTGTAAGGAAGTTAACCGAGAATGTGACGAATCGCTCGTCGACCAAAAGACGACTGGTCCGGTCCTTCGAAGCCGGCCACCCCGTACAACAAAAAGTTGCCGCTTTTCCCCCACGAAAGAAAGGCACGATTTGCGCCTTCGGCGTTTAATTTTAAACGAAAGATAAGTATAATTTAACAAGACTGTCACGCAAGGAAAGGTTCTAAAAATCTATAGCCGCGGAGCCTAATGGGCTTCGGAATATAAATAACCGGGGATAGAAAAAGCTCGACGACCCACGCAGGAGCCGCACCTCTCCCAAATCACGTATGGAGCAACCACATCTGGTCGAAATATCTCAGCACCCTTCCCAGAATAAATTTTCTCTTCGACTTCGCCCAACGTGAACTTGAAACAACCGCAAGAAGTATTCCGAAAAGCGCTCCTTCCGAATTATTTAGTTAACGGCGAATTGCTTTCGCAGATTACAATTGCGAGACGAAGTCGACTCTAACAATCATACTTCATCGCAACAAGAACGATGATTGCGCCTTTGGAAACATCTCCCGTCGGGCAGATTCCATCGAAATCCTAAGGCTTTCTCTTGCGATTTTCGCTCGTTGAGCTTTTATTTTATTGCTCCTTTTTTGTTGTAATTTTGGCAGCGCCGAAATAATAACCGAGCCGAGAGGAAAGTTGTAAGGAAGTAACACGAGAGCTTTTCTCCCTGTCATATCGGGCCGTAAGCTTGATAGAAGATTCCAATGGAGTAGAAATGAGCTAAGGGCCAAAATCGTGCGCCGAATACCCGAGTTATCGCCCACTTCAATTTCGATAGAAAAAATAGAATTTTTTAAATTTCGCAACGGATCGCCCGATTAGCTGGGTGACAAAATGTCACATGCCATAGTGGGTGGGGTTTGCCGGACCCCCAAAATTCGACAAAATTGTACTCTATGACAGTTAAATGATAAGAACTATATTTTAATAACTATTAAATGAATAGGTTTAAATGTAACACATATTTATTTATGCATTAATAAAAGTACAAAAACTAAACCTTTTCTTCAATTTATAAACTACAGTCGAACCTCGATCAGCCGAATTTTTGATAACTCGAATTATTTTAAGTAGAAAATTAAAATAACAAAACCGGTGCGTTAGAAGTTATACTTCTTTGTCCCTATTAAATTAAATATGTTGTGTACCTTGCGTCCTTGCTAGACCAGCGGTACCAAACCTAAGGCACGCGCGCCACAGGTGCCACATATAAATATTTTTCTAACACGCTATCGATTTTAAATTGTGCCCCCATTTTTCAATTAAAATGAAAAACATGCCTCTGACATAATTTTCGACTGCCAAGTGTGAAAAACCGAGTTTCCAAAATCTCTCAATTATTTAGGAATTCTTTCGCAGTTACAATGGAAAATGATTAAAACAATATTTTAAGAAAATGGCCTTGGAATTTCAAACTGAATATAAATTACAAGTATTTTTGATTGCTAGTTTAATTTATGCACATTGTAATTTTGCCAATTATAAAGAGTAAAGTTGAAGAGTATAGCGTTTTCATTCAATTATTTTATAGAATATAAATTTTTTAACAAAATCTGGGTTTAAAAAGAGTACCCCCCCCTTTTTCAATTAAAATGAAAAACATTGTCCGTATGTCCAAATTTTTATGTGGGTAAAATTTTGAAGATATCTAATATTTTAGAAGTTCTCGGCAATTTACAAATGTAAATATGTTAAAAATTGAAATTTTAAACATGTGCCTATACTACAATAAAATAAAAATTTCGGTAAATGTAAATCAAATTGATCAATTTGGAATATATATGTTGGGTATAATTAAATGTAGTAAAATATATATTACATACTTAAATATGTGATAGTGTATCTAGGCGGTTTTTCCATTGAACATCCCTATGGGGCAATTTAAATCTTTCGAGGGCAATATCGTTATTCAAAGGACATTAACGTATATATTTTTCAACAGCTATCGATTTTAAATTTGCCCCCATTTTTCAATTAAAAATGAAAAAACATTGTCGTAATGTCCACAACCAATTTGGATGCGATTTTCAGTGATGTATCGAGGTAAGCTTGGGCTAACATTTAAATCGGTAGGCAAATAAAAAATATATTTACATATGTAAATATGTGAGTGGTGTATCTAGGCCGGTGTTTCCCAACGTGGGCCCCACACCCCATATGGGGGCAATTTAAATTCTTTCGAGGGGCAATATCGTTATTCAAAAGGACAATTTGGAAACGTACTTGATTTTTAGTTATCTACCTATTATATATTTTGAAAATTTATATAACCACGTGTAAAGGTAAATTCAATAAATTACGTAATATTTTATTATGTATTTTTAATAATTTTCATTTAATATGCGCATTACTCTTGTTTATTTAAAAGTTAATTTTTTTAATTGATAAATAGGGCTAACAGTACGTTTTACCTGTTACAATAATTCCATATTTAAATTATTTAATATAAACTATAGTTCTAAAATAATTTCTAATAGAATTGGCGTGTATTTCTATATCATATAATTAGCAAATATGGCACATTTAAATTCACTAGTCAATTACTATATTTATATGGCCAATAACTATGTTGTTTAATAAAAGGGCCAATCACTGTACTGTTTACCTCTATACAATATCATTCAAATTTCAAATATTTCCAGTGTAACTATAGTTACGAAATAATGAATTCTATCTCATAGGCTAATTAATTGGCGGCCATTGTAGTGAATCAAGAATGAGCCAACCACAGTGGCACATTTACAGCGGGATTTTTAAAAGTCAATTTTTGTGCTTTTTTGGATAACTTGATGTCGGATTTCGACCGTATTCGACTGTATTTATACATAACCCACGAAACATAGTTTGAAACTGCTGTTCTAAAATACATAATAGAACCGCTCCCTCCGATTCTCAAAAATATAAATCTAAGCGAAAATGAGGGGCAATTTAATTCAAAAAAAATACTTCAAAGTAATACTTCTTTGGCGTAACTTATTTAAATATAAATAAATTTAATAAATACGAGGATGTGCGCATTCGAGCGAAAAGTGGCACATTTCCGAGCGAGGGAAGCAAATGAAGCGCGACGCGGAGCGGCGCGCTTCATTTTCCCGAGATCGGAATGTGCCACTTTGAGCTCGAATGTGCACACTCGGTTTAAAGCAAATTCACAACAATTTAGAACAAAAATTAGACACAAAATTAGTTGAACAATTTTAATCGTTCCCTCTCACTCGCATTGACGAGATTGCCGTATTTTTTCGCTTCCTTCCATTCATTGCTATGGTAAATACGTTTTTCGAACACAAAATCGATATTTACTAAACTCAATATAAATTTATGATTGAAAGAGTGGAGAATAAAGTAAACAAATTCAATAAATACGAGGATGTGCGCATTCGAGCGAAAAGTGGCACATTTCCGAGCGAGGGAGGCAAATGAAGCGCGACGCGGAGCGGCGCGCTTCATTTTCCCGAGATCGGAATGTGCCACTTTGAGCTCGAATGTGCACACTCGGTTTTAAGCACAATTCACATGAATTAATTTACTTTCTAAATAATTTTAATTAAAAATTATAAGATTGGGCCAAATATGCAATTTGTTCTGGGGAAAATGTGCACATAAGTCGTTTTATTTGGACAAATTACTATTTTCTTTTAATTTCAAAAAGTATGTGCACATTCGAGCAAAAAGTTGCACATTTTCCCGGCGAAAGAAGTATAACTTCGAAAATATTACGCGCAGATAATCGATTAAAGACTAACCCCTAATTATTTGCTCGGGAAAAAAAACCGACCGATTTATTAAAATTAATTCTACGATCCAGAAGAAAAGAAATAGAAAATTGGAAATTAAAGTGAAGATTATCAGCCGGCAGTAAACTTTGTCAGAGTTTATTTATTAGAAGGGATGTAATACATTAGCCACAATCTGGCTTTGACACAATCTAAATGTAATCTTCCCTCACTAATTGCTTTAGAAGGTCCGATTTACTTTCAACCTTGTTAGTATGCATAGAAAACATAAAGGGTGTTGCGTTACTTCTGGGGATTCGGAGAGAAAAAAAAAGTAATTATGTACGACTTTGTCGTTTTTTCCTCGGAACGTCTAATTTCTATTTTTTTCCTCTTCTCTTCAGATAAACAATAAATTTTAGATGGTGTTGGCTCGTGCAGTCTTAAAGACTTATGTACCCCTGCCTTTTCGATCCCTCGTTAAGCCAACGACTCGAAATCTAACGTTTCAGACAAGAAAGTTCATTATACGGACGTGGATTAACTTTAAGTCTTTGAGTTACCCTATACGTGCTTCAGACATTAAAATAAGGTCTTATCACTGTTGGAGTAACACAGAATTACGTTTTTAATGTGATCTTTCGTCGGGAGATGAGTGGAACGGACACGCTTCCCGTTCGATATTGGTTTCGAGCCGAAATCTTCGATTCGCGTTCAAAAGCAGCTTGGAATTGATTTTTTCGAGCCGCGTTCACGAACCGCCACTGGCGCGGTGCAAGATTTCTTTCGGAAAGCTGCATCCATAAAATAACTTGCTTATATCTAATTTTCTCTAGCGACGACGCTTCGGCCATAAAATCTCCTAAGTACACGAACTTTAAATTAATTAGAAACGGGAATTAAAAAAAAACTGAAACGATTTCGAAATCGTGGCAGCTCTGATTTAATTTTTCTCTAAATTAGAAAGTTGGTTTTAATTTTTTTTTTGTAAAGCTAAACGATTGCGTTTCGAACTGCTCCATAAGCAAATACAATAGTTTTGCGAATTAAATTAAAGGGGAGAGCACCGGAGCCTTTTTAAGGCACGAATTAAATTAAATTAATTTTATTTCTCTAAGAATTTAAAGCCCCGAATAAAAAAAATGGTTATTGATTGATCCCGATTTACACGGTAGATAAGTTCCAGAGAAAACCGTGTAAATCGAAAACAAAGCAAAATACGCAGAAATTGGTCATTTAGTGCATCCGTTCAATAAAGAAAGTGTAGGTACAGTAAAATCTCTCTTCAACGGTCAGTCGGGGGTCCAACGAAAATGTCCGTTGTAACGCGGTGTCCGTTAAGAGAAGTTTTACTGTGTATCTCATTCATAAGAATTTATATGCATTATCTACTTTTATTTTACATTGAAGTAAACTAGCATGACTTTTTATAATTTGTATAGTGCTCTGTTTTATTAATGCAAAATTATACTATTTAAAAGTTTTAAAATACACAACAAAGGACACTAGTTTTATAACCCTCGGATATTTCAGATTTCTACATTATAGTTCCGTATTTTTCAATTAATATTTCTTATTTTTGAAAGTATCAAAAAATCAGTGTTTTATTATTAATTTCCAAAAAATCTATTTACACGGTGCATTTTCTAAATGTTATAGTGTCAATATCTCAAATCTTTTTTTTTTAATATTTAATTTTAATTAATTTAAACAGTAACTCGTTAAGTGTTACATTTTTCATTCTAATAATTTTATAAAAGAAATTGTAATTTTTGCTATTGGTGAATTAATTATTTATATCAAATTTACGTATTATTCTATTCTAATCAAAATATTTAAAAAACATATAATTTTGGACAATTGCTCTGGTAATTTTTAAAAGTGTCTATAAGTTGGTCAGTATTGCCCATATTTATTATTCTACAACAAAAACGTGCATATATGTGTGTACCATAAAGAAATTCAAAATATATTTAATATAATGAAGCAAAGTCTAAGTCACAAAATTTATTTATATTGTAACATGTTCGCTGTGGGGGCTCGAACTAGGGTTGTGAATATTAAAACTTCGGTAATTTATTTACACTAATAGCAGCATATTTATTAAATAATTACTTAACACTTACATTAACCTAGCTTAAATATTGTTTACTTGCTAATTTATTTATTTATACACTTAACTAACTTATTGGTACACTAAACTTATTTATTTTCACACTTCATTATTTATCTACACTGTTGCCCGCCTTATCTTTGAAGATTCAAACTCTTCCCGAGCACTCCAGTGAGGAGACTCATTCGGAGACACTCGTCGATCGAGTGTCCCACCGAGACTGCCTTACGGTGTACTCCATTCGCCTTATATAAACCCGAAGACGAAGCTTCTTACCTATTCTCGAACTTCTATGATATTCCGTCCACACGCCATCTCTAGAATATTCCCGAACGCCTGAGCTAGCCAAATAGTCAATAGAGGTCGCTAGCAGGCTCGTTACACTGCCCCCCTCCTTAAGATCATTTCGTCCCGAAATGTAAATAGCCGAGCGTGACGATAACTACAAGCGTGTCCCTGGTTGTTATGGGACTATTTGCAAACAACAGACATCACTTCGCCTCTCGCTGTACCTCTGAAGCACAATGTTTTGCTTCAAAATCCAAGATGCGCGCCTAGGTGTCAAAGGTGCTTCTTTCTGCATCTCAAAGCCCTTCCGCGATGTCTCGTACGGCTAGCTGTTTCCATACTTTTCTGATGTTGCTGAGTATTCGAGACGAACAAGGAGTATAATTGTTCTTCTTATATCTTCGGAGGTGGTTGCCACGTTCTTCTGGCACGGCGCACAATTCCATTTATTAATGATCAATTTACTTTGACATCTGTTTCCGAAACTAAACTGGCTACTTTTACTGTTATCTCCTCAATTAGACCACCGACGTTATATGTCGCCCTAAGGTTCCGTGGACCTTTTGAGTAAACAGTTATTGCAGCCCATGCTCCACACGTTTCGTAACATGCCTCCAAATACAATAAAGTCGCTCTTACCACATTAGGCATTCGTCCTCCCTCAGTCGCTCCTCTCCTACGACCTTCTGGATTACTTCCATGAACAAGCTTCAAAGTGTCTAAATACCACAAATTATGTATCCTCCTCAGTCGTTTTTCACCGACGACCTTCTGGACTACATCATAGACTTGCTTCAAAGTGTCCAAATATCTCAAATCATGTATCCTCCCTCAGTCGTTTTTTGCCCACGACCTTCTGGACCGCAGCCATGGACATACTTTAAAGTGCCTAATTATCACAAATCATGTATCCTCCCTCAGTCGTTTATCAAGTTCGACCTTCTGGACTACATCATAGACTTGCTTTAAAGTGTCCATATATCACAAATCATGTATCCTTCCTCGGTCGTATTTTTGCCCACGACCTTCTGGACCGCAGCCATGGACATACTTTAAAGTGCCTAATTATCACAAATCATGTATCCTCCCTCAGTCGTTCATCAACTTCGACCTTCTGGACTACATCATAGACTTGCTTTAAAGTGTCCATATATCACAAATCATGTATCCTTCCTCGGTCGTATTTTGCCCACGACCTTCTGGACCGCAGCCATGGACATACTTTAAAGTGCCTAATTATCACAAATCATGTATCCTCCCTCGGTCGTATTTTTGGCCACGACCTTCTGGACCGCAGCCATGGACATACTTTAAAGTGCCTAATTATCACAAATCATGTATCCTCCCTCAGTCGTTCATCAACTTCAAACCCTTCTGGACTACATCATAGACTTGCTTTAAAGTGTCCATATATCACAAATCAAGTATCCCCCCTCAGTCGTTCATCGCCCGCGACGTTCTGGACTACATCCATGGACTTACTTTATTGTCCATAACAATATTATTTTAGCGACTTCATCCTTGTTTAGTTTTCTTATCAGTTATTTCTTCTTTCGAACTCTGCTGTTAATCTTTGTGTCGCATCGCGTTTGTCCGTTAGCTTCATCTTCGGTGATCCATTTTCAGATCTTCTAATCGCTTGCCTTTTCATTCTTCCCAATTTTTCATTAGCTTCATCTTCGGCGCACCACTTCCGGCTTATCTAATCGCTTGCCTTTTCATTATTTCCTAATTTTCCATTATCTTCATCTTTAGCGCACCATTTCCAGATCTTCTAATCACTTGCCTCTTCATTCTTCCAGAACTTTCCATTAGCCTTATATTCGGTGCACTACTTCCAGATCTTTTAATCACTTGCCTCTTCATTCTTCCGGAATTTTCCATTAGCTTTATAATCGGTGCACTACTTCCAGGTCTTCTAATCACTTGCCTCTTGATTCTTCCGGAATTTTCCATTAGCTTTATATTCGGTGCACTACTTCCAGATCTTCTAATCACTTGCCTCTTCATTCTTCCGAAATTTTCCATTAGCTCTATATTTGGCGCACCACTTCCAGATCTTCTAATCACTTGCCTCTTCATTCTTCCGGAATTTTCAATTAGATTTATATTCGACACACGACTTCCAGATCTTCCAATCGCTTGCCCTTTCATTTTTATTATTATTTTTTTTATTGCCGAGCGGATATCTTCAGCACACTTAACCGTGTATTCTTCCGGAATATAACATTTATATTCCAATGCTGCTATTAAACGTTTTACCAATTAAGCCTTGAATCCAAGTGTATCTGGTTCTTCAAAATTTTCTTTCAGTGCGGTGACTTTAAGTAGTTTCCATTAGCCATATTTATTTTCACTTACTTTATTACTAATTATTAATTATTTATTTTTACTCCCGAATATTCACAACCCCACACCTGACACCAATGTAACATGTTCGCTGTGGGGTGGTAGAACTAGGGTTGTGAATATTAAAACTTCGGTAATTTATTTACACTAATAGTAGCTTATTTATTAAATAATTACTTAACACTTACATTAACCTAGCTTAAATATTGTTTACTTGCTAATTTATTTATTTATACACTTAACTAACTTATTGGTACACTAAACTTATTTATTTTCACACTTAATTATTTATCTACACTGTTGCCCGCCTTATCTTTGAAGATTCAAACTCTTCCCCGAGCACTCCAGTGAGGAGACTCATTCGGAGACACTCGTCGATCGAGTGTCCCACCGAGACTGCCTTACGGTGTACTCCATTCGCCTTATATAAACCCGAAGACGAAGCTTCTTACCTATTCTCGAACTTCTATGATATTCCGTCCACACGCCATCTCTAGAATATTCCCGAACGCCTGAGCTAGCCAAATAGTCAATAGAGGTCGCTAGCAGGCTCGTTACAATATAAATTATAGAACATTAATATGATTTATATATATATTAGTATTAAATTACTGATGATAACGTCAACATCAATAATTTTAATAAAAAATTCAAAAATGAATATAAACAAATTCGATAAATACGAGGATGCGCGCATTCGAGCGAAAAGTGGCACATTTCCGAGCGAGGGACGCAAATGAAGCGCGACGCGGAGCGGCGCGCTTCATTTTCCCGAGATCGGGAATGTGCCACTTTGAGCTCGAATGTGCGCACTCGGTTTTAAGCACAATAAAATTCATTCTTTCGTCTATCATTAAAATAAAATAGTGAAAAGTCGATGTGTAGATTCTAAGATACAATTTGAAAAAAAAATGTTACACGAAATTACTTGTTAATTGAGTTATATAGGTGTAGTTTACAAAAAATACTTTTAGAACTTTTGGCGTAACGATTTTTTTACATCCATTTATATTACAAGAAAGTTCATTCTTTTGGCTTTAATTTAAAAAAAAATTCGTCCAATTTTGACGATCAGAACCGGAGATATGATTTTTTCAAAAACACCTCGCTTGGAGACTCTAAGGCCGGGACGCGACGAACCCGATATTCGATTTTCCCGAGATCAGAAATGTGCCACTTTGAGCTCGAATGTGCGCACTCGGTTTTAAGAACAATTCACAAGAATTACTTAATTTAACATTTACAAAAGCCTTTTAATTAAAAGTTACAGAACCGTATTTCTACCAGGAACCAAATCTTTTATTTTAAATACTTTTCATTCTTAAAAACTTTTTCTTTGTGTAAATCGCGTAAAACAAGTAACGCGCAAATTAAGGCACAACCGTATTTCACAAAATCGTCCATTAAAATTTAATTTGTTAAAAACCGCCCTTGTTATTTTTTCCCAAATTAGAAACCCGCATTAAAATTACCAAAACAGGGAAATCGGACGAAGAGCTCGAAGAGTTTTTTTCCTCCCAAGATTAATGATCTTTTAGTTTGTCGCGTTAACGAAAGCCACCCCATTTTTAGAACGCCTTAACACTTCCTTGGGGCTATTTTAACGCCGAACGAAAGAAATAAAAATTCGTTAACGGCTCATTTGTCGCCTTCCTGCCTTTTTCGAAAATATTAAGTGACAAGTCGTACCGGGGAAAAAAACGCGAATTATCGTTCGCAGCACACATCCGGTTTTAAGTTTCCCGATGGCGAGCTTTCGCGGAGGTCCGAAGCCTTATTTCTCTTGTGCGAAGTCAACTATTTTGTTATTAATTTACAAAAATAACCCAAACGATTTAAAAGTGTCGAAAGAGTTCTGTTTTAACGATAACATCTCGAGTACCTTGCAGATTACGTCGATAAAAAATTATTCGTGTTCGAAAGCCCCCCCCACATTTACATTTATTATATTTATTAAAATCCGGGCGCAAAGTTTTATATTAGTTTCGAGAGGCACACAAGTCGGAACCACAATTAAATTAAACAGCAAATACAAAGGGAAAATTAAACGGAAATTGCGCGGAACGTGGTGCGAAATTCCGGATTTTGGTTTTTGGTTAAATTACTGTGAAGGTCTCGGGTGCGAGGGGGCCGACAATTTTCGAACTAGCAAATTACCAATTTAGAAACTTGGTTTGCGTTTTCCGCGCAAATCGTGTACGAAAATCGATTCATTTCGAGTTCCAAAATTTTGTAATCACAAATTTTCGTTTTAAATTTTTTATTTATGAAACGTCTCGTCTTGGAACCGAACCCTTTACAAGCAATTTGCCAAATTCAAAGTGCACTGGATTTTTTTTTCTCTCCAAAAATTTCCTCCGCGTTCCGTCACATTTTGGGCTGGAAAGTTGGCTCAAAAGAAAGGAAATTAAATTCGCTATTTCAATGCACTACTCCGTTTTAATTAGAACGTTCACAACAAAGGAGAGAAAATTTTTATCTGAGAGATCTCTGTACTAGTTCGTTTTATTTTCGTCCCCGAAAAAATAAGTCGAGATATCTTTGTTTGCCGACGATAATATTTCAGAAAAATCAACTCGAAAGTGGAGTTTAAATTGTTTACTTTTTGATTAAGTGACGAGTCGAATTTTTTCCGCGTTGAGCATTCGAAGACGATTTTAATTTCTTCGAAGACAGAAAACTTCTTGTCGTTCCGAACAACTAATTCGTCATTAACCCCATTGACCTGGAATTATAAAAGAAGAAACCAAGACGAATTTAATTGTCGCTTTTTGTGTAAACCGATATGTGGGCGTGGGCGTGTGCGTGCGCCCTAAGCGAAAGTGTTTATCTTTTTTTATTTTCAAAAAACATTTAGCGCTGTAATTTATTTATTAAGGTTAGAATTCGATAAAACGCCGAACGGAATTATTTTTAGAACGAACGCCTTCGTAAATATGAATCGGAAAATGCCTATAAAATTTTATGAGGGCGCAATTAAAGCCGTAAATAAAGGGTGTGTCACACTTTAAATGCATCAGCTGATTGTGTACATTCCTCTGACTCATCTTCGCTTGCATTTAAAAATAGTTGTTTGTTGTGGCTGACTCCACAACAAACTAACGTTTTGTACATTAACGCGCTTTATTTTTAGAAAGCCATCCTTCGAGCAGCCTTAAATTACTGTTTTTCTATTTTTTTCGAACCCAAACACCTCTGAAATTGGCCGCGTTCCTGTTATTGTTTTTTCTTCTTGTTCTTTCTGGTGCCGGTCGTTTTCGTTGGTGGTCGATTATGCGAAAAGCTCGAATTTTATAATTCATTGGAAAAATCTCAAAAATTTAATGAATAAGTTATAAAAAAATATATTTTGACTGTTTCAAATGCAATTTTCTCAAAATTGTGGTAAATAACTATTTTCTTCTTCTTCATTACAGTACAAATCTATTTTATGGACGGTTGATTAAGCTCAAAGAGCTAAAGACTTATTTTTTTTACTGGTCTGGAAATAACTCAAAGATTGAGTCATAATTTATTGGGAAAAAATACACTTGGATTATTTCAAAAGCGATCTCCCCAAAATTGTTTTAAATAACTATTATTTTTTCTCCATCTTCTTAGACTGTATAGTAATAATTTTTTTCGTTGGTGGTTGATCATATAAAAAGCTCGATTGTTTAATTAATTGAAAAAATCTCAAAAATTGAATGAACGAGTTACAATTTTTTTGAAAAAAATTCATTTTGACTGTTTCAAATGCAATTTTCTCAAAATTTTTGTAAATAACTATTTGCGTCTTCTTTATTACAGTACAAATCTATTTTATGGATGATTGATTAAGCACAAAGATCTAAAGACTTAATCTTGTTAATTTTCATGATATAACTCAAAGATTGAGTCATAATTTTTTAGGTAAAAATACAATTGGATTATTTCAAAAGCGATCTCCCCAAAATTGTCCTAAATACTATTATTTTTTCTTCTTCTTTGTCGTCTATATAATAATAATTTTTTCGTTGGTGGTTGATCATATAAAAAGCTCTGATTGTTTAATTAATTGAGAAAATCTCAAAAATTTAATGAATAAGTTACAATTTTTTTGAAAAAAATACATTTTAACTGTTTCAAATGCAATTTTCTCAAAATTTTTATAAATAAAGATTTTGTTCTTGTTCATTACAGTATAAATCTATTTTATTGCTGGTTGATTAAGCACAAAGATCTAAAGACTTAATTTTTTTAATTTTCTGGTAATAATTCAGAGATTGAGTCTTAATTTTTTGGGAAAAAATACATTTGGATTATTTCAAAAGCGATCTCCCCAAAATTGTCCTAAATAACTATTAATTTTTCTTCTTCTTTGTCGTCTATATAGTAATAATTTTTTCGTTGGTGGTTGATCATATAAAAAGCTCTGATTGTTTAATTAATTAAGAAAATCTAAAAATTTAAAGAATAAGTTACAATTTTTTTTGAATAAATACATTTTGACTGTTTCAAATGCAATTTTCTCAAAATTTTTGTAAATAACTATTTTCTTCTTCTTCATTACAGTACAAATCTATTTTATTCGTGGTTGATTAAGCACAAAGATCTAAGGACTTAATTTTATTAATTTTTCGAAATAACTCACAGATTGAGCCATAATTTTTTGGGAAAAAATATACTTGGATTATTTCAAAAGCGATCTCCCCAAAATTGTCCTAAATAACTATTACTTTTTCTTCTTCTTCTTCGTCTGTATAGTAATATTTTTTTGTTGGTGGTTGATCATATAAAAAGCTCTGATTGTTTAATTAATTGAAAAAATCTCAAAAATTTGACGAACAAGTTACAATTTTTTTGAGAAAAATTCATTTTGATCGTTTCAAACGTCCGAAGATTAAATTGAAAATTGTCTTACTTCTTTTTTGGAGAAAATGCACTCGGCTTCACCACAAAATTTTACCAAACGACTTTAGGACTTTTTCCGTGTCTCGTATAGTTTTTTTGAGCCATAAACAATTTCGTGGCGTACCTTTCAAATATTTGCCTGCATTATGGAATAATTTTCGCCGACAGCTTTGAACCTTTCGGAAACTAACGAATCGAATTACAAAACAACATCTACGTCGACTCGCTCATTCATAATACATGAACTTCTGAGTTTGGTATATAAAGCTCCTTTTCCGCGACAGATAAAGGAAATCAATTTATTCTAAATTTAAATATTTGCCCAGGTACCTGCACGTAATTCGATACCCATAAGCCCAGTCAAAGAAGTCGAATTAAAATTCGATCCTTTTTTCCCAAAGACACACAAATAACGTGCCAAAGCCCCCAAAGAAAAACCGCACCCTTTTTTTAAACATAAGACCGAACACACCTTAAGGGTTCGATGCAATTAATAAAGACCTCAGAAATTTATTAAGCCGAAGGAGTCGCGAGGGGGGACGGGAGACATCGAAAGCAATAAATAGGAGAGATGATTGGCGTAATTCGAAAGAAGTCACGAAGAAGCGAACGCTCGCCAAACACACCAACAAATAAGCAATTCATTTCACGTTAATGGAAGGGAAAAAATGTAGTCCTCAAATTAGAGGGTGTTCATTTTCTTGGGACCATGTCCGGAGTCGGGTCTCTTGGCATTTTAAGGCTAAACGTGATCTATCGAGGCCAAAGCTTCGATCAATGCGAAGTAACCTTCCAGTTCGAGGGGTGGTTGGCAAATATCCAAAGAAAAGGAAACAAAGCGCGAGGAATGAGTATTGGATTTTTTTTTTCGCTGCTGCCGCTTTGTACAGCGGCCGATGGCAATACAGAAAAAGCACGTAAAGTGTGTCAGACACGCTTTTAAAATGTCAAGTTAATTCCCCGGCTCTATAAATTAAAGAATAATAAAAACGGCGTACGTTCGATCTCTTCCGCGGGCTGGAGCACTGCCAAAAGCCCACGCACTCCAAGTTCTACGTAATCATCCCTTAGTAATTCGATACGTTTTCTGTTATCGTTACGCAACATCCACATTTCCCTCTAATTACGAACAAAGCGCAGAACGATTTGGGCGAATTAAATTTTGGGGCTCGGATTTAACAGAAGCCCAAAAAGCACGAATCGCCTTCGAAACGACAAAGACAAATAAATAAACATGGCGCGCGGCCGGAGGAAATATTTATTAATAATCGAAGCAAAGACAAAAGTCTGCTCGGAATGATAATTTTAGTTTGAAACAACGCAAATTGTTGTTTTGGACGAGGACACGTGCACTTGCGTACTTTTTTCCCGGTTACGAATTTAAATTTATTACGCGTCCCCCCGCGGTCCGTGCTTTAAATTTAAATTAATTCGGTGCATTGTGATATTAAATTTTGTGCCCAGTCACACACACACACACACATAATTAATTTACGTTGTGATTTGCAAGCTGAAGACATCCATTATTTATGATCTGATGCAAACTTGGAAATAATGTATTAAGGCGGGGGGTGGAGACCGGAAATCGCCATTGTGGCTCCGTCAGGATTACTCTGCAGATTTGCAGAAAATCGAGCCCATCGAAACTTGGTCCATGGCAAATGAATTTTTTGTGGGAAAAGAACAATTTTAACTTTCCGTGTACGGGGTGGAGTGTAAGTAACGTACCAATTTATTTTTGTTAAAACGGGACGTTTGGTAATCGAGCTTAAAACCGAGTGTGCGCATTCGAGCTCAAAGTGGCACATTTCCGATCTCGGGAAAATGAAGCGCGCCGCTCCGCGTCGCGCTTCATTTGCCTCCCTCGCTCGGAAATGTGCCACTTTTCGCTCGAATGCGCACATCCTCGTATTTGTTACAATTGCATAATTTATCGTGCGCTCATTCAAACCAAAAATTTTAATTTAATTTAGTAAATATCGATTTTATATTCTAAAATGATAAACAATTTTTTATCACACCGGGTTCGAAAGTTCTGTCAAAATTAAAATAATAAAATTTAATATTTCTAGGTTAGGATAAAAGAAGACATTATTTAAATGTTTTCAATTAATTAATATATTTTGTTCTGTTTATAAATCTCAAAACGCGTACGGAGTCCATGAGATAAGCCTCTAGTAGGGGTCTGGGGGTTCCCGCTCTTAATGGTTGACTAAAAATTGAATTTACAATTGAATTTTTTAAAATAGATATTTATTTGATTCATAATTAAAAATTTACTCAATAAAAATTATTTTTAACAATTTTTAACTAATTGCAGTTAATATTAATAATTCATAATTGATAAATTTTTGTTATAGTTAATAATTGATTGAGTTATTTTACAGTTTTTAAATGTCATGCAAGAAGAGCCAATTGTTAAGGAGTCAATAATTACATTTGCAATTTTATATTCATTTGTACGTTTTTTAGCTGTCGACTTATTTTGGTAGTTCTTTCACACAGACTTTTCGATATTATAATGAGGATTTCTCAATTGATCTTTAAAAAAATTTTGATAACATAATTCATATCGATTAAACGATTAAACGATTAAAATTATTAATTTAATTTTTCTTATAATTGATTGGACTAAATTATTGCAAATCAGTAAAAAATTTCAGCGAAAATAATTTGTATTGCAATATGGAGGCAAGAATAAAATTTTTTAATATTCGGTATGGTAATTGACACGTGCCTTTGGAATTTAATACTTAAAAAAAAGTCAATAGTATATAAATTGAAAAAAAAGTCTATTTTAATGCATAAATAAATATGTGTTTACTTAAGGGGGTACTCTAGCCTAGAAATTTAAAAAAATCAAAATATTTTTTTTATATTTCCCAAGTTTAGACATTCAAGAATAGGCCCCTAAAACTATTTTTCAAAATTCCAATTATTTAAAAAGTTACACCTATTATAAATATGTAATTATAGCGCATCATTCTATGAGTAAAATTTCCAGAACGCGTTTTTCTCGAAACTACTTTTTTCTAGTTGGCGTACACGATATCTCAAGTTCTGCTGCAGCGATTTTTTTGAAATTTAGTATGAACATTCTGTTTACATGCCTCTATGGCGTGACCCACCGAAAAGTCGATATCTTGAATTCTACTATTTTTAAAAAATTCGGAATTATTAAAAAACTTGCAAAAAAAATTTTTATTTTTCAAACGGCCGCCATTTTCTCAAAAAAATTTTTTTTAGACTTGTCCATGGGTGATGCCATAGCGACATCTTTACTAATTAAGAATCCATTTGATTTTTTTTTTAGACGTCCAGAAGGGTTTAAACCTTGTACGCCAGGACACTGTTATTTTTTTGAACCCTCCACTTTGCCAGCTCATAACTTCTTAAATTTTCAATTTTTTTTATTTCATTAATTTTTTTATGAATTCTTAAAGTATCAATAAACAAGCGAGTTAGTTTTTGAAAATTTGTTTTTTATAAATCGGCGGAGCGGGAAAGAAGAAAATCGACAAAGGAA
This sequence comes from Sinopyrophorus schimmeli, assembly GCA_036325965.1. Classification (NCBI taxonomy): domain Eukaryota; kingdom Metazoa; phylum Arthropoda; class Insecta; order Coleoptera; family Elateridae; genus Sinopyrophorus; species Sinopyrophorus schimmeli. The sequence goes on along the minus strand of JARFIZ010000329.1, from coordinate 816,035 downwards.
ACTTCCGGCGGAAGCTTAATAGGCAATTACAAAAATGAAGGTAATAATCGGTTATGTTCCCTTTTGCTCCCAATAACAGGATAGCCCATAAAATAGCGAAAAAGTCGATAAAGTGAGCCTGAGGGAATGCGGGCGATCGTCATGAATCATTAAGCAATGTGCACCTTATGAATCAGCTGGTTGTGAGCCCACCATCTTGCTTTTGGGGGAAGTTTTCCCTTATCTACTTTTCTACCGGCATCGTCCTAAATGCGCAACGAAGCGCACATGTATCTATATCCGCGATTTTCGGAACGGGAGTCGCGGACCAGCGCGAAAGGGGGCCACCAAAAGTTTAACAACAATGTAATTTTTTGTATCGACACATTTTACAAATGTGAAGTCTTTTTTTGTGAAATACCTCCGTTTACACGCTATCTGAGATTCGGTTTCTGATATATAACTTTTATTCAAAAAACTTTAGAATATTTTAAATTAATTAATTATTGTGTGTTTAAATTAATTAAAATTAAATATTTAAAAAAAATGATTCGTGTTATCAGCACTATAACATTTAGAAAATGCGCCCTATGCAATAAATTTTTGAAAATAATGAATTAATATATAATTTATAATAATAGCACTGATTTTTCATTATTTTAATTAAGAAAAAAAATTAATTTTAAAATTACAGTCGAACCTCGATAACTCGAATTTTTGATACCTCGAATTATTTTTAGTTTCACTTCAACTTCGACTTATCGAGGTTCCACTGTATGTCATTATTCTATCGAATTCTAACACGATTTTTCTGGAATCGATCTACCGTGCAAATCGAGGAATAAATATACAACGGGGGGCGACAAAATTACGTTTTTTAAAGTGGGGCACATAGTTTGGAAACCACTGATTTATATACGTCGAGGCTGATTGTTATTTTTACTGTTAACTACGCGTGTAATTTTAAAGAGTTGCCTCTATCAAAGACTTTTGATATTGCCAAATATTTCACGTTGGTTCGTTTAACTCTAAGGTTGCAGCGAGTCAAAAAGTCAACTTTTACTCAAATTTAGTGAAGGTCCCAACGAGCTTTCAATGACGAAAGGTGTTTGCCTTTTAACGCATCAAAGCATCCCCGTAATTGGTAAATATTTTAAAAGCGCGCTTAATTTATTTATCGTTTCCCCTCCACAGCGGTTCCCAAAGTGCGGCACTCGATCGATTTTCCGAAGCGCTTTCACGATTAAAATTTGGTAACGAGCGCTTTTAACGGTTTTCGAAAATTTTATTACGTTTCTAAAATTACCTGCATTCAATGGGTTATCATCATAGAAAAAGTTCAGAAATTTTGATAACGAGGTTTGGTGTAAATAACGAGATAAATAATTTTATTTTTGGAACCTTAGAAGTCTGCTGCAAAATTCTATTGTTGTTACCAAAGTCTAAAACGCCCCCCAAAATTTTTTATAAATTATCCCTGTAAATTGTTTTTTATTAAATTAACCTTCCGTGTACTAGGTGGAGTATAATTAATGTGAACAATTTTTTTTTGTTAAAACGGACGATTGGTAAGCGAGCTTAAAACCGAGTGTGCACATTCGAGCTCAAAGTGGCACATTCCGATCTCGGGAAAATGAAGCGCGCCGCTCCGCGTCGCGCTTCATTTGCCTCCCTCGCTCGGAAATGTGCCACTTTTCGCTCGAATGCGCACATCTTCGTCTTCATTGAATTTTGTGAATTAAACTTTCTTTACAATCAACAAATTCAATTTAGTTCGGTAAATATTGCTTATATGTTCGAAAAACGTATTTTTACCATAGCAATGAGTGGGAGAGAGCGAAAAGATACAACAAACTCATGAGTATGAGTGAGAGGGAATGATAAAAATTATTTACCACTTTTTCGTTACCAAAATTATTGTCAATCGTGCCTAAAACCGAGTGTGCACATTCGAGCTCAAAGTGGCACATTCCGATCTCGGGAAAATGAAGCGCGCCGCTCCGCGTCGCGCTTCATTTGCCTCCCTCGCTCGGAAATGTGCCACTTTTCGCTCGAATGCGCACATCTTCGTCTTCATTGAATTTTGTAAATTAAACTTTCTTTACAATAACAAATTCAATTTAGTTCGGTAAATATTGCTTATATGTTCGAAAAACGTATTTTTACCATAGCAATGAGTGGGAGAGAGCGAAAAGATACAACAAACTCATGAGTATGAGTGAGAGGGATTGATAAAAATTAGTTACCACTTTTTCGTTACCAAAATTATTGTCAATCGTGCTTAAAACCGAGTGTGCACATTCGAGCTCAAAGTGGCACATTCCGATCTCGGGAAAATGAAGCGCGCCGCTCCGCGTCGCGCTTCATTTGCCTCCCTCGCTCGGAAATGTGCCACTTTTCGCTCGAATGCGCACATTTTCGTATTTATTACATTAATATAATTTGCCGTGCGCTCCTTCAAATTAAAAATTTTAATTTAATTTAGTAAATATCGATTTTACATTCAGAAAATGTATTTACCATAGCAATGAGTGGAAGGGAGCGAGAAGATACGATAATCTTGTCGATGCAAGTGAGAGGGAACGATTAAAATTATTCAATTAATTTTTCATTTAATCTATTGGTCCAATTTATTGCGAATCGTTAAGAAATTGCCGTGAAATTAATTTGTATATCAATAAGGAGGCAAGAATGCAATTCTTGTTAGGTTTTCTTAATATTCGGTATCGTAATTGACACGTGTCATTGGAATTTAGTACTCAAGAAAAGACTCGATAGTTTATAAATTACAGAAAAAGTAAAGTTTTATTATTTTTATTAATAAAAGTTTATTGCAATGCATAAATAAATATGTGTTTTACTTAAACCTATTCATTATTAGTTATTAAAATATATTTCTTATCATTGAACTGTCATAAAGTGCAATTTTGTAGATTTTATTTAATTTTATTTTTGGGGTATGGCAAACCCCACATGTGACATTTAGTCACCTAGTATGCGGAGGGTTAAAAAAATATACTAGAGGGCTTTGGCACTTATGACAAGTTAATTTAAAAATCCATTAGTGCCCCTATAAAATTTTATTGATATCAAAAAAGCCTAAAAAACACCCCTAAATTTCATAAAAATTTTCTTTACATAGGGGACAAATATCAATTGCCAAAAACTCGAAAAACTTCTCACAAGCGTAAAAATTGCAAAATTCAAAGACCCACAGTCACTCGATTTTTAAATAACGATTTCTCATCGAGAAACAACCTTCGCAATTTCCACCCCCTTTTATTTAGTGTCGCGTGCTTTATTAGCCGAAGGAATCGCGTCGACCGAACAGATAACAGCGAGCTAACAAAGAAAATCCTAATTTACAACAATATTTATGCCCAACTTTATATCAGGAATTAAAAGAGATTTAGATAAGCGGGGCGTAAATAGGATAAAGTGGGTTAAAGCTTATCGCACTTTAATATTATAAAATTACCTCGACACCCGATTAAAACATTTTCAACCCTTCGCGCGCTTCGAACTGCAAAAATCGACCGTTTCGACCCGAGATTGCCTTTTGCTCGAAAATAATAAACAAAAATCAAGATCGAAGAGAAGAGAACCGGCAAAAAAGCGAGCAAAATCGCTTTCCCACCTTTTGCATTAATAAATTTAAAAAGTGGCATGTAATTTCCACAAAACGGCGCTCTTAGTGCAAAATTCAAATCCATTCTCGGCGGGATAATTTCCCTTTCAGATACGGACATTAGAAAAGGCGCAAAAAAACACCTGCAAATTTGCGGTGGTAATTTTAAGGGAGGAAGCAAACTTTCATTTCCTGCAAATTTCTTAACGAGCGCGGAGCTTAGGCAACTTCGCCCGAAGGGCACATCCCGCATTTTAAAACGGATACGTGCATCACAAGTCCGGATTATCATTCAATTAATTATAAGCACGGTTAACCGTGGCTTCTACCGGACATGAGACCAGTTACCACCCGCGTTTATTGCGATCGACCGACAACAAACCATGCGACGACCTCGCAAGATCAATGACATCCATTAATTCGCCCGATTTTTTGCCTTTTCGTGCCCGAAACTAACTGTTTTTTAATTCGCGCCGCGACAGAAACGGTCCCGTTCCTTGCCCAATTAAAAATGGGCGAGATTGGGTCAAGGCGACGCGCGTCCGTCGTCCGAAAGCGCCGTCGATCGAAAGAACCGTTTTTGAAAGATTGGACGAACCGTTTGCCCTTAACCGACCGATTTTCGTTCGTAGGAATCGTTAATGGTACCGTTAAATAAATTGTTCTTGCGTGTTGATGTTGTGTAAACATTTCGTTTAATTTGTAACAAAAAGTTTGTGCTTTCAGAAAAAGACATAGTCGTTAAATATTAGTAGGTGTGATTCACAAGTTCTGGGACACTTATGAATCACATCTACTGCGATCAAATTTGTTATCATCATAGAAAAAGTTCAGAAATTTTGATAACGAGGTTTGGTGTAAATAACGAGCTAAATAATTTTATTTTTGGAACCTTAGAAGTCTTCTGCAAAATTCTATTGTTGTTACCAAAGTCTAAAACGCCCCCCAAATTTTTTTTTAAATTGAAAGAGAAGAATGAATTGCCAAACAGAAAAAAATAAAACAAGAGCAATTAGAAGAAAAAGTTAAAAACACTTAGCTGCGAAAAACCGGTAAAACCGCAAAGAAATTCTAAAAAATAATTCTAAATTCCCATTGTATACCTATTTTATTGTATTTTGTTCTACTGTAATAAAAATAAAATGATATATTGATTATTAATTGAGTAAATATTAATAATATTCTCTCCAACAAAAAAAATTATTTACTATGGCCAAAAGTGGCGCAAGCAATGGCCAAAAATAGTGCGTCTATGGCCACAACTAGTGCAAAAGGAGGTACGTTTGAATATTATTAATTTTTAATAATATAGCAAGTTTTAAAGGTTTTCGCTCTCAATAATTCGATTGTTAATACACCAATGAGGTTATTAATTCATATTTCGTTATGATATACTATATTTAAGTTAATTTAATTTTTGATAAAAGATACGAAATTGCTTAAAGTGGCCACAAACGGTACATCTACCCTATGTTCGAAAAACGTATTTTTACCATAGCAATGAGTGGGAGAGAGCGAAAAGATACAACAAACTCATGAGTATGAGTGAGAGGGAATGATAAAAATTATTTACCACTTTTTCGTTACCAAAATTATTGTCAATCGTGCCTAAAACCGAGTGTGCACATTCGAGCTCAAAGTGGCACATTCCGATCTCGGGAAAATAAAGCGCGCCGCTCCGCGTCGCGCTTCATTTGCCTCCTCGCTCGGAAATGTGCCACTTTTCGCTCGAATGCGCACATCTTGTCTTCATTGAATTTTGTAAATTAAACTTTCTTTACAATCAACAAATTGCTTAAAGTGGCCACAAACGGTACATCTACCCTATGTTCGAAAAACGTATTTTACCATAGCAATGAGTGGGAGAGAGCGAAAAGATACAACAAACTCATGAGTATGAGTGAGAGGGAATGATAAAAATTATTTACCACTTTTCGTTACCAAAATTATTGTCAATCGTGCCTAAAACCGAGTGGCACATTCGAGCTCAAAGTGGCACATTCCGATCTCGGAAAATGCGCGCCGCTCGCGTCGCGCTTCATTTGCCTCCCTCGCTCGGAAATGTGCCACTTTTCGCTCGAATGCGCACATCTTCGTCTTCATTGAATTTTGTAAATTAAACTTTCTTTACAATCAACAAATTCAATTTAGTTCGGTAAATATTGCTTATATGTTCGAAAAACGTATTTTTACCATAGCAATGAGTGGGAAGAGCGAAAAGATACAACAAACTCATGAGTATGAGTGAGAGGAAGTGATAAAAATTATTTACCACTTTTTCGTTACCAAAATTATTGTCAATCGTGCCTAAAACCGAGTGTGCACATTCGAGCTCAAAGTGGCACATTCCGATCTCGGGAAAATGAAGCGCGCCGCTCCGCGTCGCGCTTCATTTGCCTCCCTCGCTCGGAAATGTGCCACTTTTCGCTCGAATGCGCACATCCTTGTGTTTATTATATTAGTATAATGTATCGTGCGCTCCTTCAAATTAAAAATTTTAATTTAATTTAGTAAATATCGATTTTACATTCAGCAAATGTATTTACCATAGCAATGAGTGGAAGGGAGCGAGAAGATACGATAATCTTGTCGATGCAAGTGAGAGGGAACGATTAAAATTATTCAATTAATTTTTCATTTAATCTATTGGTCAAAATTATTGCGAATCGTTAAGAAATTGCCGTGAAATTAATTTGTATTTCAATAAGGAGGCAAGAATGCAATTCTTGTTAGGTTTTCTTAATATTCGGTATCGATCAAATATGTTCGCGATCAAATTTGTTCGCGATCAAATGTTCGCGATCAAATAATTGGGTCAATTAATTTAATTACGCCATCTTGGTATCTACACTTCTACTAATATTATTGTTTTTACACTAATTTGAGTCGATGAAAAGCGTTTCTTAATGCTGTTCGCGTTACAAATGTGCAATTAAGGACGACGTTATTAAAAACAGGCTCATACCAGAAATTGTCCCATAATTTTTAGTAATCACCTCTTATTTCGGTTAATCTATTAAAAATTACCGACGAAAAAGTTGAGAGAAAATTAGAAATTGTCCAATTTAATTATTAGTTGTATTTTATTCGAAATCATAATTATTTCTCATTGAAATCAAAACAAAACAATGACCAAATGATTTAACAAAATTGTGGGCCAAAATTGATCGAATTTTGATCGAAGATCAAAAAATTAAATTGAATTCGCCATCGTAATGTGCGCCAAGAAATCGTTTAAAATTTTTTTCTAACTCGATTAATAAAAAAGTTATCAGACACCTACCGGTATAAGGATTTTAGTTTAAATAAAAAAAATAAAAAAGTTAATGAGTTTCCACCTGGTGGAAATTCTCGTTTTTCGCCAAAATGCATATTTTTTTAATATCTCCCTCATTTCCCAAGACATTCCCCGACTGCTACCCATCGTTGAAACCGGAAAAAAATAATCTATCAAATGGTGAAAAAATCCAAATAGGCGCCTACTTGATTTAACGAAGTTAGCCCCGCAAAATGTGGAAATCGAGACCAAAAATTTTTGTTTGATTCGACAACAGCGCGAAAAGGTGCCCTAAGAAAGTGTGTTCAAAAATTTTCTATCTCAAAGGGCAATTTGAATAAAAAAAAAAGAATTTCTTAGTGGAACAATCTGCTCAATGTAAGTCATTAAATTGCAAGGTGTGCAACATATTTCCTGAGTGAATGAACCTTCCACTTCTATTAACTGTTTTATAATTACTTTTGTAACAAATGGATATTAAGAAAGAAGGTTGTTGTGTATATAATAAATAATTATTTCCCATGCGCTGTGTTGTAACAATTTAAGAAAAAAAATTAGGCAATAGAATAGCGCACATTTTTTTATTCAAGACTAAATTATATCTCCTTAAGGAAAATATGCCGGGCATAAATTATCGCGAAAACCCCCCGGGGAGATCTAAATAATTTTCAATTACTCCAAGAAGCTCCACCCTCGCAACCCGATCCGAATTTTGGCCTTAGTTTATCTCAAAAAATTGATTGCCTATTTACTATTGTTCTAAAACATCGATCTCCAATATTTGAAAAGCAATCAGAGCAGAATAAATCAAACGATAATTTTTTCAAATTTTTTGCTGCGGCCAATTACTAAAAATAATTAAGAAAGTTTATGGCGCAAGATGATATCATTGTCCTCGTTAAAAAAGAAAGAGCGAGGGTGGAAGTTCAGTCATCGTTATTTTACATACACAAAACGTCTCGCAAACTTCGAAATAGCGTAACCCACTTTGGCAAATTAAAAGCGAACCTCATTCCGAGCTCATTATTCGTTTTGGGCCCGTGTGTTTTGATACGAAACTAAAAATAAACTTTCTGAATTAAATTACCGGTGGATATCGCGAGTGTGTCCGCAAAGTTGGTCGAAAATAGATTAACCGGTGTTGGGAAACGACGGCAGGTGTTGGGAGGCCTGCATTCGCGCGACAAGTCGTGCCAATTCGCAAAACTAAAATAATTTGGAGTCGGCGATGTTGATTTGGAAGAATTTTCGAGTTCGCCTTGAGTTGCTCGCGGTATGAGCCTTTCAGGGTCGAGATTAGGCACTTCCATAATTAACGATGACACCGCCGAAACCGGTCGCTTTATGTTATTAATTGCATAATTTGTTGGGACCCCAAAAAAATAAGTTTCCCGATTTAAAAAAATCGGCGAGCTGCTTTCGTGGAGGGGACCAAATTTATTTTATTTATCAAAACCCCAGCCGAGCAATTTGCATGGACGACCCATAATTAATGAAGTTCGTGGGGATTTGCCGGGAAAAATAAAAATTTCCTACGAAAAATTCAAAGAGCGAACAAATTACCAGGAAGCTTAACGAACATCGGACTAATTGAAACAAATTGGCATTCGTTTTAGAAGGCGAGCTTCCTCTTCGCCTTTTTCCCTTTTTTTAATTTCAAATTACAAGTCCGTAACACTCTTGTGTTAAATATAAAACAAACATTGTACTATAACTGCACGAGAGAGTTCCATGACTCAGAATCCCGTATCTCGAGTTCATTCATTCATGATCAAAATTCTTTTATAAATTCAGGGCCGACGCGTACTCCAAAACGAGCCTAGAAATCCATCGAACTCAATGTCAATGTGTTTTTTATATATGGCAAACTTTTCGCTTTGAACTCTTTTATTTAAAGGGGAACGATTTTTGGAACGTTGTTCTTCGCCTTTGACCGAGTTGCAAAAATAAATACGAGCTTCCCACTTGGAAAAAAAACAATTATAAAAACCTGCACAAATCGTTCGAGAAATAAAGCTGTGGGAATTTGAATATTTTTTTAAGTACAGTAGACGCCGCGTAATAGAATCACTTTGGGACTAGTAGTATCGATTGCAATATCCACCGATTTTCTATTAATCTTCCGCATACTAGGTGACTAAATGTTACATGCCATACTAGATGGGGTTTACCATACCCCGAAAATAAAATGATACAAAATCCACAAAATTGTATTTATGACAGTTATATGATAAGAAATATATTTTAATAATTAATAATGAATTGGTTTAAGTAAAACACATTGTATCTTCTCGCTCCCTTCCACTCGTTGATATGGTAAATACGTTTTTCAAATATAAAATCGATGTTTACTAAATTAAATTAAAATTTTTGATTTGAAAGAGCCTATGGTAAATTATATTAATGTAATAAATACAAGGATGTGCGCATTCGAGCGAAAAGTGGCACATTTCCGAGCGAGGGAAGCAAATGAAGCGCGACGCGGAGCGGCGCGCTTCATTTTCCCGAGATCGAAATGTGCCACTTTGAGCTCGAATGTGCACACTCGGTTTTAGCACGATTTACAGTTATTTAGGCCAATAAATGGACAAAAAATCAATTAAATAATTTTAATCGTTCCCTCTCACTTGCATTGACACTATTGTCATATCTTTTCTCTCCCTTCCACTCATTTCTATGGTAAATACGTTTTTCAAATATAAAATTGATGGTTACTAAATTAAATTAATATTTTTGATTTGAAGAAGCGTAGGATAAATTAAACAAATGTAAAAAATACAAGGATGTGCGCATTCGAGCGAAAAGTGGCACATTTCCGAACGAGGGAGGCAAATGAAGCGCGACGCGGAGCGGCGCGCTTCATTTTCCCGAGATCGGAATGTGCCACTTTGAGCTCGAATGTGCACACTCGATTTTAAGCACGATTTACAGTTATTTAGGCCAATAAATTGACAAAAAATCAATTAAATAATTTTAATCGTTCCCTCTCACTTGCATTGACGCCATTGTCGTATCTTTTCGCTCCCTTCCACTCATTCCTATGGTAAATACGTTTTTCGAATATAAAATCAATATTTACTAAATTAAATTAATATTTTTGATTTGAATGAGCGCACGGTAAATTATACAAATGTAATAAATACGAAGATGTGCGCATTCGAGCGAAAAGTGGCACATTTCCGAGCGAGGGAGGCAAATGAAGCGCGACGCGGAGCGGCGCGCTTCATTTTCCCGAGATCGGAATGTGCCACTTTGAGCTCGAATGTGCACACTCGATTTTAAGCACGATTTACAGTTATTTAGGCCAATAAATTAACAAATAATCAATTAAATAACTTTAATCGTTCCCTATCACTTGCATTGACGCCATTGTCGTATCTTTTCGCTCCCTTCCACTCATTTCTATGGTAAATACGTTTTTCGAATATAAAATCGATATTTACTAAATTAAATTAATATTTTTGATTTGAAGGAGCGTAGGATAAATTAAACAAATGTAAAAAATACGAAGATGTGCGCATTCGAGCGAAAAGTGGCACATTTCCGAGCGAGGGAAGCAAATGAAGCGCGACGCGGAGCGGCGCGCTTCATTTTCCCGAGATCGGAATGTGCCACTTTGAGCTCGAATGCGCACACTCGGTTTTAAGCACGATTACCAAGCGTCCCGTTTTACCAAAAAAAAAAATTGGTCACGTTAGTTATACCCCACCTTGTACATTATTTAGTCACAAACGGCGCAAATGTTAAATTTAATGTCGATTTTTAATTTAATTGACGCTAAAAATACGTTTTTATTAACTAGTTATATGGGGTGTTCAAAAACCAATGGACACCTCTGCAAATGCACAAAAAGAACCTCAATTTTGATTGTCTCTGTGAAAATACAACTAAAAATAATTAATTTTTTACTGAACACCTTTTTGATACACAAGTTATGTAATGTTTTATGCGCGTAATGTGTAAAACGTAATATAACCATTTATTAAAATGTTTAATTGCAATTTGAGAAAAATTTAATAGGGCGTCGCCTATAATTTTCTATTCTATCTTGTAGCCCCAAGTCTCTAGTTTTTGAATATGTAAAGCATCCCTACCGACGTCGGGTTAATTTTCGATGTACCCTCCGAAACGTTAAACAAAGGGGTAGTTTACGTATATGACGATATCTCGAAAACAATGCATCGCATTAAAAAAAAATTAAGTGACCAAACTTGAGTTTTTTTCAAAGTACTAAAACATTAGAGAATTAATTTTATAATAGATGGCGCTGCTGTCGGTAAAAAACACCCCAACTTTGTTTTCTTTTTAAAAGAACCCTTATTTATAATTTTTAGTGCTTAAGCACAAAGCCAATAATAAATTTACTTCCTAAAATGTTGAATTATGATTGCAGGACCGTATTTAAATAATTAAATACTCTACAAGTTGCTTTATTATAGATTTAGAAAAATCTCCGCTTTAGTTGTACGAATGGCATTTTTTGATGTTTGGCGTTGAAAACGAAACACTTGTGAATTGGCTTCACGTGTTATTTATGCACAATTTGGTCGATTCGGATTCAATGAAAAAAGTACTGTGATAATTGTATTTTTGTCGAAAGAGATTATTTAGATTGATGCAATTAAAAGCGAGACTTTTTGGTTTGTAATAAATAAGTTAATTTTGAGCATCTTCGAACTAATTTTAAATTTTATCGAACTAAATTTAACCGTAATTCATAGTGATAGTACCCTCTATAAAAAAGTACAACCGAAAATAATTAGTTTTTATACCAAACACTTTTTGATACAAACAATTTTCAATATTTTATGTGCGTAACGTGCAAAACGCAATGCGGCGATCTATTAATATATTCAAATGCAATTTTAGAAAAATCTAATGGGGCGTCGCCTATAAAATTTAGCCCTATCTTATAGCCCCAAGTCTCTAGTTTTTGAATATGTAAAGCATCCCTACCGACGTCGGCTTAATTTTCGAGGTACCCCTCTTCAAACCCTCCGAAACGTTAAACAAAGGGTTAGTTTACGTATTTGAAGATATCTCGAAAACCATGCATCGCATTAAAAAAAATTAAGTGACCAAACTTGAGTTTTTTTCAAAGTACTAAAACATTAGGAAATTGATTTTATAATAGATGGCGCTGCAGTGGGTGAAAAGCACCCCAATTTTGTTTTCTTTTAAGGAGAACCGTTATTTCTAATTTTTAGTGCTTAAGCACAATTCCCAATAATAAATTTACTTCCTAACATATTTTAATTATGATTGCAGGACCGTATTTAACTAACTAAACACCCTTTAAAAATCATTTAGACACAAAGCCACTTCTCAAAACGAGTAAAAAGCTCAATTTTTATTAACGACCAAAATTTCTGTGCGGTCACATCGGAATTTATTTTTCAAAGCTCTGAGAAATACCAGAACAATTAAAACGATCAATTTTTCTAACACCTAGAAATTTTAAATTGTTTCGTTTGAAATTTACGAAAAAAACAACAAGCGCCAGCAAAAATATACAAAAAACGCGCTCCGTAAATTGCGAAGCATCCGCAGAGCTAAACATTCGTAACGTTCTAACAAAATAAAATTTATTTATAAAGTAATAAGTGGCGGCAACGTATTATGCGAAATCGGGCTGGAAAAGTGCCAAGATTCCACCTTTTAAATTGCAAGTTTTGAGGACTCGTAGCTCTAGTAAGATAATAATTATGTTTATGTCCCATTTCGAAGTTTGCTAGTTTAATTTCGCACAATTCCCTTAGTACAACAAGATTGTAGCGCTCAAGCAGGCAGGGCATTAAAATATCTGTAACAACCTTACATAGAAACTGGTTAGAAAGGAAAGTTAGCCTGCAAATTCTGTAATAATCACGAAATCGTGATGGTGCCTTCGGCGATTTATTAATAACAACAACAATAATGGTCCTTCGACCTCGACGGTCCACCTATTAATTACGATTAACGAAAAAAATTAATTGAAACCGGACGTCTTAATGTCGGTTGCAATGTGCACTTAAAGAAAACAATAACTCGAAGAACTTTTAAGATCAAATGACAGATGCTGCGGAAAACGGCAGATGTTTAATTATTTTATGAGTTATCCTTCCTTTCTCTTTGGTCTTCGCCATACGTAAATAGAACTAAAAATTATTATGATGTGTCACGAGCTTTTTTTTCTTCTCGGCATGGGAAGACAGAGGGCATTTAATTAAACTGCATTGAAGTAGGTCGACTTTGTCATTAAAACGTCTTAAGTTTATTTCTTTTCGCGCGAGAAAATTATTTATAACTTTGCTCGTTTACATAAGATTTAATTTCTTTTTTTTTAAAAGACACCTATTTAGTTCTTTTTCGTTTAGGTTGAGCGCGATTCGTTTTGAAGAAATTTATGGTCTGTGAGAATGATATGTAACTTTTATATTTTACAAAAATTTGTTTTTACTTATAAAAAATAATTAATTTATCGAAACCCGAAAGAGATAATTAAGTTCTGTTTTAGCTATAATAAAACTAATTATATTTTGCGTATTAGAAATAATTTTGTAAACTTTTCCTTAAAAAATAATTAATTAACAGAGCTTCAAAGAAGAAATTTCGACAAACGCTTGTATAAAATTAAAAAATTATTTTAAAGAAAATCGCAAAAACAGCTTTTCACTTAAATTTAATCCTCTTTCGATTGGTAAAAAACCTAATTTAAATCGGACGAACAATTTTCTAGTAATTAACGATTTATACCTTAGACTTGTGCTTTTTCAATCGAATTTTTATGAACTTCAAGTTTAATTTAAAAAAAATCTTTAAAACTAATAAAGATAATTAAATGGGGCTTTGCTCACAATAAATAATTTATATTCTTTGTGTGGGACATAATTTTGAAGATAGAGTAGGACCCCCGTTATCCGGAGCTCTATTATACGGGGTTCCAAGTGGTAATTTTTTTTATATAGTTTATACTCCCCATAATGGGGGTCCTACTGTATTTATTTACAAAATAACCGATTAATAAATTTTCAAAAAAATCGCCGATCCACCTATTCCCTTAAATTTAGTCCTTTAAAAATTGATAAATATCCAACCATCTATTTTAGCAAAAAATTAATTATTTCCATGTAAGTTAGGGCACTTTTACAATGTAACATTGTTGACTTCAATTTCGTTCCAAGCGAGAATGAACAAATATAATTAAACATAGTTTCTATCGAAATTAAATGGACTGAATTAAAGTTCCTACGATGCCTTTTTAGGAATTCAAATGAAGATGTGTTGAATATCTGGGCTTAGGACGAAATTTCGGATTATTGAGATACGAACAAAATTACACCCCACTTCAAACACGAGGGGGTTTTAATAATAGAAATAATTTTAACATATTTTGGATTATGGTGTTAACCGCTGACAGTGAGGAGGGTCCCACGAATTCATAAACCATACAATAATTGGACGAAACACATTAAATTGATAAATTAAAATCCCTCAACAATTCTCTTACAGTATTTGGTACACACACAACACACACACACACATCCTTCCTGCGAAAATTCCCCAACAAAGAAATTGTGCGCAATCTCGCCTCGTTTTATCGCATCCGCCATTTTTTGCATAACTATTTTAATCGAAAGCGGGTTTTTCGAAATCGTCCTTTGTCCGAAGGAAGCGCCGTTTTTTTTCCAATTAAGAAGAGTGGGCGTTTATCGAGAAATAAATAAAAACTAATGTGTTTTGCGCAAAAATTATTTGTTGAAAAGCGCTTCGTTAATTTACAGAAACCAATTCATTAAAGCGAGCTTCGATCAGAAAGAGCAATTTCGTGGATTCCTTTTTTTTTTAATTGGCGGCCCTTTCGCATCCAGAAAAACAGCAGTATCAAAATGTTGTGCGCCGCCCCCGAATGGAATAGTGTCGCTATAAATACGTAAGCAACTCCGTTAATCCTATCAAATTTTAATTTAAATTAAGTAAAGGGGGCGAAATTACCTGAAGAGTCTCGGAGTTAGTTTGAAGTTCCAGAAGGAAAATGCTTAATTAAGAATTAAAAGCAACGACGTCGTTCTTTTATTCATGAAACGCTTTCCTTCTCGATAATAACAGGAGGATTCTCTTATGAATGATAAAGTTCTACATTCGCGGAATCCCGAAAAGTGCTTTTTAATGCACCCCGCAAAATTCGCCCTGCCCGCAAAGCAATCAATAATTTTATGTTTACGCAATCGCTGCAGTTCTCTTCGAATTAATTTAGTCGGCCCCGAAAAAAATTAATTTAGATTTATCTTTGCATTTTTTCAATAAGCAAAAACCCCTAATTAATTGCGACCGAAATCTTTTCGACGGCGAAGGGGTGACGACGACTTCGAAATAAGAAACGGTTCCTGTTTTGCGTCGGACGACCGGATTCGGAAGCGCCACAAAAGACTTGTAAAGAGTTTTCTCTTTCATCGCTTCCTGCGGTTTAAAATTGTTTATGTATTCTCTTCGGGTGCTCTACGAGTCTAAATATAAAAGCAAATAAAACAATCTCGAGATGGGCCAAGAAGCACTTAAAGAAACGAAATCGAACTAAATCTTTCTAAAATACGTAGTTTGCATGCTTAATGACTTCAGTAACAGGCAACCCCCTGCGCATCGGCGCTCATTTCCCTCGGCCGCTGGGAAAAACGTCGGCGATAAATCATGGGCGTACGTCGTTCGCCGCCGTACATTTTTTATTAAAAGCCGAAGTTAACTTAAAAATTTAATTTCGCTGCGCCAAGTCTCTTTACTTGTGTAAATCGAGTAAACAACTAGGTTGGGTTGTTCGAAAACAGAACAAGGCTTGAATTATTTATAGATCTTTGTGTGCCCTTCGTATGTATTTACAAAGTTACAATTATTATTGCGTTACAAAATTTCCTCGTCCCAATGCCACGGCGCGAAGCTCCCAAAAACCCGAAAATAAAATTCCTCGAAGGAAATTCGGCGGAAAAGGTAAATAAAGATATATTTCGCCAATTTAAGATAATCGCTCGAGGTCGGGTCGCCAGCGAGTCTTTTCATAAAGAAAAACTGCCGCATAAGAACTCGCATTTTCCGTGAGGCTTCCCGGATATTTATATCGAGCTTTGTTGACGACGAAAAACCGATGTTACGACATGTTTATTAAGTTCGAAATTATTGTATTTAAAATGATTTTGGAAAGAGATCGCGGGGTCTGCTCTGATAGGGGCAGACCCGGCTGGGTGCCTCGGGAGTGCCAAGTCCCGTACTCACGAGACGTGAGCCCCTGAGGGTTTACGGTTTTTAATTAGTCCAAAAATGGGTTCGCTTTATCGCCTTGTTAAAGCTTACCCAGATTTGTCTATTAATAAAAATAGAAACGTTGAAAGAATAATTAAATGAGATGTCAAATCGATTTTTATGACTGCGATGGCCTTTTCAAGGATTCCTCGCTTAATTTTGTAGTTCAACTATTAAATGCCGAATATTAAACGTAATTAAGTCCGTTTCAAAGTTGTTTTTTCTTGAAAATAATTAATTTTTATTGAACTTTTAAAGAATTCGATTTTCTGAATTTACACATTTGTAAATCGAAACTGTTCTTGAGATTTTTGAAAATTGGCAAAATTTTTGTTTCAGTGTTTAATAATTGTTTATGACAAATAATTATACGCCAAAAAATTAATTTAAAAATTCTTGGATACCTATCAAAGAAAAAACCAATATATTTCTCATTAAATTTGTAAAGAATTAAATTGTCTAATATGAGATTTTTAAAAATCTAGTATATTGTTGTTCTAATGCTTAATAATTGTTTATAATAAATTATTATATATCAGAAAAATAATTAAAAAATTCTGGGATTGCTATCAAAGAAAAATGGAAAATATTTCTTATTAAACTTGTAGAGCATAAAATTGTTAAACATGAGATTTTTAAAAATTGAGAAAACTGTTGTTCTAATGTTTAATAATTGTTTATAATAAATTATTATATACCAGAAAAATAATTAAAAAATTCTGAGATAGCGACCAAAGGAGAAACCAATATATTTCTGATTAACTTTGTAAAGAATTAAATTGTTAAATATGAGAATAAAAATAATTGAGAATATTGTTGTTCTAATGCTTAATAATTGTTTATAATAAATTATTATATACCAGAAAAATAATTAAAAAATTCTGGGATAGCTATCAAAGAAAAAACGAAAATATTTCTTTTTAAACTTGTAGAGTATCAAATTGTTAAACATGAGATTTTTAAAAATCGAGAAAATGGTTGCTCTAATGCTTAATAATTGTTTATATCAAATTATTATCAACCAGAAAAATAATTAAAAAATTCTTAAATAGCTATCAAAGAAGAAACGAATATATTTCTGACTAAATTTGTAAAGAATCATATTGTTAAATATGAGATTTTGAAAAATTTAGAATATTGTTGTTCTAATGCTTAATAATTGTTTATAATAGATTACTAAACACGAAAAAAATAATTAAAATATTCTGGGATAGCTACCAAAAGAGAAACCAATATATTTCTGATTAAACTTGTAAAGAATCAAATTGTTAAATATGAGATTTAAAACAATGTAGAATATTGTTGTTCTAATGCTTAATAATTGTTTATAATAGACTATTATATACCAGAAAAATAATTAAAAAATTCTGAGATAGCTACCAAAGAAGAAACCAATATATTTCTTATTAAATCAAATTGTTAAATATGAAATTTTTAAGAATAGAGAAAATTGTTGTTTTATAGCTCAATAATTGTTTAGAGTAGGTTATTATGTACCAGAAAAATAATTAAAAATTCTTGGATAGCTATCAAAAGAAAAACAAATTTTTCTCTTACTAAACTTCTAAAGAATCAAACTGTTAAATATGAGAATTTTGAAAATCGCCAAATTGATTGTTCTATAAGAATTCTAAATAATTGTCTATAAGAACTTATTAAAAACCAAAAAAATAATTTAAAAAATCTCAAATCACTATCTAAGAAAAAAAACAATGTTTCTTATTAAAATTGCCATGGAAGGAATTGTTAAATACAAAATTTTTGGAAATCGCAAAAACGATTGTTCTAATGCATAATAATTGTTTATAACAAGTCATTATATATCAAAAAAATAATAAAAAAATTCCGGAAAAACTATCAATCAAAAGACAATTTTTTTCTTATCAAAATTGCAGAAATCAATGTTTTAAATATAAAGTTTTTAAAAATTGCCAAAACGACTGTTCTAATCCTTAATAATTGTTTAGAACACATTATTATACACCAAAAAAAGCAATTTGAGAAATCCCTTAGCTCAGTTAGAGATGAATTCATGAAAAAGGTACTGTTAGGCCCGAGAGACCCGAATATAGCGATTATTAATTTGCGGAAGCTTTTAGCTGTGCGTACAAAAAGAGTTCGCTTCGAGCCTTCGAAGGGCAAGTATTTTAACTTAACACTTAAATGCACATAACAAGTAGCCCCTTAAGTTAAATAAACCCATACAAAGCTGCATTATTTGATACATCCCGGATACAAGCAAGTGCATGACTGTTTAGAAACGGTGAGAAATACGGAAGTGTCTCTTTTTCAATTTATCACGACCACACACTCGTTAAGCATGTGAAAGCTATAAATTTCTTAATCATATCGTACGAAGACCGTAATCGGATTTTTCCTCGTCCGCCCACCATTCCTCGACTTTTTTTCCTCCCTTTCGTGGCGTTCTAAAAATAAATTTAAAGCTCGAACTTGTAACGAAATTAAAAACCATAGTCTGACCAGTAAAGTAGAAAAGAACGTATCACTGACCCCATCCTTCCTCCTCCTTCACGCAGGCAGGTTCAACTTTCTAAGACCCCGAAGAATGCTTCGGTGTGTACAGTTCGCCCATAAATATCTATTCACGTCTACCTTAAATCTCCGCAGGTAGACGAAGGCAAAATAATTAAAAATTTACTCGTGCTTTGGCTCTTCTCGTTTTTACCTCTTCTTAAATAATTGCTCGTTCATTTTATTTCGCTATAATGTATATAAACCGCGGTTACCGGTCAATTGGACCTTTAAGAAAAATTGGTCTTTTAGTAATTAAATACAGTCGAACCTCGATAAGTCGAAGTCGAAGGGACAGCACAAATAATTCGTCATATCAAAAACTCGAGTTACCAAAAGAAGTTCAGTTAAATACTTCCGTGCATATATATATTATTCATTTTTTGTAGAAAATAACCGAAATTGATCTACAATCATTAACATTATTTATTTTTATTAAGGCCCTAAAAAATATAGTTATTTACATATTATTTACTGTTAAATTGAAAGTAATCTAAAATTGTCTTTTGCTTCATTGCTCCAAAATGTTACGTTTCTACAAATTTTTCCAATGATCTTACCGATAATAATATATCTGTAGGAACATCTTCTTGGGCACATAGGAATAGAGAAATAGTATCTATTGCATTGTAAACTTGAGTTGTTGAAGGGATGTTTACTGTAACATCTGTATCACTTTCGTATACACTTTCACTTTCACAGTTTTTCTTATTTTCTTCTAGCACTTTACTTATAATGCTTTCATCGCTAGGAATTTCAGCAACTTCCAAATCTTTATCAACGTTGACATTTGTCATTTGTTTCTTCAGCAGCTACAATTAGGTCTCTGTTTTTAAAATGGTTGATAAAGTGTTTGCGGAATACCAAAATCTTTAGCTATATCCTTTTTCTTTTGAGCTCACGTTCCACTTCTTTTATAAGATTAATTTTCTCCCTTATGGTTAAACTTTTTAATTTTCGTTTACACTCCATGTTAATACGTAAATAATTTTAGAAAAAGTATTAAACTTTTTTAGATTTTCTGTTATACTCTGTTACAAACTATAAAGAACGTAAAACACATTTGTTAGTCTTCGTAGTCGACGAATAACTAGCAAATTGAAAACTAAAATGCAAAAATAGTTTCTTTTTTTGTAAAATAAACGGTAAAACCATCTCAAAAATTTATAGCTGTTCATAAGGCATTTAAACATAAATTAGTTTTTAAATCCAATTGAAGTGCCGCCGTCAAAACATTCTTGTAGTATAAACCTTTTATTCGTAGTTAACAATAGAGCTTTTAAAGCATCAATAACACCAAACCAAGCCGTCGTTAATCCTCTCTCAGGTAGAGAAATTTTTAGAAAAGTTGTAAATTTAACTTCGAGTCATCGACCTATTTACTAATGGAAACTTGAATTTAATGAATTGTAAAACGCTTTGACGAATTAAATAATTCGATTTATTAAATTTCGAGTTATTGACATAAAAATATTAACGTTGAGATAGGCAAGTCCTAGGGAAACTAGTTCGAGTTCGAGCTATAAAAAATTCGGTTTATCGGCGTTCGACTTATGGAAGTTCGACTGTATTTATTGAAACACATTTAATGCTTTTGAATAGTTTTTAAAAACAATTAATGCCATAACTTTCACTGAATATAAAATCAAAATTGATTGAATTGTTTGATTTGAAAAAAAAAGATTCATGTAAAAATCTAATAAAAACGAAGATGTGCGCATTCGAGCGAAAAGTGGCACATTTCCGAGCGAGGGAGGCAAATGAAGCGCGACGCGGAGCGGCGCGCTTCATTTTCCCGAGATCGGAATGTGCCACTTTGAGCTCGAATGTGCACACTCGATTTTAAGCACCATTCACAAAATTTAGTCTAATAAATTATTCACAAAATTAAATAAATAATTTAATCGTTTTCTCTCACCTACACCTACCAAATTCGCATATGTTTTCGCTCACTTCCACTCATTACTATGATAAACACGTTTCTTAAACATAAAATTCATGTTTACTTTTAATTTTTTGATTTGAATGTAAAAATATTAATTAAGACAAATCGATAAATGCGAGGATGTGCGCGTTCGAGCGAAAAGTGGCACATTTCCGAGCGAGGGAGGCAAATGAAGCGCGACGCGGAGCGGCGCGCTTCATTTTCCCGAGATCGGAATGTGCCACTTTGAGCTCGAATGTGCACACTCGATTTTAAGCACCATTCACAAAATTTAGTCTAATAAATTATTCACAAAATTAAATAAATAATTTAATCGTTTTCTCTCACCTACACCTACCAAATTCGCATATGTTTTCGCTCACTTCCACTCATTATTATGATAAACACGTTTCTTAAACATAAAATTCATGTTTACTTTCAATTTTTTGATTTGAAAGTAAAAATATTAATTAAGACAAATCGATAAATGCGAGGATGTGCGCGTTCGAGCTCAAAGTGGCACATTTCCGAGCGAGGGAGGCAAATGAAGCGCGACGCGGAGCGGCGCGCTTCATTTTCCCGAGATCGGAATGTGCCACTTTGAGCTCGAACGCGCACACTCCACTTTAAGCACGATTCACAATACTTTATTTATTTTCTAAAAAAAATTAATTATCCTAATTAATATTATAAAAGCGAAATAACTCCGTCTGTCTGTCTGTTCGTCTGGCTGTTATTTTTTCACGCCTAAACCACTGAACTAATTTTGATAAATTTTGATATAGAGATAGCTTGGACCTTGAACAAGGACATGGGCTACTGGTTTCGAGTAAATATAGTGAGTGATTCCTGTTATACTCAAAATGTTAAAAACAGCCATCTTCAAGAAGCTTATTTGGCCATTTGATCAAAAAGGTCTACTTTTATTTAGTTTTCGTTATAATAAAGCACTATTTCCGGTTTCTTTTTTCTATGTAATAAAGCATTTCTCTGCTGCTATAAATAATAATTATAATAACCGGAAAGAAAAACTATGTGTCTTCCATTAAGGGAAAAAAAACAATTTAAAAAGAAAAACAATTATAAGACAGTAATTATCAACTAAAATTAGGAAAAGTCATATAATATGGCACAAATATATTCTACTAATAAAAAGTAACAAGACGATAAAATTGCCAAATGGTCACAATGGCCGATTCCGCGCTTCTAGTGTTAAGCGAATTTTGATCTCCCCAGCAAAAACCGATAAAAGGGCGGCTTTCTATTATTTTAAAAAAAAAAATTTTCAGTCTCCCAAATGATTAATATACATCCTACCTACACGCTTTTGGCGATTGAAACCCCTTTGTTATGCAAAAACCCCTTGATGGATTTCGAATTAGAAATATTTCACAACGAAACCGGACCTTTTTTATTATGAACCGACACGAAATATGTATTAATCGCGTGTAATTACTATTCAATATTTTTACAACATTCCAAGGAATAAAACGGGGCAGATAAAACGCGTTAATCAAAGTTGCGTTTCTCGCGAGCCACGCACCGATCGCTTTCGCGGCTACGAATTTCCAAAACCAATTAATAGAATTTTTTGCTCGTTTAATTTCTGGAAAACGTTATTAAAATTCGATTGGGATCTCGCACGCCACTTCCGAAAATAAATTCGGACCCAAATGGGTTTATTATTAACTTCGGTGTGCGCCCCGGGGTCGCTCACTACTTCGAATTAGTTCGGCTCGACACGGTTCCAAAAAAAAAATAATCGGTTTACTAAGAGGGCACGAAAATTTCCAATTTTCGCTCGGAAAAATTAATTGAAAGCGGCGAGTTTTTGCGGGGATCAATCCGAAACGGGCGTGTTACTATTCAAAAGCGAAGATAGTGCTGAAAGTGGTGTCCGAAACTGGGACAAACTTAATTTAATTGAATTTAAAATTACCTAACGCCGTGTTCGAAGCGCGCAAAGTTGAATAAAAGTCGCCATTTCGCAATGCCCTTCTAAATTTTTAATCTCCCATTTGACGACTTAATTAGCGCAAATTTTATTGAATAATTCAATGGGAGACGGCGACGCCTGTAAGTTATGCCATATTTGCCGACCGGAGAATATCAGAAGGAACGATTCGTTCCATCAAACAAATCTAATTAGACACGACACACACACCATTATGAGCACCGACTGCCACTTTCCTCGAAATCACTTCCAAATATGATTTACATCTCGTTTAACTGAAATTTATTCCGCATTTAATATACAATCTGCGTTTTTTTTTGCGACTAGACAACCTCAAAGACGAGACGCAAAGGCCCTAAATGAAAACCGATGGTTTTCTAGTTTATTTAAAGAAAAAACGAAAAACAAGGCTAATCTCCGAGATCTAATCTTAATAAACCAGAATTGTTTATTAACCGATTTATGTTGTTAATAATTTTCGAAGTTGTACTTCTTTCGGCTCGTTGAGAGTAGAATTTGAGCTGGCTCGACAGTATGAAGTTAGCCGTCTAATGTAGGGGAACCTGTTGTGCCTCGGTCCCTTTGTACCTAGGGCAACTTTTATTTTTTTTAATATTTTCGGGCTTTGGTGACCCATAATTTTCGATATTTCAAAGGCCACATTGACGGACATCAACGTGAAGTTAGCAGCAGCTGGCCAATGTACTTTGTTAATGTATGAGATCAATTGAAAATTTTAATCGAAAAAATTTTATATTCTTATTGATTTTTATTTTCCTAATAACAAATGACTCATCGTAATTGAAATATTATGAATTAATCTTTGCATGGTGGTGGTCTGATTTTGGCACGGCATAATCGCTAATTTTATTTTTGAGTTTAAACATCAAGGGTCGGTGTGTTGTACCTCGGCCACTGTCAATAAATTGTACCTTGGTCCTAAAGATCAACGTGCAATAAATAAAAATTTAGATATACCTTTGTTGTGAATTCTTATTTTTTTTTTAATTTTGCTTGAGATAATATGCCTCGCAAGTCTAACAAAAAATTTAAAGTTTTGCAAAGTTAACTATTAAGTATGCGAAATTTTAGTATACGAGAAAAGTTTTGTTAATTTTTGAAACAATTTTAGTGTCATCTCAAAGAAGAACATTAGTAGTTCTCATAATCCAAAAATAAATATATAGTTTTCATAGAATAATATGTTTTATTTTGCTTAATGTGAATAGAGCCAAGGTACATCACCTCTGTTGTACCTAGGCCATAGATCCACTAATTTTCAAATCTTATAGCAATTTGAGTAAACGGTCGGTAATGCTTTATGATGAATGCCTTATTAGTGCTCCACTACGATGCAACTCATTTTATCAACAAATATACATATACAATTAAAAAAAAATATAAGTGAAAAAAGGACCAAGGTACAACAGGTTTCTTTATACAGTGTGTCCCAAATAGAGTAGGCTAACATGGGTATCTTTCTTATTAGTGAAGATAGAAGTTTGGTTAAATGGGCAATGTTTTGCAGTTTTAGGTGCCCATTCAGATTCTGTTAAAAAAAATTTAAAATTCCAAATAGTTCCGAAGTTATCGTAAAAAAACTAAAAATCGTCATTTTCTTTAATGTCAAATAACTTTGTAATTATAAAAATTACAAAAAACATGTACGTAAACATATTCGCGAACATGTTTGCGAACGTATTCGCGAACATATTCGCGAACATGTTTGCGAACAGAATCTGAATGGGCACCTAAAACTGCAAAACATTGCCCATTTAACCAAACTTCTATCTTCACTAATAAGAAAGATACCCATGTTAGCCTACTCTATTTGGGACACACTGTATATAACCGTTAATTTCAATTTTTAATTTATTCGACTAAAATTAATAAAAAGAAAAAACAGACAAATTCGATGAATACGAAGATGTGCGCATTCGAGCGAAAAGTGGCACATTTCCGAGCGAGGGAGGCAAATGAAGCGCGACGCGGAGCGGCGCGCTTCATTTTCCCGAGATCGGAATGTGCCACTTTGAGCTCGAATGCGCACACTCGATTTTAAGCGTGATTCACAATAATTAATTTACTTTCTTAGACGGCTAACTTCACGCTGTCGAATTTTCGATAGCATTTTACTCTCAACGCGCCCAAAAGTTTTTATACTGACTAAGTTAACACATAAGAGGGCCAGACTGCGCGAGTGAAAACGCCAAAAAAAAAGTATAACAACTTCTAACGTGCAGATTTTCTAACTTCGATTTCCAAAGTCAAAAAAAAGCAAACCCACAAAGGAGCCAATAAGTGCCTCGTTAAATAAACAGAAAACCAACAAAAGAGCCTAAGAGTCTCGTTAACTGCGTGGAAATATTTTTAAAAAAGAAACCGCTAGAAGAATATGCTCCTATTTTCACAAACTTTGCATTTTCCTAAATGGTATCACGAAGAAAAAACGAGTTTCCTCCCATTTTTGGAAAAAAGTAATTTTTTAAATAAATCGCGCTTTTACGATGAGCTTTTACTCGAGCTGATTTCATTTTAATTTTTTACATTATGTAAATTCGTAAAGCGATTTTATAAATTAAAATGAGATTCAAAACGAAGTCATCGCATTAATAAAAATAATTAAGGAGAAAACAGAAATAACTCTCTAATAAAATCGTACCGATTACGCAGATAAAAGAACAATAAAAATAATAGATTAACAATTAAAGCGATGACTAAGCACCAAGAATTTCAATCAAACCTTTTTGTTTTGATAAAAACCCATTCGAGATAATTTCGAGCACGAAACCTCTTCGAATCTGCGCGATTTTTCCTCCAAAAGAAAATGCAAATTCGAAAAGTTAACAAAAACGAGCAACATGTCGCAAAATTTAAAATTAATACCGCTGTTCGTTTACAAGCATCTGTTACAGTCCTAAACTGGAAAATTGATTAACATCAATATTTGCATGTAAAATTAACCCTCGATCGCCGAGCACGTGTTTTGGGCTTTTATTAATTAAAAAAAACTTTGTTTGGCAACTATAAAATAATTTACACGTGCCCGCTTCGCGAACGATTCAAAACCTTAACATTCACAAATCGTAATCGAAAAATAATTAAAATCACGTTCTAATTTGCACGAAGAATGTGACGTCAGTCACGTACCGGCACCTTCCATGTTGCCGGAAGACAAAGACACGTTTTCTTTTTTTTAATGTAAATTAAAAATTCTCCACACACAAAATTACATTTTCCGAAGACCGCTGCCACGACGGAAAAATTGCTTTTGATTCCCTTAAACAGGCTTCCCTCAACACACCCGAAATCTGACTGTTGAGTTGCCTATTTCGAATTTTTGCGTTTTTTGGGAAAACGGATGGCTTCCTTCTAAAAGAACGAAAGCCGGTTTGACCTGAAAACTGCCTATTTTTCGGAAGAATTTGTGACCCCCCTCATTTTGTTAAGAAGACCATGGTCTGGTCATTTCTGTCGAAAAAAAAGTTAAAAAAAGTATTAAGAAATTTTTTGTGCAAATAAATATAAATACAGTAAAACCTCGATTACCCGGACGGATTCGCGATTATCCGGATTGTCCACCGCGTTCGTTTTTTCCTGTTAAAACGGAACACCTCGTAATCGTGCTTAAAACCGAAGTTGCGCATTCGAGCTCAAAGTGGCACATTCCGATTCGGAAATGAAAGCGCGTCTCGCGTCGCGCTTCATTTCCGCCCTCCCTCGGAAATGTGCCAAACTTTTCGCTCGAACGCCAATCCTCGTCTGCGTTGAATTTTGTAAATCAAATTTTCATTACAATCAACAAATTTGATTTATTTCAGTAAATATTGCTTCATGTTCGAAAACGTATTTTTACCGATACAATAGTGGAGAAGAGCGAAAGATACAACAAACTCATAAGTATGAGTGAGAGGGAATTGTTTAAATGGATTTACCACTTTTCGTTACCAAAATTATTGTCAATCGGCCTAAAACCGAGTGTGCACATTCGAGCTCAAGTGGCACATTCCGATCTGGAAAATGAAGCGCGCCGCTCCGCGTCGCGCTTCATTTGCCTCCCTCGCTCGGAAATGTGCCACTTTTCGCTCGAACGCGCACATCCTCGTCTGCGTTGAATTTTGTAAATCAAATTTTCATTACAATCAACAAATTTAATTTATTTCAGTAAATATTGCTTCTATGTTCGAAAAACGTATTTTTACCATAGCAATGAGTGGAGAAGAGCGAAAAGATACAACAAACTCATAAGTATGAGTGAGAGGGAATGATAAAAATGATTTACCACTTTTTCGTTACCAAAATTATTGTCAATCGAGCCTAAAACCGAGTGTGCACATTCGAGCTCAAAGTGGCACATTCCGATCTCGGGAAAATGAAGCGCGCCGCTCCGCGTCGCGCTTCATTTGCCTCCCTCGCTCGGAAATGTGCCACTTTTCGCTCGAACGCGCACATCCTCGTCTGCGTTGAATTTTGTAAATCAAATTTTCATTACAATCAACAAATTCAATTTATTTCAGTAAATATTGCTTATATGTTCGAAAAACGTATTTTTACCATAGCAATGAGTGGAGGAGTGCGAAAAGATACAACAAACTCATAAGTATGAGTGAGAGGGAGTGATAAAAATTATTTACCACTTTTTCGTTACCAAAATTATTGTCAATCGAGCCTAAAACCGCGTGTGCACATTCGAGCTCAAAGTGGCACATTCCGATCTCGGGAAAATGAAGCGCGCCGCTCCGCGTCGCGCTTCATTTGCCTCCCTCGCTCGGAAATGTGCCACTTTTCGCTCGAATGCGCACATCTTCGCATTAATCGGATTCGCCTATATTATTATTTCATTCTTCAATTCAAAAAAATTAAAAGTCGAATAAATTAGATCTATTTTTTGTTTGAAAAAAGTTAAGATATTTTATCCCTTTTGAAAATTTTTTTCACTACTCCACTTGATTTTTGATGCTATTTCATAAAAACTTAGTCGTAAATTTTTCAATTATTAGGAGCAGTTTTCAGGTCAAACTGGCTTTCGTTCTTTAACAAGAGACCCACACGTTGGGAACCTCTGCCCTAAAAGATCAGATAAAGAAAATTTAATACACCAACTTGCA
Organism: Sinopyrophorus schimmeli; assembly: GCA_036325965.1. Taxonomy (NCBI): domain Eukaryota; kingdom Metazoa; phylum Arthropoda; class Insecta; order Coleoptera; family Elateridae; genus Sinopyrophorus; species Sinopyrophorus schimmeli. The sequence continues at coordinate 788,363 of JARFIZ010000329.1, read as the reverse complement.
GGAATTCGAGCCGTTCGTTTGACACACTCGGCTCGCATCGTTTTACCCAAAAGGCTCAGGTAAAAAGTTTTTAAACGAAATCTCGCCTTTTAAAATCGAGGATATTAGAATACGGCCGAGATAAATAATATTTTAGGACCGCCATTCTCGTAAAATAATCTACTCAATCGTGCACATTAAGCGGACCGCCGTATAATTAAGTTTCGGCCGTCCCTTCCAGGCAGAAATGTACGAAATGTGGAATTTTAGCACCCTGCGCCCTTAGAAATCCGAAATAGACATTTATTTCGGTCCGCTCGAATACCAGAAATCTTATTTTCGTTTGGTTTCAAACCAAAAAGTAATTTTGTCGATTATTTTTGAATTTTTTTTAATTTTGGGTACTTTTGGGTACTTTTGGTTTTGGAAACGATCGCTGTTATGTTTTTAAATACGCTTTTGAGCGAATTAGATTATTAAATTTAGAAAGCTCCAATAAAATCAACTTTCAGCATCGGATTTCCTTTATTTATTCATCGGAGTAATTTCTTGTATTGGATATTTGATTTCACCGTGGCTCGACGGTGGTTGAGTATCGCTATTGACCGCACACAATCGGTTCATCTTAACTTCCCCGCGGCGCTTTCGCGTATTTATTACCGAGATTACTTCTTATAATTATTATCAGAAGAATTTATGCCACATAATAGTTAGTAGCTAATAAAATGTACTTAAAAGCTCATGCCAGATAGAATTATGGTTGTATTATTTAAATAGAAGACAATAGTATAAAGTATAACTATTGCCTCATTAGTTAAAAGAGTTAACAACAAAGAATTGCGACTAAGAACTCAATTGATTGCGTATGTACGAAAATAATTAAAATGTAATCACGAAAATTTTATAAAATTAGGAAATACCAGAAAATTAATTCCGCCTTAAAGAAAAAAAAAGTGAAAATAAAGGCGATGTAGTTTTCTTTGTGCGTTAATAATAATTATTGTTGTAAGTAGAACAATTCTATTTATAAATCGGATTAATTTTTAATGGCGCCCCACTAACAATGTAAATGACATTTTTTCTTCAATAACTTGTTTGTACAACTTTCTTTATCTATTTTGTGCAAGGACCTCAATCCTCGTTTAAAATTATAGGTCATAAAATTATACCCAGATCTGTGGGGCAGAATAATTACGTAGCCTTTATGCAAGAGAGACTTATGTAACAAAAATAATAATTTTCAAAACTTGTTTTTAAGTTATTTATTTCGAGAATCTAAGCTCGGAATGCGGAGATATAATTAAAGTGTGTGAAAATAGCAGCGGTGGTACCCCATTCAAATATTCGGGTGTCCCCAATTCGCTTTTATTCACAAAATTGCATCGATAATAATATTGTTTCCTTTGGATTTGTTTGTATTTCGAGCCCTTCAATGACTCAGGTTTTGAGTCATTACGAAAGGTATCGACCCTTTCGCTTTTTCCCCTTCGAGGACCGCTCGGGCAAAAAATCATTTTCGTTTTGGGTCGATTTGCTTATCAGTAAACGATTAATTAAGTTCTAAGCATAAAAATTCATCGGTCGGTAGCTTTTATGATTTTCTTATCGAGAGGAAGTGTATGTTATTAATTATTAGAAGTAAATAAATATAAATAACATTGATAAAAGTGCGTCACGGGTTCGATTTGTGGAAGTCGAGTGTTGCAAGTCTTTTTTTAAACGAATTAGGGTCGGCTTTTTTAGAACTTATTGTTATTCGACATGAGAAATTTGTATTAAGTGCTTTATCGAACGATACAGTTCGAATCAAAGGTTGAAACCCACATTTTTGCTATTTTTGGGTATCTTTAGATTATCGACTCCGCTGGTATTTATGATCAGGTTTCGTTCTGTCGCACTTTGGAATCGAAAAAATTAGTTTCGACGCTAAATATGCGTCCTTAGGTTTTCTAAAGCCATTAATATACTATTTTAGAAGGTTACTTTTGATCGTTAAATTTCAGGCTTACATAACAGAACGTCAATGAGATATTTATTATTGTCTAAATACTCCTAAATATGAAAGTTATTTTTTTTATTAATAAATAATAATTGTAGATGACATTTGAGGACTCGAATATTTATAGTTAGTGCAACTTTCCATATGTTAATTGATAAACATTGAATAAACAAAGTTTAAAAGTTTGTAACAAGATCTAAAATAACTGTAACTGTAATTTCGATTGATTTACATGTTCTTGTGGGTACCGTTTGGTTCACCTTACACGACCACTATGTTTATCATTTTCTGTGGATCATATAGTTTTACTGCGGTTTAAAAAGGCTTAACCGAAGGTTAATTGAATTTTTAAAAAAGTCAACAAGTTTATTTTTTAAATGTTCTTGCAAAAAATAGTCATTTTAAATCAGTAATTAAATCAATTGAGTAACAATTTTAGTTTTATTAAATTAAAATATTGTGCAACAAGAAGAAGAAGAAGAAGATGGTACAAGAAAAAAGAACCCAAAGCCGATTGTATTTCCTCTAAGCAAAGAACCAATTTTTAAGTACTTTTGTAAATTTCCAAATCCAAATCTAAAGAAATTAATTATATTTTTATTAACAAACTTAGAAAAAATAATTAATCTCAACCAAAAAAAAATTAAATCCAAAATATTCCTTAATTTCTTTCTAAATTAAATGTTTTTTCCAAAACAAAGTTTCACAAACAAACTAATTCCAATCAAAGTACCCAAAAAACGGAGTACCAAGAGAAAACGTCCCAACAAAGAAAAGCCCAATTCAAAAGACTCGTGTGCAACTAGATACCAAAAAAGAAAACACCCAACTTCTTCTTCCTTTTAATTGCTCTCTTCTCAGCTGGTCCCCCTTTCTTCATTAATAACCCGTTTAGAGCTCGAGAGCAAAAAAATAGAGCTTGGCAATTTAAGGGTGAAAATTGTACGTGTGGTGTTTTAATTAAATAAAGCTCTTACATAGACACATACACACCTGAATTAGCATTTCAAATGTGGGAAGTAGCATTGTAGAAAATAAACGACAAGTACAGCAAGAGTACTAACTGTATTTTACGGTAGAGTGGGATAACAACCTCCTTAAAGTGATTCATACCGTTCCATGACAATAATTTCGTACGAACCCGATCTGAGGAGTTTAGGTGCTTTTATGTGTTTAAAATTATAAAGGACTGTTTACACGCGGAGAGTGGAGATAGCTGATCGATAAGATTAGAGCTCTTTTGTGGTGCAACACAAGGACCTGCAGAACGCACATATTTAATTGCATGTACCGAGCGAATTTAGTCAATTGGGGTAAAGAAGTAGGTCGCCGTATGTCTCGATTCTTACAACCACAACAGGAAGGGTGCGGCTAAGAATTAAAGCTCACCTTATCCGCAGGGATGTTTCTAACAGTCATCGTTGCTCCCCGATAAGGTGCGTGTGTGTATCCAGAAATATACGGAGCGAAGCACACTTAATTTTGAGCAAATTTATGTAGGACACTAAACACTAATCCATGGTGCGCTCTTTAGACTTTACAAGTGCACACCTTTCCTGCTAAAACTTCATCGTAAAGCTTCACAGTCCTCGCATTTTACTCTCGCGCAATTATTCGCACCAATCCCTAACACCTTCGTATATTTGATTTTTTCTTCTCCAATAACAACAATGCATTGAAAACTGCAAGAAAACTACATACACAGTAAACCAACATCAGCTCCCTCAGCTGAACTGACTATACATCTTTTGTATTAGAAAGTTACGTATTTTCATGCGCACTCTACGGCTGGAAACCGAAGTTCTATCGATTACGGTACGAGAACCTACCCGAGCCCCATCTATCCCAAACGCCAACAATAGTTCTAAAACAATTAACCGCGATCCCCACCGAGAGCTCCCCTTCTTTGACCAACTGGTACTCGCGCGACCCCCCACGCCTTAACCAAATCGCTCTATCGCCAAATTCCGAACTTATCGGAGCATTGTCTTAGGCACCATAGATTTCTCCAGTGAGCACGGGCGCAGACTCAGTCAGCTTCCCCAACTCTTGCTGATCAGCTGCCGCGGCGTGCTCGTCGATGACCTACAACCGATTTTGTTTATATTTCTAATGTCAACAATCACCGATTGATTAAAATGTCAAATTTTGACGAGAACGACTTTGGAACCGCCCGAACCCGCTCCAATTTGAACGAGGAGACCGTGCAAAAGTTAATTGTGAGTCGCACATGTACAGGTGGTGGTGCATCAGCACCCACTCATTGATCTGATTTGCAGGAGGCCGTAGATAAGTTGTACAGTTTTCGGGACCACTACTTCGAGCACCATGCCATCGAAGAGGCCGTTCACAAAACGGCGCACCTGGAAAAGGAGCTGAGGCTCACCCAACAGCTTCTGGAAAAACATCAAGGTAGTAGCCACCCACTCTCGGGCCAAATCAAACAATTTGTTTTTTTTAAGAGGTCGCTGTGCATGGTAATAGGGCGAAGTACTATTATTTGAAAGGGCGCGCGCTCAACGTCCTACCAAACTACTCGAAAGAGGCCGAAGAGCTGCTTTCGAAGGCCGTAAAATTGGATCCCAAACTGGTGGAGGCTTGGAACGAATTGGGCGAATGTTATTGGAAAAACGATAACTTGAAAGAAGCCGAAAATTGCTTCGCGGGCGCTTTGAACTATGTACCAACTCAAATAATTTTAGGTTTTAAGGAAATTAAAAAGGGATTTTAGGGAAAGAATAAGATTTCGCTCAGGAGTCTGTCGATGATTGCGCGTCAAAAATCTTCGGGGAGCAACGAAGAAAAGCGCAAAACCATCGAGGAAGGATTGGCGTTGGCGAAAGAGGCCGTGCAGTTGGACGCACACGACGGCTTATCTTGGATTGTGTTGGGCAACGCGCACCTTTCCACTTTTTTTGGAATTTCGCAGTCGCCGAAGGCTTTGAAGAAGTCCCTAAGCGCCTACTCGCAAGCGGTAAGTTAAAGTGGACCGATAAGTCGTCGATAAATGGTTACGTTTTTAGGAGAAAGATGTGGTGGCCAAAAGCAACCCTGACTTACATTACAACAAGGCCGTTGTAAGAGATTTTAAATATCGCGTTCGCTTTGTAAATTATTAAAATCAATTTTAAGATGTTAAAATATGAGGAGGAGTTCGAATCGGCTTTGCATTACTTTGATTTGGCGTCGTTGTACGATCCTTCATGGGAGCCCCCAAAAGTTAAATCTCAGCAATTGATTCAGTACTTGGAAGACGTCACGGATTTCGTTGGTAGTTCTGGAAAAATGAAAGCTAAACGTTTACAACAAATAATTCAAGTTTGTATTAAAGATGTTGGGATTTAAGGATTTTTATTTTGGGACATTTTAGTCGATAAATTCGAAGCAATTGGGGCCTTTTGATGGGGGAAGTTATACGTCGTCGACCGGTCAAACCGTTAAATTGGAAGAAGTTACGTTCGCGGATCTAAAGACTGGGATAAATGAGGAAAAAGTGATTTTAGGAAAAGTAGTTTGTTCCGTTTACAATGAGGATAGAGTACCTTTGTAAGTTTTACTTATTTTTATATCCTAAAAAAAAGTGGAAGCTCCATTTAGAATTTTTTTTTAATTCTTGGGTCGATTTAAAGTATAACATCGAAAAAAATTTATGTACGTGGTAATAGATCTTTAATTTTGTAGAAAAGAACTAGCAAGGTTGTTATTTGTGCCAAAGCCCATTATTTAAATTTTTTATCATTATTCAAAGCGGTGTATAAGATTAATATTTAAAAATTGATATATATAGGTATATATTAGTTTTGGAAAGTCATTAAAGTATAGTTAATTTTCTATTTAAACTAATTTAAAGAAAAAGACAAATTGATAACTCTAAAATCCGCGACTTGTTATAATATTGAATAATATACGCCAGCTGGGTCTATCCTTAAAAAAATAATAGTTTTTATACTTTAGTGACACTTAATAAAATTATGAAGAAGTGTTAATAGAACTTTAAACTTCCAAGAACAAAATTACGCAGCTTCTTGTTTGTGAGAAAGCATATTGGATTTTCAAAATTTTATGTAAACAGTTTATAGAATGAATGTTTAACTATTTACACTGTTAAAATATTACTGAAGTCTTAAATATATTAAAAAAATTCACGCAACGAGCCAATTTCCAGTTTTTACATTTTGAATAATGCACACCAGCTGGGTCCATCATTTAAAAAAAACATCATAAAATATTTTAAGCTATAAATAGTTCAATAATATTTTGGACAAAAGTTAATAGACCCAAAAGAGAATTAGTAAACGCCTCATTTGGGTCAAAACATATTATTTATTTGTTTAATATATAAGCCAATGGCACATTCAAATAATGTATAATTTCTAGTAGAACTTTATAGTTTTGGGATGCTGATAAAATTATCTCCACGTTGTATGAAATTAAAAAAATATTGAATGCGACAATGCCATTTATAATTTTTGAGTTTTAAATAATGAACACCAGCTGCCCAGCATAATTTAAAAGAAAGTCGTGCACATGTTTTTAGAGTTTAGTAAGGGCCATAGAATTTTATATGGTTGTTAATAGACCTTTTAACTCGTAGGAAAAAAATTAGCAAGCTTATAACTAGGACCAAAACCTAATATTTAATTTTAATGAACTTTATGTGAAGATGCAACTAATATTTAGAAATTTATAACAATACTTCAAACTGTTAGAATATTGATACACTTAGTTAATAAGAAATGGCAAGTCAAAAAACCTCTCCACATATGCCAATTACAAATTTAAAATTTTGAATAACACTGATGATCACAAGATTAATAAAATCATTGTCCTCTCAGGCTTTAATAATATCCACAAAATTTTGTACGATTGTTAATAGATCTTTTAACTCGTAGGAAATAAATTAACAAGTTTATAACTTGCGCCAAAACCTATTATTTAATTTTAATCAACTTTATGTGAAAATGCAACTGATATTTAAAAATTTAGAGGTATACGTCAGACTCTTAGAACATTGATAAAAGTGCAATTCAGATTGTAATGTTTCTAAATTGAGTTTGCAAAAGGAAAACAAACAATCAAAAATTAGTTCCACATATACTAATTGCAACTTTTAAATTTTGAATAATAAACATTAGATGCTGATCAGCATTTTAATAAAATCATTGTCCTCTCAGGCTTTAGTAATATCCACAAAATTTTGTGCTGTTATTAATAGACCTTTCAACTCGTAGGAAAACAATTAGCAAGCTTATAACTTGGATCAAAACCTAATATTTAATTTTAATGAAGTTTATGTGAAGATGCAACTAATATTTAGAAATTTATAACAATACTTCAAACTGTTAGAATATGGATAAAATTAGTCAGATTCTAATCAATTTCTAAACTTAGTTAATAAGAAAGGGCAAGTCCAAAAACCTCTCCACATATGCCAATTACAAATTTAAAATTTTGAATAACACGGATGATCACAAGATTAATAAAATCATAGATCTTCTCAGACATTAGTAAGGTCCACAAAATTTTGTACGATTGTTAATAGATCTTTTAACTCGTAGGAAATAAATTAGCAAGTTTATAACTTGCGCCAAAACCTATTGTTTAATTTTAATCAACTTTATGTGAAAATGCAATTAATATTTCAAGATTTATAGGTAGGTAGACGTCAGACACTTAGAACATTAATAAAAGTGTAATTCAGATTCTAATGTTTCTAAACTGAGTTTACAAAAAAATAAACAAACAATCAAAAATTAGTTCCACATATACTAATTTTAATTTTTAAATTTAGAATAATAAACATTAGTTGCTGACCATCATTTTAATAAAATCATTGTCCTCTCAGACTAGTAATATCCACAAAATTTTGTACGGTTATTAATAGATCTTTCAACTAGTAGAAAAAAAAATAGCAAGCTTAGAAGTTGCTCTAAAATGTATTATTTACTTTTATTTAAAATTATTCAGATAATATTTAAAAATTTACAGGTATACTTCAGACTGTTAGGACATTGATAAAATTATATTCAGATTTTGTACGGTTGTTAATAGATCTTTCACTATTAGGAAAAAAAATTGGCAAACTTGGCATTTGTGCCGCACCCTCATTTTGAGATTTCGAATTATTTTTGAATCTTACTGGCTTCAATCGAAAAAATCTTTAAAAACCACACATTTTTAATTTTACAACAGCACTTAATAAATACACCTTTAAAAAACAATTTTAAATATGAAAAATTCAAATCCAATTGGCAAAATTTCCTCTGTGAACACAATTCTAACTGTGGAAGCTTCCAAATTTTTTTAGTTTTCCCACCGTGGTCGTTTACATCTAAAAAATCGCTCGACGATCCTTAAAAAATAAGAGACAAACAAATTCTCAAATATATTTAAATATGCATACAAATACTAGTTTTATATTCTAAGCGTCTATATAAAATATTTCTTTTTGTATTAGTACCTTCTGTTTGGTCAATAAATTAGGAACTTGTGTAGCAGTCACAGTTTTCAACATCGCTGAAAGTAGAGGAGTGATAATAGGCGATTCGGTGGCGATCCCTGAGCCCTATGTGACGGACGTCGACTTCAAATACAAAGATAAAGTATGTGCTCGGAGACGATTTCCGTCCCCCGTTCTAATTCGACAATTTTTTTTTAGCAATTTAAATTTCGACTAATTCGAGTGGAAACCCCCCAAGTGATGGTCGTGAACGGAAGGAAATTGGGAAAGGAAACGCAAGCCGGCGTCCAATTGGCGATATTTAAAAAATTCACTTGATCAGTCCCTGTGACTATTCGAAAATGATTCGCTAAAATACTGTGATTAACAAAAAAAAAATGTTTAGTACGTCTAACATTTTCCTAACATAGAGAGTAGTGGACCAATTGATTTTTTCCTTTTTTTTTTTTAATATATATATATGTAAAATAATCAACAAATGCATTGATTGGTCATAAAAGAGATGCAAAATAAAACTCTGTTTATACAAATAAGTGTTCTTCTCGTCGAAGTCCTCAGAGTCGTGATTAGTGCCCTTAAGTGTAGGCTTATCGTTTATCACGCCCGTTTTTATCACACATCCACGGGAAATTACGAATCTCCGATAACACTTCCCGTCACAAATTGACTTCCCACAATTTCAAAAAGTTGTCCAAGACCTCTTCGAACCACTTCTGTTTGGCGGGGTCCTTAAAGGCCGGAGCCAAGGACCTCATGTCGATCTGCAGAAGGGCTTCGTTCTGCAGGAGCTCGTTTAAGACGGCCAAAAGCTGCGGATTGCCGTGGATCTTCAGCAGGCTGGGATAGGTGAAAATGTAATAGTGGACCCGCAATTTGGCGGCGGCCCAATTCTCCACGGTCCGATTGCCGCTCGCCACCTTAATTTTGCCCATGTGGTCCGCGTACCACGGGCTGAAGAAATTCGAAAGCTCCGCACTGCTCAAGTCCGAGATGCCGTGCGTCTTCAGCCGGTCCTTTATCTCCTTGTACACCTCTTTTCGGTAGACGAACACCTAAAACACAATTAGTTAGAAAAAACGTGGTTTAATGATTGAACTTAAAGAAAAAGTGGAATTTTTGTGTTTCATAAAGGAACCCATCAAAAATAAAGCGAGTTAATTTATTTTAATTAAAGTCCTTTGGATTTTAACGATGGACAAACATCTTTCGGTGAAAGTCATCAAATTATTTTTGACGAAGCTTATAATTTTGTTTTCTTATTGTTAAGATAATTGCTTCGAGGTATGTTTGTGGAATTTTATTTGGATGGCCATATTAACCCCTTGACATACAATGACGTCAAGGAGACGTCAATTGTTCAGGGTGTCTTTGTAGATTTTGACGTCTCTAAGACGTCAAGAACTGTATTCAATTTTATGTGCCGAAAAAAGTTTGTTTTCAACAATAATTTTGTTAAAAGGCACAAAATTGGCGATTTGGGAATTTTGTTATTAATATAATTCTGTAATATTTAATTGCGAATTGTCGGAGAGTAAATTAATTCTTGTAAAGTGTGCTTAAAGCCGAGTGTGCGCATTCGAGCTCAAAGTGGCACATTTCCGATCTCGGGAAAATGAAGCGCGCCGCTCCGCGTCGCGCTTCATTTGCTTCCCTCGCTCGAAAATGTGCCACTTTTCGCTCGAACGCGCACATCTTCGTATTTATTCAATTTGTTTAAATTACTTTTTGGATTTAAAAAGAAATAGCAATGTATTTAAATAAAACGACATATGCGCAGTAACATATAGTTTGATAACCACTGGTCTAGCTATACACAGGCGCAACATAGCGCGTTGTTATATTTAATTTGGTCGCGCCAAAGAAGTATTACTTCTAACGTGCGTACATAAGTACATGCACCGGTTTTTTTTACATAGAATGAAATTCAGTTTTAAACATTTAGCAAAATTATTAAAGTAAACTCGAAGAATAAATTATTTTAAGTTTTTAGACAACTCAAATTAAATAAATTAATAACTTGGAAAAGTTTTAAAATATATTTAAAAACTTTAGAAATTTTTAATTATAATTTTTTTGTATAACACAAATTGAATAAAACAAAACTTTATTCGGTAAATTTAAAAGGAAATTTTGATGAAAAAATTATTATGTATTTTCAGAAAACTCAAATAGAGTAAATACAGAATTTGTGGTTTTTCAAAAAACTTTGAAGATCATTAATTTACGCAAATAAAATTAATATTGGAGAAAACTCAATAAATAAATTATCTTAATTGTTCAGAAATATTAAATTTATAAAATTAAATACAGTCAAACCTCGATAGGTCGAAGTTGAAGAGAAACTAAAAATAATTCGCGTTATCAAAATTCGAGCTATCGATATAAAAATATTTTTTAGTTTATGTTTTTAAAATTTACTTATTGTTTTTTTTTCTTAATAATTTCCTAGTGATTTCTTGCTAAAACCTAAATCTTGTGTCTTGAACAAGTTGTAATTAGGCTTCATTTATGGAATAATTCAATTTTTAAATATAAAAAAATATTTATATGTTATATATTATATGCATCAAAATTTTAGAATGACTTAGGTGGGGAATGTTAAAAAAAGATTGGGAAACACTGCTCTACATATTTCAATATATTTTAAAACTATTAATTATTTATTTTATGTTATTTGTGTATGCTCATAACAGTTAAGTTGAGCCAAATTAATAGTTTTTTTCGGACTCATCAAATTCGGTTTTTTTTGTATGTCAATTGCTTAAATTAAAGCGCGAAACGTCCTTTTTTGGAATATCCTGCAATTTTAGGATATCCGGCATTCGAGTCAAACATCTTCTAATTTATAAGTTTTAAACTCGGTGAAAAGTAAAAGAGCAAAGACACATTTATGAGGGGGCCCATAAAACTTACGCCAACAATTAGGGCTTTAAATTCCAAAACATGTTACGGTTTCGAAATTGGACGTTTTCATGATTAATATTTTTTAGAAGTATTTTTTCCGGTCATAAAAAGATCCATTATCATTTTAAATTTTAATCAAGGTTCCTAAAGCTTTTGTGAGTTAGTATTCAAAAAAAGAACCGAAGACCTTTAATAAAAATAAATCGACCACGTCAACAATCGTAATTTAATCGACTTTGTGAATTAAAAAAAATCGATTGATCGATGATCGAATTTTCGATTTCACTTTCTTTGGAATTATCTAACAGAATTGTAATTTCAAGGTCTCCAATTGGAAGTAGGAAGTGTTACAGCTTTCACAAGTTTAAAATCGGCATCGAAGCCTCGGGCTTGAAGGAAGAACTTCCAATAAAGTGTTTTTCCATTTTTTTTAAAGTAGGTGCTTTAAACGCATCTTGAATAAGATTCTTTCCAGAAGAAAAACGTACAATTAGATTTAAAATCTTCGCAAATTAGAGCTTTGGAGTTTTTGGGACCTTTGGAATTATTTTTTCTGGTGCTTGGAAAGAATTTCAAAAATTGTTTTTGGTACAAGTTGTTTGGACCATAGTTTTACCTGATAAAGCGAGTTTCCTGTCACAAAGGAGTTAATATAGTGCGAGCCATATTTCCTAATAAAATCAAAACGCTGGCCACATCACCCACTTGCACATTGTCCATTTCTCGAGCAACCATCTCGGCAATGCTGACATTGTACGGAAAACGCGATAACTTTGCGGTGTCGCGAAATCTCGACAATCGCACTAGCACATAACAATGATCCCCATACACAAACGAAGAATTAATCCCCAAATGCTTGGCGATGGTCTCGGGAGCCCAGCTCCCCGAAAAAGCCCTCCACGGCCTCTGCAACTTCTCGAAATTGAAATCTCTGAAATAGGCCTGGAGCAATTGCCTCAGGTTGTCGCAGAATTCCATGTGGAAGTCGCCTTCGAAGACCGACCGCCTGCTGGCCAGCCGCGGCCTTATGGCCAGAGGCTCCAAGTCGTTGAAGACGTCCACCGTGGGCTCCCTGAAGATCCAATTGGGATCGGTGTCATTTCTAGGCACGACCTTCATGCTGAGACTGAGATAACCGTATCGCGTGAAGACGTCGATGGATCGACCAACTTTGAGCTGGGCGTCGTATGAGTCTTGGACGCCTTCGCCGTCGGCTGTGAGCGTCGTCACTAGCACGAGCAGCAGCGCCCTGCCCCACATCCTCGCCGCAACTGGCACCTGCACATAAATATTGTTAGACCTTGTGTGCGCACTCACACCTTTCCACATTTCGTTCTATACACCGAGTTAGGAATCCCTACAGGTCTTAATGCAGAAGAAGTAATTCAATTATCGACAAGGCACAAATTCCGTCGTCTCATCCCGAGCTTTGTCCCGGTCGACGAAAGCTCCGAGCCCGCGAACTTCCTAACATTAATCAAAGCGATGACGGGCCCGCGAAATAATTACTCCCCAACTTTTTTGCTTCGGTGCTATTAAGAAAATATTAATTTTTTTAGAATACCTCGCAGCAAACCTTTACGAAATTAATAATAATAACGACGAAATTTATTAAAGGTTTTTTTTGTTACGCCAAAAGATGGAATGATTTATATTTTGGCTTTCGATCATAAATACGTTTAAGTTCCATCAAAAAAAGTTGATAAAAAATCGGTTTTATGTGGAGCTTTTTTACGTTCGAATAAGGTACGTTGTATGAACCTTTGGTCGTCGACCTTTGTAATGATTATTTCTAAGTTGAGGACGATAGAATTAGTTTTTGATTGTAATTTTTGGCCGTTTCTAACGATTTGATGATGGAAGAGCGTAAAATAATTATATGGCTGGGTTTTGAAGGATTGTTTGATTTTTTTTGTTCGACGATGTTAGAAATTTAATTTTGGTCCGCTGCCTATTTTTTAAATTAACCATTTTAGTTTAATTGACCTTAAATTAAATTGTTTTTAAGTTGTTTTTAACTTAAGGTATGATTATAAGGTAGTTTTTTGAAAATCTCCCATGAAATGTGCCGAAATTGCTTTGTTACGATTTCAATTTAATAAATGTAATAACTTTTAGCTAAACTAATATTTAAGTTAAACGTTTATAGCAAATTATATAGCAAATTAAACGTGTGAAAATATTAAAAGAATTTTAAAGCTTGAACTTTGTTAATTATTAGTCCCAGAGAACTTTTAAAGCCTGTAATTAGTTAAAATTTTACGAAAGCTCGAAACAAAGCGTCGCTAATTTTTTTTGCTTGCTTCCAATTGATCGTAATCACAATTTTTAGTTAGAAAAATATTCAAAATTAATGATTATAACAAAATTCAATTAATGTTGGTCTCGTATAATTTTTACTAACATTTTACAGACCGAATTTGCTTAAAATCGTACAAAAGCTCGAAACAATGCTTCAGAAAATTTGTTTAGTCAATTTCAATTAATCATAATCGCCATATTTAGTTACATAAATATCCAAAATTAATGTTTATAACAAATTTAAACTTGTATCAGTCTCGTAAAATTTTTAACCAACATTTTAAAGAACGAACACCGCAAAAACTTTACAAAAGCTTGAAAAGATGCTTCAGAAAGTTTATGTGGTTAATTTCAATTAATCCTAATTGCCATATTTGGTTACATATATATTTAAAATTAATGTTTATAACAAATTTGAACTGCTATCCGCCTCGTAAAATTTTTCCAACATTTTAAAGACTAAATTGTGTTTATAGAATTTCACAAAAGTTCAAAACAAAGCTTTAAAAGTTTTTGTTGAGACAATTTTCATTGATCCTGATCCTAATTTTAGTTAAACCAATATCCAAAATTATTGTTTTTAACGAATACCGAAACGTATCGACTTGGATTTATTTTTAAACACCAATTATCTGCTAAAATAAAAAGATTTTTTTTAAAACCGAATATTTGAGCAATTTTAAATTATTTATAATTGTTTTTAATAAATTCCTAACCTTGTGTCACTTTTAAAAACAATTATTACAGTTTTATAGCTGTGTATTTGCAAAAACCTAACGTTTTGGTGCTTAAAAAAAATTATTTCTAAATCACGTTTTGTTTACAATTAAATTTGAGATAAAATTAACTGTGTTCTATTTATTTTTAATTAGCTTAATTTCGAGATTAATGTTTATTCATTTTAAAGGTCGTTTATCTCCGATCTGCAATTTCTTTCGGCGAGTGCAAAAAATCGTTAACCACATTAAGGACAAACTCTATAGCAATAAATAAAGAGTAAAAACCGTAAATTTAGCAAACAGAACAAACTCACAATGGGTTACGTAATTATTTCTATTTTCTTGTAACTTTTTGCACGTTACCTTGTAGATTACATTACGCATAACTCGTTATTCGTTTAATTCAAGTACATACATAATAAGAAAACGCCAATTTCGAAAATATCACACCGCAATCCAAATTAAGCATTCTTCCGTATTTGTGGCCCGTTGGTAATTTTTACACCCGGAAATTGGCCAGCTAATCTCGTTAGAAATGCGCAACAAAGTTCGAGCTTTTTTTCGTGGGCACACGAGCCCCAAGAATTTTCCATTAGATGCTGGGGCACCTAAACGCAAAAAGCAATTAATTAATAACGCCTCTAAAAAATTACCGTTTAGTGGGTCAAGATTTTTCAAAACTGTTTCAAGTCTAAAAGTCAAACAACAAATTGCACAATTCTAAGCGATCAGGTTTTAATGTTCATCACAAATTGATTTTATTGGATGTTCGATGGGGTAGGTCGAAGGTCTAATTAAATACTAAAGCGTTGACGTCAGGCTTTTCGAAAAAAAAAGGCGAATGGGAAAGTTCGGCTCGTAATACGATTTTTTTTTTAGGTAAGTCGAAATCGTGTGCAGAATTCGCACCTCTTTGGACGTTTTAATTGCCCACGTCCGTTTGGGCTAAAATTGGGCCTTGAAATGTGCCGCAAACTCCCAAAATAGAAAATCAATTAAATTTTTATCAGAAAATTCGGAATTTGACCGAGGACTCTTCCAAATTTACTTTTATGATAACGTGGGTTTGGGAGCGATGGGAGAAGATGGAATGCATTGTACGATTGCATTAAAGAAAACGTTTAACCCAGAAAAAGAGATAATGTCAGAATCGTTTTTGTTTGAACCGATCGTTTATTTAAAATTAATACGCGGTATTGACATTTTCCTATGGGGAACCTTGAAATTGTTTCTATTTAGGATACGAGCGTTCCATATCACATAAATAATAAATTTTTTTTATTGCCGAAAACCGCGATAAAACTCTCAAATTTGTGGATTAACGTGTATGGGATTTTTAATTTGTGGTATTTTAAAAATGCAAGAAGGAAACGCGGCAGGATTTGCTTAAAATCTAAAAAGCATTTGCTCATAAAATTAAAATAATAATTTAATTGAAATAAATCGAAGGTTTAATTTTTTACCTGTATAAAATACGAATGGAGAATTTAAAATTTTTGAACAACTACTTTTTTGAGGTATTTTGCCTAAAATGACTTATTAAACTTTAAATCAGTGATTTTCAAGCCGGGGGGCACGCGGCTCTGGGGAGTCTTGGACTCTGCGCAAAGGGGGCGCAAAATTTAATTTTTTCTATTAATACGCTTTTTTTCATTTAATTATTTTATGAAACGCAACTATTTCTCTATTTACAAGCTATTTTTGAATTTACATTGTTTTCTACGGAACCTATGTACCGAGTAAATCGGGGAATAACTGTGCGGTGGCGATGTGCCAACATTCAATTAATTTTAAAGCAGGCGCAGTAGTATAAAGTTTGGAAACCGCTGCTTTAAATTGATTTAATTTATCTTATTCGATTTCAGAAAACCATTTGATTATAAAATTCTTAACCTTCCGTGTACTAGGGGGGGTATAACTAACGTGAACAATTTTTTTTTGTAAAATTTTGGTAATCGAGCTTAAAACCGAGTGTGCACATTCGAGCTCAAAGTGGCACATTTCGATCTCGGGAAAATGAAGCGCGCCGCTTCGCGTCGCGCTTCATTTGCCTCCCTCGCTCGGAAATGTGCCACTTTTCGCTCGAACGCGCACATCTTCGTCTTCATTAAATTTTGTAAATTAAACTTTCTTTACAATCAACAAATTCAATTTATTTCAGTAAATATTGCTTATATGTTCGAAAAACGTATTTTACCATAGCAATGAGTGGGAGAGAGCGAAAAGATACAACAAACTCATAAGTATGAGTGAGAGGGAATGATAAAAATTATTTACCACTTTTTCGTTACCAAAATTATTGTCAATCGTGCCTAAAACCGAGTGTGCACATTCGAGCTCAAAGTGGCACATTTCGATCTCGGGAAAATGAAGCGCGCCGCTCCGCGTCGCGCTTCATTTGCCTCCCTCGCTCGGAAATGTGCCACTTTTCGCTCGAATGCGCACATCCTCGTGTTTATTATATTAGTATAATTTACCGTGCGCTCCTTCAAATCAAAAAATGTTAATTCAATTTAGTAAATATTGATTTTATTCCAGAAAAATGTATTTACCATAGCAATGAGTGGAAAGGAGCGAGAAGATACGATAATCTTGGCAATGCAAGTGAGAGGGAACGATTAAAATGATTAAATTAATTTTTCGTGTAATTTATTGATCTAAATTATTGCAAATCATTCAGAAAATGCCGTGAAATTAATTTCTATTTCAATAAGAAGGCAAAATGAAATTCTTGTTAGGTTTTCTTAATATTCGTTATCGTAATTGACACGGGTCATTGGAATTTAGTACTAAATAGTTTATAAATTGAAGAAAAAGTTAAGTTTTTGTATTTTTATTAATAAAAGTTTATTCGAATGCGTAAATAAATGTTTTACTTAAACCTATTCATTATTGGTTATTAAAATATATATCTTATCATTGAACTGTCATAAAGTACAATTTTGTGGATTTTATTTCATTTTATTTTCGGGGTATGGCAAACCCCACCTAGTATGGCATGTGACATTTAGTCACCTAGTATGCGGAGGGTTAAAAAAACGTTCGAGATTAAAGAATTCCGTTTGTTTAAAAAAAACGAATTGAAAAACGGTTTTCGCCAACAGAAAAAGGATCAAATTTGGGTTAGTAATGTAATTAAAAAAACAATTACAATTTACACACGAGCAGCACATCTAAATTAAGATTTGTTTTTGCAACCTTTGCCATTGCACTATCTCTTCGGTGAACTCCTCCAAAAATACAAACGACACACTTAATTTAATCTATTTTAGTTGGGCGAAAACCGTATTTAATTATCCCTACTATTTTTTTTCACAAAATCAATCTTTTTCAAAGTGCTTTGAAATAATTCCATTATTTCCATTAAAACTCAGTTTTCGGCTGAACTTTAACTTTATACAAGTTAAAAACAATTTAAAGCAGTGTTGCCCAACCTCTTTTCAATAAATTTGCAAAACATATAATAAGCAACTAAAATTCATTCACGTTTTCCAAATACAGTCGAACCTCGATAAGTCGAAGTCGAAGGGCCACCAAAAATAATTCGTGTTATCAAAAATTCGAGATATCGGAGTTCGACTGTACATAGGACCCCCACGTTGAAAAGCACCGATTCAAAGCAAAGCACAACGGAGGCAACCAAAAAACATTTAATTTTGATTTTAGTCCTCGCCAAATCGACCTCCCAATGTCGATCGAAAAACAGTTCAAGAGACAATCCGAAATCGTTAAATAAATCCATGTCATTGTCCTAACCCACGATTTATTCAAATCCCATTGTTGCAAATGCAAATGGTGAGAAAATTGCAATTTGGAAAAAAATTGAGCAATCGTCGGCCCGCAAATTGCTCACAACAATTAAATTTGATAAGCGTGAGAGATGCAGCTGCACACAGAAAACTGCAAAACTGACAAAGGTCGTTATTTCCTAGGCGTTCAGCGCGACGCAATCGATCCCGCATTTCCTAACTTGGCCGATCTAGAATATGGCCATTATTCGAAATCGCGCCTTTACGTAACGGATTAAACAATTTCAGGATTAGTATCGATCGGTCTCAATTAAATTGCATTATGCGGAGCGTTGGGCAATCGATCGACCAGAAAAAGAACTCAAATTTCTAAATCAGCAAACCGTGCCTGATTTTGATCGGAGCTCGACCCGTGTCACCAAGACCATTTTTTTTGACTCACGCGTTCGCACCTCGGTCCATTTTTCCCGCAAAAAAAACTCAATTTCGAGCAAAATACCTTTCATAACTCGTCCATGGTGGCTACACAAATGCGAGGCACATTAGAACACTCTGAGCGGCATAACGGGAAGCGATGCGAAGGAACGGAGGTAGAGCACGCACGTACGATGGCCAAAAGCGACGGACATAAACTCGGACATTATTGACCAGGTTGCTCCCCTTGAAATTGACCAGGTATATGTCGGCGGGAAGGGGCCCCCGGATTAAATACTTTATATCGCGTTCACTTTCACTGGCGTACTGCTAATTCCGACTATTTACAGCGTACTTTTATCATTTCGTCGTCACAATCTCCCAGCACGCCATCCTCCCCGATAAAATTGTTACGGCCAACAATTCAAAATCGAGCTCGTCACATTTTCGGAGATTAATAACGTACGTAGCCGCACAAATTACTCGTTGGACCTTGAATTATGACGAAATCTCGACTCGGTGTGTGTGTAACTTTTTTTTGTGTGAAATATTGTTGTTTTCTATAAATAAATTAAACGAAGTCGTTCCTCGTCGCAAAATCCTAAGACGGGAATTTCGGGGCCGAAAGCAGGGGTGCGAAATTTAATTTTTTGTGCCATGGCGCTCGCGCCCAAAATCAAAACGAAATTCAATAAAACCGCTAAAGGAATAATAAAGCAATAATAGAATGATTGTGGGAGGCGAAGAGAGGAAGCGGGTGTTTTTTTTTCGAATTTCTAATCGTAGGATGTTATTGCTCCTGATTATTTTATCGGTTCTTGGAAAGCCGTTGTGTTTTTCTCCCGTTTCTATGAAGCAAATACAGTAGGACCTCGTTTAACGCTGAATCGATAGAACGCGGTCTGAGGTACTTGCGGGTAATAAGGCCTGTCGGCTAATTAACTAAAATCGTATTTAAAATAACCGCTTTGGCTGAAGGCCACACACACAAACACCTATTGAACGAAGATGTCTCTACAAGTTTGTGGAGGCGGCATATTCCGCTTCCTGCCCCAAATGTAGCATCATATATCGTAAAACGCGGCCAGGCAACACGAATAATAAAAATCGGTCCGAATCAATCGTTAGTATTTTTTGAAATATTACACTTAGCTATGTAAAATCACATTTATTTTCTTTATTCATTCAAGCTTCGATGATTTTAAATATTTGAATGACGTATCATGGACCAAATATTTTTTATTTTGATTTTCTTACATACGTGGTCGGCGGTTATTAAAGCCTACTAAATTTAACCATAGGCCTTATTATACTCCTACTTTTTGTATCAAAGTTTAATTGTTTTCTAATGCATTTTACATTACTTTTAAGGTCTTACGGATATAAATATGTAAAGAAACTTGTTGTACCTTGACTCTTTTTTTATTTGTAATTTTTTTCAAAATGTATATGTAACAATTTGTTAATAAAATAATTTGCACCGTATTGGGGCACTAATAAGGTGCACTTCATAAAAAATTTAAAAGCATTAGCAACTGCTTATTCACATTGCTTTAAGATTTAAAAATTCGTGGAACTATGGCTTAGGTATAACAGGGTGATGTACCTAGACCCGTCTCATGAAAAGTATATATTTATTATTTATTTTTAGATTATACGAACTATTAATGTTCTTCTTTGATATAACACTAAAATTGTTTCAAAAATTAACAAAACATTTCTCGTATACTGAAATTTAACTATTCAAAAACTTAAAAAAATTTTAACTTTTGATTTGACTTGCTAGGCATATTATCTGAAGCAAAATAATATAAAATAAAGAAGAATATATAACAAATATACTCCTACATTTTTATTTATTACACGTTGATCCTAGAGTCAAGATACAACTGATCGACAATGACCGAGGTACATCACACCGGCCCTTGATGTTTAATCATCACAAGAACAAAATTAAAGTTTATGTTGTGTTAAAATCAGACTACTACTATGCAAACGTTAATAAATAATCTTCCTGCTTACGATAAGTCATTATTAGGTAATAAAAATTATGTCAGTGAATTATACTAATGACTTTGAGTGCGCCAATGACTGTTAGGAGAGGCAATTTGTATTTTTTTTAATAAAATTTTATTCCAATTGCTGTATTCATGTATTTATTAAATTTAGTTATCAAATATATTATGTCCAGTTTGATTACTTAAATTTTTTAAAGCTGTAGGCCTTATTACCCTTCAGCAGTATAATAAAGCTTACTAGCAAGGTTTTCAAAATGTTAATTTTTGGTTTTGTTTATGGTGAAAGTTGCCATTTTAATTTTTTAATTGAAGAATAAAATAATAATATAAGCAAATCCAATAAATACGAGGATGTGCGCATTCGAGCGAAAAGTGGCACATTTCCGAGCGAGGGAGGCAAATGAAGCGCGACGCGGAGCGGCGCGCTTCATTTTCCCGAGATCGGAATGTGCCACTTTGAGCTCGAATGTGCACACTCGATTTTAAGCTCGATTACAAAACGTCCCGTTTTAACAGGAAAAAACTTAGTCAAATTGTTAGGTACCTATATGTTTACAAAAAACGCAACAAATATGAATCACTAAATAAAACAGTCGCACTTAGTTATCAAATATATTATGTCCAATTGGATTACTATTAAAACCTGTTGATTAAATTCGATGTTTTTTCATTTAATTTCCAATTTCCGTTAGCTAGGCCTTATTACCCGCAGTTACTTTGCTCGAAACCTCAAAATAGCTCAAAATTCACGTTTATTCGACTAATTACGCTCGAACGCATGGGAACGCATCGCCCGCGGTAAACGGGGTCTGACTGTAGTTGCAAAAACGAAATACAGACGTAACAAGAAATAATAAAAACAAGGACGACATTTCCCGGTTTCAAATCGGTCGTTGCGTTTTTCGAAAATGATTTGTTTTCGGCTTAGAACTGGTTTAGGATTCGAATCGCGTAATTCGATTTTTGTTTGGATTATTTAAATTGCCCGAAGAATATTAATTAATTAATAATGAAAGCGACATTGGTTTATGGAAACAATAAATTGTGTAAGAGCGCGTTTTCCCTCTCTGTCTAATTGAAAATTTTGCATTTAATTTCTACGAAGCTATTTACGAAAAAAAAAGAGCAACTTTTGGGATTACCATTTTAAACACGATGAATAAATTTAGAAACGTTTCGCAAGTGCCGAATGTCGAGTTCTTTGTCAAGTTTGCGGCGCCCAAAGACCTTGCGTTTTCGAAAATCATTGGGCTAGTCCCGATGGGAGCTTTTGCAAAAGTGGAAAGTACCGTTCGCGAGCGATCAAAAGGATGTTCTTTGTTGTATCGAAATGTGTGTCAGTTAAAGCTCACGAGCCAAGGTCGACGAGTGTTTATGTCTTTATAACGCAGCCAAAGGTTTAACTTGACACCGAAAAAATAAACAGATAGGTGTACCGTACTCGTATCGGCTCGGTTTCGGACAGACCGAAATTGTTGTTGTTTCTTCGAGGCAAAAATAGAACAATTTTAAATGTACGCTTCGGTGAACTGCAACAAAACGCAAGGTTGATGCATTTAATTTTAAATAACGCACTTACGTATGTCGACTTTGAGATTTGTACGTTTTTGAGTGAGCCAAAAACGCGGAGTGTATTGAAATAGATGTTTTCGATACGTGTGCGGAAAACTAGGGATTTCGGTGGGGCATTTTCGGAAGCCAAGGTTATGATGCGTTCACAACCATCTCCTTGTGAATGTATCATAACCTTAGAGGAGTGTTGCCAACACAAATATACCGGGTCCCTCGTTTTAGACATAGGTGGCGCACAATATTTTTTGAAAAAGCCACTGGAGAAGTTTGATTTAAGAGGAACACTGCCATTATCGTAAATAATAATAAAAAATTTAGTTTTTCACAACGAAAAAATAAATAAATTGCCCCAAGGAAGAAATTTTTAATATAATACGATCATGACAATTTTTTTTCAAATTCTGTAATTATATAAATGAAGTGGCAGTAAATAATAAGAAGAACTATGTTGTTTAAAATGCAGAAGAGAAGAAAGTAAGAACTTTTCACACACATACGGAAAGGAACGACAAAACTATACTTTATTCTGCAATACGGGAATCGACCACTTTACTACCACCCCATCGCGCTCGAAAATCAAACTTTCGCAACGGATAGTACAAAAATATTATTTAATCTTTTTGGACCTCGTAAAATTTTATTGTTGTGCTAATGGATCTTTAAATTTATAAAAAATAAATTGATAGGTGTGCGTTTTGGGCCCAAAAAAACATTATTTTAATTTATAAAATTTCTGCAACACTTACAAAATTAATTTTAAATAAATCGAAGGTTTTTTTTGAACTCCAACGACTCAAATAATTTACAAACGTTAATGGATCTTTGAGCTTGTAAGAAAATGATTTAATTACAAGAAATAAATAGCGTGAAGCAATTAATTGTTTGTTTTTTCAAATCAATTTAGTGAAAGAGCTCCTGAATTATTTTAGTATTGTTTATGATTGGATTACAAAAATAAATAGTGTTGCTTCAGAAGAAAACAATCTTATCTCCGCTTAAAAATTGCGATTAAAGCATCCGTGTGCTTACGTTGCTCTATAAACAATAAATTGTTAGAAATTTCGAAATAAAATTTAATGCTGGGATCGCTCAAGCCTGCACACGAAGTGACATTAAAACGAGGCAATCAAAACATAAAATTTAATGATCTTAGTTATTAGATTTATAGAATAATGACCGTTTAAAACCGGGCTTCGAACCGAACTGTACCGAAAACCGAAAAAACCGGAAACCAAAACCGCAACTGAACCGAAAAAAATATTTCGGTTTATTTCTTATCTCTCTCTCTATTAATAATATAATTGAATTGAACATTAAAATCGAATAAATCAACATATTGGGCAGAATCGAAACCGATATACCTACAGTAAAACCTCGATTATCCGGACCTCAATTATACGGATTCGCGATTGTCCGGATTGTCAACCGCGTTCGTTTTTTCCCGTTAGAACGGGACACCTCGCAATCGTGCTTAAAACCGAGTGTGCGCAATCGAGCTCAAAGTGGCACATTCCGATCTCGGGAAAATGAAGCGCGCCGCTCCGCGTCGCGCTTCATTTGCCTCCCTCGCTCGGAAATGTGCCACTTTTCGCTCGAACGCGCACATCCTCGCATTCATCGATTTGCCTTAATTAATCTTTTTACTTTCAACTCACAAAATTAAAAATATACAATTTATAAATTAAACAAAAATGCATACGTTTCAATTTTTTATTTTATTTCCAAAGATTTATCGTTAGAAAATTTGAAGATTTTTAAAAAAATATAATTATTTAAGCCCCCTTTTTAGTTATGATTTTGAAATTTTATATTTGCAATCTTCGAAGCAATAGAAGCTACCAAATTTTCTAATATTTTATTATGTATTTTTAATAATTTTCATTTAATATGCGCATTACTCTTGTTTATTTAAAAAAAGGTTTTTTGTACTCTTTTTTTTTAAATATAATTATAAATACCCTAAATGTGGAATATGATTCAAATTTCAAATATTTCTAATGTAACTATAGTTACGAAATAATGAATTCTATCTGATTGGCTAATTAATTGGCGGCCATTATAGTGAATCAAGAATAAGCCAATCACAGTGGCACATTTCCAGCGGGTTTTTTAAAAGTCAATTTTTGTGCCTTTTTGGATAACTTGATGTCGAATTTCGACCTGTATTCGACTGTATTTATACATAACCCACGAAACATAGTTTGGAAACTGCTGTTCTAAAATACTTAATAGAACTACTCCCTCCAGTCCTCAAAAATAAAAACCAAAGCGAAAATGGGGGCCAATTTAATTCAAAAAAATACTTCAAAGAAATACTTCTTTGGCGTAACTGATTTAAATATAAATAAATTTCATAAATACGAGGATGTGCGCATTCGAGCGAAAAGTGGCACATTTCCGAGCGAGGGAGGCAAATGAAGCGCGACGCGGAGCGGCGCGCTTCATTTTCCCGAGATCGGAATGTGCCACTTTGAGCTCGAATGTGCACACTCCGCTTTTCGCCACAATTAACAATGATCAATTTACTTTTAATTTTATTTAAACATTTTATGATTCAATTTGGTAATTTTACTGTTGATTTTATAATTAATACTTATTTGTTTCGATTTTTTTGTAAATAAATACCTAACAAGGTAAAATTGTTTTTTTTTTCAATTCTCCGGATTTTCGATCATCCGGACGAGCTGCAACATTAATTAGTCCGGATAATCGAGTTTCCACTGTATATATTTTTTAATTGAACCGGAACCGAAACCGGAACGACGAAAACGGTTCGAAACCCCGCTTTAAAATCCCAAAAAAAGACTTTTTAATGGCTAAAAAACTTATTAGTGTAAAGGCCTTTAAAAATTAATTGCAGCCAGCACCAGAACACGAATCTGGATTTCAGCGTAAGGATTATGCAAAAGGTTGTTGTTAATAAATGCGGAAGCCATTAAATGCAGAAGATTTAATGTGAAGGTCTAGCGCATTACTTTCCTACGATTTTTTTTACAATTTTTGCAAATTCTCAGATCCCATAAATCCGATTCAAACCACTAAATGTTCGAAAAACGAATCGTTTGTTGCTAATTCGACAAGTTAATGGCTTTTTGTTGCACGACGACCATTTAATTGTTTAAATTTTTTACTCAACAAATACGTACATAAGCCGAAAGATTTAATTGATTTACGTTTTGCGCTAAAGATAAGCGTTTTTTATCGAACGCCTAATTACACGAAATTAGCTACAAAAACACGTACCTATTGTTGAATTCACAAACGATGATTAATTTAAATGTTGTTATTTTTTTTTACAAGCACACGAACGAGAAATAATTTTATGTTTACTGCGAAACGTAATTTTTCTTAATTGCCCTGCACAACGACTCGCTTACGGACTTCGCAAATAATAAGATAAAAAAAAAAACTAATGTCGCTGCAAAATTTTTTGCTTTTATCGAGATTTTAGCCGAATTACAATGTTTTTTAGCTCGTAAAAAGATGGACGTAATTTAAAACGCATTAATACGTAACGAAATTGCTTCGGCTATCAATTTTTAAATTTTCCACGAGGAATTTCCAATCAATTTTTATTAGTTTTTCAAAATAGCGCTATTGCTAATCAAATTAGACGTCTATAAGAAATTGCTTTCGTTATGTAAATTTTTGCCTGGGTGGATATTCGAATGTCACAATAACTGTAACCCCAATTACAAATAAATTAATAATTTGTGCGAGCGCCGAAGTCGTAAAACGATTTTTCTAAATAATCGAGTCCTAAAAAACTGATATTAAATCCGAATCCGAAACCTATAATTTCATTCGACAATAACAAAGCATTAAATCGTCGCTTACATAACATTTTATTTATGTAAATTGTTAATAATTGAGGATTTCGAACACGAATTTTTCTCTAAGCGCAAAATGGAAAAAGTGACCCTGAAGATTCGTTCGAAATTTCGCCAAAGTCCTGCAATTTCAATAAAAATGAATGGAGTTGCAATCGAACTGTGAGAAAGTCGGAGCGAACCCATAAAAATGAACCCACATTCACCACCATGCGGGAAATACTAGAAATTATGCCAAGTTAATATGAAACTGCTATCCGATTTTTTTCAATTGATATTATATTAGAACTGAGCGTGTCTTAATCCTTAATTAAGGCCCTAGGCGTTTTGCCAATCGGTTTCGGTTGCTCTTTTCCAGCCGATTTAAATTGGGGATTGTTGGGGGGCACCTGAGAGATGTGGCAGCTTGGGGCCGTGGAGCAAACTCGTCCATTTCGATCATTAGGGCATTAAAATTTGAAGCGCGATCTTCTTCGGCTGTAATTTAATGAATTTATTGGTCAAGGCTTTTGCAACGAAAGTGACGTGGTGGAGAATGGAATGAATTTGCACTAATTTTCACCTCACACACATTTAGTTGGTTATCGACGCACGTTTTTTTGCGAACGTGCGTTTAATCAAAATTGACGTCGATATTTTATACGTTTTTGACAGTTTTAAGCCTGCTGTATTTCGCAAAAGAATAGCGCGAAGAATGATATGTGATGAAGGGATTCGAATTTTAAATAAAACAATTTTGACTGAGAAACTTAAAGAACTTTGAAAAGTAATTTACAGTAAATATGTGTACTTATTTAATTACTATAAATAAAATGCTATAAATTATTTTTTTTCGTTTAGTTTTTTTTTAAACCGTAAAGGATACTTTTTTAAACCTGAAAAATCAAAAGCAAATTAATAGCTCCTAAAATAAATGTTAATTAAGCTGAAAAATTAAAAAAATATTAAATTTCAGTTAAACAAAATTGTAAACTTAAGAGATTGCAAAAAGTATGTTTGAATCTCGTAATAACAACTTTTCAACTTAAAAAGAAAATTATTTAATCTTAAAAGATACTTCTGTAAACCTGAAAAATCAAAAGCAAATTAATAGCTCCTAAAATAAATGTTAATTAAGCTGAAAAATTAAAATATTATTAATCTCTAACATAAAAAATGTATTAAATTCCAAAACAAGTGTATTAACATGAAGAAGTAAGTAAATTATTAAATTTTCATAAAATAAAATTATGAATCTGAAAGATTGTAAAAAATATGTTAAATTCTGTAACAAAAGTTTGTTGAAAAGTTAACAAATTAAAAAAAAAAATATTTGGATTTTAATAATATACCTAAAGAAGTTAAAAAGTTGTTAAATCTTAATAAAAGCGTACACCTAATAAAATAGATGATTTAATTTTTTCCACTTTAAAGTGTTTTATTCAAATCCTCCCCTAAAACAAAGATATAAATAGAATCATAATTAAAATTAGACGATTGAAAACAACAACTTGCTTTATATCTTATTTTTATTAATATAATGATATATAAATTAATCTTCTTGGTCTTCTTTTAAATCTCAGAGTTTCAAATATCATTTTTCTTTGAGACTTCAACCCATTTTATTGGAACCTGAAAATATCAATATTAGTAAAGCAATCAGAGATAATAATATTTTTATTTCTTGTTTGGCTACATAATAATTAATTTAAATTTGAAAAAAAAATTATTATTATAGAAACCTTCGTTTTACAGTTTGTTGCAGCTCAAAATAGGGTTTTACTTCACATTTTACATGAAACTTTCAGAGCTGAATCGATCCATGCTTGCAGGCCACTTTATCCGAGCTATTCCCCGCGAGAGAGCGCACAGTAACGCATTTGATTAAAATTAAGTTTCACTTTTACCTCTTTAAATTATTTAAATCTGATTAAAAGCCCAAATCCAATTTGAAAATGTATTAAAACAATTAATTCCTTATATAACTTCGGTGTTTCAAAAATAATTTGAAACCTCATTGTTTTTTCTTAATTTACTTCAAATTCGATTGTATTTTTCTCGGTCTTTGATTAAACAAAGTTTTTAATTTTAACTACAAAAAACTTTAAAAAATCAAGAGTTAATTTGAATAGTTCTTTTCGACACTTTTTTTTAATTATTTTCCATTCCTGGATTTAAAAATAGAAATAGGATAGAATTGTGGATGATTTTCATTTATAACAATTTATTACAGAAGGAAGAAGAGCATGAGAAAAATCAATATTAAAAATATTTGGAAAAAGAAAGTTAAATAATTTCTTAACAAAATCGAACTTTAAACGCCTGCAACGTAGATTATCAACAAGGCAGATTGTTTAATTGGATTTTAAAACGAACGAATGTAGAAAATTGGCTTTTAAAAAATCCGCAAACGATAATCGAGCATTTTAATCGAATATGAAATTGCGGGCCCAAATCAAGCACAAAATGCAACATGAGTTAATTACTGAGAGGCACACGAAGCTCGACATATTACTTAGCGGTTCTTATCTTGCAAGAACATTACATACTTAATTCACTTAAAGTTTTAATTAATCAAAATCACGCATGAATTAGTTGATACCGATTAAAATTTCTCGTTTAATACGTCATATAGGAAGCGATATTAATTATAATTTTAATCCGAACATTCTGCATTATTTTCAGCCTCCGTTTTTTTTTCTTTAATTTTTCCGAAGTAAATAAATAGTTTTCTTTCGCACACAAATTATTATTTGACTATTTTTAAAAACGAAAACACCCAAACAATTTGAGAAGCCATTAAAAATAATAACCGACAAATTTAACCCTAGCCTTTTGTAGAAATAGAAAAATTCCATTCAAAAGACCATTTCCCCATTGTAGCCTAATAAGACTCGAAAGATAATAAGGGCCCTTTTAAAAGCCACAATAGCTTTAAACACTAAAACCGTTATGCTTTCTCATCGGACTCGAAACTTCAACTTCGAAGCAAATCAGTTCGAGCTTTTTCCTCTCTCCAAAAAGAAGAAAACGAAACACAAAAACACCTTTATCGGGAGAAGATTAATAACGCGCTCTTCAAACACAAAAAATCGCTCGAAATAATGAAAAGACGCCATAAATCATCGCGTGTAGGTGTGTGTGAATCGAATAATGAAAAAGTACAAATCGATTTCAATTGATTTCAACAAATATCGGCACTTTTGTAATTTTTGAATCAAACGCTTGTCAGCGAAAGGCACACAACATAACTTACGCTTTAAAGGTTCGAGTTGACACTTTATTAACAATGGGCAAAAGTTGCTTTATTATAGATTTAGAAAAATCTCCGCTTTAGTTGTACGAATGGCATTGTTGGATGTTTGGTGTTGAAAACGAAACACTTGTGAATTGGCTTCACGTGTTATTTATGCACAATTTGCTCGATTCGGATTGAATGGAAAAAGTACTGTGATAGTTGTATTATTGTCGAAAGAGATTATTTAGATTGATGCAATTAAAAGCGAGACTTTTTGCTTTGTAATAAATAAGTGAATTTTGAGCGTCGCTGAACTAATTTTAAATTTTATTGAACTAAATTTAACCGTAATTAATAGGGATAGTACCTTGTATAAAAAGTACAACCGAAAATAATTAGTTTTTATACCAAACACTTTTTGATACAAAAGATTTTCAATATTTTGTGTGCGTAACGTGCAAAATACAATGCGGCGGTTTATTAAAATATTCAAATGCAATTTTAGAAAAATCTAATAGGGCGTCGCATATAAATTTTTTCCTATCTTGTAGCCCCAAGTCTCTAGTTTTTGAATATGTAAAGCATCCCTACCGACGTTGGCTTATTTTTCGAGGTACCCCGCTTTAAACCCCCCGAAACGTCGCACAAAGGGTTAGTTTACGCATTTGAAGATATCTCGAAAACAAAGCGTCGTATTAAAAAAATACAAAAGACCAAACTTAAGTTTTTTTCAAAGTACTACAATATTAGAGAATTAATTTTATTATAGAGGGCGCCGTTGTCGGCAGAAATCACATCGACTTTGGGTTTTTACATAAGAACCCTTATTTATATTTTTTTATCCGAACGTACAATTATTAAAAATGCGTTTTTTTCCGTACAAAACAATTTTTTCTTATAATACATAATTCATAAGGTTTTTAATATTTTACGTGTAAATGGAAAACGCATCGATGCACACGAGTGTTAATTTGTTGTTGTGGGTGGAAGATATTGATAATGTTTCCGCACAGGAAATATGAATTTATTAGACGTAATTACGCTATTTGAGTTTAAAGAGAGAAGATTAATATAAACAAATCCAATGAATACGAAGCGCGTGCACATTCGAAGCAAAATATTTTAATGGGCCATATAAAGGAGTTGTCTCTTAAGGAATTTGTTTCGTACATAAGTAACGCCATTACCAATAGAATAAAAAACTTGTAAAAATTAAAAAAAATTAACAAATTATAAAAATATTGAAATTAAATTAAACGTCATGTTTCTTTAGAGCCCCCCCGTACATTCCTCGGCACATAGCGTCACGCTGAGCAACACCTCTCCCACCCCCTCGTTTGCAAACGTATTATACGAACGGCCCCCATATGGATAATTATTTAAAAAAAAATTGTGGCCCGCCAAAAAACATTTTTGTAATATTTGGGCCGGCCGATCAAAAAATCTGGCAACCCTTGATCTGAACAACGATTCCAGATTAAAAAGGTAATTGAATCGATAAAATTCGATCGAACGGGGGCCAAAAAAAGGAATTCGTACGATTGGGAAAACAAAGTGCGTCGGGCAGGTATGGGATTCGGGAACGTAGAAGAATACGGTAGCAGGTCATTACAGACCATGGAACACACATATAACAACAATAACAAGCCGACTGAATAGATAGATTTTGTGAGACGCGTTACTTGTTAGGAGGAAGAATGAAAAATTTGCTGTGGGCGCATTGGCTTTACCTTTGGCCGTTTCGCCGACAATGCTATCAATAGAAGCTTTTATATGTCTTAAACTCGAGCGCTCTCAGCCAAAAATTCGTACCGCCGACGTCGGGGGCGAAGAGCTCTGAAAGTTTTTTGCGAAGAACCGGGCGCAATTAAAACGCGACCTCCCATCGACGTTTTTTAATGATAGTTGCGAGATTATACAGTTTTCATGTACGGACTGTCAGACTAAGCTACCTGTTTGACCCCCTATTGCTTTCTTGAAGCCTTTTAAAAGAACTACTGATAGGAAAGTCGCTCACGCATAGGACTGCCGGTAAAAAGCGAATAGTACGGAGCTGCCGCTGCTACCGTTTCTCATTTTATACGTATAAGAAAAAAAATTTATAACGACCTGAATTTATTCATGAGTTCTGCGTTCTTTGCGTCACACTTCATCCCATTTTTGACAAGTAAACCACGACTTGACATTTAATATCCATAGTTAGGCTCTAACGTCCTGCCGCGAGGAAAAACAGTCTTCGGATTTTTAAGTGCGTTGTTTATAAAAAGGATTATGTCAATGGTCATAGGAATTTTTCGTTTTTTGATGTTGTTCACCTTTCGGCTCGCTTCGAACGACCCGGGAGCAAATCGATGAGCATTTTGGACAAACCGAAAGTTTTATCGGTTTCGGTTTTTTTTTTGCTTTCGAAAAGGTTTAAAAAATCACACGAACCGTCCGGGTCGGAGTCGGCTCGAAAGACCACCATGGCATCGACACAAGTGCGATGCTTATAGCAATATCAAGATAATGATACGTCATCCATCATCGTTCTGGAAGAGCGACACTTTCTTTAATGAACCGACGACCGCCGCTAAACTTTTATAGTTTCGACAAGGGCCCATAAAAAATTTGTATACCTAATTATTAGCTCTTCCCTCGTGCACACTTTTGGAGTTGTTTAACTCTTTGTCCGATCGCTTTAATTTGTTTATCTCGAAGATGAATCCTCCGCATACTAGGTGACTAAATGTCACATGCAATACTAGATGGGGTTTGCCATACCCCAAAAATAAAATAATAAAACGATAAAAAATATATTTTAATATACAGTTGAACCTCGATAAGTCGAAGTTGAATGGAAACTAAAAATAATTCGAGTAATAAAAAATTCGAGCTATCGATATAAAAATATTAACGTTGAAATGGACCAAGTTCTAGGGAAACAGGTTCGAGTTATCAAAAATTCAGCTTATCGAGGTTCGACTTATGGAGGTTTGACTGTATACAGTCGAACTTCTATAAATCGAACGCCGATAAGCCGAATTTTTGAAGGCTTGAACTTGAACCAGTTTCCCTAGGACTTGCCTATCTCAACGTTAATATTTTTATGTCAATAATTCGAAATTTAATAAATCGAATTATTTAATTAGTCGAAGCGTTTTACAATTCATTAAATTCAAGTTTCCATTAGTATATAGGTCGATGACTCGAAGTTAAATTTTACAACTTTTCTAAAAATTTCTCTACCTGAGAGAGGATTAACGACGGCTTGGTTTGGTGTTATTGATGCTTTCAAAGCTCTATTGTTAACTACGAATAAAAGGTTTATACTACAGGAATGTTTTGACGGCGGCACTTCAATTGGATTTAAAAACTAATTTATGTTTAAATGCCTTATGAACAGTTATAAATTTTTGAGATGGTTTTACCGTTTATTTTACAAAAAAAGAAACTATTTTTGCATTTTAGTTTTCAATTTGCTAGTTATTCGTCGACTACGAAGACTAACAAATGTGTTTTACGTTCTTTATAGTTTGTAACAGAGTATAACAGAAAATCTAAAAAAGTTTAATACTTTTTCTAAAATTATTTACGTATTAACATGGAGTGTAAACGAAAATTAAAAAGTTTAACCATAAGGGAGAAAATTAATCTTATAAAAGAAGTGGAACGTGGGCTCAAAAGAAAAAAGGATATAGCTAAAGATTTTGGTATTCCCGCAAACACTTTATCAACCATTTTAAAAAACAGAGACCTAATTGTAGCTGCTGAAGATACAAATGACAAATGTCAACGTTGATAAAGATTTGGAAGTTGCTGAAATTCCTAGCGATGAAAGCATTATAAGTAAAGTGCTAGAAGAAAATAAGAAAAACTGTGAAAGTGAAAGTGAATATGAAAGTGATACAGATGTTACAGTAAACACCCCTTCAACAACTCAAGTTTACAATGCAATAGATACTATTTCTCTATTCCTATGTGCTCAAGAAGATGTTCCTACAGATATATTATTATCGGTAAGATCATTGGAAAAATTTGTAGAAACGTAACATTTTGGAGCAATGAAGCAAAAGACAATTTTAGATTACTTTCAATTTAACAGTAAATAATATGTAAATAACTATATTTTTTAGGGTCTTAATAAAAATAAATAATGTTAATGATTGTAGATCAATTTTGGTTATTTTCTATAAAAAATGAATGATATATATATACGGAAGTATTTAACTGAACTTCTTTTGGTAACTCGAGTTTTTGATATGACGAATTATTTTTCCTGTCCTTTCGACTTCGACTTATCGAGGTTCGACTGTATTTTAATAACTAATAATGAATACATTTAAGTAAAAAAATATTTATTTATGCGTTAGAATAAACTTTTATTAATAAAAATACAAATACTTAACTTTTTCTTCAACTTATAAGCTATTGTCTTTTTTTGAGTACTAAATGCTAATGACACATGTCAATTACGATGCCTAACAAGAATTTTATTTTTGCCTCTTTATTGAAATACAAATTAATTTCACGGCAATTTCTTAATGATTCGCAATAAATTAGACCAATACATTACACGAAAAATTAATTAAATAATTTTAATCGTTCCATCTCACTTGCATTGCCAAGATTATCGTATCTTCTCGCTCCCTTTCACTCATTACTATGATAAATACATTTTGGGATATAAAATCGATATTTACTAAATTAAATTAAATTTTTTGATTAAAAGAGTGCACGGAAAATCATACTAATATAATAAACACGATGATGTGCGCATTCGAGCGAAAAGTGGCACATTTCCGAGCGAGGGAAGCAAATGAAGCGCGACGCGGAGCGGCGCGCTTCATTTTCCCGAGATCGGAATGTGCCACTTTGAGCTCGAATGTGCACACTCGATTTTAAGCACAATTTACTGTTATTTGGGCCAATAAATTGACAAAAAATCAGTTAAATAATTTTAATCGTTCCCTCTCACTTGTATTGACGCTACTGTCGTATCTTTTCGCTCCCTTCCACTCATTGCTATGGTAAATACGTTTTTCAAATATAAAATCGATATTTAGTAAATTAAATTAAAATTTTTGATTTGAAGGAGCGTAGGATAAATTAGACAAATGTAAAAAATACGAGGATGTGCGCATTCGAGCGAAAAGTGGCACATTTCCGAGCGAGGGAGGCAAATGAAGCGCGACGCGGAGCGGCGCGCTTCATTTTCCCGAGATCGGAATGTGCCACTTTGAGCTCGAATGTGCACACTCGGTTTTAAGCTCGATTACCAAACGTCCCGTTTTAGCAAAAAAAATTGTTCACGTTAGTCCACAGAAGGTTAACATAGCCGAACCGTAATTAGCGTTCGGGTCGGTCGAACTTGGCGTTATTCGGCGATTTGGAAAAAAAATTAATTTGCGAAATGTGGACGTGTTTAAAAAATTGATATTAATGTATCTGCGGTGGACGATCGCGAACGCGAAGCCTTTCCCTAATGACTTGCACGAATGGCAAGTAATTCCGATTCTTTCATTGATGGATATCAGGTAATTTATTAAGAATTGATTGTTACGTACAGTTCGAAATAAATGGCTAATATAACAGTTGTTTATACCATTTCCTCTAATTGAATTTCGTATTTGACAGCACAAAAATTCTAACAGTCATTACGGGCATTTTGCTTTTGAATGACCGACGCGCCGCTTTTGATCTTTGATCTCAATAGTTGTTGCTACCGACTATTTAAATCTTTCGTTTCTGCTTTGAATTGTTCGTAAATGCGATGTTTATTATACGCATTGAAAATTATCCCCCTATTCATTTATTCGAAACTTAAAAAGGACCCACACACAGAGACGCTAATTTCAATGCGTTACGAAATGTTACCGGTTTTGGTAATTTGACTTTTACTTTTTAAAAAAAGTGGTAATTAACGGGTAATTGTTGGTTTGATTGATAATTTTGATTGAGAAAATGTTTGCGCTTTGATTTTTGTTATTTTCTGGGCGGTTTCGGTTTTGGTTTTTAGACATTTTGAATGTTTAAAATTGAAGTTTAAAAATATTAATTTTTGGGCCACAAAAACGGGTGTAATGTTTTTTTGTTATTAATTTAATGATTTATTGATACTTGAGTAAAGTTTAGTTGGTGACGCTAAAGCCAAAAGTGCCCCCACAATTTTTTAAATATTATTTTTATGAGTTGCGCTGAGAAAAATTTCAATTATAGATTTTGGGGATGTAATACAAGGTTAACAATTTTTTTTGACTAATTTAGGCATTTCTAAAAAATTATTTTGTTTTCTTCAATGCTTTTAATATCATTTTCTATAAGTTGTGTCCTTTCTTAAAGTCCAAAAAATTTAAATTGTTGTTTTTGACTCAAAGAACAGCTTTGCAATATTTTTCTAAAAAAATTAAGTGTTTATTAGTAATATTATATAAAACAATTTAATATTATTAAAGTTTAAAGTGTTTTTTTGTAAACTATTTTCCCAATTACATTATTGCCTTTAATTACAAATTAAAATTTTTATTTTGGCTCAAAAAACATTTCTTCAAATTAGTTTTGTAGAAATTTAGATGTTTCTAAAAATGGTTCTAAAAATTTTAAGCCTAAAGTTCTACTAGAATTTTTTTAAAATTACTTTTGAAAGTTACGTTCTGGCGTCTAATTCAAATTGTGCGTTAAGGGTGATATAAAGGTGCTGGGCTTTGTTTTTTCTACAAATCAAAAAGTAAAAAAAAATTGTTAATGTCATTAACACCAAAGAATTACTTTCGAATTTTTAAATATTACTTTTGTGACTTGAAACGAATCATTTCAATTTAAAAAAAGTGTGGGAGCAATTCAAATCTTTAATAATATTACTGTAAAGGCAAATCTCGCCCCCATTTGTGTTCAAAAGTGTGCAATAAATGATTTTCTTAAAAACACCATCCATCATTCATGTTAAAATAAATATATGATCAGGCATTTGGGTACTTGGACAATCAAATAATTCGATAATAAATTTGCACTGTTTCGTCGCTTATTTTTTGACTTCTTCAGGCAATTTTTAAAGTTAGTATCTTCGTAAGCGATATGCTATTAAAAAATTAAGTTAGTTATAAATAAATCCAATCACTATGACTATTCAATGTTATTTTCACTTTATTAATTATTATTTCGAATTAAAAAACACAATTCACAAACAATTTTCAACAATGTTTAGTTGTCCAATGTTATGACACTCAAAATACAGAAGAATTATGTGAAAATAACTTTGAATCGTCATGGCGATTGACTTAATTTATAACTAACTTAATTTAAATGATTAGACATCGTTTACGAAGACATTAACCATGAATAGGGGTAAATAGTACAGTTGTTGGCCAGTCGACAATGATTGGCCATATTTAATAATAAATCTATATTTCGTAATATATATTTTCTAATAAATGGTTCGCTTTTTTTTCTAATTTAGTATATCTTATTTTAATTAGCAAATATTGGCCAACCAATGTAAATTCACTGGTCAATTACTATATTTATATGGCCAATAACTATGTTTATTAATAAAAGGGCCAATCACTCTACTGTTTACCCCTATGGCCTGAAGAAGTCGAGATATAAACGACAAAACGTTGCAACTGTTGAAAATCTTACAAATTTTAACCTTTTTGCATTCTCCGCTCGACCCTAAACCCCAAAAATTAATTTCTGGCTATCTAAAGTGTTTTATTGCTGCCAAAGTTTGTAGTGTGACAAGTATCTATTTGAAATGCCATAAATGACAATGAATTAAACCAAATAATTAAAATTTTCGACTTAATAAAACTTTTCTATGCTATACGTTTTACCTACTTTTACATATGCACTGACAAACCTTCGCACCAACACCTTGAGCCAAGGCACGAGCGAAACTAATTTTTATACTGCCCCTGTCATGTACCGTATCTAATTATTTGATTATCCAAGTACCCAATAACTGATCATATACGAACAATTAATTTTTTTAACCAAAAGCTCCAAATCTTAAGACCAAACGCCGCATCCCTTATTTCGTCATTCGAAGCGCGCTCTTTAAAAATCGCATTAAATCCGAAATAAAAAAAATCTTCGGCGGTAAACGCGTAATATTTAGTCACATATGAAGAGTGGAGTGCCCTTAAGAGAGTGTGTCGGATCAAAGCACCCTCATTCATCATCGGCGTATTCTGAACGATTCGTTACAAATAACGCAAACACGAGGGGGAGGTAAACGAGGGTCGTCACCCCCGTAGAGGGCTAATTTTTGATTATGTAACTCATAACACGATAAAAATATAGCCCACACACGATAACAAGAAAACATTACATTTAATACTTTTCTCTGCTCCCAATTTCGGTCGCTTATTTTTCTCGGCTTTCGATCGAAGCGAGGGGCGGGGCGAGGGGGGCGTCGTGCTTAAGAGTGGTGTGTGTGGCTTTAAAAAATTCCGAGACAGTTAGATAGCTTATGAACTACATAATCGTCGGCGTTTTTGAAGTCGCTCGTATTTTCTTGTGGAAGGATGGAAGTTCTATAAGCCGAAGAAAGGGACGAGGATTTTACATTATAAGGATTACATGGCAGGTATCTTCAGTGCCAACATTGCGGGTTTAAGAATTGAAAAGATCGCTTGCAGCTTATCAGGATTTAAAGAAGCATTTGGAAAGAATAGATACGTATAGTTTGCGGATTTATTTTGGTTATTTTTCAGCGATTCCCAATATGACAATCTCACCGTTTTTTTTTATCCCTCATAATAAAAAAAAAACCACAACCCTTATTCGATTAATTTTTTTCTTTCTTGCTTTTTGGAAGGGGAGAAGCAACTTAATTTTTCTTAAATAACCCAATTTTTTGCGATTAATAAACCAAATAATTATTTTGAATAAAATTTAGCCCAAAGTGGTTTTGGGCTGTAAAGCGTTTTGGTCACATTTTTCTATTGAGAAAAAAAAATAAATAATAAAATTTGCAAGTTCGTTTGTGATTGAAAAGGAAAAGACGTAGCCCAAAGTGCTTTTTTTCGGTGGCTCGTTGGGATGCGAGGGGAAAAAAGTTTGGCGACCGCCGATCTGCTTGCCGAGAGTTTCTTTGTTAAGCCAAACTGTTAGCATGTACTTAAACGAATATTGTAGGCTTTGTGTAGAGGGTAATTGCACCTCCCTTTCCGTCAATACCACAATACCACCCCAAATACAAGTCTTCCTCTATGCGAACGGGCAATCTCTTAATATGCTCTCCCAAAGGACGTTTACGCCGAAAAGAACACCCCACAAGAGGTTTCTTCCTGTTTGTCGAAGAATTCCTCGTCTGCCAAATGGCGCGACGCAAAAACGAAACCCGGCGACTTCCTGAACGCAGAATGCTAATATTTTTGTGATATACAGTAAAGCCTCAATTATCCGGACCTCAGTTATACGGATTCGGGATTATCCCGATTGTCCGGACTCGTTGCGACAATTAAACCTCGGTGTTTTTTACTAAATATTTTATTATTTAATTATGTATTTCGCACTTAACAGTGTTTTTTTTGCTTTGTTCATTTTAAGATAATGTGGGACTGTTTTATTTAGTGATTAATATTTGTTGCGTTTTTTGTAAACATATACCTAACAATTTTTGCTGTTAAAACGGGACGCTTTGTAATCGTGCTTAAAGCCGAGTGTGCACATTCGAGCTCAAAGTGGCACATTCCGATCTCGGGAAAATGAAGCGCGCCGCTTCGCGTCGCGCTTCATTTGCCTCCCTCGCTCGGAAATGTGCCACTTTTCGCTCGAATGCGCACATCTTCGTATATATCGGATTTGCTTATATTATTATTTTATTCTTCAATTCGAAAAATTCAAAGTCGAATAAATTAGATCTATTTTTTGTTTGAAAAAGGTTAGATATTTTATTTCTTTCGACAAGTTATTATGGTGATCTTCCGCACGCCTAATTGTAGCGAACTTGATAAAAATATTTTCAGGTGTACTTTGGAATGTTTACTAATTCGCATTTGTGATTAATTAAAATTGTATAAAGTCAAATTTTCTGAAATGGGCCACTAAAAATTAACTAGTCGATTTTTATATCATTTTTTGTAGATTGCTGAAGGTTTATATGTCAAAATTAATGTTTCCAAATATTTTTGGGTAATTTCCATTTTTGTATAAATTATAAACAAATTAGTTTTAAGGCACATTTTGTATACACTGTTGTAATTAAACTTCATTTATGGATTAATTCAATTTTTAAATATAAAAAAATATTTATATGTTACATAGGGGGTGCATCAAAATTTTAGAATAACTTGGGAGGGGTATGTTAAAAAAGAGGTTAGGAAATAAGAGTCAAAATTCGGAAATAATTAAAATATTTTTTTTCATGTACGATGAAATCTCCTCTCCAGTCTAATTTAAAAGTACCAAATTAGACATGTGTTTTTTAGTGAAAATACCCTACTGTAATTGTTAATAAAAAAGAAAAACGAAAAAAAGTACATTTAGTTCAGTTTAATTTAATTAATATTATTTGTAAGAGAGAAGAATAAGATGGGCAAATTCAATTATTAAGAAGGGTTAAGAACGTTCTAGAAAATTTGGATTTTGACTAATTAGTGTTTGTGTGGAACAGAATAGTGTTTACCAAAGGGTTTTGGAACTCTCCAAAGTACACCCTGTATATAAATTTAAATTGCAAGCTTATTTTTAAAATTCTATGTTTTGTTGTTTTTGTTAAGTCACAAATAATACTTTAAAAATCTTTACGCCTCTTTTCTCAAAAATCTTGGTTTTTTTATCCGTACTGGCTTTCCAAAATGTTAGTTGCGAGGCCCAAAATTAATTTTCCTTTGTTCAACGTAGCGCTTTCGGCCATTTGCAAGTTAACGTTATCGCGCTTTCCGAAATCGTGCATTTGAGTTTTTAAATAGGCACACGTGCTTATCGGTTTGTAATAATAATCTCTTATAAATAATTACAAAGCCTCGTAACGATCGTTTTTGGCAATTTTTGAAAATTTTAATATTTTCTGCTTTAATTCGAAACACCCTTTATAATGGAATTTGCGTTTGCACGTAATTAATTTGGAATTGACGCTTACTTTGTAAAATTAAAGCAAATTATTGGGGTTTTGTTTTGAGATCATAAAAAAAATTATATACAAGGTGTTTCGCATTTTGGTGCACCACTGTGAAATTTATTGCAGTCGTTGTTCAAACGTTTTTTTCGCGATTTTAAAAGTTAAATTTACTTGGCGATATACTATACACAGAAAAGTATTAAACCCGACTTTTTTTGATAACTCAAATTATTTTTATTTTCCCTTCGATTTCGACTTATCGAGGTTCGACTGTAATTATAAATTAACATTAAAGTTACTATACAAATAGCATTTATTGTGTATAAAATTGAGATCTTTACTGTAAACAATTTTTTTTTCATATCCTTGTCATTCTGGATTACGTTGATGTAATCGAGATTGCCCAATTTTTATTCTTTAACTTTTTTATTTCACCTTTTAGCAATGCAATCAAAAAGGTTTTACTAAAATGCATTCAAAGGTCCTGGATTCCGAGCTTTTGCCAATTTTACGTCTTACGGCACTGCACTAAATATGATTCAAATTTCAAATATTTCTAATGTAACTATAGTTACGAAATAATGAATTCTATCTGATTGGCTAATTAATTGGCGGCCATTGTAGTGAATCAAGAATGAGCCAATCACAGTGGCACATTTACAGCGGGATTTTTCAAAATTAATTTTTGTGCTTTTTTGGTTTACTTGATGTCGGATTTCGACTGTATTAAAAACATAGTTTGGACACTGCTGTTCTAAAATACATAATAGAACTACTCCCTCCATTCCTCAAAAATAAAAATCTAAGCAAAAATGGGGGGCAATTTAATTCAAAAAAATACTTCAAAAAATACTTCTTTGGCGTAACTGATTTAAATATAAATAAATGTAATAAATACGAAGATGTGCGCATTCGAGCGAAAAGTGGCACATTTCCGAGCGAGGGAAGCAAATGAAGCGCGACGCGGAGCGGCGCGCTTCATTTTCCCGAGATCGGAATGTGCCACTTTGAGCTCGAATGTGCACACTCGGTTTTAAGCATGATTCACAATTCTAAAACCGTAGTTGCGCTCTCAAAATGTCTCCTTTGGGCTTCGCTTATTTTTGACTTTTTTCATTAAGAAATTGGCTTGAATTTAATCTTGTATTTAAATAAGGAGGCAAGAATGGCATTCTTGTTACGATTTCTTAATACTCGGTATTCAGCAATAATGAGTTCGGATAACCGAGTTTCCACTGTACATCCCAAAAAAAAATTAGTCGTCATTTCACACCACAACAAAACCGATCGGGTTGCGTCGCGTTTGCGGTATCGAATTCATTTTTCCTTGTAAATCAATCCGAAGGTTAGAAAGACGGCAGTTAGCGGGACAAAAAGATGAGTGAAACTGAATCCTTTTTATAGTGCAAGGCAGGTAATTCCATACGCCGCTATCTGCGTTAGAAATCAAACTGGTACAGCGAAATGTCAATAAGTTGGGTCTCGAAGTCTTTTGATGGAAGAACGAAGAACCGCCTCGGCCGCAGGTTATTAAGTTATATCAGGTACGAGACACACCATTCTCTCCTTTTTATATACAAAAAAAGGGTTGGTTTTATACGTGAGGACTGATATATCAACAACTGTTCGGTATCTGCGTTGTCGCCTGAAAGCTCTCCTTTGAAAGCTCGCCGCTTTTTTTTCGACTCGTGGGAGGACCGAAGCTCGTCGTTTACAAAACTCAATTTCTCAAAATAACTTCGGAAATTCGTAATTTTTGGAATTTGACCGTTCCGAATCGGATTTCGAGCAAAATTCGCATGGACCATGCGTTTTTTCTTCGAAAACGTCCAAAAGAGGCGCGCGCGATTATGAATGAAACAGGGCCGCGCTCAGACCGCGTTATCAAGAAAATCGATCTTGTTAATTAATTAGTGTAATTGAAAACATCCTCGGCGCTAGGCGGTGCCGCTTTTGCCGATCTCGTTTCAGGCATTTATTCGAGTCTTGTTAAAAGCCGCGCTAAACTGGATTTTGCAAAGTTTCGAAACTTTAAATGGAGTTATTGTTTTTAGTACTTCCTCGAAGTTAATGATCTTTAAGCGAGCAGTCGCTGCGAGGCCCCTTTATATGTTTCTTGTGTGTGTGTGTGTGCGCGCTTTTGGATTTCAATTAATTCACCTTCGGCTCACGAAAAGAGAGGAAAGCGGAATTTGGGACCTTTGCTAATTTGATTAAAGAACAACTTTGTGTGTGTGTGTGTGTTTTTCTTTTTTGGATTTTAATTTAATTAATTTTGTAAATAGAAACTTAATATATACTTAAAATGTTGGGGATCTGATTTTTTGGGCCCAAATCTAATGCTTTGATTTTAATTCAATTAAGTACCCGTCGAAATTTGATGTTGCCAACTTCTACAAATGAAACTG
Source organism: Sinopyrophorus schimmeli (assembly GCA_036325965.1). NCBI lineage: Eukaryota > Metazoa > Arthropoda > Insecta > Coleoptera > Elateridae > Sinopyrophorus > Sinopyrophorus schimmeli. Next base: position 745,749 of record JARFIZ010000329.1, on the reverse strand, counting down.
GACGCTGTTTTCTGATTGGGTTTTTACTTTTCTATCAATAATTCGCATTGTAAATTTATAAAATAGTTTAAAGAAAATGAAAGTAGATTTTAAGGTTTAAACTAGGGGTGTACCAATATTCAGAACATCAAATAATTCGAGGCAAATCGAATGGAATAAATCGATTCGATATTCGAGACGTTCGCGAATATCGAAACTTAAGTTTACGTATTATTGAAAGTTTATATATGCATATACTGGCTATTTTAAGTGTTAATTTAACCTTCCGTGTACGAGGTGGGGTATAACTGACGTGACCAATTTTTTTCTTGTTAAAACGGGACACTTGGTAATCGAACTTAAAACCGAGTGTGCGCATTCGAGCTCAAAGTGGCACATCCGATCTCGGGAAAATGAAGCGCGCCGCTCCGCGTCGCGCTTCATTTGCCTCCCTCGCTCGGAAATGTGCCACTTTTCGCTCGAATGCGCACATCCTCGTATTTATCGAATTCTGTAAATTAAACTTTCTTTACAATCAACAAATTCAATTTATTTCGGTAAATATTGCTTATATGTTGGAAAAACGTATTTTTACCATAGCAATGAGTGGGAGAGAGCGAAAAGATACAACAAACTCATGAGTACGAGTGAGAGGATTGATCAAAATTATTTACCACTTTTCGTTACCAAAATTATTGCCACTTAAAACCGAGTGTGCACATTCGAGCTCAAAGTGGCACATCCCGATCTGGAAAATGAAGCGCGCCGCTCCGCGTCGCGCTTCATTTGCTCCCTCGCTCGGAAATGTGCCACTTTTCGCTCGAACGCGCACATCCTCGTATTTATCAAATTCTGTAAATTAAACTTTCTTTACAATCAACAAATTCAATTTATTTCGGTAAATATTGCTTATATGTTGGAAAAACGTATTTTTACCATAGCAATGAGTGGGAGAGAGCGAAAAGATACAACAAACTCATGAGTACGAGTGAGAGGGATTGATCAAAATTATTTACCACTTTTTCGTTACCAAAATTATTGCCAATCGTGCCTAAAACCGAGTGTGCACATTCGAGCTCAAAGTGGCACATTCCGATCTCGGGAAAATGAAGCGCGCCGCTCCGCGTCGCGCTTCATTTGCCTCCCTCGCTCGGAAATGTGCCACTTTTCGCTCGAATGCGCACATCCTCGTATTTATCGAATTCTGTAAATTAAACTTTCTTTACAATCAACAAATTCAATTTATTTCGGTAAATATTGCTTATATGTTGGAAAAACGTATTTTTACCATAGCAATGAGTGGGAGAGAGCGAAAAGATACAACAAACTCATGAGTATGAGTGAGAGGGATTGATCAAAATTATTTACCACTTTTTCGTTACCAAAATTATTGTCAATCGATGCCTAAAACCGAGTGTGCACATTCGAGCTCAAAGTGGCACATTCCGATCTCGGGAAAATGAAGCGCGCCGCTCCGCGTCGCGCTTCATTTGCCTCCCTCGCTCGGAAATGTGCCACTTTTCGCTCGAATGCGCACATCCTCGTATTTATTACATTAAAATAATTTATCATAAGCTCCTTAAAATCAAAAATTTTAATTTAATTTAGTAAATATCGATTTTATATTCGAAAAACGTATTTAACATATCAATGAGTGGAAGGAGCAAGAAGATACAATGTGTTTTACTTAAACCTATTCATTATTAATTATTAAAATATATTTATTATCATTGAAGTGTCATAAAGTGCAATTTTATTGATTTTATTTTATTTATTTTCAGGGTATGGCAAACCCCACCTAGTACGGCATGTGACATTTAGTCACCTAGTATTCGGAGGGCTGTTTTGACGATTTATAAATTTTGAGATATTTAAATATCAATTATAAATAATAAACAAATAAATAAATAATAAACTACATACAAAATGTAATTTAAATTCATAAATGTTTAATTATTTTTTTATAATACGCACTTGACAATATTATTACATAATAAATTTTTGATTTGTCATTATTATTACTGATATTATTTTTATTCTAATAAATGCAATTAACTGTAATAATTAATCTTTTGTATTTTATAAAACGTAATCACACAATTTACTTAAGATTCAAAAAAGTGTCGAACTATTCAAAGATTCGATTTTTTCCTTATTTTTTTACTATTCGATGTTCGATTCGGGTCCAACTACGCAATTCGATTTAAAAAAAATTTGTACAACCCTAGTTTAACCATACCAATTTTTTTTAACATTGAAACTAATCGAAAACAGCATTTTTAAAACTGTAAAAGTCCAATTTTTTTCACTTAATTTAAATTCCAAGTCAAATACCACAAAAAATATAAAATTGCAGTATAACAATAAATATATACAATTTTTTAATATGCAATTTTGACAATATTAATTATTTTTGGTTCTACTTCAGCTTCGACTTCGACTGTATTTTAAAAACGGTCCTTAACCAAAGTTAATTGTTTTAAAAATTAAATTTACTACACCAGGGCACACACCAACAAACCAAACTTGCTAATTTAAGGTTATTATTTAATCCAGATTTTTTACGGACACCCCCACACATCAGCAAACCAAGCGTTCGATCTAAAACTACCAAACACTAAATACAACGATGTTTTCGTGTTTAACTTCTTCGAGCCAAATCGAACTGTTTCGAAACCCCAACAAAGTGGAAAGAACTATTCAAATCAGCACTCGCTCTCTCTACTTGTCTCGTCCTCGCACCTCGCCAAATCAATACTTCCGATGCAAAGTCCCACAGTTCAAGCTCCAATAAAGACTCGCAAAAACTCAAAATTATTTTATTCAAAAAATACATCGGTCTTACTTTTCACTATCAACACCTAAAAGCAATTAGTCAAAACATATTTACCTCGCAATTATTTTTTTATTAAAAATATTTTCTTCTATAACACCTTTTCGTGGGTTTAAGGCGCTTGCATCTTTATTTCAAAGATGCAAGGGTCCCACAGTTCCGAACCACGGCACTTTCTCAGGAAATTGTCCAAGCAAGATATATCTGTGCCATTTGCTCCAAATATCAGTTCTAAATTTGTTCAATCATAATTGGACCCATAGGAAAACCTTCCTCATCAAATCTGATCAATCTGCAAAAAAATGGTATGGTTAGTACGGGCGCCAAACATTTCGGGCGTTCTTCCTCAAAAACTAATCCAAATTTAGGCGTACAAGAATATTCGACGAAGAAATCTAAATAAAAACCATCCCCGTTACTCATCGAGAGCCGTACAAATCCAAACGGAACGCGAAAATAAATCAAGCCCGAAGGGGTTAAGTACGAAGCAATTAGAGGCCAAAGCCCAACGCGGAGGCGGCGGCGGAAAACGAAAAGAAAGCGGAATCAAAACGCAATTAAGAAAATAATTACCTCACCTGCTTAAGAAAAGACTGGTAGGATAATGCACTCGCCCCGAGCCCGAAACAACTTAATGAACAATCAAAAACTTGTTTTCCGTAGAATCGCTCGGAGCGTCGTCAGGTTGCTATCGTCGCGACGGGAATGCGTTCGACGCCGCTGCAGGCGAGCGTCACTCTTTTGTGCGCCGCCGTGACGGTTTTCCGGCACAATGGCGTCAATTCATCCGCCAATGGGAACCGGTTGAACCGCGACCATTCAGGCAAAAGTAATGCCGACACGCCTCGCAAAATACGTTTTCCTGGTGCTCGGAGCACCTCTGATTACCGTTTCGTAGAAGAGAGTCTTCGGCGGGTCGGGAAAATCGAGGCGCCTCCATGGTCCAAGAGCGGGCCTCGGGCCGTGCGGATTTTCCGATCGGCGGATGAAGGAGGACAGCGTGCAACGACAATCAATTTGTCGCATTTTGACGATTCCAACCTGCAAAAGTGTCCAGGTAGTCGTGAGCGCGGTCTTCCGTCCCGCTTCTTCCGCGTCTCTCTCCAATGAGTAAAGGGCGTGTCGAAAGTCCGGGCCGCCCGGAACCCGGATCAAGTTCACCCCTGTACGGCTGACTGATACCGTGCAGAAGCCAGTCTTCGGCTCGCTTCGCATGGTAGAACAGCAGTCTTCACCCACATCGGTCTTAAGCACGTGCCAACGCAGCCGAAAGACCAGTGGACCACGATTGAACGGGTAATTACCGCTAAATCAAGCGGAATCGGTACGCGTCTGTGACTTCACCCGCAAGGATAACGCGAGTTTCGGCTTTGTTTACCGAGGACCTTTAATTTTGTTTTGTTTCGTCAAAGCTTTTCGTCGCGCTTCAAAGGACCTTTTCCGAACCTTTTCCTCGAACCTTTTTTTTTCTTTGGCGCGCTTTCGTTTTTCGTGTTTTTCCCTTTTTTCCCCGAACACACCACGTCCTCCTTTTTCGACACTGTGCCACCCCCCGCGAAAAAAGAGATACTTCGAAAGATCGCCAGTGAAAACATGTGTGCGCCGTTTCTTCTTTGACCAGTCGAGGTGAGTACCCATACAATTTTTTTTTGTTGGTGCAATTCTCCATCCAAAAAATCATGAAAATTTTCCAAATTCTGAGAAGGAGGTCGACCTTCGTGCCCACAACAAAAGTGTGCGTCTGCTAATCCCTCTCAAAACGAATTAAATCTTTCAAAGGTGAATTTTCCTTTATTTTGGCCGAGATAAGAAACGCTCAACGGCGTTAAGCCAAATTGAGGCGAGCTACGGGGAGCTCATTTTTATAAAACGGTTCGCTTGTAAACGTCAACGGTCACAATTAAGATCTGATACGTTCGTTCCTAAATTATTGTGTTTTTGCCTTTTTGCCCTACGAAATTTGATGAGTTCCCTTCAAATTGAAATCCGACGAAAGTGGCTTGTATTGTTCAGTCAGTCATTGAATTCGTCTTTTTGTAAAAGTGACAATTATGTTGGTTTTTTTCTCGTCTCCAAAAACGTACAAGTTTTTTTCGTTAAACGGCTTTGTCTAGTCATCTAACGTTCGCATTTATTAATGAGCCTCGCGTTTTTTTGGCCGTGTAATTTTTTGTTCAATCGTGTTTTTGAAATACAATTTTTGGTTCTTCGAAGAAACTTAATCAAGGAAAGTGAACACGTAAAATTTTTTGGTAACTTTGCGTACTTTCTTCGGTTTAATTGAATTTTGAGCAAATATATTAATTATTTTATACAAAGATTGCTGAAGAAATAATTTCTGAAATAGTGTCTGAATTGGTAATTAATTTCGAATAAATCGTAACACGATTTTTTTTCCTGTGGCCAAATATTAATTTAAAAAAAATTAATTAATTTCAAATCAGATTAAGTTCCAAGTTGAGATCAATTTTGCTACGGTTTTTTGTTGACCAAAAAAAGTTCACGAAATCGACAAATATTTTATTTTCTTTTGCCCAAAACGGTTTAAATTTTCATTGGGCGATAAATCTTGAAATGTTTTCCCGATTTAAAGATCAATGAAGATCTAGACCAGTGTTTCCCAACGTGGGTCCCACGCCCCACATGGGGGCAATTTAAAGGTTTAGAGGGGCAATATCATTATTCAATTTGAAACGTACTTGATTCTTAGTTAACTACCTTTTATATGTGTTGAAAATTTATTTTTTGTTTTTTTCTTAATAATTTCATAGTGATTTCTTTTTAAAACGTAAATATTGTGTTTTGATCAAGTTATAATAGGGCTTCATATATAGAATAATTCAATTTTTAAATACAAAATTAAAAAATTCGGTGCGTGTACCTTGAAGTTATACTTCTTTGGTGTAACTAAATTAAATATAACTACGTGCAAAGATAAGTTCAATAAATACGAGGATGTGCGCGTTCGAGCGAAAAGTGGCACATTTCCGAGCGAGGGAGGCAAATGAAGCGCGACGCGGAGCGGCGCGCTTCATTTTCCCGAGATCGGAATGTGCCACTTTGAGCTCGAACGTGCACACTCGGTTTTAAGCCTCATTCACAATCATTTTGGTGCCGAATCATTAGTAAATCATTTTTATCTTTCCCTTTCACTCGCACCGACGAAATTCTCGTATCTTTTCGCTCCCTTCCACTCATTGCCATGGCAAATACGTTTTTCCAACATAAAATCGATATTTACTAACCTAACTTTAAATTTATGATTTGAATAAGCGAAGGATAAAGTAGACAAATCAAATGAAACGAAGATGTGCGCGTTCGAGCGAAAAGTGGCACATTTCCGAGCGAGGGAGGCAAATGAAGCGCGACGCGGAGCGGCGCGCTTCATTTTCCCGAGATCGGAATGTGCCACTTTGAGCTCGAACGTGCACACTCGGTTTTTAAGCCTCATTCACAATCATTTTGGTGCCGAATCATTAGTAAATCATTGTTATCTTTCTATTTCACTCGCACCGACAAAATTCTCGTATCTTTTCGCTCCCTTCCACTCATTGCCATGGCAAATACGTTTTTCCAACATAAAATCGATATTTACTAACCTAACTTTAAATTTATGAGTTGAATAAGCGAAGGATAAAGTAGACAAATCAAATGAAACGAAGATGTGCGCGTTCGAGCGAAAAGTGGCACATTTCCGAGCGAGGAGGCAAATGAAGCGCGACGCGGGCGCGCGCTTCTTTTTCCGAGATCGGAATGTGCCACTTTGAGCTCGAACGTGCACACTCGGTTTTAAGCCTCATTCACAATCATTTTGGTGCCGAATCATTAGTAAATCATTTTATCTTTCTCTTTCACTCGCACCGACGAAATTCTCGTATCTTTTCGCTCCCTTCCACTCATTGCCATGGCAAATACGTTTTTCCAACATAAAATCGATATTTACTAACCTAACTTTAAATTTATGAGTTGAATAAGCGAAGGTTAAAGTAGACAAATCAAATGAAACGAAGATGTGCGCGTTTGAGCGAAAAGTGGCACATTTCCGAGCGAGGGAGGCAAATGAAGCGCGACGCGGAGCGGCGCGCTTCATTTTCCCGAGATCGGAATGTGCCACTTTGAGCTCGAACGTGCACACTCGGTTTTAAGCCTCATTCACAATCATTTTGGTGCCGAATCATTAGTAAATCATTTTTATCTTTCCCTTTCACTCGCACCGACGAAATTCTCGTATCTTTTCACTCCCTTCCACTCATTGCCATGGCAAATACGTTTTTCCAACATAAAATCGATATTTACTAACCTAACTTTAAATTTATGAGTTGAATAAGCGAAGGATAATGTAGAGAAATCAAATGAAACGAAGATGTGCGCGTTCGAGCGAAAAGTGGCACATTTCCGAGCGAGGGAGGCAAATGAAGCGCGACGCGGAGCGGCGCGCTTCATTTTCCCGAGATCGGAATGTGCCACTTTGAGCTCGAACGTGCACACTCGGTTTTAAGCCTCATTCACAATCATTTTGGTGCCGAATCATTAGTAAATCATTTTTATCTTTCCCTTTCACTCGCACCGACGAAATTCTCGTATCTTTTCACTCCCTTCCACTCATTGCCATGGCAAATACGTTTTTCCAACATAAAATCGATATTTACTAACCTAACTTTAAATTTATGAGTTGAATAAGCGAAGGATAATGTAGAGAAATCAAATGAAACGAAGATGTGCGCGTTCGAGCGAAAAGTGGCACATTTCCGAGCGAGGGAGGCAAATGAAGCGCGACGCGGGCGGCGCGCTTCATTCCAGATCGGAATGTGCCACTTTGAGCTCGAACGTGCACACTCGGTTTTTAAGCCTCATTCACAATTATTTTGGTGCCGAATCATTAGTAAATCATTTTTATCTTTCTCTTTCACTCGCACCGACGAAATTCTCGTATCTTTTCGCTCCCTTCCACTCATTGCCATGGCAAATACGTTTTTCCAACATAAAATCGATATTTACTAACCTAACTTTAAATTTATGAGTTGAATAAGCGAAGGTTAAAGTAGACAAATCAAATGAAACGAAGATGTGCGCGTTTGAGCGAAAAGTGGCACATTTCCGAGCGAGCGAGCGAGATCGGAATGTGCCACTTCGAGCTCGAACGTGCACACTCGGTTATAAGCCTCATTCACAAGTAATAATTTACTTTCTTGCTTCAACTGTCGAATTTTCGTTAGCAGTGCCAATATTTTACTCTCAAAGCGCCAAAAGAAGCATAACTTCAAAAATGTGACATTACATAGGGGTGCATTTAAATTTTAGTATGACTTAGGTGGGGCATGTTAAAAAAAAGATTGGGAAACACTGATCTAGACCAAATTAAAAGATTTATTTTGTGCCCAAACATGAAAAAAATCCAAACTTATTAATCAAAAATCAGAATTTGTCTTGGCCAAAAAGATTTCGATTTAATCCAAAATAAATGCGATTCGGATGAAAGTTTTTTGCGCGGGGGAGGGGGAGCTTTTCGAGAATGAAGCGATTACGCATATAAGCGATTTATACGTCGGGGAACGACGCTCGTACAATTAGGAAAAAGGTTAGAATGGCTCTCAGGCAGGGGCAATAAAAGGGCCATAAAAAGGGGTAGAACGCTGTAGATGGAGCGCAAAGAGTTCGGTTCGCGTGTGTGCGGCAAAGATCACATAAACGATGCACTCGACGCATAATTAGAAACGAAGGAATAGGAAAAATCTTTCTAACGGGCCTCTACAGTTAATGATGTAGGCACGGAAAAGAAGATCAAAGGTGCAAAAATAAAGCGAATACCTTTGCAACTAAACCGACGCTATAAATCCGGAGCACACTTAAGGATGCTCGAGGAGGCGAGGGTGCCATTGCAGACATTTACTACAAATGCTACAAAACTCTGAATGCACGTACTTGCTTTAGCGAATTTGTAAAGTCGCCGAGTTATAAAAGATTGCTTTATATCAAACTTTTAATAGCAAAAGTCTGCACGCGGTGCCATAAAATTGTAACGAGTTCTTTCTGCGACACACTTTTTGTTTTTTTTTTTTTTTGTTCGGAAATCGTTTAAAGAGGTCGGTGCGCATTTTCCTACGACCAAAAGCGCGCTTTCTAATGAAACTCTCGCGGAAAATTGTTTCCCATAATTCGCCCACCCTTTCATTTCGAACACTTCCTCGTCAAAGCTCCGAGTTCGATTCCGACGCACTCGGCCACCGATTTGTTCTTTCCGAAAAAATTAAATTAAACGCCCGATAAAATCGTTAGCAAACAACGAACTAAGAAAAACAAAGTTGAACGACTACAAAATGTTAATTTAAAATGTGGCGAGCTTTTCGTTGGGTAAATCGCGGCACAAAAGGCTAATCCGTCCGGTCCGGTTACCTCCGTCTAGCTGGCGGTGGAAAGCGGGCAGAAATCGATAAAAAAAATACTGGAATTTGTTGCTAATTTTTTTTTGGTAATTGGTTGCGCCAAAAAACGATTTTGTTGCCTGGGAATCGCGAAAGCGCCAGCTCGACATAGAGTTAGCAAGAAAATTGGAAAATTAACAATGGTCCTATTGATAATTACGAAAAAAATGTTGCTAATTTGTTGCTGTAGAAAAAAAATTAACCTTATTATTTTTTTCGTCAATTATACATTGGGCTGGCTTGATACGTGGTTATTGTAGATAATACGCACAGATAGAATTTGTTGCTCGTATTTATAAATACAGTGAAACCTCTGTAACACGACCAGCGTCGGTTGTTGTTCAAATTGGTCTTTTATAGAAGTGGTCGTCTTAGAGAGAAAGACAAAGATAGTCAATGCAAATGTAATAATTGCAAAAGTACCAATTATTAGGGGTACTTGTGAATGAATTACGTTTAATGTCCAAAATAATAACAACGTTGTATTTAGCAATAATGACAGGATAGTTAAATATATTAAATTGTATGATTTAAGGTTATGTAATTAAAATATATGGTACAAGTAAATAATATTAAGTTTAACCAATAATAAATTTGCAATGGGTATTAATTTTTATTAATAAAATTGGGATAAATAATTTAAAGTAGTTGTTTTAATTAACAAAGTATTTATGTTGAAAATTGCATTGATAAAAGTAACAATATAAATAAATAAGTAAAACTTAAATCCAATATAACCCAAACATATACATATTTTTAACAATTAAAATAATTTTTTTAATGAATTTATTTTTGTTGTATCATTTGCTTTGATAATTTTGCAAAATTTATAAAATATAATTAATCTCTATTTTACCTATTTTTTTTCTATAAGTTTCTACAAAACGCTAATGCTAATGCTAATTTTCAACAAAAAATTGTTTGTTGTCGATTTTTGCTTTCAATTCCGCACTTTTTTTTTTAAATTTGTTATTAGCTCTACGCACACATTTAATTGAGATTTTAACCAGCAACAAATTATATCTGTGACTATTGTTGACAATAGCCGCGTTCTAAGATGGTACGGACCCAATACAATTGCACCAATCGCAAAATTCGATTGATTTTATTTTTCTATTTTGTTGCTGTTTATTTTGTACACATTTAATTAACACTTGTAGTCAGCAACAAAGTCTATCTGTGCGCATTATCTACATCAACCGCGTATTAAGCTGGCACAATCCACCCAATATGAAACCACCAAAAAAAATATATAGCCGATTTGTTTTAAGCAGCAACAAATTGGCAACAAGTTCCAATATTTATTTTATGCGATTCTCGACGGAGCCGTACCGATTCAGCGGCCTAACCGCTTAAAAACCAAAATTACTTAATTCCTCTTGGACAACAATAGAAAACTGCTTGCTTCGTCCGAATTTATTCGGTCCTTCAAATGCGGCGCCAATCGGACAATAAAAACTTTAACAATACTTCGCACGTGACAGGTGATTTATCTAACACTTTTCTTACGAGGAAGACGCCACTCTTCGTTTTTTTTCCCCAGAGGTCATTAAAGAGCGAAACGGGCCGGAACGCCTTGCTTCATAAGCGCATGAAAAAGGGAAATTAGCGTGGGGTTGAAAGGGGTTCGTTTTTTTTGGGAAAGGATGAGCTTGCAGATTTTGTGCCAACATGGATCATTGTTCTCGGCGGGCGGTCGGCAACCGTCGTACGTAAATGAAGACAAATTCAAACGTCTGTTGCTTCGCATTGTTCGAAATGTACCGCTGATTACGATTGACCAGCCGAAACAGTAAATCAGTGTGGACAATCGCTTGTCTAAACATTATTTCGTTTTATCGATACGATGACTAAGCATCGATTCTGTTATCTGATTGGATTGTCTTCAAATAAGCAACTTTTATACACCAACTTGCGACACGAATTCAATAAATGCGGGGACTCGGATTTTTTAGAGCGCACAAAGCTCACGATTCGCCTTTTAATTTTTCACTTAACGGTTTTATTGTTTCAAAATGCCTTCGCGAAGATCGTTCTCGTTTTTTCGGGCGATTTCTTTCTATATCGTAAAATCGGGGGGTTCGGGCGAATTAAGTTTTACAAAGGTCTTTGGGGCCGTCGAAAACGTCCGAAGCATAATAAACATTTCTAACTTTGGGGATTATTTCGAAGTCGCATGTCGCATAGATTTCCTTTCGATAAGGCCTTTAAATGGATTAAGTTAATGCGTGACTCCATTAATCAGTTTTCTCGAAAAGTAAATAAGGAAAGGCCGCGCAATCGAACGATCAGATTTTTTGAAATAATTGCTCGGATTATCTTAAATATTCCGATAAGAAGTGTTTGCGGCAGAATTGGTTGGAGAACTTGGAATTTGTACTGGAAAAACGAAATTATATTATGTGGACCTGTTTGGTATGTATAAGTGGTACATTTTTGCCATTTATTGAAAGGAAAATTTTGGGTGGTACTCTTAAAAATAATTAATTTAATTTTTCGATTTAATAATACGTCCAAAATAGGGAAAAATTAATAATTAATCAATGGGTAAGTTCTTTTTTTGCCGAAGAATGCTATCGTCTATCACCCTGTATATAGATGGCGCCCCTCTATAATTTTTTATAAAAGTAATAATACCGAAAAATACTTTAATTAATTTTGAAATCCTTACAAAAAATTCTACCATTAATTTGTTTACTAAGCCATGCACACATGTATTTCTTAAAATCTGGACCTAATAAGCACCCCTACCTCATGCGGGGTCCCCCAATGTTAATATTTAGTATTGTATTAATTTAGTTCAAAAAATATTAAAATTTTAGTAAAAATACCCCATTAGATAAATTGGAACAAATCAAAATTAAGTAATGTGATAAAAAATGGGAATTTTATATACAGGGTACCTCTATAATTTTTTATAAAAGCAATAAACACCGAAAAATACTTTAATTAATTCTTGAATCCTCAAAATTAAATCAGGACTCTTGTTTTTTAACCTTTCCAAAAATAGGAGAAAATTAAAAAAATATTCTATCAATAATTCGTTTACTAAGCGATGCAGACATATATTTCTGAAATGGTAGACCTAGTAAGCCATTCGTTTTTTCATGCGGGGTCCCCCAATGTTAATATTTACTATTGTATTAATTTATTTTCAAAAATATTGAAATTTTACTAGAATATCCCAATACATAAATTGCAAAAAATTAAAATTAAGTGATGCGATTAAAAATGGGAACGCTATATATATAGATGGGGTGCCTCTATAATTTTTTATAAATCCAATAAATAGTAAAAATACTTTAAATAGCTTTTTAATTTTCAAAATTAAATCAGGATCATTAGTTTCTTTAGCCATTTTAAAAATAAGAGAAAATAATAAAAAATCTATCAATAATTCGTTTACTAAGTCATCTATAAATATACAATTCATAAATTAAAAAAAAATGCATACCTATAAATTTATAATTTTATTTCCAAAAATATATCGTTAGAAAATTTGAAGATTTTTAAAAAAATATAAATATTTAAGCCCCCTTTTTAGTTATAATTTTGAAATTTTATATTTGATTATATCTCATTAGTAATTACAACTTTTATTTGAAATATTTTTTTCAATTTCCTTTACTTTAAGGAATAATATAAGTAATGTCTTTCAATCATAAGATATGACAATCTAAAAATAACGTTATAAAATCTTAAAGTTGGGGACGCCACACAAAAAAAATTAGCATTTAAATCTTGAAAATTTTTGCAGGAGCATTTAGCTGGATCCTTTAGCTTTCATTTAAAAAAAATTTAAGAATCGAGCAACAGTAGCGCGCGTTACGATTTTTTTTTGTAAGAGTTAAAAGAGATACCAATGCCCGATAGCCGACGAACCCCCAAAATGCTATGTCTTTTAAATGGCTCGTTAATTTTTGATTTTAGCCATACCTAAGTATCCAAAATTCTTAACGCTATCGATTCAAGCAAAAAAAAAGTATTGAGTCGCATTTAATAAAAATATAACTTTGTTCTGTCGTTAATTTTTAAATGACACCCCCTCATTTTTTTAATGTCAATCTAAAGCCGTTTTACTTGGGTACATTACTTATGTATTTTTAATAATTTTCATTTAATATGCGCATTACTCTTGTTTATTTAAAAAAAGGTTTTTTGTATTTTTTTTTAATTTGTTTATAAATACACAATAGATATGATTCAAATTTCAAATATTTCTAATGTAACTATAGGTAGTTACTAAATAATAAATTCGATCTGATTGGCTAATTAATTGGCGGCCATTGTAGTAAATCAAGAATGAGCCAATCACAGTGGCACATTTACAGCGGAATTTTTAAAAGTCAATTTTTGTCCCTTTTTGGATAACTTGATGTCGGATTTCGACCGTATTCGACTAAATTTATACATAACCCACAAAACATAGTTTGGCAACTGCTGTTCTAAAATGCATAATAGAACTACTCCCTCCAATCCTCAAAAATAATAATCTAAGCGAAAATGGGGGGCAATTTAATTCAAAAAAATACTTCAAAGAATTACTTCTTTGGCGTAACTGATTTAAATATAAATAAATTTAATAAATACGAGGATGTGCGCGTTCGAGCGAAAAGTGGCACATTTTCGAGCGAGGGAGGCAAATGAAGCGCGACGCGGAGCGGCGCGCTTCATTTTCCCGAGATCGGAAATGTGCCACTTTGAGCTCGAATGCGCACACTCGGTTTTAAGCTCGATTACCAAACGTCCCGTTTAAACAAAAAAAAATTGGTACACCGAAGGTTAATAGTTTTTTATTTGGTCTAAAAAAAATTAATTAATGGGACGACAAAGAGAAACGTTTCGATATAAACGAAACATTACCATCATTCTATTTAACTTGTAAATCTTAAAACATCAAAATGCACCCCTATTATTTAACCAACCACAAAATTAGAAAAAAATAAAAAATTCATCAATCAGCAAATCTTCAACTAAAGACCCTTTCGGAGCTACCAAAGCACCTTCTGCCCCCGTGAACTCCCCCAAAGCCAAATCCACCCTAGCCCCACCAAAATATAATTCTTTGCAAGAAAAAAAAAACCGCCAACTTGATTAAAACAGAAGAGAACTGATAAAAATTTTCGATTTTGATTGCAGGGCGACTTTAAAGTCAGGCTGGGAGCGACATCCGGACCCGTCCCGACTCCGGGCGGGTTTTCTCCAGTCCTAACAGCGGCGAAGACGCTTTCGCTCCGGGAGACATCTTGCGCGGAGGCCTTGTGGAAGATGCCACACAAAGGTGAGGATCAGGAAGACTTGCCCGAGCCGCCAACTCGCGCCAAATAAATTACGTCCGAGCATGGGAGCGGCTCACTTGACTCCCTCGCCCAATCTCGCACCCCTTCGATGCGTACACGTTGTGGTCTTTAATCAAGCGGCAATTAACTCGAGTTTTTTATTATTCTCCCTCAGAAATAATGATCGAGTTAATATACGGACCGCGTCGTCATAATTGAGGACGAGCCGCGCGCGTATGCGGTCTCGAAAACCCTCGAAATAGGGGTCGCTTTAATTATTATATACTTTTTGATTGGCGACGAGAGCGAACTTCGGTTTGTCGAGATTTAAACGAGAAAGGGACTTAAAATAATCCTCGAAAATTCTATAGGAAACGCAAGTGGGTTAAATAAAATAAGAAAGAAGATTTATTCGCGTAGGTGTTGAGCAGAAAAGTGCAAAATCTGAGGGTTTGCGACAATCGCGTTACACAGTGGCTGACTCCAATATGCGTTCCGCACCTGCCATAGTCCTCACGAATTTATTGTTCACATCGCCTGTATTCAATTTACACACACACGCACGCACGCACACGGAACCAAAAATCTTCACGCTTGCTTAGGATTTCTTATAAATTTTTTCCTCGAAAAAAAAATCATCCCCCGAAGAACCGCAAGCAGATTATTTTCGCGAGAGCGAAAGTGGGGCGCCGAGGTGCGTCGAAATATTAATTAAACAAAGAAAAGTCGTTTTCGGCGTTTGTTGGGAAGCTCGCAATTCCTTTTGCCGAAAACCGTAATTTGAAACAAATCACAAGAATTTTCCTTGTAATTCAGCATTAATCTGTACTCGGCGTATTCAAAGCAAAGGAAGGTTCTGCTCCAGTAAGCATAAAATAGAACACAGATTAAATCCTATCTCGCACAGCACTCACGCACTTCTGTGACGCGGGGGGAAACTCCTAAACTGCCTTCGTATTATTAAATCTTCCACGATAATTTTTCGCGCACCTTTTTTTTTGTCGCATTTTTGGCTGCCGACGCTCGGGAACGGCGAATAGGGCGAAACGGCCAGTGAATGACCGATTTGTTGTGTTGTTGAAATGCAATACCATTTTTTTTATGAATTAATAAAAATATTATCGCAATTGGATCAAAAACTTAGTAAAATAACTATAGAGAGCGAAGTGTTCAGTAAATGAACTTATTGTCTAAATATTGAGCGCGCTATAGCCCATTGAATGACTGATTAATTAAAACGAGCACTTCATTAAAAAGAAAACATACAACAATGGACAATTAACAATAAATTAATTTTTGAAATTGCTATAAACATTATATCTTGTAACGGTCATTCACTGGTATTAATTATTAAAACTATTATCGCTATGGGGTCAAAAACTAATTATAAACTAACTATAAAGGGCGAAGGGTTCAGTAAATGAACTTATTGTCTAAATATCCACCGCGCTATAGCCCACTGAATGAGTGATTAATTAACACGAGCAATTCATTAAAAAGAAAACATACAACATTGCACAATTAACAATAAATTAATTTTTGAAATTGTTATAAACATTATATCTTGTAACGGTCATTCACTGGTATTAATTATTAAAACTATTATAGCAATTGGGGCAAAAACTAACTATAAACTAACTATAAAGGCCGAAGAGTTTAGTAAATAAACTTATTGTCTAAATATTGACCGCGCAATAGCCCATTGAATGACTGATTAATTAAAACCAACAATTCATTAAAAAGAAAACATACAACATTGCATAAATAACAATAAATTAATTTTTGTAATTGAAATAAACACTATATCTCGTAACGGTCATTCACTGGTATTAATTATTAAAACTATTATCGCAATTAGGTCAAAAAATAACTATAAAAGGCGAAGAGTTCAGTAAATGATCTTATTGCCTAAATATTGACCGCGCTATAGCCCATTGAATGACTGATTAATTGAAACAAACAGCTAATTAAAAGAAAACATACAACATTGCATAAATAACAATAAATTAATTTTTGTAATTGTTATAAACATTATATCTCGTAACGGTCATTCACTGGTATTAATTATTAAAACTATTATCGCAATTGGGTCAAAAACTAACTATAAAGGACGAAGAGTTCAGTAAATGATCTTATTGCCTAAATATTGACCGCGCTATAGCCCATTGAATGACTGATTAATTGAAACAAACAACTAATTAAAAGAAAACATACAACATTGCATAAATAACAATAAATTAATTTTTGTAATTGTTATAAACATTATATCTCGTAACGGTCATTCACTGGTATTAATTATTAAAACTATTATCGCAATTGGGTCAAAAACTAACTATAAAGGGCGAAGAGTTCAGTAAATGAACTTATTGTCTAAATATTGACCGCGCTATAGCCCATTGAATGACTGATTAATTGAAACAAACAATTAATTAAAAGAAAACATACAACATTGCATAAATAACAATAAATTAATTTTTGTAATTGTTATAAACATTATATCTCGTAACGGTCATTCACTGGTATTAATTATTAAAACTATTATCGCAATTGGGTCAAAAACTAACTATAAACTAACTATATAGGGCGAAGAGTTCAGTAAATAAACTTATTGTCTAAATATTGACCGCGCTATAACCCATTGAATGACTAATTAATTAAAACGAGCAATTCATTTCACAAAAAACATACAACATTGCATAAATAACAATAAATTAATTTTTGTAATTGTTATAAACACTATATCGCGTAACGGTCATTCACTGGTCAAAGACTGGGCGCTATACCCTACTGATTTTGATCGAAGTTCACGCAGCGATTTTGTTTTCGCCAATAAAAAAAAACTAAACCCAAGTTTGAAAGGGACTAAGCCCGAAAGCTTTCACGAAAATTTCGCAAAGTCGTCGCGAAAATTCGGGCACGTAGTTTATAATTCGACTTATGAAGATGTATGTTAAAAGACGTCTTCGCAGTTAGAGTCGCGGTCGCTTCCGCAATTCCCTCTAGGAATGGGTAATTCGCGGCGCCCGAAGCCCCATCTATCTCCCTTAAACGCCGAAGAATGGCCTGTTCGCGTCTCAGTTCCTCCTGTGTACGTGTTCCCGAATTCGAACCCGGAAAATGGCGTCTCTTTGTTGACTCGGTAACCCGTGAGTTCGCGACACTCGCGTTCAAATTGCATTAGCCTTAACATTACATGGCGAATTGAGGACGTACCGAGACGTGAAAGCAGGCCGTGAGGGGGCTCTTTAAATCCGCAAGACGGTGTGACAACGTCGCGAACTCGACCAGACATAAATTAATCGAGAAATGGAAATGAGCGAAAAGTAATTCCCGACGAGTAGACTCGCAATTTTCTACTTTGCGCGATTTCTTCTTCTTCGCCGACTTTTTTCTTCCGGCGAGCTTTTCTTCGTCTGCATTCCTAGCCCACGCCGGCTTCTTCAAAAAAACATGAGCCGTCCGACCGAACGCCGGTGCTATCTCTTAATTATCATCGGATTTAATTAATCGAGCAACTCTTTCTATGTTGGTTTGGTGTCGATTGAAAAAAGAGTCGCGGAAGGATCGGGAGAAGGTGAAAGGACTCTGCGAGCGATCGTTCTAATGCCGTATTAGAGATAAGTTCCCAAAAAATTCGTCAAGACTTGTTTGTTCAAAATGAACGACTTTTGAGATTTTTAATTAAATAAAGTTGTATTTGGAAACTTTCGATTACAGTCCAACTTCGATAAGCCGAATTTTTTGAGTAGGATTGAAAACTGTTTTTTGGCTAAAATTCTGATTTCAATGTTTGTATTCACAAATTTTTTGATTTTATAATTAAGCACAATGGTTCATTTAAAGTGCGTAAAACTTCAACCCTTAATTACTCAAAAAATTAACATTGCGCTGTATGGATTTTGCACCTATCTTATAGGAAAAAGACTCAAGATTCCGAATCCGGGTCATTTTTAATGATCGGATCAAAAATGAGGGCGCTACGATCGATTTTGTCAGTCGAAATGTATTTTTTTCGATTTATTTTGTTCTCTCGAAAAAGTTGGGGGTTAAAGAAGGAGCAGGGAAGAATGGTTCCGGCTATGTCAGTTTGGGGCCCATAAAACGTTCCATAGAAATTTAAAGCAAATCCATAACCAAAAATTTTCGATAAATATAATAAATCAAAAAAATACCCCCTCGATTCACAAAAACAATCGTAGCGCTCTCATTTTCGATGCAATCTTTAAAAACAAGACGGATTCGGAATCCTGACACTTTTCTACATAAGATACATGTATAATAAGTAGGGGCGCAATGTTAATTTTTCGGGTAATTAAAAATTGCAATTTTAGGACCACTTTTTTGCCCAATTTTGAACTTTAAAAAAATTGTATCGCCGTTATTTACGGACCAATATTTAAAAATGATACTGATTCGGATTTGGCAGCCATTTTGCCTTCGGATAGGCCTAAGAAACCATAGGCGTGCTATTCCATAGCTTTGGGAAAACGCTTCGAAAAAAAAAATCGATGGGTTTTAGTCCATGTTATTTTAGAAAAAATGAAAAAAATAGAATTGCTTTATATTGCAAGGGGACGTTTCTACGTACCCCTAGTAATTATAACCGGTGTCATTTCTCCGCGCTTCCCCTCTTAAATAAAAAATTTCGACAAAACTAAATAAATAAAAAAACAAAAAAATTCGGGAAACTGCCTTGGTGTGTAATTACGGTCCTGAGATTTTTATATGTTGTTAATAGGCCTTTGCTTTATTAGTAAAAAATCTGCGTCGCCGCACCTTTGTCGAAAATAAGTTAAATTAATTATTCGCCAAACGTCGATCACGTAAATATAACGAGTTTAGTTTTGAAAAATTCGGGAAACTGCCTTGGTGTGTAATTACGGTCCTGAGATTTTTATATGTTGTTAATAGGCCTTTGCTTTATTAGTAAAAAAAATTTCGATAAAACTAAATAAATCAAAAAAATTCTCTTATTAAATAAAAAATTACTTGTAAATAATTAAATATAGCTGTTTTAATCTCAAAATTTAATAAATTATTTTGTGATTTTGCAATTCACGACTTCAGTTAGGGTAAACCGCCTAGTTTGTGACCCCCACACCTACCGGTAAATGACCGTTGCGAGAAAAAATGTTTATAACAATTAAATTAATTAATATGTTTATTTATGTAATCTGGTATGTCTTCTTTTTTATTTTATTGAAAGAAATAAAAGTAATAAAGAAGTGTATGGCTAAAGTAACTTAATTTATATTGCAGTTTTTAATAAGCCAATTAATTAATCAGTCATTGGACCATACCACAGTCACTACTTAGACGAAAAGGTCATTTACTGGACCTTATTTCGAAACCAAAATACTTTAAACTATATAAATTAAATTGGGAGCTTTTGGATTAATCAAAGAACGGTGTAATTTTGGAAAATCCACAATTCGTTGATTTTTTCTTTACAAAACCACATGTTCTTCAAGACCCAAAGAAAGTACATCGTACTACTAAAACAAACAATTCCGAACAGAACCGAATCCGAATTAAAATCCTTCGAAATTCTAAATTTGGATTATTTTCGGGAAAAAAATGATATCTTCGGGCGATGAAGCGCAAGCGAGAGATTATAGTGTATAAAATTAAGTACCTTTCTATAGATCTGCAGATTTGGAAAGTGGTTTATACACAAGAGGATCTGGAAGTAGATAAAAGGGGTTTAAGTGCGTTATAATCCGACGGCTACATTAGTGAATAGCGCAGAGGTAGTCATGTTTACTGTTCAGTTAGGGGAGGCCGGATTTGGAAGTTGGAAAGTTCTCCCCGAACTATAAGTTAAATTTCATGGCTTTCGTCCAAGTTAATTACCAAATACTAGGCGCGAAGATGGTTGAACTTGAAACGCGAAACTTCGGGCCCAAGTCGACGGGCGCGCGTTACGCGACGCCCAGAATCTCCAAAAATGTTAAAAGCAGTTTCATTTACAGAGGAAGACCTAATGCATCACGCATCGATGGGCCAAAGCACGATATTCACCCATACGGCCGGTCATAGTGGCATTAATCAATTGGGGGGAGTGTACGTGAACGGACGCCCGCTGCCCGACTCGACCCGCCAAAAAATCGTCGAGTTGGCCCATTCCGGCGCACGCCCCTGCGACATCTCGAGGATCTTGCAGGTGTCGAACGGATGCGTTTCCAAAATTTTGGGAAGGTAAGCATTTTGAGAAGACCTGCTACGTCAAACTGATTTAATTAAAGATGTTTTCCAAGGTATTATGAGACGGGTTCTATAAAACCTAGAGCTATAGGGGGCTCCAAGCCGAGGGTCGCCACCGCACCTGTCGTCGCTAAAATCGCCGAATATAAAAGAGAGTGCCCTTCTATTTTTGCATGGGAGATACGAGACCGACTCCTGTCCGAAGGTGTGTGTAATAACGACAATATTCCAAGCGTAAGTTCATTTTCAATTTTTCCATATCTCTCCAAAGTACAGTAAAACCTCAATTGACGGGACCTCGGTTGTACGGATTCGCGATTATTCGGATTGTCAACCGCTTTCGGGCTCGTTGCCGAAATTAAACCTCGGTATTTTTTTTGCTTTTTTGATTTTAAGATAATGTGCGTTTTTTGTAAACATATACTTAAAAAATTTGACCAATTTTTTCCTGTTAAAACCAGACGTTTTGTAATCGAGCTTAAAACCGAGTGTGCACATTCGAGCTCAAAGTGGCACATTCCGATCTCGGGAAAATAAAGCGCGCCGCTCCGCGTCGCGCTTCATTTGCCTCCCTCGCTCGGAAATGTGCCACTTTTCGCTCGAATGCGCCCATCCTCGTATTTATTACATTTGTCTAATTTATTCTGCGCTTCTTCAAATCAAAAAATTTAATTTAATTTACTAAATATTGATTTTATATTCGAAAAACGTATTTACCCTAGCAACGAGTGGAAGGGAGCGAAAAGATACGACAATAGCGTCAATACAAGTGAGAGGGAACGATTAAAATTATTTAACTGTTTTTTTCAATTTATTGACCTAAATAACTGTAAATCGTGCTTAAAACCGAGTGTGCACATTCGAGCTTAAAGTGGCACATTCCGATCTCGGGAAAATAAGCGCGCCGCTCCGCGTCGCGCTTCATTTGCCTCCCTCGCTCGGAAATGTGCCACTTTTCGCTCGAATGCGCCCATCCTCGTATTTATTACATTTGTCTAATTTATTCTGCGCTTCTTCAAATCAAAAAATTTAATTTAATTTACTAAATATTGATTTTATATTCGAAAAACGTATTTACCCTAGCAACGAGTGGAAGGGAGCGAAAAGATACGACAATAGCGTCAATACAAGTGAGAGGGAACGATTAAAATTATTTAACTGATTTTTTTTCAATTGATTGACCTAAATAACTGTAAATCGTGCTTAAAACCGAGTGTGCACATTCGAGCTCAAAGTGGCACATTCCGATCTCGGGAAAATGAAGCGCGCCGCTCCGCGTCGCGCTTCATTTGCCTCCCTCGCTCGGAAATGTGCCACTTTTCGCTCGAATGCGCACATCCTCGTATTTATCGGATTTGCCTATATTCTTATTTTATTCTTCAATTCAAAAAATTAAAAGTCGAGTAAATTAGATTTATTTTTTGTTTGAAAAAGCTTAGATATTTTTTTTCTTTCGGTAAGTTATCGTGGTGCTCTTCCGCACGCCTAATTGTAGGGAGCTTGATAAAAATATTTTCAGGTGTACTTTGGAATGTTTACTAATTCGCATTTTTGATTAATTAAAATTGTATATGAGTTAAATTTTCTGAACGTGGGCCACTAAAAATCATCTAGTCGATTTGTATATCATCTTTTGCACATTGCAGAAGGTTTATATGTCAAAATTAATGTCTCCAAATATTTTTGGGTAATTTTCATTTTTGTAAAAATTATAAACAAATTAGTTTTAAGGCACATTTTGTATACACTGTTGTAATTAGACTTCATTTATGGATTAATTCAATTGTTAAATATAAAAAAATATTTATATATTACATAGGGGGTGCATCAAAATTTTAGAATTACTTGGGTGGGGAAGGGGAGAGGGGCACCTTTGAACACTTTTTACTAATTTATTCATTGCTCTTAATGTAATAAACGAAAAAATATGTTTTATGTCTTAATCAATACATTGATCACTCTACTTCGTAATACACCTTGATTAATTTAAAAAAAGCCTTAATCAAAGCTATATTATTAATTTAAAAATAGGTCAGTTTGTTCAAAGGTGCCCCCCTTAGGGGGCACCTTTGAACAGGCCTGTGGCAGGTTTGAACAATATATAAAACCATTACATAAATTATTATTATTTCACTCATAAATTATATTATTGCTCTTATTTTTCAAAGTTAAATCTTCCATTTATTAGTTTA
The DNA here is from genome assembly GCA_036325965.1 of Sinopyrophorus schimmeli. Lineage (NCBI taxonomy): Eukaryota > Metazoa > Arthropoda > Insecta > Coleoptera > Elateridae > Sinopyrophorus > Sinopyrophorus schimmeli. The sequence continues at coordinate 722,840 of JARFIZ010000329.1, read as the reverse complement.
ATTAAAATTTATAAAATCTTTGAAATAATGATAAATTAACAAAGTTACTATATAAGTATTAAATCTTTAACATTAATAACTTTACTCAAATATAATTAAATAAATCTAGCTCACGAGACTTATTTTATAACGATGAACGTTAGACTTAGTTTTTTCTTAGGTACAGTCAAACCAAGAAGTAATCAACACCCTATAAACAGACCTACACTAAACGTACTATTCCAGGAGACAAAATCTGGCGCTGCATGATTAAAAAACAATTCATTGGCACTGCTTGACCGCTTTTTTATAATTTCTAACCATGATTGACCTTAAAATTTAAAAAAATTACTTAATAACCACGTAATAAAGATCGCATATTTTTTTTAGAAACAATTTAAAAGTTAGAAAAATTTATAAGAATTAAAATTAATTCGGTTTATAAGTATTCAAACGTGCCCCGCGTTTCTTGTTCAAAGCTGCCCCAATAACATATTTGAGATAATTAATTTATTTAAACTAATTAATAATCAATAACAATGAAATTTTTTATTGTAATTAGATGGTGAAAGATATAAAGATTAGATGACCCTTCATGTATTAATAAATTGGGGGGCGCATTAAAATTTTAGAATGACTTGGGTGGGGTATGTTAAAAAAGAAGTCGGGAAATAAAAGTCAAAATTCGGAAAAAGTTAGAAGTATTGTTTTTTTCATGTACGACAAATTTCCATCTAGTCTAGTTTAAAAGTACTAAATTAGAAATGTGGTTTTTGGTAAAAATACCCTACTGTAATTTTTAATATAATTTAATATAATTTTTTTAAATATATTTATTAGGGTGGCGCTTATTTGGGTATATTCGAATTGTTTTTCACGATAGTCCTAAATCGGTTCCAAATCCACAAAAAAAAACTTCAGGCCAAAGGAGTTGTCCCAGTTTGAAATAATTTTCTTTGATCTTATTGAAATTTGAATCGTCAAATGAGGACTAAATATCATGATGAATAACACAAAAAAATTGTTTATTGATTAAAAGGGAAATGAGCAAGAGCATATCGAATTAAAAATGAAAAGTTATCATAACTTTTTCAGTAACAGAGATAATTGAAAATTTTTTTCAAATTGCTGTTTATAATTAACGAAAGCATCTAAAAAATTATATTAAATTTTTTAAACAAGAGTTTTACACACAGAAACAAAAAACTTCATTTCAAATATTGATTTGAAAATTTGATAACGTTATACTAGAGTAACCATTAATTTTATTGACACAATTGATAGACATTTAAATTCTTAAATTAATAAAATTTTAAAAGCTTTGGTTACCCGAGCATAATACGTCGATTTTCAAAATTGAATTTTTTCTTAACTTAAAAATGTCTTATTTGAGTTTGAAAAAATGTTGCCGTTGCCAAATAAATCTTAATAAAGTTAATAAAAACTGTTTAAGAAAAGCGAACACTGAAGATTTGTTGAACAAATTGCAAAATGTGAGAATTGATATACTTTTTGTTTTTCAAACTTATTAATTTTTTTCCCTCAAATTATGTTTAAGAATAAATAAGTAAAAATTAACTAGAACTTTGATTTTGACCTCGAATAACTTTTGAACCAGCGAAGTTAGCGAAAAATCACAAGAGACCTTTTATGTAAAATGTTAAATTTGCTATAAGGCTTATTATTTGCGATATGATCCGTTCATTAGTTCATGAGGTAAAAAATTCCAAAGTAATAATAGAACTTTTGTAATGGTATTTCTATTTAAAACTTTGGCTATCGGGGGGCGCCGGGTTAATATTAAAATTAAAAGCTAACTATTGGTGTGAATTTTTTTTATAGATTTGGAAACGATTTAGGACTATCGTGAAAAAAAATTCGAACATACCCGAAATAAGGGCCACCCTAATGTTTATAAATGTACAAAATGATTCAAATTTTAAATATTCCTAATGTAACTATAGTTACGAAATAATGAATTCTATCTGATTGGCTAATTAATTGGCGGCCATTGTAGCGAATCAAGAATGAGCCAATCACAGTGGCACATTTACAGCGGGATTTTTCAAAGTCAATTTTTGTGCTTTTTTGGATAACTTGATGTCGGATTTCGACCGTATTCGACTGTATTTATACATAACCCACGAAACATAGTTTGGAAACTGCTGTTCTAAACTACATAATAGAACTACTCCCTCCAATTCTCAAAAATAAAAATCTAAGCGAAAATGGGGGGCAATTTAATTGAAAAAAATTCTTCAAAGAAATACTTCTTTGACGTAACGCATTTAAATATAAATAAATTTAATAAATACGAAGATGTGCGCATTCGAGCGAAAAGTGGCACATTTCCGAGCGAGGGAGGCAAATGAAGCGCGACGCGGAGCGGCGCGCTTCATTTTCCCGAGATCGGAATGTGCCACTTTGAGCTCGAATGTGCACACTCGATTTTAAGCATGATTCACAATGATCAATTTACTTTAAAGAAATTCAAGCAGTTCTAAAACCCTAGTTGCGCTCTCAAAATGTCTCCTTTGGGCTTCGCTCTTTTTTTCATAATTTTTTACTTTTTTCATTGCGAAATTGCCGCAAAATTAATTTGTATTTAATTAACAGAAAGTATGGTCACATTATATATAGCTAAAATTCGTTTTTTTTTCTATCCATTCAATTAACCGAATTTTTGATTATCCGAACGAGCTGAAAAAACAATCAGTCCGGATAACCGAGTTTCCACTGTAGCGATTAGATTTTTCCCTCCAATCCGATCCGCTTTGACTGAAAGCAGCTCTCGGGGCAAAAGTCGCCATTTATTTCGGGGCTCGAGCCGGATTTGTATGCACGCAAACAAGTAAATAGCTTAGAAGTAAAAGTAAACAGTCGTAAACATCGCTATTAACTATCTATGAGATTTACCTCGTTTCGTTCCTGCGGGCTCCGTGTTTGTACAACATGGAGCACATGTCAACGCTGTGCAAACTTTATTAGCGACAAGATCTCTGCTCTGTTTACCGTAAAGCGGGCGGAGGGGGATGCTAGCGCTCAGGTAAAGCAGGCACTCAGAAAATTTCCTTTTCATCGATGCGATACGGGGCCGGTCGGCGGGCACTCCGTAAGCATCCATTGTACTCGCAACAATCGCTCCCAATGCCCAAAAGCCAAAAAGGGCCCGCGGACGCAGAGGACCCGATCCGTCCGAACGCCACCTGGTCCGCAACTTCGCCGTCGCCTATTACCATGAAAACAAAGGCCCCCCCCGTCCAATGCGAGTCTTCAGCGTCCGCCATTTTCAACCCCTCTGTCCAAAAAGCTCATCCCTCTTTTTAATCTGTATAAGGCGCACGCTGTTAGACCGCTTTCACGCATTGCGTACCGCAGTATCGATGAGATGTGCAGGCATGCGCATTATTATTCGAATTTTCAGATTTATATCGGTTTTAATTGATTATGGTTTACCCATTCCGACCAGGAAGCGCTTCGTCCACCCCCACCCCCCCGCCCGAACCGCTTTTTTTCGCGAATTTTGAAGGATCGCTCTTCGAGGAGGCTTTCGCCGAAAGCTCTGCTTCGTTAAGCTCGCGTTCGAGCTAAACAATCGCGTTTTAATGACGTTCTCTCGTTCTTCCTCATAGTTCACGTCACACGATTGGACAATTTCTAACAGCTGGTTAGATTGTGCGAATCGTTGTAGAATTAACGAGACAATGAACAACGTAACGCGATTAGATTACTGATTTCGTTACGCTTATTACCTGCGCGAACAGGTACCGACCATCTCATCGATCGACATTTTCGCACTTCTTCAGCCGAGTGCCATCCGTCCCAATTCGAAAGGACCGTTCGTACCGACAATTTTCGTCTTCAAATTGGATTGGGTTGCGATGAAAAAAAAAGACGAAGGAATGTCCGAAGTGGTTTTGGGTCATGGCCCATGATGGTCATGTATCAGCAGTTGTTGTGCACCGAAGGGCCTAATGCGTAACGAAACAGTAACGGAATTGGAGGGCAGTTTCGTCAGTGACATAAATAGCTTAGGGGGTGAGAGCAGCCATGATAGGTCAAACAATTCGGGTGCAATCGAACGTGAAGAGGAAACGCCAGCGTAAGGAGGAAAACGTCTGTAAATGGGACCGTTTTCATCGTCGAGAGAGCAGACGTTTCACAATCGAACGCTTTAACATGATCTTCATTGGATATTTGTCGACAAAACTGATAAAACTGTTTATTCTTCGTTCGGTTCGCTTTTTTGCGCGCCTCCTCCGCCTCCTTCTCCTTCTTCGTCGTCCTCCTCGCGCGTTATTAAGGAATAAAGTTAATAAGTTTACGAATCGATTTCGACGTGCATGAATTTATTGCTCTCGGGGGGTGGGCGGAGGAGAAGGGAACGGTCGGCCCGAAAAAAAATAATCTTTTGGGAACGGGAGAAATTGCCAATACGGCGAATTGTGGGGGCGCATCTTTCAGCCGGCAGGTCGTCCACCATTTTCTGTAATCTCTGTCTATTTTTATAATCCCCTCGGTTGCGTTTCTGCACACCTCCCTTGCTAGCGGTTTCCCTGGCAACTACACCCCTCACATACCGACAGATACCGCGAATCTGAGCCCTTTTTGTTCATCCTAAAAACTCGATTCTGCTTATGTATTTTCGTTGCGAATTTTGCACAATAACGCGTTTAGGGAGTATTTTCAATAAGACGCGAAATAAGTTGCCCGAATTGGTTGTTGTTATCGAATACGCGTTTTATGGTTTGCGCAAAAATTGGGTGTGTGAGCACAAATGGTTTGTTAATCGAAAATTTTGGATGGGGGCTGAAAAAAGCATTTAAATTTCTAAATTAGAACCGAAGAAAAGATTAAGGTAAATAACATTTTTTGGTCGCAAGTTGTTTATCACTCAAAAATTTGTTGTTCGATTAAAAAGGTTTTAAACAATTAAAAATAATTGAATTTCGGCAAATGGGCGTTTGGGCGATGATTTTTGTAAATTAATTTTCGATTTTCTAAACCACTCAAAATCGGAGTTAAAAAGCTTCAATTTATAAAGCTATTTTGTTATTTGTAATAAATTCATTTTGAAACGAGGCCAAAAACAAATAATTAAATGTATTTGAATTGCTAAAATTTCGTCGGAATTATTTATTTTAATTAGCACTATACGTAAATTTAATAATAAATAACAATTGGTGGCCACGGACCTTCTCATTTTCAAAAATCGGTGGTGCCGTTAAAATGCCATTTCAAAATATCAAAAAAGAACAAAATTTTATCTGATAGATGTTTCGTCGATTTAGAAAAATAACAATTTTGAATTTTAGACAAACACATTAAAAAATCAAATCGTTAATTTGGCTGTGTTGCCAATAAATCATTTCGAAATTTGATCAAAATACGAATCATTTAATATTTTAGTTTTATTGCCTCTATTCATTATGCGAAAATGTATTTTTCAATTAGAACAACAAAATGAATTTTAAATAAATAACATTTTCTGGCCACGGACTGTTTATCGCTCAAACACCAATAGTCCAATTAAAATGGGGTGGTAAAAAATCGATTTTGAATTTTATACGAACGCACTAAATTCACATCCAAAAACTCAGATTATTAATTTGTCTATTTTTGGCATTAAATTATTGCCAAAAACAAAAACAAATATTAATTAAAATAAATATTAATTAAATTTCTAATTTTTTACTTTTATTATCGCTATTGGTTATGTAGAAATTAATGTTTTAATTGGAACAAAATAATTTTATAATAAACAACAATATTTGGCCACAGATTGATTTGCAACATTATACAGGCTGTCGAACGAATAAGTACTGAAACTTCACCCGCTTATAAATGTCCCCCAACTGAACAAAAACATACCCCCAAGTCACGTGGACCATTTTTCAGTCATTATATAGTAAATTTCAATTTAAATCAAGTTTGTTATAACGTTGCCATTAAAGCCATGTGCAGAAATTTTTTTTAATCAAAAAAACCACAAAATTGCACAACAAATATAAATTGAAATTGGGGAAAAAGGCTTGGCAACAATGCCTCAAAAATGAGACGCGAAATAAAGTTGTTTATCTTAATCACTTCACGGGTAACATGATAACAAAATTCTGACGCAAATTAAAATGCATTTGTCTCGAAAATTATTAGATTTAAGACGTATCGCTTAGCAACGTTTTTTGTTTAGATTCTTGTGGGGTACCGCCCACTCAAATCTCGGCACCTATGTGCCCAACACCCTGTATATAGAAAAATAAAAACGAAATCAACGTGGCAGCGTTACGAAATAGGAAATATCCGAATCGATTTACGTGCCTCTCTCGTTATATAAAATCGAAAAGAAACGGTTTCGTATTTTGTGGTTAAAATATAAAATATCTGCCAAGAGCAAACAACAACAGAATTTGATAGTCATCTGACGACAGCCCCAGCAACCCATATCAATTTAACTTTGAAGTGTTCATGACATACGCACACAGTGGTCAGGGAAGGCTGAAAGGCGATACAACCAGAAAAACATTTACCTATCCGATACAGAAGACGCCAAAACGTTTTTTCGCGTCGCAAAAAAAGGGCGCCGGGCCCGATCAAGGCGCTATTGTCTCCGGGGCGGCCGCGGTCGCCCTTCCGACATTTGCGCGCGCGGTCCGCCCGAAGGGAAATCACCGCGGTTTCAACGAATTGAACAATTTAATTCGGCGAAATTCAATTACATTTCACGATAAATTTCTTTCGAGTTCGTTTTGAAATTCCCGTTATTACGGTCCCCGCCCGGCCCCCCAATACCGGGACTATTTCACATATGACCGCTCCCGAATTGTACAACACGCTTAGCTGATCTCATTCAAAAATTTCGCCTCTCGTGCCCCTTTTTTACACAACTTCCCCCAGTTTTTATGAATAATGCTTCGCCACCGCACCGCCGCCTCGAAGTCCCCCCCCCCCGGTCCCTCTCTCTCTCGCTCGCTCGCGCGCGCTGGCTCGTTCCCGAAAATAAAACGACGCCGACGTAACTCGACGTTTAAAACGCCGAACAATAGCTCCTATTTTATTTTTGCAAATCCATCTGATATCACTTTCTAAATCTAGTGTGTGTCAAAAGCAGGGCTAACTTGATGACATGTGGCTTTACAATACACCGCATTCTGTACGTATCTACATTTACACTAATTTAATTGATATTCCCTTTTGTTGATAACGTTGCGACCCTCGATTTTCAAAAAGAAGCGGCGGCTAATTTTTGAAGTCGTACTTCTTTTGGAGCGCGAAATTTTAGCACGGCTAACGAAAATTCGTGAGTTGAAGTTGGCCGTCTAAGAAAGTAAATTGATTATTGTGATTATTATTGTGATTATTGTGGCACATTTCCGATCTCGAAAAAATTTGAAGTTATACTTCTTTTGGCGCCGTTGGGGGTTAAATTTTAGCAGGCAACGGAAGTTGTGCGCGCACAGCTAACGAAAATTCGACAGCACGAAGTTAGCCGTCTAAGAAAGTCAATTAATTATTGTGAATCGTGCTTAAAACCGAGTGCGCACATTCGAGCTCAAAGTGGCACTTTTCCGATCTCGGGAAAATGAAGCGCGCCGCTCCGCGTCGCGCTTCATTTGCCTCCCTCGCTCGGAAATGTGCCACTTTTCGCTCGAACGCGCGCATCCTCGTATTTATTGAATTTATTTCTATTAATTTGTACACGTGGTTATATTTGATTTAGTTATGCCAAAGAAGTATAACTTCTAACGCGCGTACAAAAGAAATTATCTCAATTTTTGATTAATTAACAGAAAACGCAAGTAAGAAATTGTTTTTAACTACAAATTTTTAAGTTCGATTTCAATTTAATTTTTAATAATAAATAAACAATGAATTTTAAGCTGAGAGATTACCAAAAAAACAATTATTATAATTTATAAGCGCGTGCAAAGATTAAAAATTTAATTTATGATTTAGAAGTTTGTTATTTTGTTCTTTGTTGTTAAAGTTACACGTAAAACGCACAATTTTCAATATTTTAATTTGTTGAAAAGCGTTGATTTTTTCAAAATAAATTTTGTTCTGATAATAAATTACACAATATAGATTTTCCAAACAAATTACAGTTTTATGTGAGAAATTGTTTATAACTAAATATTGCAAAGTCTTCTTTTAATTTGGTTTTCGTACAATCAATAAACAATTAAAATTAAATCAATTCTTGTCCCAGCAATTATTAAAAAAAATATTTTAACGAATTACGCGTACGAATAAAATACAATATTATAATTTATAATTCGGAAATTTGCCTTTTTCTTATTTTCGCGCTTCATTTGCCTCCCTCGCTCGGAAATGTGCCACTTTTCGCTCGGACGCGCGCATCCTCGCATTTATTGAATTTATTTCTATTAATTTTCACGCGTGGTTATATCTAACTTAGTTAGGCCAAAGAAGTACAACTTCTACCGTGCGTACAAAAAAAATTACCCCAGTTTTCGATTAATGAAGAGAAAACGCAGATTGCAGCAAGGAATTGTTTATAACCACTAATTTTTAAACTCGATTGCAATGAAATTTTTAACAATCAATAAACAACTAAATTTAAGCTCAAAAAAAAACAATTATTGTAATTTATAAGCGCGTGCAAAAGATCAAAAATGTAATTTAGAATGCAGAAGCCTGTTTCTTTGTTCTTTCACGTATTACGCCAAAGAAGTATAACTTTTCGCACATATTCGTATTTATTCGTATTAATTTTTACATTTGGGCACGATTAACGCCAAAAAAGTAAGTGGCTTCGCCAGTTTGCCGGCCTCTTTCTGTAGTCGACCACGAACTGCTCTATTTTATAATAATTTAAAATTTGCGCCAAGTATGAGATGCTGATGCGCTTATAAATCATTCATTACACCTTAAAAAACAAATTATTAATGCTTTTTCTCTGTACGTTCACGTTTGTCTTCAAATTCTTTGACAAAAGTGAGTTTTCGGTAATTAGTGTTCGAAGTAAGGTGACAACGAGCTGAGAAACAAATCTAATTTTATATATATCAATAAAAACGCGTTTTGGTGTGTTTAAATTGGGCAATATACCATAAAAGATCATATATTTATTTCATATAATAAAATGTAAAACTTTATTAACACCAAATCTACCACGATGGGTCAAATGACCCATTTTAAACTTTCTGTCAGAATTTCTTGCAAATAACATTATCACATCGTCATTTACCTTTTCTACTTTTCTTAAAAAATATATCAAATGTATTTTTCAATATTTACATGTCTCTTGTTAATTTTTTACCGAGATATATATGTAATCTGCTCTAACTACCGCAAACGGGTCATTTGACCCGTGCAAAGATTCATGTTATATGAAGATTTGTATGTGTGTGGAAAATGTGTCTTCGAGAACCCAATAATTGGCAAAATATGCGGCGAATAAAGTTATAGCATATTACTTATTTATTTTCTAAATTTCGGATTCAATTGAAGAATATTTAATTTTTTTCTTGTATTATTTTTGTTTTTTAAATTAAAAAAAAAATTTTAATTGTTATTTAAAAAAATTTGTTTTATTCATGTACCAAATTGTGCTAAATAATATATTTTTTCGCTATACATAATAAAATCTATAACATTTTAAAGACGGGTCACTTGACACGCTGTGGTAGTAATAGGTACACATCAGGGGTGAGTAACCTTTTTAATCAGTGGGCCTATTTAAATTTTAAAATTTTTTGGCGGGCCGCACATTAATAATTTAGAAAACTTTATTTATAATAAACATTATAATAAAAAAATACAAAATTTAAAAAAAAGTAAAGATTTCATATACAAAATTTAATGCGAAATAAAAACAAACAAGAAAAGAACAGAAAAACAAATTTACTTGAAAATTGTTTCGGTTTAGTACGTACTACCATTTTATTATAATTAATTTGATAACAATATATTGATGGGAGAAAGTCGATAAAATAAATTCAATTTTAGAAATGCTAGGCGGGCCGCATAAACATGTTTAACGGGCCGTAAGCGGTCCGCGGGCCGCGTCTTTCCCATCCCCGGTATACATAAAGTATCAGTAGGTTTAGTGTTACCGGCCGACCACCGGCAAAATTATTAAGAAAAAACTTTGTTAACGTTCAATCTGTCTTTGTCTTTTTCCCTTAATTACCGAACGCGCACATAACACACCCACACAAAAATTCCTAATTTCCCTCGCCCTAGCCTCGTCGCAATTCCAGCCGCAAGTGGCAGTTCGTCAAAGAAGGCCGACTACCGGCGAAACAACCCACAACATCCACCACGCGCGCACGGTACCCGGCCTTTTCCTTTCTTCCTCGAACGTTACACAACGTTCATTAATAAAAGCAGCCTCGCCAAATTGAAACCTAAAGGTGTGATCAAGATTGAACCGTCTTCATTGCCCGAGACAGGCTCCGGCAGCAAAAAACTACAAAACAATCTGCCGAGACGAAACGTTAATCTTTTAATTAATTTCAAAATATCAACAATCGGAAATTTGTCATGCGATCGCCTTATTGCCTCGGAATTAATTCACGCGGGGCGGCGGCGGCGGGCGGGCGGGCGGACGGACGGACGGTTTTTTTTTCTTCGTCGTTTTTTTTTAATCACGAGCGTAAAATAAACAAATCGAGTTTTACGAATAATAAATCGAGGAAGTTGAATTATTTATAAAAGGCGCTCCAATTAGTGTCGTCGAAAACTGCCTCTTGCGCACCTGTACAACCGGAAGTGGCCGCCGTCTTTCAAAAGGGCGAAAAAAAACGCGGTCCTCCAATTAGGCGAAGGATGTCCGAAGAGACGGCGGGCCCAATTGGCGTTTTTTTCCGCGGCGAAAAACCAAAGAAAGCGAACCGCGCGTTAGTCATTGCGAAAAACCGCATCTTGTTAGGGCCCCCGAAGAAAAATTACAGTGCATAAACGTTGGCGACGGACAATGACGAGGTGTTGTACTTCCGCTTGGTTAGCTCCAAAGAATAAGCCGTAATAACGTTCGGGGATCAGCTATAAGCTAGTTACAAGGGGTGCGTGTGTGCTTCAGCATTGCGTATTTCAGACGCTCGCATCTGGCACGCATTGTTTGCGTACGGACTTTTCCCACAAAATCCAGCTCGACCGCTTCGCTCGCGAACGGCCGCTTCCCAAAAATCACGCTCTCCGGCGAAACCATTGAAAATTGGACGGGGCGATTGTTTTTTTGCAGGTCTCCTCGATCAACCGGGTCCTGAGGAACTTGGCGTCGCAGAAGGAGCAGCAGGCCTCGCAACAGAACGAGTCCGTCTACGATAAGTTGAGGATGTTCAACGGGCAGGCGCCCGGATGGGCCTGGTACCCCGGCGCCACCCCCGCCCCCCATCTGGGGTTGCCGCCGGCGCCCGCCGCCTTGACCACGCAGATCACGAGGGACGACTTGCAAAAAAGAAGTACGTACACGTTTTATTATTTTTTATATTTTTTCACAATTTGAAAAAACTAAAAAATGCGCTTTTCGGGCGAACCCAAAAAAAAATCGACGGTATTCGGATTAATTCCCAGCCACCTATTCATGAAATTTTGGAGTTGGTGGTAGTTTTTAAATTGGGGTGGCAGCAAACCGGCTTCGGCGGCCGTTTTATGGAAAACTTTGTTTGGATACAAAATTGCTAGGTTTTTTTGTGGTTTTTTTTTCGGGCGTGCTTGTTAAAATTAATAACTTTATTATTTTTCCTGAAATATGTCGTCGGAAGTAATGAGTCATAAGAGCGGGACCATAACACAATTTGTCAGAGTAATAGAATTAGAAATAGAAGATAAATGAACGTGTGTGTTGTGTGCAGAAGGATAATAATCCGTGGAAGGTGTGTGTAATGTCGTGCGCCGTTTTTGGGGGCTTATTACATCGGTCTTTGTTGGTTGGTTTTTTTTTGCGCGCGTTTCGTCCTTTTCGGGACGGAATTCGAATCCGATGGGGCGCGTTTTTATTTTTACGAGTCCTTCGTAGACGTTCCACTTAAACTAACTCCTAACTTAATTGCATGCAAGATTTCTGTGGGGGTGGTTAATTTTCTCACGCTGCGAGGAGTAAGCCGCCTTTTCCAGGCTCGAAATTGCTTTGTGGCCAAAATTGACAAATTAATTTATTAAAAAAGATCTTTAAATTTCTGTGCACGAGGTGGGGTATAACTGCGTGCCCAATTTTTTTTTTTTTTTAAACGGGACGTTTGGTAATCGAGCTTAAAACCGAGTGTGCACATTCGAGCTCAAAGTGGCACATTCCGATCTCGGGAAAATGAAGCGCGCCGCTCCGCGTCGCGCTTCATTTGCCTCCCTCGCTCGGAAATGTGCCACTTTTCGCTCGAATGCGCACATCCTCGTATTTATCGAATTTTGTAAATTAAGCTTTCTTTACAATCAACAAATTCAATTTATTTCAGTAAAACGTATTTTTACCATAGCAATGAGTAGGAGAGAGCGAAAAGATACAACAAACTCATGAGTATGAGTGAGAGGGAATGATAAAAATTATTAATCACTTTTTTGTTACCAAAATTATTGTCAATCGTGCCTAAAACCGAGTGCGCACATTCGAGCTCAAAGTGGCACATTCCGATCTCGGGAAAATGAAGCGCGCCGCTCCGCGTCGCGCTTCATTTGCCTCCCTCGCTCGGAAATGTGCCACTTTTCGCTCGAATGCGCACATCCTCGTATTTATCGAATTTTGTAAATTAAGCTTTCTTTACAATCAACAAATTCAATTTATTTCAGTAAATATTGCTTATATGTTCGAAAAACGTATTTTTACCATAGCAATGAGTAGGAGAGAGCGAAAAGATACAACAAACTCATGAGTATGAGTGAGAGGGAATGATAAAAATTATTTACCACTTTTTCGTTATCAAAATTATTGTCAATCGTGCCTAAAACCGAGTGCGCACATTCGAGCTCAAAGTGGCACATTCCGATCTCGGGAAAATGAAGCGCGCCGCTTCGCGTCGCGCTTCATTTGCCTCCCTCGCTCGGAAATGTGCCACTTTTCGCTCGAATGCGCACATCCTCGTGTTTATAACATTTGTCTAATTCACCGTGCGCTCCCTGAAATCAAAAATTTTAATTTAATTTACTAAATATTGATTTTATATTCGAAAAACGTATTTACCATACCAATGCGTGGAAGGGAGCGAAAAGATACGACAATAGCGCCAATGCAAGTGAGAGGGAACGATTAAAATTATTAAATTAATTTTTCTTGTAATTATGTGGTCTAAATTATTGCGAATCGTTAAGAAATTGCCGTCATATTAATTTGTATTGCAATAAGGAGGCAAGAATGGAATTATTGTTGGGATTTTTTAATATTGGGCATCGTAATTGACACCTGCCTTTGGAATTTAATACTCAAAAAAAGTCAATAATTTATAGGTAATTCCATACAATTTGGGTAACTCTATGTCCGCAGTACTTTTCACTTTATCCAATTGAATTAATTTTATTATAAGATTGCTATATAATAGATAAAAATGTGTTTTATTTGGTACGCTCACTTTGTTTAATATAATAAGTCGTATTCATTTAAAAAAAAATTCTAATGACCGTAAACGTCAGTCCCTAGCCATGTCCGCGCATCGAAATTTTCTATTCGGGCATTTATATTTCAAAAACCATTTAGCCCATATACTTTTATTTTCTTTACAAATGTTTAAAGTTAGATTATGCACATTATAACATCAATTTATTATAAATTTGAAAAGTAATTCTGTATTTTTCGCAAGTCAAATTAGTGTCCGCGACTTTAACCGTCAGGCCCTAGTCGCTTACAAATGTTTAAAATTTCGCGGATTAACCAGTAAATGAGTGAATATAAGGCAGTTGATTTTAAAGTAACGACATAAACTTACTCGCAGAGGCCACATGTTCGCTTCGATCATTTTTTAATTCAGTGCTACGGCGATTGATTTTGCGAAAGCACGTGTTGTTCCAGTCACTGCGTCAGTCCCTAGCTGAGTATTTTAATTCTTAAATAATAAGCAATTGTTTTTAATTAATTTTTATTTATTAGCGGTTTGTTAGTCCTGTTTGATATATGACATTAGATATTCTAGTAATTATTGTAGAACATGTGTTTCTCTTAGTTTTTCTACAAATCGTCGGTCCCTAGACCGTCAGTCCGTTGCCGCAAATGTGACTGAGGATGACCGAGTGGCCAAGGCCTGATTTTCACTTATTTCAAGTAGCAATATTTTTTAATAATTTAATGTTTATCAGTTTTACAATAATAAAATTTTTCATCAGTCGCTAGCCATATCTGTCAGTTCCTAGATGTCTTTTACAAAATCCTAATTTTTTTATAACATTTTTCATAAAGTGACTGGCCCTGTTAAGTATGACATAATAACTTAATTATTCACGTTATACTCTAATCGCAAATTTATTAGCGTCCAAAACATGGTGGGACAAAAACTTCTTAAAAGTTACCCAAATTTCATGGAATCACCCTTATAAATTTAAAAAGAAGTTAAGTTTTTGTATTTTTAATAAATATGTGTTTTCCTTAAACCTATTCATTATTGGTTATTAAAATATATTTCTTATCGTTGAACTGCCATAAAGTGCAATTTTGTGGATTTTATATCATTTTATGTTCGGGGTATGGCAAACCCCACCTAGTATGGCATGTGACATTTAGTCATCTAGTAAGCGGAAGGTTAAAATGGAAAACTTCTGGTGACTGTTTTTTTTTATGTTTAATACCGATATATTGTACAAAAAGTGAGCTTAGCTTAGTTTTTTTAAGAGAAAATTTTAAATTATACTTTGCACGCATTGATTACTTAATTACTTAAAATGAATTGTAATTAAAAAACATTTTTTAAATAAATTCAATTATTAAAAGTTGATTTTTGGAAAAATTTATAATTTTGGTATGTGTATCGATATCATTACGATCTAAATAGATCTAAAATCCCTGATCCTGGCGATATAAATAAGAACAACTATCGCCAATGAATTTACATGGCTCTTTTTTTTAAACCGAATTAAATGTCATTTTGTACTGATCACTGTAAAGTAGATTACTAAACTCGAAACCCAACGAGGTTTTTTTTGTGTTTAGCTAGCAAACACTGCTTCGCGGAATATGTTAGGAGAAAATCGCTTCGCGATTGTGTATGAGACCATTTATTGTTAAAGGGCTTTGCGTTTGTTGTTCATTATTATTATAATTATTATTAAAAAAATAAATTTTATCTAAAACGCTTTTTGTTATATAAAATTCAGATCTTTTATAGTTTATATATAAATTTGGCTCCAAAGTGTACCAAAAAATTTTTTTTAATGGTAAAAAGTAATTAAAAATACACAATTTTCTCTCAAATTCAACAATTAAAGCTTGATCATATGTTTTTATAGCCCTCCAACTTTTATTTCTGGAAATATCTTTAAAAACTTTATAAATTTGACATCTCCAAACTTTTTCACTGGAATTGGACACTTTCAATAAAACAACAATTGTTAAATATGCAACGTTTCGTTTCTTTATTGAAACTTTATCAAGCAACGGAAAATTAACAAAGTATAACAACAATAACTACAAGTATTTTACAAACAAATATAAATTATAAAACACCTTAACAACGCAAAAAGATTTTAACCATAGAAACTCAAAAACAAAGAAACGAAACGTTGCAAATTCAACAATTGTTGTTTTATTAAAAGTGTCCATTTCCAGTAAACATTAAACATTATGATTAATTTTTCAAAAATCGCCCGTCTAAAAATTTCGAGAAAATCAAAAGAAAATGGCATTTCCAAAAAACCTAATTCGAGCATTAAAATAACTAACACCGAACTTGTTTTGATCATTTTCCAACAAAGCTCACTTATTGCACAACGACCAGTGTTGTCGTTTTTTTTTAAATCCAAGCGCGATTTACTCCACAATTTGTTTTCAAAAAAAGGGAAGCTAACGCAATGCGCAATTAAAAAAGGGGGATGATTAGGAATGAATAGTTCCAAAGGTAATAACACACGCCGTTAAATGAGCAATAGTCATTATCTCGAATCTACATCAAACTACAGCAAAAGCTGGAGATAAAATAATTTAGTTTGCTGACGGCCGGCCGTTCCAAAATGAACATAAATTCCATGCGAGTGAACTTTTGCTGCCCAATCTAAACCGGTAATTGTGTTAGCGGTAAATTTCATCGTAACACTCGACAACAGCGGGGCTTCTGGCGTGTGTGTGTGTGCGTCGGGGGGTGGTTTATTAATGTCGGTCCAAAACGCGCCACCACCTTCCACGAAAACGAAAAAAAGCTCAAAAATATGTTCGTGGAGAAGTTGGCCGTAAGTACGAAAGTCGGGGGCGAGGAAGACTTCGCGCGACGTACTACGTCAAAACGAAAAAGAGGAGTCGCGCGCGCGGGGGCGGCATTTTTGTCAAAAATTAGCTCGAAAACACAAGTGTAACATCCGAATTTTATCGTCGTTCTAGTCATTCCACTAGCGGCTGTTTCCCACCACCCGCTTCGCATCCCCCTTTACTTCCGCTCCCGTAAACTCCACCCTATTTCATATCCACCCTCGCCCATTTCATTCTCCTTGTTTTATTTCATCTTCTGATCCTATTCCCTTGCCTCCTGTTTATGTTTTCTGCGTACGAATCTCGCAGCGCGAATTTACATATTTTAGATTTAAGCAATTTGCGCCGCGATTGCGAAACTTCCAAAAACGTCGAAAAATCTTCGACGGGTACCGCGACATCGCCGAACGCGTTCTGATCGCGGCCCTATTCTTCGCGTCCGGCCCGCCGGTCGCGTCTCGCCCGACGAGCCCGTAATTTTTTGCCCTATTTGGAGGACCCGGTTCATCTTTTTCTAATCAGGTCTTATGTCCGCCCGAATTTGCCGCATCGACGAATTTGTCGCTTTCTCGGCTCGGACCAACCTCCCATACCGACCGTCTGTCAAACAACTTTTCTAGCTCTATGTTAAATAGTAATTATGCATTATCGACGATCTGGAACGTCATTATGCGATACACTTGTAATTACAAATTTCAATTACCATCGCTATCATAATCATGTTAAATGCAATATCCTGTGTTTCGAATGTCCATCATATTAATCAGCTCGCATACAATTAAACACATAGCCAGGTGCATTCCGAAATACAAATATTTAACCCCCCCCCCCCTTCATATTTTAATGCATTAGTTTCCATCGAATTTATCGAAATCAGAATTTAATTCCGCATAACGAAATATTTTATTCGTATTTGTACGAATGGTTTGTTGCTTTCGTTCCTTTTTGACCAATTTGTTCCAATGGACTCGTTAAATTTTTTAGATTAACGTCGCTCGAACTTTTGGCCACGTTTCTTCTTCCAAACAAATCTTTGTTTCGACGAACAAACGAAATTTATTCTTTTTCGTTAGTTTTGAATATTTCGCCGTCCACGACTGTTCAAAAATTGACGGTTCTATGGAAAATGGTTTTTGGCCCGCGAAAATAAGTAAATTTTAGAGGAAACGAGTTTTTTTCTAAACAATTTTATTATTTATTTTGAGGGTCCGAAGATTAAAACGAATTTTGGTTCGCCAATGAACCCATTCTATGCGCCTTTAGAAAAACAATGTAAAATTTTCAAAAATACTTTAAACGAGCTATTCTTGTATTAATATGTATAATATATTATGTCTGCGTGGCCGAGCTTTGCGCAGCGCACTTCGATTTTGAGTGAGAAGGTGATGGCCTTCGGTCCCCCATGTACTGAAATACAGTAAAACCTCTCTTAACGGACACCCCTCTTCAACGGATAATTTTAAAAAGTCCCGACACAAAGTATAGGAAAATAATGTATTTAGGCCCCCTTTTCAACAAACACCCCCCTAATGGACGCGGACGACGTAATTATGGTTACGAAGAAACTTATTTATATTTCTTAAACGGACACTTACAAAGCCATAAAATTGAAAAAACGTCGTTTAATGCTCTAAAGGATTAAAATATCTTTGTTTCATTATACACAACAACACAAGTCTCCTGTAAATTGATTTTAAGAATTAGTTTTGTTTCTTTGACGTATTTCTTATTTATAAAACAAGTTCTTTTATCTACCCGTAAATAGGAAACTACCCTTACATTAAAACCTTCCAGGAGGTTTAGTTAAATTTAATTTACGATTTGTTGGCGCTTCATGAGAAGGCAATTGTAGATTCTAAAACTAAAAAACAAACAAAAATTACTTCTTTTTTAACAGTTAATTAATATTAAATATTAGCAAGTTATTAAATTAGTTTTGACATATTTTATTTATTTTCTATTTTATTTTTTAATTCTTTGTGTTTATATAACACATATAATAATAATTTTTAATTAGATCTATATTCGATCTATTAGTTATTCATTTTTTTAACACCTCTTCCCAGCGGACACCCCTCCACAACGAACAATATTGTTGGTCCCGCGACTGTCCGTTCAAGAGAGGTTTTACTGTAAATAGATGTCAATCTAATGCCTTTTGTTGATATGTATCAATGCACGGATATGTCAGCCTACTCGTACCTCAATATTCTATGAGATGGTGGCGGAAAAAAATATTTTATTTGCGCAAAAACGCATTTTTTCCCAATTGACACCTATTTAGATAAAATTGGAGTGTGAAACAATTAAATACAAAATTTCATTCAAATTGTTACAGCCCTTTTCGAGACCCCATGTATATAGATGGGTTTTACGGAAACGGCTTCAATCATTTTTTTTTCCTAGCGCCATCTCGTAGAATATTAAAGTACCAGTAGGCCGAAATACTCCTCGATAGATACGCATCAACAAAGGCCGTACATTCATATCTATACATTTCAGTACCTGGGCGACCGAAGGCCATCACATTCTCTCGGCGAAATCGAAAGACGCCGAGAAAAGCTCGCTTGCCTACATATTAAAATTAATTGATGTAAATTTAATATTAACAATTTAATTATCTCCGATGATTTCAAAAAAAATTATCAAAAGGGCAAAGTGCTCCACAAAAATCACCACAAATAATTTATTACACTAAAACGAATGGTTTTATTTGAATCGGATCAAAATTAAGGGATGGGAAATCCACGCCGCCCCTTTCGCGATCGACTTTAAAAAAAAACTAAATTAATTTAACAATCCGTCGAACGTTCTAAAATCAATTCCGCCATCGATCGCGTACCCGCTCGCAATTTCGCAACAATCTAATTGCCCTTAAAAATGCTAACAGGTGATTCGATGCACGAGAACACATCCGATGGAAATTCAGAGCACAACTCATCGGGCGACGAAGATTCGCAGTTAAGACTTCGATTGAAGAGAAAATTGCAGAGGAACCGAACCTCGTTCACAAACGAGCAGATCGACAGCTTAGAAAAAGGTAGGAGTTTATTCGGAGCCTCGGCCCGCCCCGAGCCCCAACTTTTTTCGCAAAAAAACCCCAAAAAAAAAATAATAACTCGTACATTTTCAGAATTCGAGCGCACCCATTATCCGGACGTCTTCGCCAGGGAAAGGCTAGCCGAGAAAATTGGATTACCTGAGGCACGTATCCAGGTAACAATTTTTTACACATCAGTAGAACCACCCTTAGTTACCGTGGAAATTTTCTTTTCGTGGGGTCGGCGACGTCGGAGACGTCGTACGAGTCGAAATTTCATGTTTTCGGAAGGCCGGCGCGTACAGGGAAGGTCGAAAGTCGCGGGCGTCGGGGCCACGGGGGGGTTGCCTCTGCCTTGCCCGAAACGGCGAGCGAACAGCGCGAAAGGGTTTACCGGAGATTTATTTTACGCGAGCACCGAATCGATTTCGTGGGTTTTATGTGCGATAGCGAAACTTATAAAGAAGATATCGGGATCAGTTTTACCACACGAGATCAATACTACCAACAAACAAGCTCGAAAACATGCGTCAACATCGCGTTCGGCGTCGCTTTTATGTTTGTCGAGCGCGCAACCCCAGCAATGTATTTGTACACACTTTCGAGAAGTGTACGCGTTATTTGCGTACGATGATAATTAAAAAGGGGATGATTAGGAATGAATAGTTCCAAAGGTAATAACACACGCCGTTAAATGAGCAATAGTCATTATCTCGAATCTACATCAAACTACAGCAAAAGCTGGAGATAAAATAATTTAGTTTGCTGACGGCCGGCCGTTCCAAAATGAACATAAATTCCATGCGAGTGAACTTTTGCTGCCCAATCTAAACCGGTAATTGTGTTAGCGGTAAATTTCATCGTAACACTCGACAACAGCGGGGGTTTCTGGCGTGTGTGTGTGTGCGTCGGGGGGTGGTTTATTAATGTCGGTCCAAAACGCGCCACCACCTTCCACGAAAACGAAAAAAAGCTCAAAAATATGTTCGTGGGGAAGTTGGCCGTAAGTACGAAAGTCGGGGGCGAGGAAGACTTCGCGCGACGTACTACGTCAAAACGAAAAAGAGGAGTCGCGCGCGCGGGGGCGGCATTTTTGTCAAAAATTAGCTCGAAAACACAAGTGTAACATCCGAATTTTATCGTCGTTCTAGTCATTCCACTAGCGGCTGTTTCCCACCACCCGCTTCGCATCCCCCTTTACTTCCGCTCCCGTAAACTCCACCCTATTTCATATCCACCCTCGCCCATTTCATTCTCCTTGTTTTATTTCATCTTCTGATCCTATTCCCTTGCCTCCTGTTTATGTTTTCTGCGTACGAATCTCGCAGCGCGAATTTACATATTTTAGATTTAAGCAATTTGCGCCGCGATTGCGAAACTTCCAAAAACGTCGAAAAATCTTCGACGGGTACCGCGACATCGCCGAACGCGTTCTGATCGCGGCCCTATTCTTCGCGTCGGGCCCGCCGGTCGCGTCTCGCCCGACGAGCCCGTAATTTTTTGCCCTATTTGGAGGACCCGGTTCATCTTTTTCTAATCAGGTCTTATGTCCGCCCGAATTTGCCGCATCGACGAATTTGTCGCTTTCTCGGCTCGGACCAACCTCCCATACCGACCGTCTGTCAAACAACTTTTCTAGCTTTATGTTAAATAGTAATTATGCATTATCGACGATCTGGAACGTCATTATGCGATACACTTGTAATTACAAATTTCAATTACCATCGCTATCATAATCATGTTAAATGCAATATCCTGTGTTTCGAATGTCCATCATATTAATCAGCTCGCATACAATTAAACACATAGCCGGGTGCATTCCGAAATACAAATATTTAACCCCCTTCATATTTTAATGCATTAGTTTCCATCGAATTTATCGAAATCAGAATTTAATTCCGCATAACGAAATATTTTATTCGTATTTGTACGAATGGTTTGTTGCTTTCGTTCCTTTTTGACCAATTTGTTCCAATGGACTCGTTAAATTTTTTAGATTAACGTCGTTCGAACTTTTGGTCACGTTTCTTCTTCCAAACAAATCTTTGTTTCGACGAACAAACAAAATTTATTCTTTTTCGTTAGTTTTGAATATTTCGCCGTCCACGACTGTTCAAAAATTGACGGTTCTATGGAAAATGGTTTTTGGCCCGCGAAAATAAGTAAATTTTAGAGGAAACGAGTTTTTTTCTAAACAATTTTATTATTTATTTTGAGGGTCCGAAGATTAAAACGAATTTTGGTTCGCCAATGAACCCATTCTATGCGCCTTTAGAAAAACAATGTAAAATTTTCAAAAATACTTTAAACGAGCTATTCGTGTATTAATATGTTATATTAATATATTATGTCTGCGTGGCCGAGCTTTGCGCAGCGCACTTCGATTTTGAGTGAGAAGGTGATGGCCTTCGGTCCCCATGTACTGAAATACAGTAAAACCTCTTAACGGACACCCTCTTCAACGGACAATTTTAAAAGTCCCGACAAAAGTATAGGAAAATAATGTATTTAGGCCCCTTTTCAACAAACACCCCTAATGGACGCGGACGGCGTAATTATGGTTACGAAGAAACTTATTTATCTTTCTTAAACGGACACTTACAAAGCCATAAAATTGAAAAAACGTCGTTTAATGCTCTGAAGGATTAAAATATCTTTGTTCCATTATACACAACAACACAAGTCTCCTGTAAATTGATTTTGAGAATTCGTTTTGTTTCTTTGACGTATTTCTTATTTATAAAACAAGTTCTTTTATCTACCCGTAAATAGAAAACTACCCTTATATTAAAACCTTCCAGGAGGTTTAATTAAATTTAATTTACGAATTGTTGGCGCTTCATGAGAAGGCAATTGTAGATTCTAAAACTAAAAAACAAACAAAAATTACTTCTTTTTTAACAGTTAATTAATATTAAATATTAGCAAGTTATTAAATTAGTTTTGACATATTTTATTTATTTTCTATTTTATTTTTTAATTTTTTGTGTCTATATAACACAAATAATAATAATTTTTAATTAGATCTATATTCGATCTATTAGTTATTCATTTTTTTAACACCACTTCACAGCGGACACCCCTCCACAACGAACAATATTGTTGGTCCCGCGACTGTCCGTTCAAGAGAGGTTTTACTGTAAATAGATGTCAATCTAATGCCTTTTGTTGATATGTATCAATGCACGGATATGTCAGCCTACTCGTACCTCAATATTCTATGAGATGGTGCCCGAAAAAAATATTTTATTTGCGCAAAAACGCATTTTTTCCCAATTGACACCTATTTAGATAAAATTGGAGTGTGAAACAATTCAAATTGTTACAGCCCTTTTCGAGACCCCATGTATATAGATGGGTTTTACGGAAACGGCTCCAATCAGTTTTTTTCCTAGCGCCATCTCGTAGAATATTAAAGTACCAGTAGGCCGAAATACTCCTCGATAGATACGCATCAACAAAGAGCCCTACATTCATATCTATACATTTCAGTACCTGGACGACCGAAGGCCATCACATTCTCTCGGCAAAATCGAAAGGCGCCGAAAAAAGCTCGCTTGCCTACATATTAAAATTAATTGATGTAAATTTAATATTAACAATTTAATTATTTCTAATAATTTCAAAAAAAATTATCAAAAGGGCAAAGTGCTCCACAAAAATCACCACAAATAATTTATTACACTAAAACAAATGGTTTTATTTGAATCGGATCAAAATTAAGGGATGGGAAATCCACGCCGCGCCTTTCGCGATCGTCTTTAAAAAAAAACTAAATTAATTTAACAATCTGTCGAACGTTCTAAAATCAATTCCGCCATCGATCGCGTACCCGCTCGCAATTTCGCAACAATCTAATTGCCCTTAAAAATGCTAACAGGTGATTCGATGCACGAGAACACATCCGATGGAAATTCAGAGCACAACTCATCGGGCGACGAAGATTCGCAGTTAAGACTTCGATTGAAGAGAAAATTGCAGAGGAACCGAACCTCGTTCACAAACGAGCAGATCGACAGCTTAGAAAAAGGTAGGAGTTTATTCGGAGCCTCGGCCCGCCCCGAGCCCCAACTTGTTTCGCAAAAAAACCCCAAAAAAAAAAAATAACTCGTACATTTTCAGAATTCGAGCGCACCCATTATCCGGACGTCTTCGCCAGGAAAGGCTAGCCGAGAAAATTGGATTACCTGAGGCACGTATCCAGGTAACAATTTTTTACACATCAGTAGAACCACCCTTAGTTACCGTGGAAATTTTCTTTTCGTGGGGTCGGCGACGTCGGAGACGTCGTACGAGTCGAAATTTCATGTTTTCGGAAGGCCGGCGCGTACAGGGAAGGTCGAAAGTCGCGGGCGTCGGGGCGACGGGGGGTTGCCTCTGCCTTGCCCGAAACGGCGAGCGAACAGCGCGAAAGGG
Organism: Sinopyrophorus schimmeli; assembly: GCA_036325965.1. Taxonomy (NCBI): domain Eukaryota; kingdom Metazoa; phylum Arthropoda; class Insecta; order Coleoptera; family Elateridae; genus Sinopyrophorus; species Sinopyrophorus schimmeli. The sequence continues at coordinate 699,066 of JARFIZ010000329.1, read as the reverse complement.
TTTACCGGAGATTTATTTTACGCGAGCACCGAATCGATTTCGTGGGTTTTATGTGCGATAGCGAAACTTATAAAGAAGATATCGGGATCAGTTTTACCACACGAGATCAATACTACCAACAAACAAGCTCGAAAACATGCGTCAACATCGCGTTCGGCGTCGCTTTTATGTTTGTCGAGCGCGCAACCCCAGCAATGTATTTGTACACACTTTCGAGAAGTGTACGCGTTATTTGCGTACGATGATAAATATTTTGATATAAAAGATCGAGCACCCTCAGCCCCGTCCAAAGCGCGCGCCCTTAACTTCCAAATTGAAGAGTTTTATTGGGACCGCTTCCCGTTCGTCTGTTTGAACTCGTAAAGTTCGGGGGGCGGGGACGCAAATAAAATTTTGATTTTCGCGAAATCAAAACGTCGCCCTCGCCGGCGCACTTAATTATTTTACGTTGCCTAAACTGGTCCGTGTTTGTGTTTCTGTGAAAGCGCGCGCTCTGAGCTTTGAAGCGATCCGAAACGTATGTTGCTTGTAATTTAAATGAAACGTCTGCGTTTTGGAATTGCTCTTGTTCGTTTTTGTAGGAATTTTCCGCCGTGTTTGTGGCACTTTTTTGCGTCTTGTTTTAGACGATTCCGCCGCCCCCATTCCTTTTCCCCGTCGGCGTTTTATTGTCGCTTGCAAATTGTTTTTAATGTGCGAAATTTATTAGGTTTCGATCGGGCGAAAAGTGCTTTTTATTGTTTTTGAAGTTATACTTCTTTTGGCGCCGTCGCGGGTGAAAATTTAGTAGGTAACGGAAGTTGTGCGCGCACAGCTAACGAAAATTCGACAGCACGAAGTTAGGCGTCTAAGAATTGTTGTGAATCGAGCTTAAAACCGAGTGCGCGCGTTCGAGCTCAAAGTGGCACATTTCCGATCTCGGGAAAATGAAGCGCGCCGCTCCGCGTCGCGCTTCATTTGCCTCCCTCGCTCGAAAATGTGCCACTTTTCGCTCGAACGCGCGCATCCTTGCGTTTATTTTTATTAATTTTCACGCGTGGTTATGTTTAACTTAGTTAAGCTAAAGAAGTATAACTTCGAACGCGCGTACAAAAGACATTATCCCAGTTTTTGATTAATGAAGAGAAAACGCAAATTGAAGCAAGAAATTGTTTATAAACACAAATTTTTATGTTCGATTTAAATTTAATTTTTAACAATCATTAAACAATTAATTTTAAGCCCAGAAATTAACAAAAAAAACAATTATTCTAATTTATAAGCGCGTGCAAAGATTGAAAATGTAATTTATTATTCAGAAGTCTGTTATTTTGTACTTTCATAAAAACTTTGTTGTTAAAGTTACACGTAAAACGCATAATAGATTTTTTCAAAATAAATTTCTTAATGATAACAAATTAGAAAATTTAGAATTTTCAAACAAATTACAGTTTTATGTGAGAAACTGTTTATAACTAAATATTGTTGTGAATCGAGCTTAAAACCGAGTGCGCGCGTTCGAGCTCAAAGTGGCACATTTCCGATCTCGGGAAAATGAAGCGCGCCGCTCCGCGTCGCGCTTCATTTGCCTCCCTCGCTCGAAAATGTGCCACTTTTCGCTCGAACGCGCGCATCCTGCGTTTATTTTATTAATTTTCACGCGTGGTTATGTTTAACTTAGTTCGCTAAAGAAGTATAACTTCGAACGCGCGTACAAAAGACATTATCCCAGTTTTTGATTAATGAAGAGAAAACGCAAATTGAAGCAAGAAATTGTTTATAAACACAAATTTTTAAGTTCGATTTAAATTTAATTTTTAACAATCATAAACAATTAATTTTAAGCCCAGAAATTAACAAAAAAACAATTATTATAAATTTATAAGCGCGTGCAAAAGATTGAAAATGTAATTTATTATTCAGAAGTCTGTTATTTTGTACTTTCATAAAATCTTTGTTGCTAAAGTTACACGTAAAACGCATAATAGATTTTTCAAAATAAATTTCTTAATGATAACAAATTAGAAAATTTAGAATTTTCAAACAAATTACAGTTTTATGTGAGAAACTGTTTATAATCTTAAATATTGTTGCGAATCATGAGCATTAAAATGAGTGCGCGTTCGAGCTCAAAGTGGCACATCCGATGGAAATTCAGAGCACAACTCATCGGGCGACGAAGATTCGCAGTTAAGACTTCGATTGAAGAGAAAATTGCAGAGGAACCGAACCTCGTTCACAAACGAGCAGATCGACAGCTTAGAAAAAGGTAGGAGTTTATTCGGAGCCTCGGCCCGCCCCGAGCCCCAACTTTTTCGCAAAAAAACCCCAAAAAAATAATAACTCGTACATTTTCAGAATTCGAGCGCACCCATTATCCGGACGTCTTCGCCAGGGAAAGGCTAGCCGAGAAAATTGGATTACCTGAGGCACGTATCCAGGTAACAATTTTTTACACATCAGTAGAACCACCCTTAGTTACCGTGGAAATTTTCTTTTCGTGGGGTCGGCGACGTCGGAGACGTCGTACGAGTCGAAATTTCATGTTTTCGGAAGGCCGGCGCGTACAGGGAAGGTCGAAAGTCGCGGGCGTCGGGGCGACGGGGGGGTTGCCTCTGCCTTGCCCGAAACGGCGAGCGAACAGCGCGAAAGGGTTTACCGGAGATTTATTTTACGCGAGCACCGAATCGATTTCGTGGGTTTTATGTGCGATAGCGAAACTTATAAAGAAGATATCGGGATCAGTTTTACCACACGAGATCAATACTACCAACAAACAAGCTCGAAAACATGCGTCAACATCGCGTTCGGCGTCGCTTTTATGTTTGTCGAGCGCGCAACCCCAGCAATGTATTTGTACACACTTTCGAGAAGTGTACGCGTTATTTGCGTACGATGATAAATATTTTGATATAAAAGATCGAGCACCCTCAGCCCCGTCCAAAGCGCGCGCCCTTAACTTCCAAATTGAAGAGTTTTATTGGGACCGCTTCCCGTTCGTCTGTTTGAACTCGTAAAGTTCGGGGGGCGGGGACGCAAATAAAATTTTGATTTTCGCGAAATCAAAACGTCGCCCTCGCCGGCGCACTTAATTATTTTACGTTGCCTAAACTGGTCCGTGTTTGTGTTTCTGTGAAAGCGCGCGCTCTGAGCTTTGAAGCGATCCGAAACGTATGTTGCTTGTAATTTAAATGAAACGTCTGCGTTTTGGAATTGCTCTTGTTCGTTTTTGTAGGAATTTTCCGCCGTGTTTGTGGCACTTTTTTGCGTCTTGTTTTAGACGATTCCGCCGCCCCCATTCCTTTTCCCCGTCGGCGTTTTATTGTCGCTTGCAAATTGTTTTTAATGTGCGAAATTTATTAGGTTTTGATCGGGCGAAAAGTGCTTTTTATTGTTTTTGAAGTTATACTTCTTTTGGCGCCGTCGCGGGTGAAAATTTAGTAGGTAACGGAAGTTGTGCGCGCACAGCTAACGAAAATTCGACAGCACGAAGTTAGGCGTCTAAGAATTGTTGTGAATCGAGCTTAAAACCGAGTGCGCGCGTTCGAGCTCAAAGTGGCACATTTCCGATCTCGGGAAAATGAAGCGCGCCGCTCCGCGTCGCGCTTCATTTGCCTCCCTCGCTCGAAAATGTGCCACTTTTCGCTCGAACGCGCGCATCCTTGCGTTTATTTTTATTAATTTTCACGCGTGGTTATGTTTAACTTAGTTAAGCTAAAGAAGTATAACTTCGAACGCGCGTACAAAAGACATTATCCCAGTTTTTGATTAATGAAGAGAAAACGCAAATTGAAGCAAGAAATTGTTTATAAACACAAATTTTTAAGTTCGATTTAAATTTAATTTTTAACAATCATTAAACAATTAATTTTAAGCCCAGAAATTAACAAAAAAAACAATTATTCTAATTTATAAGCGCGTGCAAAGATTGAAAATGTAATTTATTATTCAGAAGTCTGTTATTTTGTACTTTCATAAAAACTTTATTGTTAAAGTTACACGTAAAACGCATAATAGATTTTTTCAAAATAAATTTCTTAATGATTACAAATTAGAAAATTTAGAATTTTCAAACAAATTACAGTTTTATGTGAGAAACTGTTTATAACTAAATATTGTTGTGAATCGAGCTTAAAACCGAGTGCGCGCGTTCGAGCTCAAAGTGGCACATTTCCGATCTCGGGAAAATGAAGCGCGCCGCTCCGCGTCGCGCTTCATTTGCCTCCCTCGCTCGAAAATGTGCCACTTTTCGCTCGAACGCGCGCATCCTCGCATTTATTTCTATTAATTTTCACGCGTGGTTATGTTTAACTTAGTTAGGTCAAAGAAGTATAACTTCTAACCCGCGTACAAAAGATATTATCCCAGTTTTTGATTAATGAAGAGAAAACGCAAATTGAAGCAAGAAATTGTTTATAAACACAAATTTTTAAGTTCGATTTAAATTTAATTTTTAACAATCATCAAACAATTAATTTTAAGCCCAGAAATTAACAAAAAAAACAATTATTATAAATTATAAGCGCGTGAAAAGATTGAAAATGTAATTTATTATTCAGAAGTCTGTTATTTTGTACTTTCATAAAATCTTTGTTGCTAAAGTTACACGTAAAACGCATAATAGATTTTTTCAAAATAAATTTCTTAATGATAACAAATTAGAAAATTTAGAATTTTCAAACAAATTACAGTTTTATGTGAGAAACTGTTTATAACTAAATATTGTTGTGAATCGAGCTTAAAACCGAGTGCGCGCGTTCGAGCTCAAAGTGGCACATTTCCGATCTCGGGAAAATGAAGCGCGCCGCTCCGCGTCGCGCTTCATTTGCCTCCCTCGCTCGAAAATGTGCCACTTTTCGCTCGAACGCGCGCATCCTCGTGTTTATTGAATTTATTTCTATTAATTTCTATGCATGGCTATTTTTAACTTAGCACGCCGCAGAAGTATCACTTCTAACGCGCGTACAAACGAAATTATCCCAGTTTTTGATAAATGAACAGAAAACGCAAGACATTGTTTATAACTACAAATTTTGAAGTTCGATTTCAATTTAATTTTTAACAACCAATAAACAACTAACTTTAAGCTCAAAGAGTAACAAAAAAAAACAATTATTATTATTTATAAGCGCGTGCAAAAATTGAAAATTGTTATTTGGTTCTTTCATAAGAACTTTTCAATATTTTAATTTGTTGCAAAGCGTTGACTATTTCAAAATAAATTTCTTTCTGAAAATAAATTACACAATTTAGATTTTCGAAAAAAATTACACTTTTACGTGTGACTAAAAAGATTGCAAAGTCTTCTTTTAATTTGGTTTTCGCACGATCAATAAACAATTAAAATTAAATCGATTCTAGTCCCAGCAATTATTAAAAAAAATATTTTAACGAATAAAAACAATATTATAATTTATAAGCGCGTGCAAAGATTAAAAATGTAATGTATTATTCAAAAGTTTGTTATTTTGTTCTTTCAAAAGAACTTTGTTGTTAAAGTTATACGTAAAACGCACAATTTTCAATATTTTAATTTTTTGCAAAGCGTTGACTTTTTTAAAATAAATTTCTTTTTGATAATAAATTACACAATTTAGATTTTCCAAACAAATTACAGTTTTACGTGCGAAATTGTTTATAACAAAAGATGGCAAAGTCTTCTTTTAATTTGTTTTTCGCACATTCAATAAACAATTAAAATTAAATCAATTCTTGTCTCAACAATTAATAAAATAAATATTTTAACGATTTATGCGTACGATTAAAAAACAATATTATAATTTATAATTCGGAAGTTTGACATTTTCTTATTTTTTGAAATAATTTTTCAAAAGTGCACGTAAAACCCAAAATTTTATCTAGTTTAACTTGTTTAAAACTAAATTTAATTATTTCTTTTAGTCGCCTAATAATATTTGTTTTTTTCCCTTCTATAAAACGAAAAAGATTTCGATTTTCCCACCAAAAACGCACAAGCCAACAATCTAATTAAAACAAGCCCGACTAGAAATTTTTCAGTAAGCCTCGTTGGGTCCGAACTGGGCTGCCTTATTGGGACCGCACATTGCGACATAAGGCAAAACATACTTGGGCCCTAACCCGCCATTCCCAGTTAAAACCCAATGGTACAATGCCAATTAGGTCCCATTAAGGCAATCCCGGTCCGGTTACGTTGGGGCATTCCCCAGCAGATCCCAGTCATCATTAAATTAATTTACCCACGAGGAAAAAAACCGGTTAAGATCTAATTTACCCATTTTGGAAATCAAACTAAATCTACATAGTGCAAATTTATTTATTTTCCCGTAGGGTTAGCCCGATCAGAACCCACCTAGATTTCATTTGGGAAAAATGATCATAATTAATTTATTTTGCGGTAGAATTTCCAAGTTGGGTTTGAACTGGGTCCTACCGCAAATTTCCCTTATTGGACGAGCCCCATTGAAGCCCAACGGGGGTCAGACAGACACTGAAGACACCCTCAAAGTAATTTCTAGTCGAAGGGCTTTTTACCAATTGAAAAAAAATTAAATTTGGACGAACACTGCGTCGATGTATTTTTCACCCACTATTTTCTACATCTTCCGCGCGCGCGCAGCCACATTAAAGCCACAGCCGAGCGAAAGTATTAAATTTTTTTCCCAGTTATAAAAAAGAAGAAGGAGAGACGTTTATTTGTCGGCGCCAAATGAAAAATGACATTTTTTGGTCTCCCCCTAGCACGATATGTAGAAATGAACCCCGTTTCCTTTATTTATGTAGCGGGGCGATGACACGGCCAATATTGTCGGGTTCGGATCCTTAATGTTGCCCACGGTGGCCGGACACGGTAACGATCTCGATTTTCCCCATTTTCTTGCGTCCCCATCAATCAAGGCCAATTGCAGATAGAAAAACTTACACCTTCTCCGCCCGAAGAAGCCGCCCTATTAACTCTGTGCTAATTGCAGGTTTGGTTTAGCAATCGAAGGGCGAAATGGCGACGGGAGGAAAAACTGCGAAACCAGAGGCGAGCGGTGGAACAAGTGGCCGTCAGTCCGCCGTCGTCGGCGGCCCGAATACCCATAAATTCGGGCTTCAATTCGATGTATTCGTCGATCCCGCAACCGATAGCGACGATGACGGATACTTACAGGTAAACTGCCGTTACCGGCACAAAAGGGCGCGTAATCGTCTTTATTATTCTCGACGCGACTGTAAACAACACCCCTTAATTATTTCTTGTCCGACTTGTGTACCGGCGAATGTTCAGCAAGATTAATTAATTTGAAATGTAATGGTCTGTAATGCATTAAGTTGATTCGCACGATGTCGGGCGGCTGATTCGCTTGCACTTTACAACTAATGCATGTGCTGCTGCTTTGCCTCCCCATTTGCATTTAAATAAGTGTTTATGTTCGGATCGTTGCGATGCGGCGCGCGAGCGTGCCGCTTTTTTGTCGACATTTTTCATAATGTACAGTGGAAACTCGGTTATCCGGACTAATTGGTGTTACAGCTCTTTCGGATAATCGAAAATTCGGTTAATTGAATGTATAGAAAAAAAAACGAGTTTTAGCTATATATAATGTGACCATACGTAAATTGATCATTGTTAATTGTGGCGAAAAGCGCAGTGTGCACATTCGAGCTCAAAGTGGCACATTTCCGATCACGGGAAAATGAAGCGCGCCGCTCCGCGTCGCGCTTCATTTGCTTCCCTCGCTCGGAAATGTGCCACTTTTCGCTCGAATGCGCACATCCTCGTATTTATGAAATTTATTTATATTTAAATCAGTTACGCCAAAGAAGTATTTCTTTGAAGTATTTTTTTGAATTAAATTGCCCCCCATTTTCGCTTAGATTTTTATTTTTGAGGATTGGAGGGAGTAGTTCTATTATGTATTTTAGAACAGCAGTTTCCAAACTATGTTTCGTGGGTTATGTATAAATACAGTCGAATACAGTCGAAATCCGACATCAAGTTATCCAAAAAAGCACAAAAATTGACTTTTAAAAATCCCGCTGTAAATGTGCCACTGTGATTGGCTCATTCTTGATTCACTACAATGGCCGCCAATTAATTAGCCAATCAGATAGAATTCATTATTTCGTAACTATAGTTACACTAGAAATATTTGAAATCTGAATCATATTGTATATTTATAAACATATTTAAAAAAAAAAGAATACAAAAAACCTATTTTTAAATAAACAAGGGTAATGCGCATATTAAATGAAAATAATTAAAAATACATAATAAAATATTAGAAAATTTGGTAGCTTCTATGCTTCGAAGATTGCAAAGTGTTTTACATCTACTTATTAATTTTGCAATGTTTTTGTTTGTATTTATCCATAATGATTGGGGTCCCTTGCTTCCCTCGCTCGGAAATGTGCCACTTTACAAATTAAACTTTTAGACATCTCAGAAATGCCCTAGCAAACTCCCGCTTCGTGGATGAAAATACATTTTTGACACAGAAATTCTTGGTAACAGGAAAATGGAACGTCCCATTGGAATGGGGTTTTCGCCAGTCAAAAGACGATTTAATTTAATATAATACGTGTTTCGGGAATCTTTGCAAAAAAAATTGAGAATCTGTGGGAGCCTGCTAAAATTAAGACCGATGTGCCTTTTGGAATTTTAATAATAAACACAGATAATTATTTCAAATGGGCACTTGACTAAATGAAATATTTGAAGAAAATTTGTTGCGTAAAATATGAAGATCTGGTTCTAAGCAAAGATTCCAGCGAAGAATTGTTTATAACAAAAAAAAAAAGTCGGATTGAAATGGGGTTTTCACTAATCAAAATGTGACTTAATTTAAACAAACGGGTGGCTTAGCGTTTTAAAAAAATACCTTTTTGAATTTCTGCAAAAGAGCCAAACGTTACAGGAAGAATTTATTATTGAAATGGTTGTCGCTTAGAGATTTCTTAAAATTATTTTAACTAAACTCCCAAATTGTATGTGAAATCAATCTATTTTAATTGCCCTAAAATGGCATTTCATTATTTCGTCTAGTTTTGCCAAAATAAATCACTTTCTGAGCGGGCACAAGTTAAACGAATCGAAGTTCGAATAACAAATACAATTTGAAACTAAAAATTTGCTCGTAAGATGGAAACCAAAAGTTTCACCAAATTGCCGTTTGTACCAATCGAAAGCGGACCAAATTTGTACTAATAGGCGTCTGGGGAATTTTCGAAAAACATTTTTACGAACCGTACGGGCACGTTAGAACTAAAATTGATTTAAATACATTTTTGATTTGTCAAACTCTGTAATTTTGTAAATTTTGCTTCCAAAAATTGATCGAATAAATCAAATATAATATTTTAATCACAAGTAATCATTTTCCGTAGATATTTTTTTGAAATAAACTATTTTAGCAAACCCAAATTCGGAAAAAAGATGATAAGACATTTTCAAACCAGACAAGAAAATGGAAAGCTCGATTTACCAAATTGAAAAACAAATAAATTTTAGCTAATACGTGCTAGTATGTGAAATCAATCCATTTCAATTGCCCCAAAATAGTATTTAATTATTTCTTGAGTTTTTCCAAAATACCGACCAAAAGGGGACCAAATTTGCAAAACTAGGTGTTTTTGGGAAATTTCCTAATTTAATTTAATTTATACCGATACTCTAAACCAGTGTTTCTCAACGTGGCTCCACGCCCCACGTGGGAGCAATTTAAATGTTTAGAGCGGGGGAAATATCATTATTCAAGGGTACAATTTGAAAACGCACTTGATTTTTAGTTATCTATAGTTATACGTTTTGAAAATTTTATTTTTATTTGTTTTTAATAATTTCCTAGTGATTTCTTGCTATAGTCCAAATCTTGTGTCTTGAACAACTTGTAATTAGGTTTCATTTATGGAACAATTCAATGTTTTTTAAATATAAAAAAAATATTTATATGTTACATAAGGGGGGCATCAAAATTTTCAAATAACTTGCGTGGGGCACGTTAAAAAAAAGGTTGGGAACCACTGCTCTAAACTCACAATTATTTTTTTGATTTAAATGCCAACCATTGCATTGCTTCACAACATTTCGTGTTGTAAATTAAAAACAAAAAAATCATTTATATGTTAGTTTAAATAATTGAAAACTACATTCGTTAGCTGGACTAATTAAAAAAAAAACAACACAAAGCCCGAAAGAAAACGTTTCGCAATTCAGATTCAAAAATCCCAAAGTGTAATCTTCGTACCAAATTAATTTTGCATTAAACGTAGCGCCCCTTTTTTAACCACCGGTGATGGAATATGAACGCAAGCGTTATCAGAGGTTTCTCTTTCAAATAAATTAATAGACAAAAGGATCGACGACATTAAAAGAATGTAAAAGACAAAGCTGGACGGCGACCACAAAAAAAATCATCAATCCTCCGCGCGCTAAAGATATAAAATTTTAAATCAATAAACCTAGCAGGAGATTTATATTAGTCATACAATCACTCAGTAAAATGACATTAGACGGTGGCAGAATAATGAATTTAAATCGGCCCCCCGCTGCCTTTTTCCAAACAAAACTATTTCTTCGGCTCACACTTGCGACGTACATAAAACTTTTACGGCGAGTGTAGTAGCTGTCACGCTAAAACTTCGGGATGCTTAATTAATAACGAATCCGACTCGAAACGTCTCTTTTTTTCTACGGCCAGTTTTCTCGAGAAGGCTCGAAATTAATTTCGGGCGAGGTGATTATAAAATTAGCGGGCGAATTGGATTAGGCGACGTAAAGGATAACAAGCAACAATGGTCAACTATTGGACGTTCTACATTTGTATCCTTGTATCTCGTTTAAACAAAGGTGTTTGTTGGAATCCTACGTACGTGACATGCTTACAGCGGTCACGTCATGTCAACGGGCCGCTGCGGGATTATCCTGTCATGTGGGACAGTTTGAATCCTGCTACTTAGAGGGTAAAGGCCAGCTCACCAGGATATCTCCTAGCTCGGCGCATAAGACATCAAAAACGAATTAAAAATCGCTTTCGAGTCGAAATATTCGAGGACCTCGCGTCTTCCGCGAACCTATCATAAATGTACTGAAATTTTTCCCTCGATTGGTATGGTAATGGTCAGCAACATTAAATTTGATATGTTATCTTCGCACCTCTCACCCTAAATTTAATTACATTTTAATTAGTGAAAACCCCATTTCGATCCAACTTTTCGTTACTTTGTTATGAACAATTATTCGCATTACTTTGTGGTTAGGCCCAAAGCTTCATATTTTGGGCAATAAATTTTCCTAAAATATTTTATTTCAAAAAAGTGATTACCTGTGATTAAAATATTAGATTTGATTTATTAGCTCCATTTTAGAATAAAAATTAAGAAAATAACAGTTTGACAAATCAAAAATGTATTTAAATCAACTTTAGTTGTCTTTTTCTTTCGGGCTTTAGGTTGTTTTTTTAAATTAGTCCAAATAACAAATGTAGTTTGCAATTATTTAAACTAACATATAATTGATTTTATTGTTTTTAATTTTCAAGACGAAATGTTGTGAAGCAATGAAATGGTTGGCATTTAAATAAAAAAATAATTGTGAGTTTAGAGCAGTGGTCCCCAACCTTTTTTTTAACGTGCCCCACCTAAGTTATTCGAAAATTTTGATGCCCCCCTTACGTAACATATAAATATTTTTTTTTATAATTAAAAAACATTGAATTATTCCATAAATGAAGCCTAATTACAAGTTGTTCAAGACACAAGATTTAGGCTATATCAAGAAATCACTAGGAACTTAACAAAAACAAATAAAAATACAATTTTCAAAACGCATAACTATAGATAACTAAAAATCAAGTGCGTTTTCAAATTGTATCCTTGAATAATGATATTGCCCCCGCTCTAAACATTTAAATTGCCCCCACGTGGGGCGTGGGAGCCACGTTGAGAAACACTGGTTTAGAGTATCGGTATAAATTAAATTAAATTAAGAAATACCCCAAAAACACCTAGTTTTGCAAATTTGGTTCCCTTTCGGTCGGTATTTTGAAAAAACTCAAAGAAATAATTAAATACTATTTTGGGGCAATTGAAATGAATTGATTTCACATACTAGCACCTATTAGTTCAAATTTATTTGTTTTTCAATTTGGTAAATCGAGCTTTCCATTTTCTTGTCTGGTTTGAAAATGTCTTATCATCTTTTTTCCGAATTTGGGTTTGCTAAAATAGTTTCTTTCGAAAAAATACCTACAGAAAATGATTGCTTGTGATTAAAATATTAGATTTGATTTGTTAGATCCATTTTTGGAAGAAAAATTTACAAAATTACAGAGTTTGACAAATCAAAAATGTATTTAAATCAACTTTAGTTCTAACGTGCCCATACGGTTCGTAAAAATGTTTTTCAAAGGTTCCTCAGACGCCTATTAGTTCAAATTTGGTCCTCTTTCGATTGGCACAAATGGCAATTTGGGGAAACTTTTGGTTTTCATCTTACGAGCAAATTTTTAGTTTCAAATTGTATTTGTTATTCGAACACTTCCATTCGTTTAACTCGTGGCAGCTCAGAAAATGATTTATTTTGGGAAAACTAAACGAAATAATTAAATACCATTATAGGGCAATTAAAATAGATTGATTCCACATACAATTCGAGAGTTTAGTTTAAAGAATTTTAAGAAATCTCTAAGCGACAACCATCTTAATAATAAATTCCGCTTGTAACGTTGGCACTTTTGCAAAAATTCAAAAAGTAATTTTTTTTAAAAACGCCAAGCCACCCGTTTGTCTAAATTTAATCACATTTTGATTAGTAAACACCCCACTTCAATCGTACGTTCCATTTTCTTGTTACCAACCACTTCTGTATTGAAAATGCATTTTACTTTTTGTAAAGAATCGATTTTTAATTCAACTCAAGTAGTATTTTCAATACGAAAAACAAACGCAAATCATTGCAGCAATAAATCCTCGCACGCGAAGCGATTTTGTCGAGCGCGCTCCGCGAACCAATTTTTGCCAGTTCAAATCTTACAAAAAATCCTTTTTTGCAGTTCGATGCCAGGAGCCCTGAGCAGCAGTTGCTTGCAGCAGCGAGACCCGGGCGGCTACCCCTACATGTTCCACGACCCCCTTCATTCCTTAAGTTCTTCGTACAACTCGAGGGCGGCTTGCAACTCCGGAGTGCCTCAACCGTCGGCCCATTCCTCCTACGGAGCGGTCACGCCGACCTCTTCGGTGCCCGTCTCAACAGGTACAGGTAAGAAAACCCTTCGTTCCCGAGCCGCGATTTTCCCTCGCCGTAAATCTCATTGTCATTGATCAGTTTAAAGTGTCTGCGGAGGGTGATTTTCAATTCTCGGCTCGGCGAGCGCTCAATAATGTGCGAACTAAATCGGGGAGGGGGTAGTTGTTCTGGTTGTAAGGTTCGTTTGACGCTCTATCCCTCGGGAAAACCTCTCAACTTTATTTTTGTTTATGTCGAAACTTTTTCCGCAGGGGTGATATCGGCGGGGGTGTCCGTTCCGGTCCAGATACCGAGCCAGAATCCCGACTTGACATCGAACCTGGCGTCGAACTACTGGCCCCGGATTCAGTGATCTCAACTTTTCGGGTTTCCGCCGCCCAGATTTCTGGTGCATCAGGAGAATCCGACTTTTCAAAATCCAATCACGCCGCCCTCAGCCGCCGCTGGAAACCCGGATCAGGAATCGTCTTAACTCTTCCGGAAGACGTTTTGCGCGCACGACGCCCGGTCCGCAGGGTAAGAAAACTGTGCTTTAGACTCTTGTAAATTGTGTACATAGGGGCGAGAGGGCACTAACGTTGCTGACGATGCCGAGAATAATATTAGAAGTGATCGTGATTAGTGTTGATTTCTTTCCGTTCGCGTAGATGTAATTTTGAAGATTAAGACACCCCTAAGATAATTATGCGTTCGCAATAATGCAAATGAAATTGTAAAGCAATAACCAAGTTAGGATTTAAGTTGTTTGGATTTGATGACACACGAAGAAGCGATGCCAGTTTAAAAAATAATTGGAGGGGGGGCGATTTCGATTTTCGTCGACGGCCCCCCCCTCGAATATTTTTTATGATGCGAGCTTCCGTTTGTCTTAGTAACAATTACTTAACATGCAATAGAGACGAAGCATTCTTCTTCAGTAGATTAACATGCGTAAACAAGGGGCGCCAGCCCTCGACAGATGCCATTTGTAAACGACTTTTACTTTTCAAAGTAGCTGATAACAGTTAATCTATTAAAATAATAAATGTCGTAACAATTTTGATTGCTGTGATTATGTTTAACTAATTATGTATTTAATAATTCTGTAGATTAGTTCCTCGCTGTTTTCAGTGTGTATTATATTAGCATAAACAATTGTGGATAATAAATTTGAAAATAAGCATTTGCGTTTCTTTCCAAAGAGCGAAAAATCAGGGTGAGTATTTCTAAACATTAAAATTAGTTTTAAAAAAGGATTTGTTGTTAAAAAAACAATAAGCGCGGCTAAGCAAAAAATTGAGACACTTAGTCCTAAAAAATATTCAATTAAACTAAATTTTAAAATTTAAATAAAAACACACCCTTTAAAATTATTTTAAAAAACCGATAATGATATTTAAATCATAAATTTTGAGTTTTTGGTACAAAATAAATTAATAAAACAACTAAGACAAAAATAGTGGTGTGTTCACTCTGAAAAACTATTCGATTTAGCTTTTAATTAAACTTCTAATTGAAATAAATCCCAAAGATATTATTTCTCAATTAAAACGCACTATTTAAAACTAATTTAAAGAAAAATACTTTAGTACATTATTAGGAAACAAAATTAAATAATTAAAAAATTGGCAAACACAACTAAAAAAAATATAAAAGCATATTAAACCCGTTCTCCACAATTTTAGTCTTACAAGGGACCCTTTTTAGTGGTCCGTGGCTTTACGCAATGAGACCCACATCATTCGATAGGGCATCAAAACCTACTCTAGAAACCGTTTTCAAATTTTGCGAAATGATTCGTGTTACGACAAGACAAGCTCCAGAAGTTTGTGTTAATCTGTCAAAACTGGTTTTTCCTATTATACACGCCGAAATGTAATTTATATAACATAGTACGGTGGTCGAATGGAGAGCGCGCTCGCTCTACAATCTTTTGCATTTTGTTGCCCCGAGTTCGAATTCTCTAGGCGGCAAAGAGATTTTTGCAATTTTTTTTGGAGGAGAATTGTTTATTTTCGTTTATACAATGATTAGATGTGTTTTTCGACGAAAAATAGGTATAAACAGCACAAAATCACCGGAAAATATGTAAACTAAATTAAATTTTTTTTAATAAATTTATATGTTATTCCGTTAACAGGGTTGTATTACCAATAAGTACGCATACTGTCAAAATTATTTGCAGTGTGTGGACGAAGTGGTTTACTATTCTATTATTGTTGTGATTAATTCAGTATTGTAAAACAATCTTTTGAAGACTACTTTGACCAGTGTTTTTAAGAACAACAATATGTTATTATGTTATTTATAAAATTATAACTTAAAAGTTAAATTAAAAGCATGAAGTAAATTGTAAGGATCAAAATCTTTATTTATTAGCATGTGTGGTCGACGACAACAAAGTGTCGAAAGCAAAGCCGGTGTTGACAATAAGAGCATAAGCCAAAAGAATACTCTTGACATCCAGATTCTTGGCATAGGGATCCGTCAAATTGGGGATAACACACTTGAACCGGCGTCTGGTAGGAAGAAATCGCTTCATTGGAGTAGCCACTCTTCTTCCAGGCATTGCGGATGAAGTCAATAAATCTCACGTTGGAGAAATGGTAGTGTGTCACGGAGTGTATCCTCAACATGTTCTCCCTTCTGTGGACAGGGAAGTTGATCTGGAAGAGCTTTACATAGTCCGCAATCTTTCTCTCGAACGTCTTCATATAGCGGAAATATCCAACATCCAGAGGCTGTCCCATTCCAGTTGTACCAGGCGGTATGTTCATGATTTTCACAAGAAATCCAGAAGGCACTTCGCTTTGGAGGGCAGCATGATCTTTAAAGGAAGACCAGCTGTCCAAAATCACAAGATTCCAAGTATTTCGCTTTAAGTGAGGCACAACACAACTCCGAAACCAATCTAACATCAGGTTCTTCGTCATCATGTGACTGGTGTGTGCTCGAACCAGAAGGTTTCCATATTTTCCAGGAACAAAGGAATGAGGAAGACGGCCATCTTTTTCTTGTAGCACCACGTAGAGATTATTATCCACGGAACCGTCCATATAAATTTTTGGCATAACGGTACAGCTGTGCGTTGTAGCCGCCACGTTTTCCACCACTCGTATAACGCTTTTTTCTCCTTTGACTGCCAGAGATCGTGCACTATTCATTTCTTTTAGGAACCCAGATTGATCTGCGTTAAAGACTGCTTCCAATTCAATATCATTTTGGTCTATAAACTTCCTCACTTCGTCTGTAAATGCAGAAATGTCCTTCTCCAGCTGGTCCTTCTTGGTGAAGTTGATGCGGGACACATATTTTGTGACTTTTCTGCTCACAATAGAGTGGTTCTTTTTGAATTTAAGAATCCACGATGAAGAGGCTTTAAATCCAGCAGCATATCCTTTCTCGAAATTAATCATTATGGCGGCACGTTGGAGATCATCGTCGTGTATAGCGATCCCTTCCGTCATCTTGGCCAGGAGCCACTCAAACAGATCACAATCTAGTGCCTTCAGGGCAGATTTGCGATGGAGTACAGCTGGGAGTCCCTCAAGCTCAAACTTTCGAAGAATCTTTAGGTCTTTCTCTACACGGATAAAACGGAATTTGTTGTTCATGCAAGAAAGTTGGCGAAATCCTTTTTCTGCACTTCGATAGAACTCGAGAGCTGCAGCAACTTTATCTGGGTATATGGTGCTGTGCTTTCCAGAGAAATTAACGAAGAGACCAGCAGGATAGTCTTCATGATCCTCGGCGATGTCACCATCAGGGTTCCAATCGGCGTCACCAGCGTCCACCACAACGTCCCGCTCCATATGAACAACAGAACCAGCTTTATATTCTTCCAGAAACTCCTTCAGAAACAAGTAGGCGTCCACATCCATTGGAAGAAGCGCATCAGGATCGCCTCCAGGCATATCGCGAAAGAGACGAGCAATAATGTTTTCAGCCATGATGAAGTGACGAACAATAGGATTGTTTAATTGAACAATTATTCTCAATAATACTCTATAAAATGTGTTAAAATGTAAACAGGCTTTTAATTTTGAAGTTATTCATTGTAAACGTTTTTTATAAATAACAAAATTACATACCGTTTTTCTTAAAAAATACTGGTCAAAGTAGTCTTCAAAAAGACTGTTTTTTTAAAACTGAATTAATCACGATAATAAAAGAATAAAAAAACACCTCGTCCTTACACTGCAAATAATTTTGACAGTATGCGTACTTATTGGTAATACAACCCTGTTAACGGAATAACATATAAATTTATTAAAAAAAATTTAATTTAGTTTACATATTTTCCGGTGATTTTGTGCTGTTTATACCTATTTTTCGTCGAAAAACACATCTAATCATTGTATAAACGAAAATAAACAATTCTCCTCCAAAAAAAATTGCAAAAATCTCTTTGCCGCCTAGAGAATTCGAACTCGGGGCAACAAAATGCAAAAAGATTGTAGAGCGAGCGCGCTCTCCATTCGACCACCGTACTATGTTATATAAATTACATTTCGGCGTGTATAATAGGAAAAACCAGTTTTGACAGATTAACACAAACTTCTGGAGCTTGTCTTGTCGTAACACGAATCATTTCGCAAAATTTGAAAACGGTTTCTAGAGTAGGTTTTGATGCCCTATCGAATGATGTGGGTCTCATTGCGTAAAGCCACGGACCACTAAAAAGGGTCCCTTGTTAGAGATTTTAATTTAAATAAATGTTAAAAATAAGTGTAATTAAAACGGACCCTAAAATTAATTCTAAAAAAACGGATAATAGTGGACACATATTAAATTATTTTAACTAAATTTATAAAGTGTAAATTTTACATTGTAGGTACTTAAGTCCATGTATATATGCGCAAACGTAAGTATTCAAAATGACGCCCAGTAGCTCACTCTGTGTAGAAAGTTAGTGTACTAACTATTATCATATGCAGCTTTCACCAAGACCATTATAAATAAATAATATATTTAATTATATTCATAAAGGATAAACAATTTTTTTTATAAGTATAGCCAAATCCTGAGATAAATTGGAGTCCAGAAGTCTCCGGACTAAAACTGGAGGGTTCGTGCCCCCTATATTTTTCCAATATAAATAATTTATTTATTTATGCTCGAAGAAAAAAAACCTTCACAGGCGCTCACCTAACAGAACACGGGTAATGTGAGATTTCTACTCATTAAACAACCCCTTCTGGGCCACAGCTCGCTCCCTCCACCAGATACAGTACAACCTCGCGGGGGGCAAAGTTGCAACTCAAATAAATAAATTAATTTAGTTAAAAAACGTAACACCAAGTCCCAAAAAAAACCATTTCATCTTTCTCACAACTTTTGCCTTTAGAAAAATCGCAGTGATGACCTTCTTTAATTGAAACGCACTTCGTACGACCCCCTTATATTATTTCAAAGTAAAAAAAAAGATGGAAATCCTCGGGCCCTAAAAAATCCAATACAAGTACCAAAATATTTATTAAATAACAAAGTGTCGGCGAAGAGACCGAAGAGGGCGCAGCATCAAGTCGAGCTTGCGTCCTAAAAAAAAATTGGTAATTAAATCGAGCGTGGTCCCAAAACATCCATTTTTACGTTAGAAAAAATTCAGCTTACACTGTCGCTAGAACCTCGCCGCACGTAGGGAGAACGATTAACATTTCTAACAAGCGGGGTCCTTTCGTTGACCCCACCGATATGCAAGCGCATCCGTGGTGGAAAAGGCGGTTTTCCTCTCTGCGCCTTGACTTGCACAACCACGCCAGTCACAATCAAAAGAATCCAAAACGCACTAACGACGATATCTAGAAATTAACTTTTAAAAAAGGCAAATCGCAAGCTGTTCCAAAAATCGACCTCGAAATTGAAAAGGCGGATCTAAAACGGCGTAATTAAAATTGTAAACGGTTCCTCTTCGAAAATTGTTCACGAAAGCGTAGTGGACGGCGCCCCCGATGTAATGGTCGATCGAAACGATCACGGCCGTCGCCCCCAAGACGGAGCAGCTCAAAATGTTGCCGAACATCGTGACCGCCAGCAAAATCGCGGTCGTCCCAATCACGATCGACATCAGCACCCCCCAATAATTGACGTTGCTTTCGAAAATGGCCAAGTCACCTGAAATGCAAACTTTCAGTTTTTCCGTCAAACGGAAATTCGCTGGGCATTACCGACGCCGCCGTGGTACATGACGCACGCCACCACGTACCCCACGGAACTGACCGGAAGAAAAACCGACAGAATCGGGCTGCCAAATTTCACCCAAAAAATCAACCATAGGATGCCGTAGAGGAAGCCGAAAGTGATCGAAATTGCCAAGCTCTCTGAAACCCGACCCTTTTAATTTGAATAAAACTATTCTTTTTTTTTTTTTGGAACCTACGTCCGACTGTTAGGGTTCCGGTGAAGGACGCCGTGATGTACGAAATGAAGCCCCCACAAATAAAACCGAAAATAAATAGATGCGTCTTGAAGAAGTTGTGTCCGAAGTAGCACATGAACAACCCCAAAAATAAGATTAGGGCGCAAATGACCTTCCAGCCGGTCGAAACTGCAAATGACATTAAATGAAAATTGCATAAACGATTGAAGTGAATGGAAACCTGGTCTTATGCAGGTCTCTTCCCATTTGTTAAAATCGCAAGCGTAAGTTGCGGTTGGCACGTAGGCAGAACTCGCGTTACCAAAAGTGGCAATGATGGCATAAACGGACCCAGTGCCCGGATAGGCGCTGTAGTACCTTTGCACTAACGAATTCCCGATCGGCTCCGGGACCTACAATTCACCCTTTCCGTTTAGAGCAGTGTTTCCCAACGTGGGTCCCACGCCCCACACGGGAGCAATTTGAAGGTTTAGGGGGGCAATATCATTATTCAATTTCGAAACGTACTTGATTTTTAGTTATCTACCTTAGGGTGGAGCGAAAAAAAAATTTTTTTGCTCAACATCTTGAGGTGGCTCGCTGATTTTTTAAATTAAATTCAAGTTTAATTTTTTTTGAAAAAAAGTGTTTCAGGAGCTTCGAAGTGTCCTCTTTCTTACACATTAACAATTATTAACTTAAAAAATTTTTCTATCGCCATTATTGCAGTTTTCAAAAAAATTCCGAAACAATAACATACTTTTCTTAGGCAATAAAGTGAATTTTGAGTTAGAAACGATCAAATTTGTTCATTTTTAGATAAATTTGAAGATTACAAGCCAAAAAAATTTTATTTTTGTTTCAAAAGAATTTTGACTTGAATTTAATTTAAAAAATCAGTGGGCCAGCTAAAGATGTTAAATAATTTTTTTTTTTTTATAAGCTACAAATTCTAACCCCAAGCTAAGAAAAAAAAATTTCTTTTTCGCTCCACTCTAATTTACCTATATATACAGTAAAACCTCCCATAGACGGACACCAATGGTCATGAAATTTTTGTCCGTATAAGAGAGGTGTCCGTCTAAAAGAAAAAGGACTAAAATGCATATAAAGTATAGGCACTTCTCTCCGTCATAAAAAAAGTGTACGCTAAATTCAGGTGTCCTTCTACGAGAGGTGTCCGTAAATGGAAGTTTTACTGTATATATATATATATGTATGTTGAAAATTTATTTGTTGCTTTTTTCCTAATAATTTCATAGTGATTTCTTTCTAAAACCTAAATTTTGTGTCTTAAACAACTTATAATTAGGCTTCATATATAGAATAATTCAATTTTTAAAATCCAAATTAAAAAATTCGGCGCGTGTACTTACATACGCGCATTAGAAGTTATACTTCTTGTGTGTAACTAAATTAAATGTAACCACGTGCAAAGATAAGTTCAATAAATGCGAGGATGTGCGCGTTCGAGCGAAAAGTGGCACATTTCCGAGCGAGGGAGGCAAATGAAGCGCGACGCGGAGCGGCGCGCTTCATTTTCCCGAGATCGGAATGTGCCACTTTGAGCTCGAACGCGCACACTCGGTTTTAAGCCTCATTCACAATAATTTTGGTGCCGAAACATTAGTAAATCATTTTTAGCTTTCCCTTTCACTCGCACCGACGAAATTCTCGCATCTTTTCGCTCCCTTCCACTCACTGTGATAGCAAATACGTTTTTCAAACATAAAATCGATATTTACTAACCTAACTTTAAATTTATGATTTGAAAAGGCGAAAGATAGAGTAGACAACTCAAATAAAACGAGGATGTGCGGGTTCGAGCGAAAAGTGGCACATTTCCGAGCGAAAAGTGGCACATTTCCGAGCGAAAAGTGGCACATTTCCGAGCGAAAAGTGGCACATTTCCGAGCGAGGGAGGCAAATGAAGCGCGACGCGGAGCGGCGCGCTTCATTTTCCCGAGATCGGAATGTGCCACTTTGAGCTCGAACGCGCACACTCGGTTTTAAGCCTCATTCACAATAATTTTGGTGCCGAAGCATTAGTAAATCATTTTTAGCTTTCCCTTTCACTCGCACCGACAAAATTCTCGTATATTTTCGCTCCCTTCCACTCATTGCTAGGGCAAATACGTTTTTTGAACATAAAATCGATATTTACTAACCTAACTTTAAATTTATGATTTGAATAAGCGAAGGATAAAGTAGACAAATCGAATAAAACGAAGATGTGCGCGTTCGAGCGAAAAGTGGCACATTTCCGAGCGAGGGAGGCAAATGAAGCGCGACGCGGAGCGGCGCGCTTCATTTTCCCGAGATCGGAATGTGCCACTTTGAGCTCGAACGTGCACACTCGGTTTTAAGCCTCATTCACAAGTATTAATTTACTTTCTTGCTTCAACTGTCGAATTTTCGTTAGCAGTGCTAATATTTTACTCTCAAAGCGCCAAAAGAAGTATAACTTCAAAATATATATGTTACATAGGCGGCATTTAAATTTTAGAATGACTTAGGTGGGGCATGTTAAAAAAGGTTGGGAAACACTGGTTTAAGGGGTTATACGCAGTTAGAAGGCCGAAAAAATACGTTTTTTTTATAAATTTTTTTTGAAGACGTTTTTATTTTACAAAAACCAAAATTATTGATAAATTTAGTGTTAACATCTAAATTTATAATGGCACTAATGATTTGCAAAAATATTGATCTGGTGTGCTCCTGCAGACGATCTCCTGAAGGTCTTCCAAAAAAAAAGGTGTTTCGCGGTGACCACCATTTCTCCGGCATAGTTCATCTGAAATCAAAAAACCAAAAAGATTCTTTTAGTGGATAGATAAAACTAGGTATTAATCGAAGGAATAAGATTTCGGATAATTATTTCTAATTAAAAAAAAAAAAGTACGTGGCAATTTTGATCGAAAATTCGATTTTCTATCTTACGAAACCGCCATTTTGTCAAAAATTAAAATTTCGATTATTCCTTCGATCATTACCTAGTTTTATCTATCCACCAAAAGAATCTTTTTGGTTTTTTGATTTCAGATAAACTATGCCGGAGAAATCCTTCAAGAGATTGTCTGCAGGAGCACACCAGATCAACATTTTTACAAATGATTAGTGCCATTATAAACTTAGATGTTGCCACTATCAAAACTTTTGGTTTTTGTAAAATAAAATACCTCTTCATAAAGAATTTATAAAAAAAACGTCTTGTTTCGGCCTTAAAGCAATAAAATAAAAATCGCACGCACTTTCTTCGCGTTTTTTTTTATCCCGTCCACAGTCAGCATCATCTTGATCACGTCGAAGTACACGTCGAAGTTGTTATTTCTTTCGGGTAAGTACATGTGATACATATCCAAACGTGGCTGATATCTCGATTCGCAACTTTGATTAGCCAGCCCCGCAGATTGGGCATCGACCCTTACAATATTATCGTCGTAGCTCAGCAATTGGTAGGGCGCTATTTCCGTGTTGAAAATCATGTTGCAGCCTCCAGGAATTGGATCTTGATCGCAAAAAAAAAATTGTTAGCAACAAAAAAAATAAATAACAGCGAAAGAAGGTTTTCCTAAGCCTCCAAATGAGCTGCGCCCCCGTCTTTGTGGCCGAACAAGCGGCGAAAATCGATTCGAAATGAAGAAATAAGCTCAAGGCTGGTTTTATTTACGCGCCATCAAAGACATAAATTACGTCGAAGAAGTATTTGATCAAACTCATTATTTTGTTGCCGATTAATAAAAGCCAGGTCTTCAATTTTGATCAATTTGAACAAATTTTTGCTCATAACCGATTTGTTTTCGACGTCCAAAATTGATTTGCACGTCGAAGATTTTTCATGGTCCTCTGGAGCAAATCTTCCTTCTTCCCATTTCGCTCATATTCGATTCAGATATTATTATCAACTTCCACGATTGATTTTTTTGGAAACAAAATAAATATTCTGCAGTGTACTGCAGAAACCAATTTTATCTCAGAACGGATAATTTTGCTACAAGAGAGAAGGCTCAATTTGGTCAAGTCAGCCACGAGATAAAAAATTCAGGACGTCGCGAAATTTTTTAAGTGCTGTTAAATGAAAAATCACCATGGGCGACCTCTAAATATTAAGATTAAGGGTTCAAACTTTAACTGGATCGATATTTCGGTATCCTCCACTGAAATTTTGGGCCAAAACGTGGAAAAAACAATTTGCCCGCCCCCGGAAACACGTTAAAAAAATTTCATAACCAGAATCTTCAAGTTTAACAAGCTTCCCATAACGCTTCCATACGATTTTTTTTCGCAGGGCTGCAGCTCTTCAAAAATCACCAAAGACTTCTCCGAAACTTTCACGTTTCCTCAATCAGTATTCTTTTTCTCGTTGGCCAAGACTTCGTCTTACCATTTCGTTCGTAGACGACCAGAGCCACCAAGATCTTAACGTGCGGCGTCTCTTGGTGCCTGACGAAGTATCTGTACGAACTATTTTGCATGTCCATTTCGACCAGGCCGACGTGGGTGCCGCTGAGCGAGCTATTCCTAGCAAAAGCGGCCGTCTTCGAGATGGTCACATTGGCCTCCAAGCTGTGGGCCTGCACGACGAAAAACTGACGATTTCGCGGGGCGTTAATCACGTCCACCGTTGCATCCCCTTGCGATAAGTCGACGTAGTTTTCGTACAGGTGAGTCTGTTTGTTTTCTTTGTCGTAGTTGGACAAGTTGATGGTCAAGGTCTGCTGAAGAACTGCGGACGAAAGATCCGTTACATAGGCGCGCGATTGCCCCCAAAAATAACTCACCATTGCTTGCGGCGGATGCACTGGCGGGTTGATAGGTTATGTATGGGAGCGTGGTAATTAAGAGGAAAATTTTCCCGATCATTATGGGCACATTAACGATAGCCTTAACGAGCTTTCGGCTAAGTGCACCTGTTTCACAACCAACTTCAATTTCTGATTAGTTTTGAAAGGAATGCACTGATGGGCGATCGCTTGCACGAACCCCAGAAAACAAGCCGCTGTAGTCGGTGTGCGTTCACAACGAGTCCGTCACTGCGAAGCCGACCGCTAGAGGATTGCCAGTCGCAACATGGCTGAGTCCGATCGATGAATGGATAGTACGAAGTGTGTGTGAGAGGCCGTGTTTTTGAATATGTTTCGTAGTAGAGTTGTATAATAAAGTGTTCATGGGCCATGGGCAAGGACCAGGAGCTGCTAGAAGCAGCTCGGAGTGGAAACGTAACCGTCGTAGAAAAAATCTTAGGGCAAAGGGCTAAAAGGAGTGGCCCTTTAGCTAGGTGCGTATTTTTTGCATTGTAACCTGTCCCCCCCCGGACGAAACCCTTCGCTGGCGGATGCGGCGGCCCGAGGAAAAATGCAACACGCTCTGGTCGGACCACTTTCGATATTGCTTCACCAACAACTGTTGATTGCGCTTTTTCCAAACCCGCCTGCCGACGTACATTTTTATTCGGATCTCTTATCAGCGGATTATTTGTTTTCGAGCGATAAGCAAAGGTCGAAAAACCCAAAAAACGTGAATCAGAAAATCGTTCTAACGGCTTCGCCGTACCAACAATTTATTTATCGTGACTCATGCTGGTAAATTAACATCTTCAAATAAACAAAAACAGATTAGACGAATTCCTAATTGGTTCTCGGTATTTGTAATCTTGTCACACTACAATTGTTAAATAATCGCGACCTTCGACAAAGATTTCTTTATCCTCTCCAATTACATTTTACTGAATTGGAAAAGAAAGTACAGTGGAACCCGTGTGGGGCGACCGCCGAAGGGACCGATCGAAAATGATCGCATTCAGCAAGTGGCCAGTTCATAAAAAATTGACCAGGTGGTCGCCGTTGCAGGTTCCACTGTAAATTTCTAGTTGTCGCGCTTTCTATGCCTTCGGCGTCGTGATTCACCGCGTCCACTGAAATATTGAAATGCAATCACCTGTTCACGTTGATTGGGTCAAGGACTCTTTAATTAAAAGCGCGGCGAATTTAATTAATCTTAATGCCGAGAGGAAATATGGCGAGATAAATTTTTAATGTCTCGCATAAAAGGCTTTTTCAATCTTAAATTGGACGAGAAAGCGGAGGGGTCTCGGGGGAGCGTCGAGCTTGGCGTTTTTGAGTGGGTTGCCGATTTTTTTTTTTTTTTTGAACAATACGGCGCGGGTTCGCCGTTTCGTTGTTGCGATGATTAGCTTTTGGGCCGCGGTTCTTTGAACTCGTAACGCGATATTTGTGTGCGGCGAAAACGTTTGAGGAAATTGCACACACACACTTTTGTATTATTATTTAAGCTTATTTAGCTATTTGTGTTTTGTGCCCTGTGTTATCTATTCTGGTCTGTGGACGTGTAGGCTTTATTTATATCCCACGTCTGTCTGTATCCTCTGTTAAAATTACCCTTCAGTGTTCGCTTCAATGCACCCACTTGAACTTAATGTGGAAGTACTTTTAATGTTTACTTTGTTATAAATATAAATAGCGATATTTCCATCGGCGTATGCTGGCTCTTCCTGGTTCGCACCCCTCGAAAAGAAATAATCGACTCGATTTAGAAAATTATGGCGGCGGACGCATTAAGAACCGCGAAATTGTTAACAATAAAAGGAGGAAGAGTTCCATTGAAATGTGTTCAAAGAAAATTAAATTTGAGCTAATAGGTGGTAACTTGGGGTTCCGTTACTAGGTGGGGTATAACTAACGTGAACAATTTTTTTTTGTTAAAACGTATAGTTTGGTAAGCGTGCTTAAAACCGAGTGTGCGCATTCGAGCTCAAAGTGGCACATTTCCGATCTCGGGAAAATGAAGCGCGCCGCTCCGCGTCGCGCTTCATTTGCCTCCCTCGCTCGGAAATGTGCCACTTTTCGCTCGAACGCGCACATCCTCGTATTTTTTACATTTGTCTAATTTATCCTGCGCTCCTTCAAATCAAAAATTTTAATTTAATTTACTAAATATTGATTTTGTATTCGAAAAACGTATTTGCCATAGCAATGAGTGGAAGGGAGCGAAAAGATACGACAATAGCGTCAATGCAAGTGAGATGGAACGATTAAAATTAACTAACTGATTTTTTGTCAATTTATTGGTTTAAATAACTGTAAATCGTGCTTAAAATCGAGTGTGCACATTCGAGCTCAAAGTGGCACATTTCCGATCTCGGGAAAATGAAGCGCGCCGCTCCGCGTCGCGCTTCATTTGCCTCCCTCGTTCGGAAATGTGCCACTTTTCGCTCGAACGCGCACATCCTCGCATTTATCGATTTGCCTTAATTAATCGTTTTACTTTCAACTCGCAAAATTAAAAATATACAATTTATAAATTAAAAAAATGCATACCCTTAAATTTTTAATTTTATTTCCAAAGATTTATCGTTAGAAAATTTGAAGATTTTTAAAAAAATATAAATATAAATATTTAGTTTTATATTAATTTAGTTCAAAAATATTGAATTTGAAAAATATCCCATAAGATAAATTGGAACAAATCAAAATTAAGTAAAGTGATAAGAAATGGGAACGTTATATACAGGGTACCTCTATAATTTTTTATAAAAGCAATAAACACCGAAAAATACTTTAATTAATTCTTTAATCCTCAAAATTAAATCAGGACTCTTGTTTTTTAACCTTTCCAAAAATATGAGAAAATTAAAAAAATATTCTATCAATAATTCGTTTACTAAGCGATGCAGACATATATTTCTGAAATGGTAGACCTAGTAAGCCATCCGTTTTTTCATGCGGGGTCCCCCAATGTTAATATTTACTATTGTCTTAATTTATTTTCAAAAATATTGAAATTTTACTAGAATATCCCAATACATAAATTGCAAAAAATTAAAATTAAGTAATGCGATTAAAAATGGGAACGCTATAGATAGATGGGGTACCTCTATAATTTTTTATAAATCCAATAAATAGTAAAAAATACTTTAAATAGCTTTTCAATTCTCAAAATCAAATCAGGATCATTATTTTCTTTAGCCATTTTAAAAATAAGAGAAAATAATAACAAATCTATCAATAATTCGTTTTCTAAGCCATGTATAAATAAACAATTTATAAATTAAAAAAAATGCATACCTTTAAATTTATAATTTTATTTCCAAAAATTTACCGTTAGAAAATTTGAAGATTTTTAAAAAAATATAAATATTTGAGCCCCCTTTTTAGTTATAATTTTGAAATTTTATATTTGATTATATCTCATTAGTAGTTACAACTTTTATTTGAAATATTTTTTTCTATTTCCTTTACTTTAAGGAATAATATAAGTAACGTCTTTCAATCATAAGAAATGGCAATCTAAAAATAACGTTATAAAATCTTAAAGTTGGGAACGCCACACAAAAAAAAATAGCACTTAAATCTTGGAAATTTTTGCAGGAGCATTTAAACGGGTCCTTTAGCTTTCATTAAAAAAAAAAAATTAAGAATTGAGCAACAGTAGCGCGCGTTACGATTTTTTTTTGTAAGAGTTAAAAGAGATACCAATGCCCGATAGCCAACGAACCCCCAAAATGCTATGTCTTTTTAAATGGCTCGTTTATTTTTGAATTTAGCCATGCCTAAGTAACCAAAATTCCTAACGCTATTGATTCAAGCAAAAAAAAGTATTGAGTCCCATTTAATAAAAATATAACTTTGTTCTGTCATTAATTTTTAAATGACACCCCTAATTTTTATTATCGATCCAAAGCCGTTTTACTTGGGTACATTACTCTGTTCTCTTTAAATCTACAAATAAATATAAAGAAATTTAATAAATACGAGGATGTGCGCATTCGAGCGAAAAGTGGCACATTTCCGAGCGAGGGAGGCAAATGAAGCGCGACGCGGAGCGGCGCGCTTCATTTTCCCGAGATCGGAATGTGCCACTTTGAGCTCGAATGTGCACACTCGATTTTAAGCGTGATTCACAATTTCTTAGACGGATAACTTCATACTGTTGAATTAAAAAAAAAGATTTTCACGGCTTCGAACCGGAACTGAACCGAAAAAAATTTTGGGCTTAGTTTCGCATCTAATTACCACACCCCTACACTTCTTTAATTATTATTATTTTCAAATAATAAGTTTATTTATATTTTATTGTTGTGTCAATTTATAAAGTATCTACGAAGTATTACAAAAAAGCGAATAAAATATTCTAAATTAATTATTGGGAACCGAACCGAAAAGCTGGAGCCCCATTTTTTTTTGTTGTTGTTGTTCGAGATAAAAATTTCAAAATTATTTGTAACACACAGAATTTGATTTATTTTAATCTGTGGAAGATCAATCGATTTATCTTTAGTGGTTTTTTATTAAAATAATATTTTTTCTCAAGACCTGCGATGCAAGATCTGGGGGACGTTAACAAAATAAGACAATTCCGGTTTTCGTTCCGCCAAATACACCGGTTTTTTGGGTTTTAATGTTTAATAATCGCGAGTTCACTTATGTATCATATTATTAATAGAGAGGGAGAGAGAAAATAAACCGAAAAATTTTTTCGGTTCAGTTCCGGTTTTCGTTCCGCCAAAAATAACGGTTTTTCGTTCGGTTCCAGTTCGACGCCCTGTTTTTTTTTTTGGAAACTTGCCGCAAAGCAAATTTAATCATCTTTCTTTGTTTTATACACAATTTTTTTTATGTTCGAAGATGTGCCATAGAAGATTTGGTATGGTAATAAAAAATACATCTTTAAGCCAGATAACAATAATAATCAACCACGCGATTAAAACGAACTTTTTTCCAATAGAAAGATGATTAAATATAAGCCCATAAGTACTTCAGGAATTAAAAAAAATTAAATTAAATGACTCGCACGAGGGGGGCTACAAAAATAGAGCATTTCAAAAGAAAAAGACCCCAATCGTGGCACGTTTCAATGTTTTTTTAAGAGCAGAAATTTATGTTTTGTCGAGGAAGTCGTTTCCACAAAGCTTTTAAATTAAATGATGAAAACTAGTCTTATAAAACAGCAGTGCTTTAGCCTGGAGAGGAAAGCAGTCGTTGAAGGATGCTCCGGTATTTATATGGCGGCAATTTAAACATTTCGCACGTACGCCAGCTCCTCCATTTCGCCAACTCTTCCGCTTTCAATTACAAAAAAATTAAAAACCAATTAAAAAAAACAATATCGACATTAAAAGTACTGTCCTTTTGCATCACCGAAACACGAGATTTGCGAATTTCCATTCATCAAGCCCTCTACCGGCGATCTAATGCAATTACGGCTGTGCCTTTAGGTCGAGCTCGCGGGGACCGCGATGATTTAGTTATTTGATGAAGAAAGGGTTGGATAAATAATATTGCATAAAATATATATATAAGCAAAGGGTGTGGCGAAGAGGAGAGAATGTTTTGTCGCTTTGCTCGTCGACTGCGAACTTTCATCGATCGGAATTTGCACTTTCAGGTTGACTTGGCCCCTTCCCCTCCGACTTGACCCCGTAAACTTTACGGCCCTTTTGTACCGACCAATTATCCGTCTAAAATAATTATTAACGCATTTAACTGATCGATCGATCCACTTCGCCGAAGAAACGATTTTCTCACCCTTTATGAGATTTTCATATTGTCTTTTTCGAGAGAGGATGAGGACGCTAATCCTCCCACCATATTAAATGCTAACAATACTGTTTTCCTGCCGTTCGGAGTTATTACTTCATCAAGGGCCCTTTTATGAACTTTCGGATTACGATTGTCGCAACGTGCTCGACTTTCACCTTCGAAACTGTTAATTATTTTTATTCGACGGATGCGAGGGCTTCGTCCACCCGAAGCGATTAATTGAAATTGCCTTTAATCTTTTGCAGTTTGCGGAGAGGTCCCGGCGCCAACGTGCAGGACAGCAGCGGTTACACGTCCCTTCATCACGCAGCTTTAAACGGTCACAAGTAAGCAAAGCTCATTTTTCTTCCGACGAATGCCCTTTTAAAAACCGTTCAATCTGTGGCGCAATGGAATAAATCGGATTTCGACGCCGTTTCGAAGACGTTAAGCGCTTCGAAGGGCCGTCTTTATGTTAATATAATGTGTTTTTGCCAAGACGAAAATTGATCGATGTTTGTTTTTCGCAGGGACATCGTACGATTGCTTTTGGAGCACGACGCCTCCACCAATATCGTGGACAGCAAGGGCTCGACGGCGCTGCATCTGGCCGCGTGGTCTGGAAATGTCGATATTGTGCGTTTGCTTCTTTGCGGCCCTTCGATTTGTAACGTTAATTTGGTGGTAAGTTGCTTTTGGTTGGTGGAAGCGCGGAAAAACGGGCGATTTGCGTTTAATGGATGTTTTCGACACGTGTGCGGAAAGCGAGGGATTTCGGTGGGGTTGGATCTAAGGCCGTGCGGGCGTTTACTGCGTGGTCGAGCGTGCGGAGTACACATACGAGCCGATGGACGAGTATGTGTACTCTGACTACTCGAACCCGGGGTTTTCTTTCTATTTGTTAATAAAAAAATTATTTAAAAGTGATATAGCAATTTAATTATTTGGAAATTGGTAGAAACCGCGTTTAATTATTTGATTTAGCTTTTCTTGGATTAATTTGTTTTTCTAAATACTGTGCGAGACGATTGGAGATTTTAGCACAAAAGCCCACTTTCAAGTAAAAAATTGTTTCTAAAAAATAAAGGATAGCCCGATCGAAATGAAATTTTCACTAATTGAAAGATAATTAATTTTGAGTTAATACCCGTTTTGACGATTTTTTTTGAAGTAAAGTTTTACAATTTTTATACCCGGGTTAAAAGTAAAAGTTAAATTGATTATTAAAACATTAATAATCGCGTTATTCCCCCGGAGGAAAATTATTCAGAATTGTCAGTAATATGCAGAATTATATCTGCTTTAATGTGGTGCAAACCGCATTTAATTATCTCCGCTCGTTTTCTTTCAATTAATTTTTTTCTTAAAATTTACCCGCGCGAATTAAGAATTTTAACAAAAAACGCATTCCAAAGCGCCAAACTGTTAATAACAAGAAAATGCATAATCCGATAGACACGGGGTTTTCCCCAATCGAAAGGCAATTAAATTTAAGCAAACAGGTGTCTCTGCGATTTAAAAAAATTTTTGCTACCAATCTTAAATTAAAAACGAAATTTTTTAGTGAAACGTCAGCAACGTTGCTATCTCCGAAGAAAATTTATTCAAAATTAATATTAATACATAGAAACCCATCTGTTTCCATCTGGCGAAAACCGTATTTAATTATCTCTTCCGATTTTTGGAAAATTTATTTTTTTCTGGGACTCCGAGAAGAAGAAATCGTAACAAAAAAAAATACGCACTTTAAAGTAAAGAATTGTTTCCAACAAAAGCCCGAACGGTTTGATCGAAACGTCCTTTTTACCGATCGAAAGGTAATTAATTTTGTGTCTGTGGGGATCCCCGAGAGCCTTTTAAACCAGTTTTTTGCAAATATTGTACCGACGATCCTTATGTTTGCTTAAAAGAAACGAAATAAAAGGCCACCCTTAATTTTTGAATGAAACCAATAGAAAAACGTTGCTAACTGCTGCTGTCCGTTGATAATTTGCATAGTGTACAGTCAGGGACAAAAGTAATGTCGTAAAGCTGTGAGTTTTGACTCATCTGTTGGCAACATTGAAGCGGCCACTCGAAGAATTGTGGGATGGTCTTTTTTGACAATAAAAGAGGTAGAAACTGAACATTTTTGAAGTTATACTTCTTTTGAGAGTAAAATGGAAGTTGCGCGCGCACAGCTAACAAAAATTTGACAGTATGAAGATAGCCGTCTAAGAAATTGTGAATCATGTTTAAAATCGAGTGTGCGCATTCGAGCTCAAAGTGGCACATTCCGATCTCGGGAAAATGAAGTGCGCCGCTCCGCGTCGCGTTTTATTTGCCTCCCTCGCTCGGAAATGTGCCACTTTTCGCTCGAATGCGCACATCCTCGTATTTTTTATATTTGTCCAATTTATCCTACGCTCCTTCAAATCAAAAATTTTAATTTAATTTACTAAATATTTATTTTATTTGCGAAAAACGTATTTACCATAGCAATGAGTGGAAGGGAGTGAAAAGATGCGACAATAGCGTCAATGCAAGTGAGAGGGAACGATTAAAAATATCTAACTGATTTTTTTGTCAACTTATTCGCTTTAATAACTGTAAATCGTGCTTAAAATCGAGTGTGCACAATCGAGCTCAAAGTGGCACATTCCGATCTCGGGAATGAAGCGCGCCGCTCCGCGTCGCGCTTCATTTGCCTCCCTCGCTCGGAAATGTGCCACTTTTCGCTCGAATGCGCACATCCTCGTATTTTTTACATTTGTCTAATTTATCGTACGCTCCTTCAAATCAAAAATTTTAATTTAATTTACTAAATATTGATTTTATTTGCGAAAAACGTATTTACCATAGCAATGAGTGGAAGGGAGCGAAAAAATACGACAATAGCGTCAATTCAAGTGAGACGGAACGATTAAAATTAACTAACTGATTTTTGTGTCAATTTATTGGCCTAAATAACTGTAAATCGTGCTTAAAATCGAGGGTGCACATTCGAGCTCAAAGTGGCACATTCCGATCTCGGGAAAATGAAGCGCGCCGCTCCGCGTCGCGCTTCATTTGCCTCCCTCGCTCGGAAATGTGCCACTTTTCGCTCGAATGCGCACATCCTCGTATTTTTACATTTGTCCAATTTATCTTACGCTCCTTCAAATCAAAAATTTTAATTTAATTTACTAAATATTGATTTTATTTGCGAAAAACGTATTTACCATAGCAATGAGTGGAAGGGAGCAAAAAGATACGACAATAGCGTCAATGCGAGTGAGAGGGAACGATTAAAATTAACTAACTAATTTTTTTGTCAATTTATTGGCCTAAATAACTGTAAATCGTGCTTAAAATCGAGTGTGCACATTCGAGCTCAAAGTGGCACATTCCGATCTCGGGAAAATGAAGCGCGCCGCTCCGCGTCGCGCTTCATTTGCCTCCTCGCTCGGAAATGTGCCACTTTTCGCTCGAATGCGCACATCCTCGCATTTATTGCATTTGTTTATATCAACGCCAAAGAAGTATAACTTCTAACGCGCGTACATAAGTACCAGCTTACTTTTTACATCCCAAGACATTACTTTAGTCTGTGGCTGTACATTTTCGAAGTGGAAACGAGAAGTGTGTCGATCTTTGGCGCTTTGTAACTTTTTAATTATTCGAATTAAACGTTCAATTTTAGTTGGAAGGACATAAACTATAATTACCGAAGCAAATCCAATAAGCAATCAAAGTGATTGGCAGCGTAAGAGCCATTTACGGAGATTAATCACCATTGGCATCAATAGCTGTCCCTTTTTCTACGAGCACTTGAACATCGGCCTTTTGACCGGGCCTTTGCTTCTGATGTCACTCCTATTTATGCGACTAGTATCTTAATTAGCACAATGTTCACCCTCATTACTTCTACAATCGCCCTCGTACACCCATTCAGACGGATCGGGGGACAATTCCACCATTACCAACATTAAAATAAATAAATTAATTTCGTTTGTGCGCTTTCGCCGCCCTATCGGTTCCAGCTAACACCGGCGTCGGTTATTTTTCCGTTTTTTTGTAAAAATTCGAGGTCTAATATTAAATAAAGGCTGCCACCCCTAAAACGCCATAAAATTAATTATGGGTCCCGTGTTATTTGCTTGGTTTCACGCTAGTTTTCCTCTATTTTGCAAGGCTCGTGTTTACATATTCGCGTAATATGAAATACATGACATAGTTTCACGCAATTTTGCGTACGTACATTCCAGTTACTTAATTAAGTTTTAATTAATCCCAAACGTTGCGGCTGCCTCGACTGTCGAAATTTTTTCGCGGATAAAATCTCTCGAAAACTTTCAGTTTGGAAGTTTTCCCAACGAAGGAAAAAAAATCGTAATAATTAAAATGGCAATTAAATTTGAGCGAAAAGATTTAAAAAAAATAATAAAGATTAAAATTGTTATTTATTAGTGCTACACAAATTGACGGTCTAAACCGGTCATAAAGTTCAATGGGGTTAATTAGTTCTTCAGCCAAGCAGCCCAGCTAAATTAACCGGTTATATTAGTTAATGGGTTAACTGGCTAAATTCGTTAACCAGTTAACTGGTTAATCGGTGAAATAGTTATGTTTGTTTTTTTTTCATATATAAAGCAAGAATTATGGATAAATTACATATTTTTTAGTCTATATTAATTAATATAATGTTTATTAAGTTACTATCATTATTTATATTATTAAATATAATTTTTTTATCATTATCATTTATCAATATTTACGTAAAGTATCGGCACTGCTAATCGAACTGAAATGTTTCTAAATATATGACGTTTTTATTTATCTATTATTATAAAATAAATACCAATCATCTACTTCAACAATTAAAGTGAATTAAAAAGCGATACTAGCGCTATCTTTGGCGTAATTTGAAATAAATATAATTATTTTAACATAAGTTGTTTATATAGTGAATTAATTAAAATTGTAAATAAAATGTATCATGAAATCTAGTGTTTTTTACTATAATAAAAAATAATGGGGCGAAAAAATAAAAAAAATTTATTTAATAGTAGTTATAAACAATTATAATCACTTAATAAATATTATATTAATTAATAGGGGTAAATAGTACAGTTGTTGGCCAGATAACAATGATTGGCCATATTTAGAAAATTATATAATTATAAATCTATATTTTAGCGAGATAATTTTTCATCAATACCAGAAAATTCTTTATTGCTCTCTGTACTGGATATAACTAGTAATTTTTTTATAATTTCCTGTTTTGTGAGTATATTTAATCATTAAAATGACCAGACCGAGATTCTCACAAATTTACTTCATTTTATACAGAAATCTCCCAGCTGAGACTTTACTATTCTTAGATTTTTTTATGCTTAAAAAAAGCTTTTCGTACTAATTTTTAAGAATTATAAATCAATAAAGGTTTAAATTCCGCGAAACAAAATATTTAAATTAAAATAAAGCACAGGTTACAAAAAATTATTAAATTTATATTTAAATTGTTTTTTTTAAATAAGTACCCATACAAAATTATAATTATCTTTTTTTGGTACCGTGGGAAAATTAAAATAATTTTTTTTTTAATAAATGGTTCGTTTTTTTTGCTTATTTACTATACATTATCTTAATTAGAAAATATTGGCCAATCATCCCTGGTCATTTACTATATTTATATGTGCCAATAACTATGTTTTTTGATAAACCAATTATTTTTATTTTTATTTTATATAAAACGTTAAATTTTTTATTCAAAGTTTATTTATATTGAAAAATATAATTTTTTTACAGCTACGAGCACAATAAAAAATCATAAATACATTTTATATAATTACGAAATTTAGTATTTTAATTGTTCAGTTTCTAAAAGGGCCAATCACTGTACTGTTTACCCCTATACGTTAATAGTATGTAACTTATTAATAATATCTGCTTTATATATGAAAAAAAACAAACTTAAGTATTTAACCGTTTAACCAGTTACCCGGTTAACCGTGGTTAACCAATTAACCGGTCAATTTAGCTTGGCCGATTGCCGAAGAACTAATCAACCCAATTAAACTTTGACCATAAACTTTAACCGATTTGGCCCACTAAACCGACCATGGTTTAGACGCCCAAATTGTATAGCACCATAATTCATCATCGAGGGAGCTCCAATCGAAAATTTCTCACGCCAAAAACTTTCAAAATCACAATCTATGTGTACAATTTGATCCATTTTTCGCGCAGCTTGCAAAAAAATTTTGGACCTCATCAAAAACGACGCACTTTGGCGCGAGCCATTGCCAAAAACAACGAAACGAAGAGTCGGATCAAAACGCACTTTCCGCCAATCGAAAAATAATTAAATTCGGGCCGATCGGAGCCCTAGCCGAATTCGAAACTTATTTTTTTCCCAATTTACATATTAATAAGCTCGCGAAGCGCGCCGAATTTCTAATTTCCTAAGAGCTGGTGGCCGAGCCAACTTTTTTCCCCCCGCGAAAACCGCACGAATTAAAATTAAAAAAATTGCTGCGTCGCAAGAGCTTGCTTTCCATTTGATTCAGTGGGAAGAGTTACAAGCCGTGTCTGTCACTGCTGTTCAAACTCTTTCAGAATGCAAACTTGCCGTGATCTTTTCAATTCCACGCCAAAGTCACTGGACCGTAGTCTAATTCGGATGCGATGTGCCACTTGCAGCTTCGGCCTGACGGATTCTCTAAAGCTGTTGCTGACAGTCGAGTTCCCTATTTAAAATTTAAAACTAAACTTTGCTAACTCTCCTTTTTCCTGTTTATGATTCGGATTTAGCGAGCCTTGCGATCCCGTTCGCTTTAATGGAATATTCAAGTTTATTATGAAGTCGAGACGGGAGAGAACCTTTCCAAAGAAATCTCGGGATTAAAAGTTACTTTGTTCTTCCTTCCAGACAAAAGATAATGAAACGGCTCTGCATTCGGCGGCGCAATACGGACACACTCCCGTCGTCAGTTTGCTGCTGGAACACGGATGCGATCCCGGGATAAGGAACAACAAGCAGGAGACCGCCCTCGACCTGGCCGCGCAATATGGAAGGTAACATATCCATCCGAATCCATTATGGGCCCATGATCGACCAAAACAATCTTTTTCTAAAACATAGTAATTTCTATGTATTTGACCACGAGGAAACCGATTTTGAACGAATTTTTGAAATCGGAGATTTAAAAGTTTAATATACAGTCAAACCCTTTTTCATAAGGGGAAAATTTCGAAGGACCAATTCCCAGTTAAAGTACTGCCGTATATAATTCGGATCATTCCATTTGAGCTTGGCCCTACTTTATCTTTGCTGAATGATTACCTTTTTAAAAAGTTTAAAATATAAATTTTGTTAACTCTCCTTTTCCTGTTTATGATTGGAAGGACCCGCGATGCGAAGGAATTTCTTTAGAGTGAACGAGGAAAAAGAAAGATAAAATTGATTTATCTAACGTTTCGGCAACATAATAAAATTGTGTCGCGCATAGAAACTCGTGTCAGTTTGCTGTGGCACATCCCGATCCGGGAAAGGAAAAAAGCGCCGCCCTCGCGCGCGCTTCATGTCTCCATCCGAATCCATTTGGCCAATGCGCAAAATCCTCATAGTATTTGTCAGTTTAAAGTCCATTTAAAATGTTTAAATCCATTTATTAATATCAGTCTGATAAGTACTCGAAGGACAAAAAAGTTAGTTAAATATTCCGTAAATAAATTAAATTAATTTTATGCAGTATATTTTTGAAATATATTTTCAAAATTTAGATAAAAAATATAAGTTAAACATTTTAAATATCTCGACTAATTTGAAAAATGAATTTTTTCTGAGGGAACCAGGGTACTATGCTTTTCTAAGTAATAATTATTGTGAATCGTGCTTAAAACCGAGTGTGCCATTCGAGCTCAAAGTGGCACATTCCGATCTCGGAAAATGAAGCGCGCCGCTCCGCGTCGCGCTTCATTTGCCTCCTCGCTCGGAAATGTGCCACTTTTCGCTCGAATGCGCACATCCTCGTATTTATCGGATTTGCCTATACAGTCGAACCTCGATAAGTCGAAGGTACAGCAAAAATAATTCATCATATCAAAAACTCGAGTTACCAAAAGAGGTTCAGTTAGGGGAAGATGGGGTAGCCCCGGACACTTGAAAGAATTAGAAATAAAAAATATAAACAAATAAATTTATTTATTTTTTATGATTTAAAATGAAAGTAGGGACTTTTAAGTTTATACTAATTAAAAATTTGTAATGATATATTTGTTTTTTAGGAAATATGGCCGATACAATTTGACCTTATTTTTGGGCAATGCAAAAAGTGGCGGGTAGCCCCGGACTAGTACTTATTGGTGGCCCAATCGTTTTTGGCCTTATAGACATCACAAAAATAATTAATATTTAAACAATTTTTATGTGCCCAGTCTTTGCACTCATAACATTGAATCCAGTCTTCAACAAAAGTTTTTTTGCATTCGGTTTCTTTCTCCCGGTCTTTTTGGGAAAAATTTCGAATATTTTTGTCCGTTTTCAATATTTTTAGCGATTTTTTTTTTTGCTTTGACAAATTTGTTGTTTTTAGTTTTCTGCTTTTTCTCTAAATTTTGTTTAAATGGAGATGTTAAAATATCGCTCCTATGGGTTTTTTGAGCTCCGTTGCTAAATGTTTTTTTGATGCATCAGGAAATCGTAACAGTTGTTTTAATAAATGAGCTGTTCTGATTGAAGGCACCGGGTCAGTATAGATGTTGACCACCGTTGCGATTCGTACCGGATGTGAAAAATACACAAAGTTGACTAAAGTACAGTAATTTAACCACTATTTATTATCACAGTAAATAATAAAGCACCGACAAGTTATTTATTTCAACTGTAGTATAGAGTAACTTTTGAAAAAGATTATTAATTAAGCTAACATAATGTCCGGCGATACCCGACATTTTAGTGTCCGGGGGTACCTGATTTTCAATATTCAACATTTTTATTCAGAGCTCCCAAGATGTAGTAGAAATATTTCGAATACTATTACAAAGTTTAAATATATTGCATTTTCTTCAACTTAAAAAAAAATAAGTATTCACACTTACGTTTTCTAGTTGATAACTAGAAATGAAATCTGACGAGCGCGATGAAAATTTTTTATATTTTACACACTACTCCTTAAATTGTAACAGACCCGGTGTTTACGTGACAACTAAATTGCATATGTTTTTACTCTAAACGACCCCTGTTTTAGAAGAAAATTTTACCAATGCAACGTGATTAGGTTCTTGGAAATTCTTATGTCCGGGGCTACCCCACTTTTCCTTAAATACTTCCGTATATATGTATATCATTCATTTTTTATAGAAAATAACCAAAATTGATCTACAATCATTAACGTTATTTATTTTTATTAAGACCCTAAAAAAAATAGTTATTTACATATTATTGACTGTTAAATTGAAAGTAATATGAAACTAAAATGTAAAAATAGTTCCTTTTGTTATAAAAGAAACGGTAAAACCATCTTAAAACTATTCATAAGGCATTTAAATCTTGTATTGTAGTATAAAACCTTTCGTCGTAGTTAACAATAGAGCTTTTAAAGCATCAATAACACCAAACCAAGCCGTCGTTAATCCTCTCTCAGGTAGCGAAATTTTTAGAAAAGTTGTAAAATTTAACTTCGAGTCATCGACCTATTTACTAATGGAAACTTGAATTTAATGAATTGTAAAACGCTTCGACTTATTAAATAATTCGATTTATTCAATTTCGAGTAATTGACATAAAAATATTAACGTTGAGATAGGCAAGTCCTAGGGAAATTGGTTCGAGTTCGAGCTATCAAAAATTCGGCTTATCGGCGTTCGACTTATGGAAGTTCGACTGTAATTCCGAAAAACCGAAAAACCCAAAATTTTGGATTTAGCAAGATGTATTTATTTGTCAAAATCGGTTAAGTGGTTCTTTAGTTATTGCAAAAAAACCGAAAAAAATTGACAAAAACGGGTATTTTTGAAAGATCAGATCTCCGAAACGGTATTGATTTTTTCTCAATAGTATTTTTAATAATTTAAAGAAACACTTCAACTTTCAACCACAAAAAAAATTGAATTTTTAACTCGGAATTTTTAAAATACGAATTTCTGAATTATTTATAAAAAATATGTCACATATGGGGAGAGAATAAAAACTTAAATTGGAGTTTGATATTTCATTTAGAACATTGTTTTGCGTCTTAATAAAAATTAATTAAATTAATGCATAAACTCCAATTTAAGTTTGGATTCTCCCCCCATATTTTTCATATTTCCGATAAATAATTCAAAAATTTGTATTTTAAAAATTCCGAGTCAAAAACACAATTTTTTTTGTTTGGAAGTTGAAGTGTTTTTTTAAATTATAAAAAATACTCTTGACGAAAAATCAATACCGTTTCGGCGATATAATTTTTCAAAAATACCCGTTTTTGTCAATTTTTGACGATTTTTTTACAATAACTAAAGAACCACTTAACCGATTTTGACAAATAAATACATTCTAAAATCAATAAAACGATCCTAAACATCGTAGGACCGAAATTTTGGATTTTTCGGAATTGTATTAAAAACTAACTCATCGATTTCAAAAATTCTTTCAAAATCTGTTTCCTCGTGGTCAAATACATAGAAATGACTATGTTTTAGAATAAAAATTGTTTTGGTCGATCCTGGCCCATGGAATCGTGTAATTTTGACGCTAACGCACCCAAAAAATCCCAAAACAGACTGGACGCCGTCGAACTCCTCATCAGGACCTACCCCAGCCTGATCCAGCCGATGCAAAGGGCAATTCCGGGGATGATTTTCACGCACACTTCGTTACACTTGGCGAGCAGGAACGGGCACAAGTGAGTATCGTTTTGGGAAATCGAATTTATTACTCGTATAATGCGAAATGGGCGCTGACCACCAATTAATATAACGATGCCTCTAATTAATCGAATCGTTCCGAAGACGGTTTGTTGTGCCGAGTTATTATTGCGTACTCGGTTCGAAGGGCTAATTAATATGCATTTTCTATGGCGACCTAGAAACGCGGAAGGGTTTCTATGCAACTGCCTATTTAGTGTAAACATCTATGCACATGGTGCGCATCAGTTGTAATCGTTTACGCTTTTATGATAACTGCATTAATTTCCTGCTTGCATTGTGGTTGGCTTTTCCACGTCCTTTGTGCTGATCTGATTCTGATTTGGAAGAAAGTAATTTCGGTTAATACTCGATTTTGTTGTGCAAAGAATGGATTTTGATCAACCATAGATGTACCATTTGGCCATCTTTCTGCTAACTTTCACGTTGGTAGAAAACGAAGGTCCTAGACCAGTGTTTCCCAACCTTTTTCTAACAAATTTAAATGCCCCTCTATGTAACATAAATATTTTTGAAGTTATACTTCTTTTAATAAAATATTGGCAGTGCCAACGAAAACTCGACAGTTGAAATAAGAAAGTAAATTAATAGTTGTGAATGAGGCTTAAAACCGAGTGTGCACGTTCGAGCTCAAAGTGGCACATTCCGATCTCGGGAAAATGAAGCGCGCCGCTCCGCGTCGCGCTTCATTTGCCTCCCTCGCTCGGAAATGTGCCACTTTTCGCTCGAACGCGCACATCTTCGTTTTATTTGATTTGTCTACTTTATCTTTTCAAATCATAAATTTAAAGTTAGGATAAAATATAGATTTTATGTTCGAAAAACGTATTTGCCATAGCAATGATTGGAAGGGAGCGAAAAGATGCGAGAATTTCTTCGGTGCGAGTGAAAGGGAAAGATAAAAATGATTTACTAACGTTTCGGCACCATAATTATTGTGAATCGCGCTTAAAACCGAGTGTGCGCGTTCGAGCTCAAAGTGGCACATTCCGATCTCGGGAAAATGAAGCGCGCCGCTCCGCGTCGCGCTTCATTTGCCTCCCTCGCTCGGAAATGTGCCACTTTTCGCTCGAATGCGCACATCCTCGTATATTTGCTCAGTTTAAAGTCATTTATATGTTAAGTACCAGTACCTATTCGTCTGACAAGCTGTGGTATATAATAAATTAATATATATGTTTTTATATTGCCTAAATTCAAATTTAAATTAATTCTTATGCCAGTATATTTTATGAAAATTTCTTTCAAAAATTGTAGATCATACGCCAAATATAATTAAACAGGTTTTTAAATATCTCGACTAATTTTGAAAAATTAATTATTTTCTGAGGGAACCAGGGGTACTTCGGCATCTAAGAAAGTAAATTAATTATTGTGAATCGTGCTTAAAACCGAGTGTGCGCGTTCGAGCTCAAAGTGGCACATTCCGATCTCGGGAAAATGAAGCGCGCCGCTCCGCGTCGCGCTTCATTTGCCTCCCTCGCTCGGAAATGTGCCACTTTTCGCTCGAATGCGCACATCCTCGTATTACATTGGTTTTAAATAATAAAGAAGCAGTCAAGAAGAACGTTTTTGAGATTAAACCTGGCGACAGATCAATAGAATACAGTTGGCCCACAATATTTTACATGGTTATATTTAATTTAGTTACACCAAAGAAGTATAACTTCTAATGCGCGTACATAAGGACACGCGCCGAATTTTTTAATTTTGTATTTAAAAATTGAATTTTTCTATGAGCCGTTTATTTTGAAAGTGGCCCAAGTTCATTTTTATCTTTTTTCAAGTTAACGGTGGGGACATTTGTAATTTATGCTGAACTATCAAAAAAATAAATCGGCAATATTTAATACATTTGAAAATTTTGTAACACGTACATTTTCATAATAATATAAATACTGAAAATCATAATTTTGAAAGTGACCTAAGTCCACTTTTTATTGATAATATCAAAAAGGGCGGCCCAAAATCTTGAAAGCAGTGATGAAGGTAATTTAAATTACATTATAATATTGAATTAAATTTTAAAGAATAATATTTAATTAAAGAAATTATTAAACCCATGGGAAAGGATAAAATCACAAGATTCCTTGGTTCTGAAAGTGAAGAAGAATTAAAATCATACAACAAATATAGAAAAAGAAAGAGAATTTTAGAACTTCATTCTTCAACAGAGGAAGAGGAACTAATTGAGAATGAGAATTTACAAAACAGCTTCAGAGAAGGATTCAGAGAAAACAGAAGTGATACTTATATTCAGAAACTTCGTAAAATTAAACGAAATTCGGGAAAAAGATACGATACACAAACGGGAAAAATTATACCTGCCAAAGTTTTTCAAAATAAAGATAGCCAATGTCGAAAAGACTGCTTAAAAAATTGCCACGTCAGGGTAGACCAAAAAAATTTGGAAATATTGTATTGCCATCATTATACAAAAGTATCAGAAGCATCACATCACTAAAATACCGACACATGATGGACTTATTGGTATATATACCTCTGGAACACCATAACTACTTTAAATCCCTTCCGAATACTGAGAATGTTAACGAATAACTTGTTATTAAATTTAATTTTTTTATTCTAAAAACATAAAGTAAATTAAATGGTTTTTTAATTTTAAGCTATATGTAACAGACTTAAGCTCTTTCACATTTTATAACAAAACAAATTTTTATTTTGAAAGTGACCTAAGTCCTTTCAAGGTAAGCAAGGACACATTATACACTTAATAATAGTGATTTTTTAATAGGAATTAAAAAATTAACTCCCTTAAATACGATTTAGCATTGCAAGTCAACCATATACCGTATGTATATTTTTAATTTTGTAAAAACGCAAAACTTTAAATATTTCAAATTAAAGATAAATGGACTTAGGTCACTTTCAAAATAAACGGCTCATACCTATATGAAACCTAATTATATCTTGTTCAAGACACAAGATTTAGGTTTTAGAAAGAAATCACTATGAAACTATTAAGAAAAAAAAACAATAAATAAATTTTCAACACATATAATAGGTAAATAACTAAAAATCAAGTACGTTTTCAAATTGAATAATGATATTGCCTCCCTAAACCTTTAAATTGCCCGCATGTGGGGCGTGGGACCCACGTTGGGAAACCACTGACCTAGACCCTTATCAGCAAAATACTGAAGCAAGTGCGCTTACAGGTCATGGTCATTAGTTAAATTTTTACCATCTAAAGAGTGTAAAGGTCGAAATGAATGGTCATCTGATGGTGCAGGTCAGGGATGTATGATGGTTGTGACATCAGTTCCCAACCAAGCTCCAATAATTTTTTGACCCGTCACTAAAGACGTGCGAGGTCCAGCGTTGTCATGGTAGATTAAAATCTCCAAATTATCTCAGGAAAAGTTTTAATCTCAATTAATTCTCTTTATCACCCCCCACCACCTCGTCGAATTTTTTAAAGAACACTTCTGTGGTAGATGTAAAACAATGCAGTAATAGTAATTCAATATTTTTGATAAAAAAATTATATAGAGCAATCTATCTAACCAAAATCATTTTTGGAAAACAGCAATTTTCATCCCTTCGAAACACTTCCAAAAGCCATCCGCAAAATAGTTCGCCTAAACCAATAATAAACAGGGGTCCGTTGTAATGTCCGTTTGTTGGCAATATGCGTGCCAAGTCACGCGAATATTAAGCCCTGATTGCTTGCATATGCCATCAGCAATGTGCGTCGTCCTTCCGAGAGCAGCGCTTATCGGGCCGTGCTCATCCACCGTGCACTTGCATCGCACAGGTGTACCACCGCCGATACACGAAATTATTTAACGCGCTCGCACGATTAATTTTTTTTTTTTGCCAAACAGAGCGGTGGTCGAAGTGCTTCTGCGAGCAGGATTCGACGTCAACGTAAAAACGCCTTCCGGAACAGCACTTCACGAGGCGGCCCTCTGCGGAAAGCTCGAAGTGGTTCGTACGCTTCTCGAACACGGTGCCGATATGTCCATTAGGGATGCGAATAATTTTACAGTTATGGATTTACTAAGTCAATTTCCAGCGCAAGC
Source organism: Sinopyrophorus schimmeli (assembly GCA_036325965.1). Classification (NCBI taxonomy): domain Eukaryota; kingdom Metazoa; phylum Arthropoda; class Insecta; order Coleoptera; family Elateridae; genus Sinopyrophorus; species Sinopyrophorus schimmeli. The sequence goes on along the minus strand of JARFIZ010000329.1, from coordinate 654,084 downwards.
GACGCACGAAATCATGAGTATTATTAAGAGTGAGTCGTTTTCTCCGCCCCCTTCGTCCCTTTTCTAATTGATTTTTCCCCAAAAAAAGGATATGCTAAATCATGGATTGCTCAAGATAGTGACGGGGAAAGCATTAGCCAGCCCTTTCCTCCAGTTCCTTGTACAAACTCAGAATTAGGTAGTCCTTACGAAAACGTGCGCCCTTCCTCGCGAGGACGCTCGCTGACGACGGACCCTTCACCGGGGACTTCGCCGCACCGCTGGGACTTCTACCGCCACGCCAGGTCCGTCGACGGGGTGGAAGACAGAAGGACCTCGGGCACCTCCGCCATGTCAATGTAAGTTCACCACCACCACCACTCTCCCGACTCTCCTCCGCCCTTCTGCGATAACTGCATGGCTTTCGCTCACGAGCATGTTTCAGACGTTTATCGCGCTTTTATAAGAGCTTGCCGGCCAAAAAAATAAAACGCCTAAAGATCTCGTCGCAGCCGCCGCCGCAACTTCCGACCTTGCATGACATAACTCCGTCGCCTTTGGAGAGCATAACTTTTTCCTTCAGCGAACAGCTATCTCTGAAAATGGAGCGCACCTCTTCGGGATGCTCTTATCGAACTCCTTCTGATTGTTCCAGAGGTTCGGATAACAGCGTCTTTCAAACGCCTCCAGCTCCGAAGATGTTCATGGACTCCAGCGGACATTCCGAAGATTTGCACTATTTGAGCAGCTGCCGCGAGGCCGATCGCACCAGTCTGTCTTCGACCGCTTCCAGCACGGGCTATCCTCGCCGGCCGGACAGCGGAGGCACCCCGTTTTACATTCCCATGAACAACGTCAAAGGGGGCCGCAGCCCCGGTTCCAACAACAAAGTTTCGGTTTGTTTTTCTTCCTTTTGGGCCAAAACGGTTGGTCACGACGTTTTTGACTTACAGCCGACTCCGCCGAAGAAGCCGCCGAGGAGGAACCTCTCTGGGTCCCCCACGCACCTACATCCCATGTCCATGTCCATCGATGGCGTCAGCAACAACGCGTACGAGTATATCTTTTTGGCGCACAGCGGCACCAGGAGCCAGAGCGACCTCAACGACCTGGAGCACGAGAAGCGACGCGAGCGCCTGATCCACGGCCGAAGTGTCGATCAGTACGTGGAGATGAACACGGTTTTCAACATCGCGCTCGACGAGGAAGAGGAACGGCCAGCCAAAGAGCTCCAAAGAGGCAAAAGTGAAGATTTGGACACGCGGAAGGGCGCGCCGCGCCTGGAACCCGTCGCCATCACGTCCGTCTACGAGAACATGGTCGTGAAGCAGCAGAATCCAAAGAGGAAGCTGAGGAGGCATCCGGAGGTGTACGAGGAGTACGATTTTCGGCACAAAGACGAGGCGGTCAAGACGAGCTCTTCGGCGCCGGAGTCGACGTTCGTGTCCAGTGCTTTTCTTATGATTAAAGATGATTACAAAGACGATTATAATGAGAATAGTGATGGGAGCAAGACGGGGCACAGACTGGCTAATCCTAGAAGCATTCCCCTCAGTCCCACGCATTACCGCCAACCCCCGACCCCCGAGCATCCGCCGCCCACTGCCATGCAAGCCGAAAATATTATTTACGAACGAATGAGACCCCTTAGTCAGGTAAGTTTATGATTATCAGATTTGTCGATGTACCTTTTTTTTTCCTTTAAATTTATTGGATGCTAAATACACCATACCTAATTGTTTTTCGATAGTATTAAATAGAGAATTATTTATATACACACAAACCACTTTTGCCATAAGTGTATTTTTTGTTGTTAATTTTGTTAACAGTATTTTATGTGTCTTTGTTACGTTGTTTTATTGAATAAACGCTTTTATGGAGTGTCTGCTTTATACCTATCCGACGCATCAATTTTTTTCTTTCTACCAGACCCTAGCGCGCGTTACTTTTAATTTCGATTATTTATGAGAAAAAAAAAGAATAATATGAAAAGGCATGAGGGCTTCGGCGTCACGTTCCCTGTCGCTTTGTCACACGTTTTATTAAAAAGTGTTTTGCATGAAATTCAGCACGATTTTAGAGCACGTGCCTTTCGCTCCCCAATATAGCAAAGCATCGTGGTATTTCGATTAAAAGAACTCCTGTTAGACATTCTTGGATTCACCAGGAATACAAAAGGAAGTCGAAGGACATGGAAACCGAAACCGAAGAGGAGTATCTGTTGATTTGCGACGAGTCGAGCGAGAGCTTTTCGAGCAGCGTCTCGCTTTCGGATAAGAGCGTCGACAACGTCGTCGAGGAGTACCATTCGGACGTGCCGTTTGCAGGTAAGGTTTTTCTGAAGCGCGAAAATCTCGATTTTATTAAAAAAAATGTTCGATGGAATTTTGAATGTACGGAAGAAATATGTTTTTTGTCCAACTTCCCTATTATCGATTTTTTGAAACTAATATTTTTGAGAATTACTATTTTGTATGTTAAATTTGTGATTTTTTGATTTTATTAAAAATGGGACATGAAATCTTTTTGCGCAAATAGTAAATTGCTAGCGTTTTTTGAACTATATATGAAAATTAATTGTTGAAAATGTTAAAATTCAATTGAATGCTAGTTTTCATTTATGAGCTTTAAAAAATGAAAATTTTCTTTGGAAACCTTAAGATTTTTAACTTCCAATACTTTCTTTTTTGAATTATAATTTTTTTATAGTCAGAATTAAATTAAACGCCGCTTTAAATATTAGAATTTTGTTGAAAATTTTAAGATTTAAAGTTCAAATACTTTTTATTGTGAATTTAAATTTTATATACTGTTAGAATTAAATTGAACACCAATTTCTATCATCGAATTAAAAACAAAATAATTAAAAATCTTAAGATTTAAAATTGTAATCATTTTTTGTTTAATTTATAATTTTTTATGGCTAGAATTAAATTAAGCCTCACTTGAAATCTTCAAATTCGAAAAATTCTGTTGAAAATCTTAAGATTTAAATTTCTAATACTTTTTATTATGAATTTAAATTTTATATACTGTTAGAATTAAATTGAACACCAATTTCCATCATCGAATTTAAAAAAAAATAATTGAAAATCTTAAGATTTAAAGTTCTAATCTTTATTACTCTGAATTTAATTTGTTTATGCTGTTAGAATTAAATTAAACACCAATTTACATTATCAAATTCAAAAAAATTGTTTAAAAATCTTAAAATTTTATCATCTAATCTTTTTTTCTCTGAATTAAAATTTTTTATACCATTAGAATTAAATTAAATAGCAATTTTCATCTTCGAATTAAAAAATAATTGAAAATCTTAAGATTTAAAATTATAATCCCTTTTTGTTTAATTTATAAGTTTTTATGGTCAGAATTAAATTAAGAACCACTTCAAATTCAAAAAAAAAATTTGAAAATGGTAAGATTTAAAGTTCTAATCCTTAATCCTCCGAATTCATTTTTTTATACCATTAGAATCAAATTAAACACCAATTTACATTTTCAAATTCCAAAAAATTGTTTAAAAATTTAAAATTTAATCTTCTACTCCTTTTTCCTCTAAATTAAATTTTTTTATACCATTAGAATTGAATATAACACCAATTTACATCTTCGAAATAAAAAAAAAATTGAAAATCCTGAGAATTAAAATTTATAGTCATTTTTCTTCTGAATTCTAATTTTGTATAGGGTCAGAACTAATAAAATGCCAATTTCCATTTTGGAATTTAATAAATTTGATTGAAAATTTTAAAATTTCCGTTTATAATTGTTTTAATCAATTAAATGAGATTAATTTAATTCGATAAAGCACGACTTTAAGAAAAAAACTAAGAGTTACAATTTTTTTTAAGTGAAAAGCACAGAATAAATAACCAAAATCCCAAAATGAGTTCTTAAATAACGAAATCTTTCCAAAAATTAATTACAGATAAAAAATTAACCCTTAATAACGTGGAAGTTGGGCCAATCGCGACTTAAACAAAACCTTTTTCGCTCACATCTAAAAATGCAAACAAACAGCAAAACTGAAGCGAGCCCGCAACGAAAACAATTACGTATTTATAGTAAAACACTGTTAATAATAAATTCGAGTTAATTAAGTCTGAGTTTAATTAATTCCCCGGATGTGGTTCGGCGCGAAACGCGAGCTCCGAACCTTTAAACGCCGTTTTTGTACGGTGTAATTCGTCCCTCCATTATTTGCGCGCACCACTTTTTATTTGCTCAAAGTGCAGTTGGCACGTGAAGTACTTATTCACCCGTAGGTTTATGTAAAGGGTCTGCGAAAGCGGGGGACGGCGCGCAGCGGCCGCCCGAACGACCCAAGACCCTGAAAAAGCTCAAAAACGTCTACGACAATGGCGCGGAGGGCGCGCCGAAAACGGACCAAAAATCGCGCAGCAACTCGTCGAGCTCCGAGAAGGACTTCGACAATAAGGAGAGCAGGGAACGAGTGACCTCGCTCAGTCCCTTCGACGAGCAGGAGGAATGGGCCAAAATACAAGAGATCATGGCCTCGTTCGGCACCGGAATCGTTAGGGAGTCGGTGTTCGTGTCGGAATTGGAGAAAGAATTCCAGAGCAGATTGATGAGTCTTAGTGTGTCGCAGAGCAACTTAAATCTTGGATCGGTGACCACCATCGATCAGTGGCTGCAGAGCTTGGACATGAACGATTACGTCGGTTTGTTCATATCCAGCGGTTTCGACGACCTCGACTTTTTGGTAAGTGCCACGGTTTGGGCCCCGATTTCGCTCTAATCGCGAAATTGCAGAACGGCGTTCTGGAGGAGAGCGATCTGAAGGAGATGGGGATCGTGAGCGAGCTGGAAAGGCAGCTGATTTTGGACGCGTGCAAACGGCTTCCGTTGAAAGTGAACGAGCAGACGCTGTATAATAACAATAACGTGGACGAGCAGAACGTCGAGCAGTGGCTGAGAAGGATACACTTGGACCAATACGCGGAGACCTTCGCCAAGCATCTGTACCACGACATGGACAGAATTAAGAGGATATGGGACGTCGAGCTGTCGGCCGTCTTGGAGATCGAAAAGGTCGGGCACAGAAGAGGATCCTCGCCAGCGTGAGCAGCGGAGAACACATCATGCCAGGACCTAAGCTCGAAGACATCAATACCGACACCAACACATTGGTGAGATTGGATTTTGCCCACTTTGGCATGGTGACTTCATTAAATTTTTTTCCGTTTTGATTTTGAACTTCGAATCAAAATTTTGGTTTTGGAGCAAATGAATCACGGATCCCGCTGTTTAATTAAATCAGCTTTTTCCTAACCCAAGAGATTGCCTGTTTTTGACATTTAGGGAGCGTTCAAGTATTACGTAAGCAAACCTTCAATGATTTCAGAAATTTTGTATAACCAAGTTGGGCCGCTGAACAGACGGAGTAACAAAAATGCGCGATTATAGCGTGTTAAAGTGGACCAATCTTCTAATCAGCTTCTAAGAGATGAAATATATTAATCTGAAGCTGGTTCTGAAAGATACTGTTAAACATTAAATTTATTCTTTTTGGTAAAGTTAATAATTAAGTACTTGAATATAGTGTGAACCTGACCCTTTCATTGGACAAAGAGCCCTGTTCGCAGCGTGCTTTTAGAGCGTGATCACTCCGTCTGTTGAGCGGCCCGAGTATAGTGGTATTATTTTAAATTCTAAATATTGTTTTGAAAACATTTTAATTATTTTGTAATTTTTTTATCTTTGCTTACAAAAGTAAAAACAAATTGAACCCCCCTCTACCCCCTAAAACCAAGTACGATTACGTAATGATTGAACGGCTCTTAATTCCACAAACATGATCTGATGTAATTTTTCTTTTTTGGATAACTGTCTTTTTTTTATTAATTTTAAATTGATTTTTGAACCAAATCCAGCAAAGGCTTTATTATAATTAACCGTCAATTAAACGTTCGCCGACATTTGTCACAATTAACACAATAATTATCCAAAATAGAAAAGCAGCATTCAATCGATGAAAGCAGAAGTCCGTTCCCCTTCGACGCAAGCGACAAAAGACAACAACCCCACGGGCACCCTCCGCCACAGGCATAAAAAATCGCGGCCCGCACCCCCGCCCCCAATAAACATACCGAAAAAGGAGGAGGCGAAAAAGCCGGCCGAACTTTTCGTCGGAGGCAATAACTCGATCAAGGCTCAATGGCGACACCAGCCCATTTTGCTCATCACCGGCGCCATCAAGTACTCGGCTAACGTGAGTTTCGCAGTTCTTCTTTTTTCGAAGTTATACTTCTTTTGGTGGGTAACGAAAATTCGTCAGTGTGAAGTTAGCCGACTAAGAAATTGTGAATCGCGCTTAAAATCGAGTGTGCGCATTCAAGCTCAAAGTGGCACATTCCGATCTCGGGAAAATGAAGCGCGCCGCTCCGCGTCGCGCTTCATTTGCCTCCCTCGCTCGGAAATGTGCCACTTTTCGCTCGAATGCGCACATCCTCGTTTTTATTGAATTTATTTCGATTGATTTTCACATGTAGAAGAAGTATAACTTCTGACGCGCGTAAAGTGCTCGTCAAAAGTGAATGGACATGCGAATTTAACATGGGTGCTCTGTGAGTTAGTGGACCAATGCTGCTTTATGGGTGATTCTGTTCCAACTGTTGCTTTTTTGATTAAAAATTTTTGAATTTTACAACTAAACTTTTTTTGATTTTTCATGCATATTATTACTCTATTTGATAGTAAAAATGAAAGTGCGAGAGGATTTTGCTACATCTTCAAAATATCGAGAACGAGAATTATATTTTATAATTTCCATGCCACGGTACTGACATAAATTACATTTGGTAGACATTCTTCAGCAAAAATTATTAAATTCATTTATGAATTGTATTGTACCATTTTAAAACTCTTTTTTATTGATTATTTAACATTTCAATAATCCATAGTAACTTATATATAACAAATAATTTATATCAAACATTAATCAACTCAAATCTAACACATTTCGTAAAAATTAACTTAACGAATTTTTTTTTTGATTTTCATTACAGGATTTTTAATTCTTAAGCTTCTCGACCAATAGTCAATATTATTTATTAACAATTAAATATATTTTTATTATTTTTTGACACGGTACTGACCGCCACGGTACTGACATTTTAAATTAAAATAGCAACTGTAATTTTTTGATTATGAATTTGATAATATTCTATTACCCTATAGTTTAGGCTAGTAATAAGTTTAGAAATTCATTACTTATGATGAAAAAAATTAATCGTTAATTAAGTTTACCAATGCCACGGTACCGACAAGTAAATTTATGATATCATCTTTCAAAAATTGAGTTTTAAAATGACACAAACTCGCTTGAGAATTTTACTTGTGTGATATTTGTAAACATAACTCAGTTAACGTACTTTCGATATGGCTTATTAGTTGTTTCATTAATTTCGAGGTAAATGGCGCACGAGTCATACACATTCTAATTTAAAAATTTGCTTAAATCTGAGGACAAAAGTTATTAAGCCGAAATTCAATCTTAAATTGATGTATTAAGAAAAAATTCGTTAATTTCTTTTAAGTTTGATTATACACATTAAGATTTATCAGTTAATTGGTTTGAATTATTTATTGCAACAAAAAAAATAACCGATTTATAGGTAAATTCTGGAAAAGGACATGACACGGTACTGACATTTTACTGAGATGTTGCAAGTTTTCTTTGGACTGCAACTTATATTATACAAGAAACGTGATGAAATATGTTCATGATGATCGTATTGATACAAAAATTTCATTAATAGATTTATAATGTATGACCAGTGAGAGCAAACAGTATAGGACACACAAAATCACACTTAGAATGGAATCGCCCTTATAAATTTAAAGTTGAAACGATTTGGTCGTTCTTCGATTCATTCGGCAACTTTGGAATGGTTTATCGATGTTCGAATCCCGATAGACTGTTCTTTTTTTCTAAAGTTTGTTGATTATGAATTTTGTCAACAATTATTTAGTAAAATATTATAATACAAAATATTTTATTGTCGCGTTCAATTTAATGTATGATTGGTCCTCTAACTTTCATTTGTTTGTCCATTTGTTTTTGACGGGCACTGTACATAGGGCAAACCCCATCGTTTTCTTTCTATTGCCCGATTTTTTCAGTACTTAGGTTCGACCTCGATCCGCGAATTCAAGGGCACCGAATCGACGAAGAAGTCGATCTCGAAGATAAGGAAGAACACGGAGGACAGGACCGACCAGGACATCATCCTGTCGATCTCCTACGCCGGAGTTAAGTTCATCAATCCCGTGACGCAAGTGAGTCGTTTCGCCTTCGCCCCCCTTTCCTCCCTCAATAACAACTTCTTCTTTTTTCGAAGGAACTAATTTGCGAGCACGAAATCAAAAACGTTAATTGCGCCTGCCAGGACACCGAATGCCTGACGTACTTCGCCTACATCACGAGGGACCCCAGCAACTACTTCTGCCACGTCTTCTCGACGGACACGGCCGTAAGTCAGCCCCCTCGCCGTTTTTCGGCCGGGCCGAAACGCCCGACTAAAAGCGCACGATTTTCAGGACCACGCGACCGACATAATTTTGACTTTGGGCCAGGCCTTCGAGCTCGCCTACCAGATGGCGTTGCGCGAGCAGGTGACGAGCAAGAGCAAGGCGAACAGGGAGAACCACAAGGCGGCGGTGAGTCCCGGCTCGGTCTCCTCGCACAGTCGCGAATTTAAAGATTCGTCGAGGGCCGACCTGAAACTGAACGGACATCCGCTGAAAATGAAGCCCTTGACGCTGTCGCTCGCCGCCGAGCCCGTCGTCGACGCACAAACGCAAAGGACCCCAACTAAAATTAATGCCGGTGATATTCAAGCATAGTCACACTTTTAGATAGGTCGTAGGTTTAGGGGTTGATCGAAGGGTCGGCTGGTTTTTCTCTGGACGGAGTCGTCGTCGGGCCGGTCCCGACGGCGCTCGACGAAGCCTCAATGTACACGATTTTTTTCATATCGATCTTCAAATAGAGCACAACCGTACACATCAGTTTTGAGCAATAAAATTTGTTTTTTGCGTTTTGGGGACGGGGACCGAAGCCGGTCGATTAAAGGGTACTTAAATTTTGATCAAGAGGGAACAATTGTAGTGATTTTTTCTTCGCACGCACATTTTTTCAATGATCAATAAGACAAATCTGCATCTTCCAATTAGCGAAGTCGAATTTGGTGTAAATACGGGAGCGGGAGGGGGGGGGAAGAGGCCAAATTAGCGGGTAATTGTGCTTAAGTTGTTTTCGCAGGGTCGTAGAGAGATCGAGATTGATGTATAAAAGTGTTCAATAAAAAAAAATTAATACGTATCAATATATGTAGTGGAAGAAACGTAAAACGAAAAATGCTTGAAATTTTATGCATTCAAAATGCAATTTGTTTTCGCTTGAGAAGTTATTTAAATGTACATCAGCAGAAATTAATGAAAAAAAAATGTTTGTAAAATTAAAAGATTTTCAAATTTAGTACCTAACCGACGCGCGAAGCGGAAAGAAAAGTTATATTCGAGTTTTAGCTAATAATTATTATGTAAATAAAAAAAAATTTGGAAAATTATTCTATATTTCGTCATTGCCAAAAAAAAAATAAATAAGGTGGAGAACCGGTTACGTTTTTGGGAACTATTCGAGATTTTTGTTATGCATTTAATTAGGGGTACCAATTTTTGACTTGTAACGTTTATAGTTTTTAAGCTTTTTGTACTTTACTTGAATTTTTAATGTTCGTTTTATAAATTTGAAAGTAAACTAATAAATAAATAAATCCATCCGATTTTATTATTGTGCCCTGTTTTTGGTTTGAAGTTGTACTTCTTTTGGCGCGTTTAGATCAATGTTTTGGTAACGAAAATTCGACAGTATGAAGTTAGCCGGCTAAGACATTGTGAATCATGCTTAAAATCGAGTGTGCGCATTCGAGCTCAAAGTGGCACATTCCCGATCTCGGGAAAATGAAGCGCGCCGCTCCGCGTCGCGCTTCATTTGCTTCCCTCGCTCGGAAATGTGCCACTTTTCGCTCGAATGCGCACATCCTTGTATATTTGCTCAGTTTAAAGTCATTTATATGTTAAGTACCAGTACCTATTCGTCTGACAAGCTGTGGTATATAATAAATTAATATATATGTTTTTATATTGCCTAAATTCAAATTTAAATTGATTCTTATGCCAGTATATTTTATGAAAATTTCTTTCAAAAATTGTAGATCATACGCCAAATATAATTAAGCAGGTTTTTAAATATCTCAACTAATTTTGAAAAATTAATTATTTTCTGAGGGAACCAGGGGTACTTCGGCATCTAAGAAAGTAAATTAATTATTGTGAATCGTGCTTAAAACCGAGTGTGCACATTCGAGCTCAAAGTGGCACATTCCGATCTCGGGAAAATGAAGCGCGCCGCTCCGCGTCGCGCTTCATTTGCCTCCCTCGCTCGGAAATGTGCCACTTTTCGCTCGAATGCGCACATCCTCGTATTACATTGGTTTTAAATAATAAAGAAGCAGTCGAGAAGAACGTTTTTGAGATTGAACCTGTGGACAGATCAATAGAATACAGTTGGCCCACAATAATTTACATCAAAATGTAAAATATTAATAAATTAAAACTCTTAAATCGAATATTCTTGTACGTACACTAATATTAATATTAAAAATAAAAATAAAATAACACATGAGTAATTACCAATAATAATAATCTGGTGTTAATTGGTGAAAAGTATTAAGAACCATAAATTCCTCATTGGGCCATTTGGGTTTTGAAAGTGGCTCAAATACAACACAGACTTTAATAAATTATTCCTATCGCTTTAGATTTTTTTAATTATTTAAACAAACTACCTAAAAGAGAATTGTTATAAAATTTTGCAGGCTCCTCCTCCCCTACACCTGCTCCTGACCTCTCCAAGAATTGTATTTTTAAAATGAATTATTTAAATCAAAATTTTGAAAAATTTCCAGGCTCCACCTCCCCTACACCTGTCCTAACCCAACCGTAACATTAAATCTTTATTAAACAGAATTTTGAAAAACATTTTTATTTCAATCGTTAAGTACAATTATTATTTTTCGTATTGTTGTAGTTATCATAAATGACCTAAAATAAAATTGTTATTAAAATAATGGTTACAAAAGGAAAGTATTTTTTTTTTTTAAACCGTTTACTTCATCTTTTCAGATGCGTAAATTAATTATCGGCCGACGAAAACCCACCCCTTTTATGACCGAATTAGAACTCAAAATGCCGAGCTTTAGCCGGCAAAAGCTCCAGACTTTTTGAGTTGAAAGACGCTTAAAATGTGGGAGAGTCAAGACGCACGAATTTTTGATTTTATAGAGGGAAACGCAGGAGTATTTTAAATGTCAAGAGGTGAAAGCTCAACATTTATGAGCTTTGATATGTGACCTTTTAATCAAAGTCAAAACGCCCTGAAAAAATAAGCGCCCTGAAAAAAAAATAAACGCCCTGAAAAGCAAAAGTTAGTTGATTAAGTATTTCAAAAGTATTTCAAAAAAGTAATAAAAAAATCTGAAAAGGAAACACATCATTTAGTCAAGGTAGCTGAAACGGGCATATCGGAAACGAAAATTCACAAACACTCACCCGAACACGAAAATTTGCAAAAGAATAAGTTGAATCTATAGTCAAGGAACCACGAACGACCGTGCCGAGCTCAAAAGGCTGCAAAGCAATTATTTCGAAAAACCGTAACTCTCCCAACATTTAATTGTTATTAATTAGGCCGCATTTTTATTCCCCTTTATTTTACTTTAATTTTGAAATTTTATTAAATGTCCTAAAGGCTCATTTCTTTGAGCTTGGACGCTTAATGACCACACTTTTGAGGGAGTCAAAAACTTAAACGCTATTTGATGAGAAGCAAAGCGGAAAGAAACTCGATGACTTCCAAAAGGACAGTCAAAACCCAGGGCCCTAACCACAAGAAGACAAAAGTCTCACGCCTGTGCTCTGACCTAAGAGCTTTCGCGCCTGAAAATTTCGTGAAAAATCTATGCCCCCTCTTCCGCCACCTCTAAAAAGATTCAATTTGAATTGATAAAAAACTTGGAGCTCGCGCCCTTTGTTTTTGCAAAATCGTTTTTGGAAGTGGCAGCATTTAAAAATCGCGGTATCTAAGGCTGCCCCATGCCCAGCCAACGTGGGCATGGAAGCGGTACAAGTTTTACATGAAATACACAGATATATAAACATTTTTTTTGTGCAATTGCATTCAGGCCAATTGAATTTATTAGAAGAGCGCAAAATATTCAAAATTGGAGAATTTTTAAAAAATGCAAAAATTGACCTTTCAGCAAATTGCACAAATGTTGAAACAATAATCGGAATTATTCTCCCTGTTTGGGTTTTGGTGCAAAATACAATAAATTCTTACAACTAGGCGAGGGGGCGCAGGGGTTCTTAAGAAAGATAACACATGTCACCAAAAACCCAAAGTTCGAATAAGTTCCGATTGCAAAAGGACTTGGTCCTTTTTGCAGCTTATTGAATCAACGCGGGCGTTTTCAGCAGGTTAGAAATTAATTCTAAGGCGATGCCTTAGAAAAAAAATCTTCCCTTACTGAAAACCCCCATACACAGATATAAAACAATTTAAAAAAAATTGCAGGGGGTGAACGGTTTTTTAAGCAAAGACCGAACATCCAACTCTGAGAGACGTACTCTCCGAATTTTTATTTCGTCCTTTGCTTAACTTTACACAAAAGCCATTTTTTTTATTAACCAAACAGATGGTTAATAAAATACCAAATTAATTAGGTTTAGAAATACTTATTTTCTTTGAACACTTGTTTTCTTGTAACATAGAAAAGTGAATAATATTTTATTGTGTTTAAGTACACCAAAGACAAACACAAGTGTTCCAAAGCAATCAACAATTATCAAATTTGAAAAAGCAATTAATGATTATAAAAACAAACTAAATGGCTGCTAAAATTATGAACAAATTCTTTAGGTGGAGACTTGACCCTGTTCTGAAAGGCGCAAAAAAATCAAAAATACCTTATGACTGAGTATGAAATAAATTAATTAAAACATTTTTGAAAAAAGCTTTCATAACAATCATAAGGTCTATAATACTGATCTGTTGACAAATATTTTCTTAATGCCTGAAGGGCATTTGAACCGTATATCCGCATTTTGGCGACCCACCCCAACGATATCCCAGGCGCACCGTTTTATTTCCTAAGCAAAAGTTACAAAAAAAAATAACAAGTCTCCACCATCCAATTTCACCCCCTGCAATGGGAAAAATTAAAACTACTTACCAAAGGGTGCCTTCTTCCTCTTCCAATGTCCCAACGCTGGACGAGACCTACCTTTTTCCAGTTAAAGATGTTTTGTGCACCTCGGCGTTCGGTTGTCCGAGGTGCTATCCCCACGATCCACCCCCTCAGGAACGACAGCTACCACAGAACACACGAAAACTTTTTTAAACCGAAACGCGCGATTTTTTTTTAATTAAAGGGACCACTACTTATACTGGGAGGAAAAACACTCGTTTATAAGACTACGGATTGCAAACGAAAACCGGGGAAGTTCTAGTTGTCTTCATACCAAGCTGAAAAATCCAAAAGAATTAGTTTTTTTTGTCTTTGGGTGGTTGCAACTATAATTAATAAATACTAATGAATTAATATTTATTAATTAAAGTTGCAACTAGAGTTCCAACCAAAATTGTTTAAATTTTGATTAGAACTCTTCGAACAATTTTGATTAAAAATAATTGTTGGCTAATCACAAAGGCATTGAAATATTGATATCAGTTGACCCCATAAAAAGGCCATGAGATATCCGAAGTCAGGTAGAGAAGTTAAAGAGTGACTAATAAATTGTTGTATAATAAAAGTAAAGTTATTTTAAATCCCTGTAGTTAAATTATTTAATTTTGGGGATGAAAAAGTATAGTTTTCATCCTCCGAACTAAATAATAAACTATATTTCAATGGCATTGTGAAAATTGCAAAGTCCTAAAAAAAATATTTCAGATTAGTAGCAAACAAATAATAAAATCGGGTAGAAATACTGCATCCCTGAAAACTCCAATGGAACAGTTACTAAAACCTAAATAAAAAAAAAGGTTAAACTGAAGGTAACTGAATCTCTGCAAATTGAAGCTAAAAAAAAGTATTTGTAAATGTGTAAGACTGGCACCCACTTCAAATCTCGAACGATGGCAAACCTAGATACAATAAACAATTAAAAGAAAACCTACCTAAAAAATAAATGGTTATCTTCTCTTGAATCTGCGATGTCCTTTGAAGATGATGTCCTGGGAGATGTTCCAGGAGCTCCATCCCATGTAACAAATAAAAGGGGATTACTTACGACTTTTACTCAATTGTTGAAGAAATAGCCAGCACATTTTATTTAATATTTAAACACCCTTTAATGCAACAATAAAATTTTTAAAGAAGCTCTAATTCCAGCTACTTTTACTACGAAGTCGAACACACAACTAAATTTTGTTACTCAACGCAAAGGCTCTGCAAATGTGGATATCGGCTATCTACACAAAAACTTGATTATTTATCACACCAGGCGAATGCATAACCGTTCGGCAGCTGATATACAAAATACCTTTATTCTTTAACGTTGCTAATAATCAATTCAATTAACAACCGTAAAATTATTATACCAAGTATGGTTATTATTAATTACTGAGATTGAATTAGTATCTTCCATAATGTGTAGCAATAAAAGAAACACAACAATTTTTGAAATTCAACAAAGCACTTTGAATTAAAATATTCCGTCGGAATAAAATGATACTTCAGTACGAAGCAAACAGTTCAAATCAATTCAAATTCATTATAACATTAAATTACTTTGCATATTAAAAATGTTCATTTCATTCGAGCAAAAGATTAAAGCAAATTGCAGCCTCCTCCTCCCCTTACAGCTGCCCTGACCTCGCCAAAAGTTGCAAATCAAATTATATTGTCAATTTCAATAATTGTTGTCTTTAATTCTTTAAAAGAAATTATGCTTTTTTCAATCCTTCTAAATTATAACAAAAATATATGAAATGTGTATGTATGTAAGGGAAAAGGAAAAAAAAATTTGCTCCTGGATGCACGAACGGATATACTCCTGCAGAAAAATAAGAATAAAAGAACTCACCTAAGGATCATCTCGGATCTCATCCTTGGTCCAGACTGGATGGTTCAGCCAGGCACCAGATGGGCCTGGATGTTGAAACCATTAAATTTCTCATAGGTGAACCTAACATAAAACAATTACAATTAGAATCGTATTTATGATTAAAGTTAAATTGAGCTTATTTGTGCATTACAAGAACTCCAAGGAAAGCACATGCTTAAGCGTTACTTAATTAACAATATATAACAATCACATAATAAAAAAAACATTAAAATGGGTAAAAGCCACCCTTGCTGCGTAGTTGAAAGCTGTTCTCTCATCCCTCGATATGAAGCGAGACGAAATCAGTTGTATAAAATGTTAAATAAAATAATGTTATAAAGGGTAAGTAATTATGTTCAAACAGAACAATGTATTCCCTGCATTTGAATGCCTCTGCGAAGTCCACTGAAACCTATTTTTGCAAATACCAAGTCTAATCAAACAGGCGAACGTTAATTTAAAACCATTTCAAGATTTAGGGGGTAAGAAAGACAATAAATAAAATTTTAATCACACATTGTAATTATTAAATTACCTTAAAATATCAAAAAAATTAAAATAATAATACCTAAATAAAAACCGAAATTAATTAATAACAGCATTTTTAATCCTGGAGAGCTGAAAATCAAAACTAAGAAAAATCGTTCGTTACAGGTATGTAGAAATGTCAAGTTCCAACAGCTCCACTACGATGCCCCAGGATGGAAAACCTAGATAAGAAAAATCATTTAAAAAGGCACCCCACCTTAAGAATAAATGGTCATCCTCCGTGAAACTGCGATGTCCTGGAAGATATTCGAGAAGCCCGAATTTTTGTAACAAACCCAAAAAATAGTCACAGTTCTTGCTGCAATGTGGTCGATTTACTTAAGATGTCTTAATTACTATTTAAACACTTTTTAAACTTCTAATTGAACTATTCAAACGAGTTCTTAGTGCAGGTGCGTTCGTTTCGAAGTCAAAATCACAAATGCATAAATGTTTAAGCAAAACACATAAGCAGTGCGAATGTAGATATCGGTTATCTACGCAAAAAGTTGATAAAATACCAGGCCAGGCGAACGCATAGACATTACTCAGCTGTTATATAAAACGATTCGAATCGTTAATGTTTTTAACAAAACAATTACACGTGCAAAATGATTATTAAAATTAATATTGTTATTAATAATTAAGACTTTCTAAGTTTACTTTAATATTTTTGGAAATGTTGAGACATATAAAAAAGAAAACAATTTTTAAAACTTTACAAAGTGTTTTGTATTTGAAGACTGCATCTAAATAAAACGACGTTATCTTACATCTGGCATGGACCAATTAGAATTTTTATTTGCACGTGCAAAATAAATTTGGAAAGTCCTCAGCTTTAATTTGAATGTTTGATAGTTCAAACGTTGCAGCTGTTTGTTTAAAAGTATTTGATTTGTTCTAGAAAAACGCAATCAAAATGAAAGGCAGTAAACATAAAAATTGACCATTTGATTACTTACAACTTGTATCCTATTTTTAAATAAAAAAAATTTAAATAATGCCCGGTGCCAAATTTAATAATTAATAATATAGTATACACCTTACACCTTAGGGTAGAAAGGTTTCCGATTATGTATAGCATAACTGCTACTTCTGTTTAAATTCAGAGTTAAACTTAGGAACTAAATAAATCCCATATTTGTTGACTTTTTGAAAGACGTATAAGTATTCATTTATAGGGAATTAACCAGCACAGGTTAAGTAAATTTAATTATGATGCTAATTCAATACCAACATTTATACACATAACAAAGTATTGTAGGAGTACATCTGTTTTTGTAAGTGCACAATTAGAATTATCTTCTTAAAAGCTTTCTACAAATTAATACACAAAACATATAATAATAAGAAGTAGGTACTTTAAAAACTCTCAAGTTATGAGAACTATAATTTTTACAACCATCCGTTTTTAGTCTGAATAAATGCCAAATATTAAAAGAGGTGGAATAGGAAGTATTTCTTTATTAAGCAGAAGGGAGAGAAAGGCATCAAAGTTGTTAAAAAAATTTCGGAAGGATGGTCCACGAAACTGCATACAGAAAATTGATGATATTGTTTTCGGATGCACAATCAGATATACTCCTGTAGAAAAATAAAAATAAGAGGACTCACCGAAAGATCATCTTTGTCCTCTTTCATAATCTCAGAATGGACCAACCAGTATTGAGCTCCTTAAGAGAATTTGGGGCAGGGTTCCAAGGACTAAATGTATAAGGCATATGCTCACATTTGGCCAATGGATTTCGATTTCATTGAATTTTTCATTGCTGGTCCTAGAAACACAAAAATAATGTTAATTACAAGGTTTAACTTTATCCCATCTACGGAATAATTGCAACAATAAACATCCAAGAAGTGCCCAAGTTAGAGGATCATGTAAAATAATATTAGAACAAATAAGCACAATAATTAATTTGTTAATATTACAATAGCCATTCCCTTCTGTGCAGCTTCGCACTGATACCCCAATATTGACTATAGCAAATTACCCAAAACGCTGTAAAAACGAATTATTGTTGCAACGAGTGATAATGAATAAAGAGAATTATTAAACACTATTGTTGTTACATTTAATATTAGGTAAAAATGCTATTGGCACATTTCTTTTCCAAAAACCAAGTTCAATTAAAATATTTTTCAAAAATTTTTACGCAGAAAGACTCTTACCATTTAAATATAATTCACAAAACACTTTTCAGAATTTTTTGCGGCCAAAAAGACCCAAAAATCACTTAAGTAAAACTGCAGGTGTTTAATGCATTGTTAGTGCGGAAACGTTTGCGTCGACTCATCGTAACTAAGCCAGTTGCTAAGGCACGGCACACTCACAATCGCCGCAAACGAATATCTCTATCCCACTCTTTACCTATGTCTAGCCTTGTCGCACTCCATACGGTTTTCTTTAAATTGACACCTTAAATAATACATGAAATTCACTTTTATGCAAATTCGATTATTTCGAAAAAAACCAACAAAATCAATTTGGAAAAACTATTTAACTAATCAAAAACGATTCTCTATAATTCTAAACATTAATTTTGACAAAATTTCATATAAACTTTTTGATTTTGTTTAATGAGTTTGATCGATGGGACTCTGGATAAAATTGTACACGGCACACTCGGCTGCTTTTGCGATTTGGGGTTCTGGACATCGCGAACGCATTTCGCTGGGAACGAAGCGATTTCCTAACATTCGTTACTTAAGGGCACTATTCAAAATTTTTGACCCAAAATATGATTTTTGGACACTTTGATAGAACTCATAACATAAAATGATTTCTCATATTTTAATAAGTAAATGCGTATTTTGCGAAAAGTATACAGCACCACTTTGGCATGTTACGAAAATTTGAACATTTTTCAAAATTTTGAGGGGTAGTACGACAATTAATTTAGATCGTGCCTTAGGTCAAGGTTGAAATCCGAAGGTTTGTATGTAAAAGTAGGTAAAACTTGGTCAGCTTGGGCGGGTAGTCCGAAATAATTTTTTTGGTGTTAAGGGTTGACAAAAAATCATAAAAATAGGCAAATTTGTAAAATTCTGAGACCGTAACATGCAGAGCTAGTACGGCATTTTAAAAATAATGTGTAGGCCCTCACAAAATAACCAAATATATTTTTTAAAAAATCGTTGATAAAAGTATGAGCTAAATATTACTACCCTTTTGATTAGTCACAACCCCCGTTTTAATGTGAATGATAATTTGTAAGCAATAAACAATTTACTAGATCAATATATAGAAAAATATTTTTCAGTAAAGTTGTTCACGATTAAATTTAATTTCAAAACCCATTAATATATTAGAAATCAAGAAAAATATTAAAATGGGGGTTTTGACTAAATTAAAATATAGCACATTTTGGATATAGCGCCGTTTTTACTGTATAAGGAAGTGATTATTATTTTCAAATATTTAAATTAATATTTTTTGAAGTCCATTAATTGTAGTATAATTTTTTATTGGGTTACATATAATTTTACATATTTTGCCACCCCTAAAATCGTGCTGCCCTAGGCCCGGGCCTCAAGAGCCTAGGCGTAAATCTATCCCTGGTTCATAGAATAAAAAAAATATTATTTAAATAATTGTCGTAAAATATATTGGCCCTAATTTACCCCCCTTTCGATTAGCCACATCTCCATTTCAATCCGACTAATTGGTTTTAATTTTAATTTTTAAATTTAATTTCGTAAACAATTAATATGCATATTAAAATAAACAGAGATATTAAAATGGGGTTTTGACCAAATTAAAATATATTAAATTCCGAATATTATAATAATTTGTTGTAATAAGAATTAATTAAGTCAACATTTACCATACATAAGTAAAGGTACCTCCTTTACTCCAAGTTACTCTAAGAAATTTAAACAAGAGTTATTACGCTTTTCGACTAATCAGGACTCGCACATATGACGAAAAAAAAAAGAAAAAAAAGCAAAATAATCAAGGCTCGACCCAATAAAACAGGGATTTTTCGCGTTAATCTCCGCAAAGCAAGATGTACGAGTCCGATTATTTGTAGCTCAGTGACCATAAGCCGAGGCCGAGCTTTCAGGTGATACATGGTTTTGTAAAAATATTACCCTTTATTTTCACCAAGATTAACAGCTCGCACAATGCGTGTGTCCGCTCTCTTTTTTTTCAAGAGCCCACAGCGCCGCCCCCATAAATCTCCTTTAAAATGTTTGCCCCCGACGTCGATACGTCGAACAAATGCCATTATTCGGGCACGAATTAAATACGAAAATTTTCATATTAATTAAAAATCTGATCCAATTAGTACGAGAGGGTTTTGCAACGACTGCACTTGACACACGTCGGAGCCAAGTCTCCGTTCTAACTACTCTCCTGGAAATAATCTATTGGTATATATCGGGGTTGTTTTATAATTGTTGACATCAAAACTTTAATGCATACTCGGTTTTCTTTGCAAACTTTAGAATTAACTGCGCCATCAAATGTATAAATTAAATTCTTTACTTTGGTAAAGAAAAATATTGTTTTTCAAAGAGCGACTTAGATAAAATCGCAAATTCTTGGAATCTATTGCGGGGAAGATATTAATTGCGGTTTGTAATGAACTAGAAAAATAGTTGTTAAATTCTAACTAGGTCTAAAAAGGCAGACCAACCATTAAATAAATTAGAAAAATTGGGTAAAATTGTGATTTAACCTAACTTTAAAATGCACCGTTGTTTAAAACCACAAATTCGACGACACTATTGTACAGATGTTATTTACTAATGTTAATCATAAACTGGAAAACACTTAAAAACTCTTAACAGCCCCAATTAAGCAGGGGTGGCATTGAAGCCTATAAAAATATTAAGCTCTGAATATACAGAGCTGTGTAATCAACACAATTCCTTTAATATCAAATTCTGGAAAACTGTGATAAAAAGCTTAATAATTGGCATTAATAATAAACCAAACAAACAATTTAAAAATTTTAACTACTACTAAAAGAACAGGGCGGCCCTTAACGCAGGTAAAAATGTAAGACATGCCTATTCTAAAAAACAGAACTTTTTAAAAAATCGAATTCAAACAAATTATTGTACGTAAACTATTAATTGGAGTTGATAAACAACTAGAAAAATAATTAAAAAATTCTAACTACCCTTAAGCGATCAGGGGAGGTCCTAATGTAAGTGAAAATGTAAGATTTTTAAATTTTACCTGTGGTAAAAAATATTGATTTAAAAACGCGAATTTATTAAAACTATTATATGTAAATTATTAATTGGAGATCACCAACAACCAGAAAAATAATTAAAAAATTCTAATTACCCCTAAACGATTGGGGCAGGTGCTAACGCAAGTGAATATGTAAGGCTTTTGAACATGTAACCTGTTTGGCAAATCTAAAAATCAATACTTTGTAGACTTCGGGAAAAATCAATACTTTGTCGGCTTCGTGAAAAATCAATACATAGACTCCGCCTCTTTACTTAACGTTTTATGGGCGCAAATGTGCCTTAACTTACATATAGACAGCCTTCAATACGTGCTTTTATTGTAACATATGTGCTTGAAAAAAAAAATTAAAAAATTAAAATTATATCAGTCTTTAAAACATTTTTTTAAATCACTTTAATATCACTTAAAAATTGAAATTGCAAATATTTGTTTAATTGTATTTTTTATTTCAACTTTTATAAATTAATTTTTACTAATATGTATTACTTAATCGAGACACAATCTTTCCTATATAAAAGTATCTCAAAAAAGGCATTTTTAAAAACACAAAATTCCGATTACGCTACCACTGTAAATGTTTTGAACATGGTACTACTAGGTTCGAAAATCTAAAACACAATAGTTTGTTGACCTCGTGAAAAATCAATACATAAACTACGCCCCTTTACTTAAGGCAAACTTTTCATAACTTATACATAGGTAGCTTGAATACAACGTGCTTAGAATGTAAGATATGTGCTTCAAAGAAAAATTAGAAAATTTAAATTATACCAGTCTTGAAAACATTTTTTTAAATGACAAATAAATTAATTAATATTAATATCTGCTAGAGTAATAAATAAATATATTTTTTTAGAAAAACGTCGCAAAAAAATTACAACCTATAAAGGGAGTCGCAGTATAAAAAAGATTGGGAACCCTTGATATAGACCATTAATTGGAGTTTATAACTATCTATACAAATAGTTAAAAAATTCGAACTACCCCTAAACAAACAGGGTAGGTCCTAATGCAAGCGATAATGTAGGACTTTTGATTTATCTATGCTAAAAAATTCTGATTTTGAAAAACGTGGATTCAAGAAAACTATTATATGTAGATTATTAATTGGAGTTTACCAAAAACCAAAAAAATAATTAAAAAATTCTAATTATTCGTAAACGATCAGGGTAGGTCTTAATGCAAGTGAAAATGTAATACTTTTGATTTAACTATGCTAAAAAATAAAAATTTTTAAAAACGCGAATTTGGGGAAAACTATTATATGTAGACTATTAATTGAAGTTTTAAATTAACCATAAAAATAATTAAAAAATTCTAACTGCCCCTAAACGGCAGGTTCTAATGCAAGTCAAAATGTAAGACTTTTGATTTACCAATACTAAAAAATACTGACTTCTAACGCGAATTTAAGAAAGCTATTATATGTAAATTATTAATTAGAGTTTATCAATAACCTGAAATAGATGCTAATTTAAAACCCCCAAAGGCGGCTAAAATTGAGAAAAAACATGGATTAACTCCTTTGCCTTTTTTGAGAAAAAAAAATTATGTAAAGGATTTGCTTTAAATTTTTGCGGGACGTTTCTAAGGACCCCAAACCGACATAGTCGAAAGCATT
The DNA here is from genome assembly GCA_036325965.1 of Sinopyrophorus schimmeli. NCBI lineage: Eukaryota > Metazoa > Arthropoda > Insecta > Coleoptera > Elateridae > Sinopyrophorus > Sinopyrophorus schimmeli. Next base: position 631,549 of record JARFIZ010000329.1, on the reverse strand, counting down.
CTTTTCTGCTTTTTCTTCAATTCTTAAATTTATCGATAAAACTAAATAAATAAAAAAAAATACCCCCTTGATTCACAAAAACAATAGTAGCGCTCTCATTTTCGATGGAATCATTACAAGCGAGACGGATTCGGAATTCTGGGACTTTTTTACATAAGATACATGTAAAATAAGTATAGGGCGCAATGTTGATTTGTTTATGTTAAAAAAGGGACATTTTTTAAAACTCGAATTCAGAAAAACTATTGTATGTAGACTATTAATTAGAGTTTAGAAACAACCAAACAAATAGTTAAAAAATTTTAACTACCCCTAAAAGAACAGGAGAACGCGCAATACAGGAAAAAATATAATACCTTTGTGTCATTTAATTGGTAAAATTTTATAAAAAGTTCTTCACTGTTTAACAGTTTAATTTACAAATACTAATAATACACGGAAGCACCCAAAAGAAATTAGCAAAATCATTTATCAAAAAGCAAAACTAAAGGGAGCGTCGTACGCAGCGCCGAAAAGCCCTTAACTTTTCGAATTTTAAAGGGATCAATTCATCTTTGCAAATCATCGATGATTCATATTTCATTGGCACGAAAATGAATCTACGTTTTCGGTGTCGAGCGTGTTACATTTGTTGGAAGCTCTTCAATCTTGAGTAAATACGAGGCTAATTCGATTTCGATGCAAATTTTAAAGCGAACTTATTCGCGAATTGACGTTTGATTAATTCGAAAATTTATTCCTCAACTTTTTTCCTCGTCGATCTCGTCGGGGCCATATTTCCAAGGGCCCTTCGCTTTGCGCGAAGGGCTTTACGCTTTGAAACAAATGTAACTCGAACAACAGTTTATTATAACAATGCAGAGCCCCAAACGATTTCCTCGAAGCATCGACTGCAATTAGGGCTCCGTGACTTGCAATTGCTCTTAACTCGATTCTGGTGCGCGTTATTTGCGAACATTAAGTGCTCGACTCGATCTCTCGATCAAACAATTTTCTACGAGGGCTCCTGCATAAATTTCAATAACCGACGAGGTTTTGCTCTTCTTCAACATTTATAATCGCAATTTGCGATTAGCAACGTTGCATCGAAATTTGAATCGTATTTTGCGAATGCGTCACGCAAGTTTTCCCCTCTTTGGAAGCCTCGATAGAAGTAAGCACGCCCCTATTTTAAAAATGATTGAAAAGCCACCCCGAGGCAGGTGAGATAACAGGGCGAGATCCCCTTCGAGGGGAAGATGCGCTCAGATATTTGTTCATTGTCATGTAACGTGAAACCAGTGTGGTAAACCAGAACGTGGTCGTTGAAATTACTACCCGTCCGCAGCCATTGTTGGCTTTTATTAAAAATGGTTGCCATTTAAATACGTGCATACGATTTTAATCTGGCTCGAGCCGCAAATGCACGTTTTCATTTTTCTTAATGAGAGCGTCCAAAAACGAATTTTGAGCTCGCGTGTATTGTGAATTGGCTACGAGGAAGCTATTACCTTAGCAACCGTGTTTTACTTCCTTTTTATAAAATGATCTTTCATGAAAAAAAAAATGTTTGCTAAAAGAAATTGTACTTACAGAGTGCAATCTGGTATATACAGTGTGTACTATGAATGAGTACTGAAATTTAATCAGGCGATAGCCCCTCACCCTCCAAACAATAAAAAGTTATAGGAAACATGTCCTAAATCGAGGAAATATTGCGGATTTTGAAGAAGAGAAGCGGTCCATATTAAAACCTCCATGGTCCATGCCGCAGAACTAATTTTTGAAGTTTGTTTTTCTACTGAAATGTTAAATAACCATTTTCTTATATTTGTTTACTTTTAGAAAAATCAATTTATGTTTGTTTTTTTCAATAATGACAATAAAAAATAACCACAATAGAAGAGATCAATTGAAATACGTTTTTTCCCACAAAGAACTGATGGTGGTGGTCCATATATACGCCCTCGACTCTACAATTTTAATTTAAAAAAATATATAATTAGAAAAGTCTATTAAAATTAAAAACAATAAAATTTTGAGTGATGCTGAGAGAGAGAGAGAGTCATTTCTATATTTAATTGTTTAATACTTTCTTTGACACATTTTTGAAAAGTGTTTGACGTGCTACTGGTCGATAGATTTAATTAAATAATTATAACTTTGTTGTTTGTAAAGCAATGTTAAATAGCTTTAATAAATTATATATTTTCAAAATTTTTAAGATAAGATAGCTAAAAAATTAATTAAGTACGCCCATACCTTGCATTGATGGCTAGATACCTTCCAGAAAACTAGGCCGTAAAGCGAAAAGTCGCATAACGAAAATTGAAATTAAAGATTGATGTGTTTTTAACTCAAAATTGTTTATTTGGATATATTTGGAAATATCCTAGGTATAACGTTTTTGCATTCGATTTACTAATTAAAAAAAATAAAGGGTGTTTCAAATTGAGCGCCTTTTTTTAAAACTAAATAAAACATAGATAGCGCGTTGAATTCGTCTGGGTCTTTTAACATTTAAGAAGTGTGATGTATGACATTAATAAAAGTGAAGTGGTACACGATACAAAAGCGCGTTAAAATTGTTGAATTATTTTATGAAAATCTGCGTTCTGTGAAAAAGCTTGTTAGAAAATTATGAGATTTTTATTGTTTACATAATCGTCCAACTTAAAGAACTATTAGTCGAATTGTTCAAAAATTTAAAGAGACTGGTTCTGCAGAAGATAAAAAAATTAAATCTTTTTGGTCGTTCACAAGAGCACATTGATATAGTTCGTGAAAAAGTTGCTGAAAAGCCTCAAATGTTCATTAGTCAACGATCACAACAAGTTGGGCTCAGTAAAACAACAACATGGCGTATTTTACGAAAGGTTTTATCTCCAAAGGCATATAGGGTCCAAATAATAAAGAAACTAAAGCCTTTGGACGATTCAAAACGTCATGCATTTGTCAATTGGTTTACCAGATGGTTTTTCTCAAAAAATAATTAATTGGCAGATCATGTTATTTGACACCGTTGGTTATTTTCTTTGTGGTCATGTAAAAAATCAAGTCTATAGGAACAATCCACAATTGATTCTTGAACTAAAGGATGAAATTATTCGTGTTATTGGTGAAATAGAGCCTTAATTATGTCAAAATGTCATCCAAAATTGTGAACGTGTGTGTAGCTACAAGAGCTGGTCATTTGACAAATATTATTTTTTGTGTTTAAATGTCATACATTTTCCTTCAATTATCAATAAAAAGTTTTTGAAAATCAATGCAAATTATGCGTGTTATTTAGTTTTAAAAAAAGGCGCTTAATTTGAAACACCCTTTACTTACAGAGTGCAATCTGGTATATACAGTGTGTACTATGTATGAGTATTGAAATTTAATCAGGTAATATCCTCCCTCCCCGCCCTCTAAACGATGAAAATTTATATGAAATATATCCTAAATCAAGGAAATATTGCGAATTTTGATGCGAAGTGGTCCATATTAAAACCTCCATAGTCCATATCGCACAACTAAGTTTTAAAGTTTGTTTCTGTACTAAAAGGTTCAATAACCATTTTCTTATATTTGTTTACTTTTACAAAAACAATTTATGTTTGTTATTTTCAATAATAACAATAAAAAATAACCACAATAGAAGAGATCAATTGAAATACGTTTTTTCCCACAAAGAACTGATGGTGGTGGTCTATACTTAAGCTTTTGACTCTACAATTATAATTTAAAAAAATAATAATTATAAAAGTCTATTAAAATTAAAAACAATAAAATTTTGAGTAATACTGAAACAGTCATTTTTATATTTAATTGTTTAATTCTTTCTTTGAGACATTTTTGAAAAATATCTGACGTGCTACTGGTCAATAAACTTAATTAAATAATTACAACTCTGTTGTTGGTAAAGCAATGTTAAATAGCTTTAATAAATTATATATTCTCAAATGTTTTTGGGTAAGATTAAAAATTAAATTAAATACACCCATACCTCACATGAATGTCTAGCTACGTTCCAGAAAACTTGGCCGTAAAGCGAAGAACCGCATAACGAAAACTGAAATTAAAGATTCATGTGTTTTTAACTCAAAATTGTTTACTTGAAAATATTTGAACATATTCTAAAACGTTTTAGAAATCGATTTACTAATTAAAAAAAAATTATATAATGTTCTCTAAAATTTTGGAAAAAACTAAAAAAGACTTCTAGTATTTGTTTAATTTAACCTCAAATTAAAAAGTATAAACTTTGCAATTTCAAAAATTGTTTTTTTCACTAATAAAATATCATTTTTTCAAAATCTGATAGATTCATAATCCTAAAAGTCGTTTAGCATTGAACTAAACCATAAAAATTAAAATTTTAAGACACTGCCAAAGAAGATTATAATTTTTTACAAAATACAATCTCTGAGAACTCACACCATACGAAACATTTCAAAAAATTGAAACATAGATCTTTTTTGGATTAGATCAAGTCCAAAGGAGATCGTTCGCAAAACGCAGAGGCGAGATTTCGAAATAATTTAAGCAGAAAATGGATTAAAACGAGCGAATTAACATCTCCTAACAAATTCGACATAAGTTTCGGGGAGAGAACAATACGGCAGCCTTTGTGGCACGGCGTGTAGATATTCTGTGCCCGTCTAAATTTGTTAATATAATCTGCGGGCTGAAATCCAATGAAAACCCGACAGGGTATTAAAATCTCAATCTCTCCGAATTGCATTGTGGTTTTACAACTGCCGTACCAGTAACTGCAACTACCCCCAAGATGTGAAGTGCATCATTTCATTGTGGAAATCCATTTCGGCGCATCTGCCTCGGTTATAACTTCCATTGTCTACCTCTTCTTCTTATTCTGCTTATCTCCGCTTCCGTCCCTCGATCATTTCCGCCGAATGCACTCGAAAACTGGTAAAGCCATGCGGTCCTGTGTTCAGACGGCCGATATCTATCTATTATCTCCCCATTCGTATTGAACCTATATTTTTCGGCTATTGTTGAAATTCGCAGCGCTCAAAACCGATTAAAACCGAAAGGATTGACGTGCCCGAAGAAAAATCAATTTTTTCCCGTTTCATTGGGCGCAATTTTAGACGTTATACTTCTTTTGATTCGTCTGGAGCAGGGGTTCCCAAAGTGCGGCCCGCGGGCCAAATACGGCCCGCGGTATCGATACGATATGTTGTATTTTTATTAACTTTTTGTGTACTAGGTGGGGGGTATAACTAAAGAAAAAATTGTTTTTTGTTAAAACGGGATGTTTGGTAATCGTGCTTAAAACCGAGTGTGCACATTCTCGTCTTCATTGAATTTTGTAAATTAAACTTCTTTTACAATCAACAAATTCAATTTATTTCAGTAAATATTGCTTATATGTTCGAAAAACGTATTTTTACCATAGCAATGAGTGGGAGAGAGCGAAAAGATACAACAAACTTATAAGTATGAGTGAGACGAAACGATAAAAAATATTTACCACTTTTTCTTTGCCAAAATTATTGTCAATCGTGCCTAAAACCGAGTGTGCACATTCGAGCTCAAAGTGGCACATTCCGATCTCGGGAAAATAAAGCGCGCCGCTCCGCGTCGCGCTTCATTTGCCTCCCTCGCTCGGTAATGTGCCACTTTTCGCTCGAATGCGCACATCATCGTGTTTATTATATTAGTATAATTTACCGTGCACTCCTTCAAATCAAAAACTTTAATTTAATTTTTTAAATATCGATTTTCTATTCGAAAACGTATTTACCATAGCAATAAGTGGAAGAGAGCGAGAAGATACGATCATTTTGTCACTGCAAGTGAGAGGGAACGATTAAAATTATTCAATTAATTTTTCGTGTAATTTATTGGTCTAAATAATTGCGAATCAGCAAGAAATTGCTGTGAAATTAATTTGTATTTCAATAAGGAGACAAGAATGAAATTTTTGTTAGGTTTTTTAGGTATGTCAAACCCCACCTAGTATGGCATGTAACATTTAGTCACCTAGTATGCGAAAGGTTAAACATAAATAAAGTAAATAGTAAAATAAATAATAAATATTTATGGTTATTGTTTTGATTTAATTTCGTTTTTTTGGCCCGCCAAAAATTTCGATAATATTAAATTGGCCCGCCTAAGAAAAACTTTGGGACCCCTGGTCTAGAGTTAGATATTAGCACTAATTGTATTATACGAAAAATAAGAATAGACCAACGGAAATTTAGACTACAGGGTGACCCATTTTGTTGATAATATATACTAGGGTGTCCGTTATTCCTCAAGTTCATTTTTTTTTGCTGCCGCCCCATAAATTTATAGTTTATTCCCTAAAAAAAATGTCCGTTCCCAAAAAGTTTTTAAATTAAACTGTGCCGAAAGCATGTTACATTTCCCATTTAAATAACATGGAAATTTCAGACGTTTTGCATTTAATTTTGTTTTTCTCTGAAACAAATAACAATACGGCAATGACCAAGACATATTTTATAGATAATTCAACGCTCTACAAAAAAGGTCTCTAATGATTTTTTCATAATTTCACTCCTTCGAAAGTTATTCAAAATTAAAGTTTTGTCCATAGTGAATATCACAGTTTTCAAGTTTTGCTACGATTCTTTTTAATAAAATCATTCCACTAATCTATAATAATTAAAAAAGCTTAATAGCTACAATAACGTAAACAATACATTGTAAATAATATTAAATAAAGATTTATTTCAGTGACAAAGAGCCAAATCTATATTGAACAAAAAAAATAAAAACATGGAAGAGGCGCTAAAAAGATTGCATCTAAATTTTGAGATGGTTTTATACAGAAATATTTAATATTCGGGGAGCCACAAACTTTTCTAAAAGAGCCGCATGCGGCTCCGGAGCCACAGGTTGCCGACCCCTGGTTTAAGGCGATCGAAATCTAAATCTTCATTAGTTTTTAATGCTTTAATCGTTTTACGTTCTATGGGAGATGACACATTCGGATCAAAAAAAGCCAAAGCAGCAGTTTCAGCATTCAAGTACCACAAATGGTTCTTGAAAGTAAAGAGATTCATAAAAATTATAAAATTAACCATGAACCCGACTTTAATCTTGAATAACTTTCGAAGGAGTGAAATTATCAAAAAATCATAAGAGACCTTTTTTGTAGAGCGCCCAATTCTCTATAAACATATATATAATCAGTGCCCTATTATTATTTGTTTCAGAGAAAAAAAAAATAGATGCATAAAGTCCGAAATTCCCATGGTATTTAAATAGGAAATGTAACATGCTTTCGGCACGGTTTAATTTGAAAACTAAGAGTTTGTTTTGGGAAGGATATTTTTTTTAGGGAAAAAACCAAAAATTTATGGGGCGGCAGCAGAAAAAAAATCAATTTGGAAAATAGCGGACACCCTAATGTATACCTATTCCAAAAAAATTTACAAAAACTAGAGATTTTTATTTCATTTAAAATATGTCGCCCTGTAGAAGCATCTTTTATCTATCAATTCCTGCAAGACTGTTACTGACAAGTATCTTATGACAATTTGGCAACGGAACCAGCGAGCCACGATAAATGGTACTTGTTGGGTTATGTTATGTCAACATTTGACTCTGCAAAAATTAAAATATTGATAATAGAAAATTGATAATAAACCAAACAAAGAATTTAAAAATTCTAACTACCACTAAAAGAATAGCGCACCACTTAATCCAGGTGAAAATGTAAGACATTTGATATGCCCATTCTAAACAACAGAAATTTTTAAAAACTCGAACTGAGAAAAATTATTGTACGTAAACTATTAGTTGGAGTTGATAAACAACTAGAAAAATAATTAAAAAATTCTAACTATCTTTAAACGATCAAGGGAGGTCCTAATGTAAGTTTTTTTTAAATTTTATCTATGGGAAAAATCAGTGATTTTTAAAAACGAGAATTCAAGAAAACTATTATATGTAGATTACTAATTGGAGTATACCAACAACCAAAAAAATAATTAAAAAATTCTAATTACCCCTAAACGATTAGGGCAGGTCCTAATGCAAGTGAAAATGTAATACTTTTGATTTACCAATGCTAAAAATTACAAATTTTTAAAAACGCGAATTGAGGAAAACTATTATATGTAGACTATTAACTGGAGTTTTTAACTAACCATAAAAATAGTTAAAAAATTCCAACTACCCTTATACGATCAGGGCAGGTCCTAATGCAAGTAAAAATGCAAGACATTTGATTTATCTATGCTAAAAAATTCTGATTTTTGGTTCGTTGAGAGTTAGATATTAGCACTAATTGTATTATACGAAAAAAAAGAATAGACCAACGAAAAATTAGACTACAGGGTGACCTATTTTGTTGATAACATATAACTATTCCAAAAAAATTGCAAACTAGCTGAAATCAAGTCTACATTAAGTGGCAAAAAACTGAACTTTTTAAACTATAATTTTACAAAAACTTAATTTAAATCATGTCGCCCTGTGGAAGCATTTTTTATCTATCAATTCCTGCAAAACTATTGCTGATAAGCATCTTATAACAATTTTGCAATGGAACCAGCGAGCTACGACAAATGGTACTTGTTGGGTTATGTTCTGTCAACATTTGACTATGCCAAAATTAAAATATAAAAGATTTTGTTACGAGTATTATTGTTGAATTTTCAACACCGCGTTTCCGAATATCCGATTTGCTTTAATTTAATTTAAAGCTTCAAAAAAAGGCAGCACTCTTTTCGCCCGCGGCCTTAACACTAAAATATTTATATTATATTATATTTTGAAATGTTCAATCGAATCTGAACGAACGATCAAACGAAAGCGTTCCGCCGCGCTACAAAAACGAAAAACGCTCTTTCAAGATTGCCCCTGAGTCCGACCCATCGCGAGCCCAACGGAGCGTCCATGCACGGAACCGCTTAATGCCGGTTTCACGGCTTGCTAACTTGGACCGTGTAATTTTGCATTTGCAGCAGTCTATGTGAGCGTAAGGTTTTCTAGTTAAGTGGTCCACAAAATTCGGCAACTCTATATAAGGTTGGAAGGCGAAGTCGACGCTCTGCAGTTCAAGATCGAAGTTCACCAAGTCCACAGCGTCCACCAGGAGGCCCTTCTGGAAGAAAAATCGCTCACCACGCGACGTGATTTGTGTACTCATGTGGCTCGTGCGTGACCGCTCCATTAGCAGATGGAGAAGTCATGGTCCGTGAAGAATACCAAATTTTCGCGTGTGCGTGTGTTGATGTGTGTGTGTGGAAAAGGAGCATGGTCGCTTCCGCCCCCACGATTTCCTCTCATTATTCAGCAATCTAATTTAAGTGAATAAAAGTTGGAAGAAGTAGTCTTGCTTGTTAGCGAATAGTCTATATTCTTAGTATCCCAGAGACTTATTTTATTTTTTTCAATTTCTGCTCTGATCAGTTCGAATACAATACTAGGTATTGAAAACCGAGGAAATTAATGAGCTCTAGGCACACTCCATTCAATACACCGACCCTCTTAGCTTCCTCTTAAATTAAAATAAGGAAGAAGCGGAGAAACGAGAATTTAAAGCTTTTCTACTTTCGTCGCTTTTTGATATTCCAAGTATACACTTTCATGTTAAGTAATTAATTTTATCGAAATTATTTTTGTAGCCGCTCTTCGGGCCCCGTCTTCCTCCCCGTTTCCGTTTCTTTCCTTCTGATATTTGCGCAAATTGAAAAAAGCGTTCGGCGAAGATGGGTACTTAAAAAAATTAAATTTTGAAAGTACGGTAGTACACGTCGTGCAATGGTGATTAGAAGTTGTCGACATTTGTGCAATCGAGCCAATAAAAGACCATCTTGTTTGCGAAATAGTTCGTCCGCTACCCCATTCGGTCGCTAAGACAACACCCTACATCCAATTTTATACAGGATATAATTACATGGAGGAAGCGTTTCTGATCTGATTGTTGTACCTTTTACTTCACACTCGATCGTCCAATTTATTGCTCATTTTCGACTTAATATATCAAAGTCCTTTTGGAGGGAGTGCGTATATTTTTTTTACGCGAACTGCGTACGTTATCTTCTTTCCAGCTCGTGCATTCTGGCCGAGTGGGACAGCGGCGTACCGAGGCTGGGGCAGGAAGGGCGCGCGCCCCGCGCAGATTATCAAACTTACAAATCAAAATGAACCAACAATATAACTTGTATTTAACCGAATAAATAGATTTTATAATTGAAGTCATTGGAATTGGTTCTAAATCTCAAAAGCTTGTTTTAAAATAAATAATAATAATAGTAAGGTAAGACACCCAATACTCGCGGACTTTCTGTTTTTTTTATATACCTACTTGTAAAAAAAATTAAAAAATAAGCAACTTTGTGATAATAATTTAATTGTAATTAGTAATAATTATTTTTTATTTTAATATATACTATTTTTTAAACTAATATTTTTTGTCGGTTTAAAATATTACTTTCTACTGGTCGGGTACTGGGCTATATACTGATCGACTACTAATTATCTTGATTTTAGTATGATCGGGTATTGGGCTAACATACAAAAAAAACCGAATTTGGGGAGTCCGAAAAAAAATATTAATTTGGCCCAAGTTAACTGGTATGAGCATACACAAATAACATAAAATAAACAATTAATAGTTTTAAAATATTTTGAAATATGTAGAGCAGTGTTTCCCAATTTTTTTTTAACATTCCCCACCTAAGTCGTTCTAAAATTTCGATGCATATAATATATAACATATAAATATTTTTTTATATTTAAAAATTGAATTATTCCATAAATGAAGCCTAATTACAACTTGTACAAGACACAAGATTTAAGTTTTAGCAAGAAATCACTAGGAAATTATTAAGAAAAAAAACCAATAAGTGTATTTTAAAAACATACACTAAAAAATATTTTTATATTGATAGCTCGAATTTTTGATAACGCGAATTATTTTTAGTTTCTCTTCAACTTTGACCTATCGAGGTTTGACTGTATTTAATTTTATAAATTTAATATTTCTGAACAATTAAGATAATTTATTTATTGAGTTTTCTCAAATATTAATTTTATTTGCGTAAATTAATGATCTTCAAAGTTTTTTGAAAAACCACAAATTCTGTATTTACTTTTTTTGAGTTTTCTGAAAATACATAATAATTTTTTCATCAAAATTTCCTTTTAAATTTACCGAATAAAGTTTTGTTTTATTCAATTTGTGTTATACAAAATAAATTGATAATTAAAAATTTTTAAAGTTCTTAAATATATTTTAAAAATTTTCCAAGTTATTAATTTATTTAATTTGAGTTGTCTAAAAACTTAAAATAATTTATTCTTCGAGTTTACTTTAATAATTTTGCTAAATGTTTAAAACTCAATTTCATTCTATGTAAAAAAAAACCGGTGCATTTACTTATGTACGCACGTTAGAAGTAATACTTCTTTAGCGCGACTAAATTAAATATAACAACGCGCTATGTTGCGCTTGTGTATAGCTAGACCAGTGGTTATCAAACTATATGTTACTGCGCATATGTCGTTTTATTTCAATACATTGCTATTTCCTTTTAAATCCAAAAGTAATTTAAACAAATTGAATAAATACGAAGATGTGCGCGTTCGAGCGAAAAGTGGCACATTTTCGAGCGAGGGAAGCAAATGAAGCGCGACGCGGGCGGCGCGCTTCATTTTCCCGAGATCGGAAATGTGCCACTTTGAGCTCGAATGCGCACACTCGGCTTTAAGCACACTTTACAAGAATTAATTTACTCTCTGACAATTCGCAATTAAATATTACAGAATTATATTAATAACAAATTTCCCAAATCGCCAATTTTGTGCCTTTTAACAAAATTATTGTTGAAAACAATCCTTTTTCGAAACATAAAATTGAATACAGTTCTTGACGTCTCAGAGACCTCAAAATCTACAATGACACCCTAAACGATTAACGTCTCCTAGACGTCATTGTATATCATGGGGTTAAACATTGATTTTACTAATTGTTTTTGATTTGTTACTTAAAATTTTATTTATTTTATATCCAAAAACCCAAAAGAATTAATAAAAGAAAAGAAAAAGGTATTTTAATAAATAGAAATATTTTTATGACTTTATTTCGTTCGACCCAACAAAAAAGTGATCGGATATGGGGTCGCCTACTTAAAAATTCGCAGATCAATTTCTGATACAATTAACACCTTTAATATTTTAGTACAAGATCAACGGGTCCTTTGGCTACTAAGAAAAAAATCAGGAGGGCCGATACCAAACCAGAAGAGCATTCAAAAAATTTCGAACCATTCAGAAACAATCACGAGCCCAGCTAATTTCGCACTCGCCGCCCCAAAAAAAAAACGAAAAAATTTCAAAATCGATCTGCGAAAGCCGCAACTATTTAATTTAGAGCTTCGGCAATCTGGGCGAGGAATGTACAAACAACGGTTTACATGTTAAAATTTGCAGGGAGAATATACCATTAGCAGAGATTTGGAATTTGTTTTTGAGTCGAAGCTTAAACCATTCATAGCAGATTTAGGCCGGCTGTTTTAAACAGGATTGTTTTAATGCTGTTTCTGCTAATCGAATTTGCTCTGATAAGGGGTGTTAGCCTCCCCCCGCTTTGTACATGTGTATAGCGCGATACCATTTATACTAATGCTCATACAGCATTTAAATCAACGCATTCAGAAAGATCGGTCGACTGATTAAAACGAACTTTAAACACGGGGAGTGATGGTAATTTGTAAATTCAATTTCCTACGCATTCGTTTATTTCGTACCCCCGCTCATATTTTCGATTGATGCACTAAAAATTTAATTGATCGCGCGTTTTTTTGTGTTTTGCGACTCCAATCGACTGCATTGTCCGAAAAAATGAAGTTATAAGGAAACCTGTTGTATTGTAGCTTGGTCCCTTTATTTTTTTTAATATTTGCGGGTTTTCGTGACCCATAATTTTCGATATTTCAAATGCCACATTGACAGACATTGACGTAAAGTTAGCAGCAGGTGGCCAATGTACTTTGTTAATGTATGAGATCAATTGAAATTTTTTAAACGAAAAAAAGGGTCTTTTTGTATTATTTTTACTTATATTTTTTATTGATTTTTATTGCCTAATAACAAATGACTCATAATAATAGAAAGATTATTTGAGCCGTTTGTTTTGAAAGTGTTTTAAGTCCATTTATCTTTAATTTGAAATATTTAAGGTTTTGCGTTTTTACAAAATTAAAAATATACGTAAGGTATATGGTTGACTTGCATTGCTAAATCGTATTTAAGAGAGTTAATTTGATAATTCCTGTTAAAAAATCATTATTATTAAGTGTATAATATGTCCTTGCTTACCTTGAAAGGACTTAGGTTACTTTCAAAATAAAAATTTGTTTTGTTATGAAATGTGAAAGAGCTTAAGTCTGTTACATATAGCTTAAAAAATTTAAAAAACCATTTAATTTACTTTATATTTTTAGAAGAAAAAAATTAAATTTAATAACAAGTTATTCGTTAACATTTTCAGTATGCGGAAGGGATTTAAAGTAGTTATGGTGTTCCGGAGGTATATATCGCAGGAAGTCCATCATGTGTCGGTATTTTAGTGATGTGATGCTTCTTATACTTTTGTATAATGATGGCAATACAATATTTCCAAATTTTTTAGGTCTACCCTGACGTGGAAATGTTTTAAGGAGTCTTTTCGGCATTGGCAATCTTAATTTTGCAAAACTTTGGCAGATATAATTTTTCCCGTTTGTGTATCGTATCTTTTTCCCGAATTTCGTTTAATTTTACGAAGTTTCTGAATATAAGTATCACTTCTGTTTTCTCTGAATCCTTCTCTGAAGCTGTTTTGTAAATTTTCATTCTCAATTAGTTCCTCTTCCTCTGTTGAAGAATGAAGTTCTAAAATTTTCTTTCTTTTTCTATATTTGTTGTATAATTTTAATTCTTCTTCATTTTCAGAACCAAGGAATCTTGTGATTTCATCCTTTCCTATAGGTTTAATAATTTGTTTAATTAAATATTATTCTTTAAAGTTTAGTTCAATATTATAATGTAATTTAAATTACCGTCATCACTGCTTTCATGATTTTGGGCCGCATTTTTTGAAATTATTAATAAAAAGTGGACTTAGGTCACTTTCAAAATTATGTTTTCAGTATTTATATTATTATGAAAATGTACGCGTTACAAAATTTTCAAATGTATTAAATATATTTCAATGCCAATTTATTTTTTTGATAGTTCAGCATAAATTATAAATATCACCACAGTTAACTTGAAAAAAGATAAAAATGAACTAGGGCCATTTTCAAAATAAACGGCTCATATAGAATAATTCAATTTTGAAATACAAAATTAAAAAATTCGGTGCGTATCTTTATGTACGCGCATTAGAAGTTATACTTCTTTGGTGTAACTAAATTAAATATAACCACGTGCATAGATAAGTTCAATAAATGCAAGGATGTGCGCGTTCGAGCGAAAAGTGGCACATTTCCGAGCGAGGGAGGCAAATGAAGCGCGACGCGGAGCGGCGCGCTTCATTTTCCCGAGATCGGAATGTGCCACTTTGAGCTCGAACGCGCACAGTCGATTTTAAGCGCGATTCACAATAATTTTGGTGCCGAAACGTTAGTAAATCATTTTTATCTTTTCCTTTCACTCGCACCGACGAAATTCTCGTATCTTCTCGCTCCCTTCCACTCATTGCTATGGCATATCCGTACGTGTTACAAAATTTTCAAATGTATTAAATATATTTCAATGCCGATTTATTTTTCTGATGGTTCAGCATAAATTATAAATGTCACCACCGTTAACTTGAAAAAAAAATGAAAATGGACTTGGGCCACTTTCAAAATAAACGGCTCATTTATTAATGTTTGCATAGTAGTGGTCTGATTTTGGCACAGCATAATATTTAATTTTATTTTTGAGTTTAAACATCAAGGGTCGGTGTGTTGTACCTCGGTCACCGTCAATAAATTGTACCTTGGCCCTAAGATCAACGTGCTATAAATAAAAATTTATATATAGGTACCTACCTTTGTTATAAATTCTATTTTTTTTTATTTTGCTTTAGATAATATGCCTCGCAAATCTAACGAAAAATTTAAATTTTTGCAAAGTTAAGTATGTGAAATTTTAGTATACGAGAACAGTTTTGTTAATTTTTGAAACAAATTTAGCGCCATCTCAAAGAAGAACATTAGTAGTTCTTATAATCCAAAAATAAATATATAGTTTTCATAGAACAATAGGTTTTATTTTGCTTAATGCGAATAGAGCCAAGGTACATCACCTCTGTTGTACCTAGGCCATAGATCCACAAATTTTTAAATCCTATAGCAATTTGAGCAAACGGTTGGCAATGCTTTCAAATATTTTATGATGAATACCTTATTAGTGCCCCACTACGACGCCATTCATTTTATCACCAAATAGTTACAACTACAATTTAAAAAAAATTACATGTGAAAAAAGGGCCAAGGTACAATAGGTTCCCCTAATGTATTTTTCCTCAATACACAATTTTTTTTAACGAGTAAATGTTGTTTTTGTGAACAATTTTCTTGTAATGACTCGTGAATCAAAAACCCATTACCACTTAAAAAAAATTGCAATTGCATTATTTTTCACATTGGGACGTTTGCAACACTCGATGTACGTCAAATTAACACTTTCATTAAAAACTAGAAATAAAAAATCGGCATCGATCGAACTGCGCCAACCGAAGAAAAAGGCGAAAGCGAAAGCGATAGGCCCCTGTTATTTATTTGGGCGAAAAAAATGTTCTGTCGCAATAAAGTGTAGCATAAACAGTATTGGAAGCAAGAAGATCGCTTACATCATCTAAAATCCGGGCCAGATCCATAAAATAACGATGTTTGCTTATCAAGGACGGCAAAAGGCAAAATGCGAGCGAAAAGCGATCGAAGGCGACTCGTTCAAATAAATCTAAGGGTCACTTCACCATGCCCATCCAATATATTCTCGTCCGCGTTTATCCCGATCCTGAGATTGTCCGGCTCGTCCAGATTAAGCTAGAAATTGACCCGATCAAACCGTCCTTCATTCACACGCCGTTTGGCAAATCGCTTGTCACACTCCCATTCGTTTTCGACATTCGAAGATACGCACGTCGCACGTACGCATCGCAATTTCGCCTACGCGCCCAAATCCCCAATCGCCTCCTCGCAAGAATAATAACAATAATAAAAAGATCTGCGAATTAAAAGCGAACAAAGAGGGATAATTATTGGGGATATCGAAGCACAATGATGGCTCTTTCCAGGCGAATAGTCGCAGTCTGCGTGCTCGAATCAATTAAAGTATAATCCGGAACTGTGGATATCATGACAGACCCTCGTAGGGGTGTCTTTAAGGGCTGAAGCCTTCGCCCCCGACGTTTCCAAGTCTGCAGCCGAAGAACGCAGTTTCGCTGCTCGTCCTTTTGTTCTTCGCCAAATTTCAAGGATAACAATGCCATATTTTTCGGCATAATAAAAAGGATCAATGTCGTACAGGAAGTGTGAGAGGACGCCACGTGCATCGGACGAGACACGCAGGAAGTGAAGTTATACGCGCGTCAGATCGAATCATATTTCGAGCCCTCGGGGGTGGCTTTAAATGAGCGTCCGATACCGTCGACGACTTTTATTATTTCGGGGGGAGCTCTTGCGGAGGAAGCGAAGCGTGTTTTTTTTTGGGGGGTCTTTCGTTATTAGCGAGAGCGATCCTGCGGATGATACATGCGACATATTTAAGGACTCGGATGCTGCATTTGACGGGATAAAGCGAGGCGTAGCAAGAGGCGGCGGAATCCTTCGCATGCTTTTCTGCACATTGGCGACTGCACAAACTAGGCGGCGCTTTGATATAAATGCACATGTCCAATGCAACGTACCGCTAACCTGCGATGCACTTTCGCCAAAAAAAATGCGCGAGTTGGCAAAAGGGCACGTCTTCGGCTCGGCGTCTTGCGATGGGCGCTGGTGGAGGATGATGGTGGTGAATGGTCGCATTTATTTTAGGAATTTATGAGAGACCAGTCTGCATATAAATTAATTCGATTAAAACAAAAAAAATGTGAGGTTATACTTCTTTTGGCGCGCTGAGAGTAAAATTTAAGCAGGCAACGGAAGTTGCGCGCGCACAACTAACGAAAATCAGTTAATTGTGGTGAAACACGCTTAGAACCGAGTGTGCGCATTCGAGCTCAAAGTGGCACATTCCGATCTCGGGAAAATGAAGCGCGCCGCTCCGCGTCGCGCTTCATTTGCCTCCCTCGCTCGGAAATGTGCCACTTTTCGCTCGAATGCGCACATCCTCGTATTTATAGCGTTTGTCTACGTATTCTTCGCTCTTTCAAAGCATAAATCTAAATTTAATTTAGTAAATATTAATTTTATGTTCGAGAAACGTATTTACCATACGACAATCTCGTCAATGCGAGTGAGAAGGAACGACTAAAATCAATTTATTTACACCGAAGAAGTAGGGAACCTGTTGTACCTTTGCTTTTTTTTCACTTGTATTTTTTTTTAAATTGTATATGTAACAATTTGTTGATAAAATGAATTGCATCGTAGTGGGCACTAATAAGGCATTCATCATAAAATATTTGAAAGCATCACCAACCGTTTGCTCATACTAATGAAATTAAAAAGATACTTCCCTAAGCAATATGTTCAACTCTTGGACTCGTACCTAACAGACCGTACCTTTAAAATTAAACAGGATAGCGAGCTTTCTGAACTCAAAACAATAAAAGCAGGTGTTCCACAGGGAAGCGTTCTTGGGCCTGTACTATATCTGCTGTATACATGTGACATTCCTGAAAATGAAAATGTTAAACTAGCTACTTTCGCGGATGACACCGCAGTATTAGCTACAGGAGATAATATAGATGAAACAACAGCCAAGCTCCAAGGCGCAATTGATGAAATAAATACGTGGATGAAAAGGTGGCGTATAAAGGCTAATGAAGAAAAATCTGCTCATGTAAACTTCACGAATAGAACAATAAACCACCTTTCAGTAAATCTAAACAATAACATAATTCCACATCAAGGAACAGCCAAATACCTAGGCCTAAACCTAGATGCAAAGTTGAAGTGGAAGAGCATGTTAAAAGAAAGCAACCGAAGTAAAATTGAGATATAACAGCATGTACTGGCTTATGGGAAGAAATTCCCAACTATCCACCCGAAATAAAGTACTAGTTTATAAACAGGTGATAAGACCAGTGTGGATTTATGGCATCCAACTGTGGGGCTGTACAAAAAGGAGTAATTATTCTTGTATCCAGAAATTCCAGAATCGAGTTCTACGAAATATGGTAAATGCCCTTGGTACGTGCGAGACAGGGATCTGCATCAGGAATTCCAGGTGGAGATGGTCGAGGACGTAATCAGGAAAATTGCCAGAAGCCACGAGGAGAGGCTTCATAAACACCCAAATTTAGAACCCCTTTCCCAACTTCTAGACAATCAAGATCTTCTCCGCAGGCTCAAAAGAGCGTACCATTTGAGCTAGTGTAGTGTAAAGTCTAGTGAAAAGCAGAGTATAGTGCAAGTGTAGCCATGCCAGAGATGTGTGCAAAATGTTTCAGAAGCTAGGATGGGTCAATGGAAACATCTGGACTAACAAATACTTTAGTAACTTAGGACATAAATAAAATGTTAGTTAATCTTAAAGATTAGGTGCATTGTAAAGCTTAAATAAAAAAAAAAAAAACCGTTTGCTCAAATTGCTATAGGATTTCAAAATTTGTAGATCTATGGGCTAGGTACAACAGAGGTGATGTACCTTGGCTCTATTCACATTAAGCAAAATAAAACCCATTGTTCTATGAAAACCAGTTAAGGACAAATTTTGACTTGGAAATGCTCTGAACTGGTATTATGTAGTTTTAACGTAGAAATGTATATATAAAATTGTTTATTGTTTACTAACATTGCAATATTCATGAATTATTTGAATCCAAATATTTCAGTTCTTTATAGATTTCGTGAACAATACCAAAAACGGGAATACACCTATGGTTGACCACTGCGCTCCAATAAATAACTATTTTTGCACCTATAGTTGACCACTAAAAAACTAATGAAGAAAAGGTAGCTAATTGTTAGACAAATTGACTTTCTTGTATTGACTGAAAGTTTCTCTTGACTTACAACCAATTTTTAAATGTTGGCCTTATTTTAGCTTCTTTACTAATTTCGTCGAGGTACTTCAACAAATTTTCCTCTGTATAATTAAAAAATGTAATCATAATGTTCACGTTCAATATATTTTGATAATGTTTAATGTTCACTGGAATTGGACACTCAATAAAACAACAATTGTTAAATTTGCAACGTTTCGTTTCTTTATTGAAATAAGATATTTAAGTAAAAAGAATAAAAAAAGACTTACTTTTTTTCGATTAAAAATTTCAATTGATCTCATACATTAACAAAGTACATTGGCCAGCTGCTGCTAACTTTACGTTAATGTCTGTCAATGTGGCATTTGAATTATGGGTCACAAAAGCCCGCAAATATTAAAAAAAATAAAGTTGCCCTAGGTACAAATATCAATTATTACAACTAATCATACAAGGTAAAATACAGGGTAAAAGAAGCGCGGGTAGAAGAAGGACATCCTGGCTCAAGAATCTACGTGTATGGTTTGGGAAAAGCACAAGATCCTTGTTCCGGACAGCGGTGTCTAAAGTTGAAATAGCCTTGATGGTCGCAAATCTTCGTTAGGAGACGCACCATGAGAAGAAGAAGGTACAAAGGGACCAAGGTACAACAGGCTTCCCTACTCATTAAAAATTAAAATAAATGAATAATAAAGAAAATTCACTTTTCATTAAAATAATAATGTGCAATACAAAATAAAAATAATGTGTCTTTCGCAACCAGCTAAAAATTCCGCGTTTAATTAAAAGTAAAAAAATCAAAATTCAATGCGAACAAAACGAAAAGAAAAAAATCTAAACGGCTTTACATTGTAGCGAACGCCATGCTAAGTTCGAAACAACATAGTAGCAATATTGTTTACAAAGACAAGAGATTTGATTCCGGGTGACTCCGGACTGGCTGGAAATTCCGGGAAAGCGGTGCCTGTGAATAGCGTAACTTGGATTGATTTACAGTGTGGAAATGCTTCTGATTAATGGCTTTGTGTAATTGCAAATTCTTTATGTTCATTTCGAATTTTATTCGGCCTGCTGGACTTGCAAATATTTAGTTTCGCTTTTTAGTTTTCGAAAATTTATCGCCCAACTTTTATTGTTTTTCGTCGGATTAATTTTATTGGAGGTAATGGGTCGAGGTTTCGGTTTTCTTAGGAAAAACACATTTGAAGAGCGGAAAGTGTTAAAAACGCAATAATGAAGAGCTTAATGGAAATGGAGGTTTCGGCAATCAATAATGATAGAATTTGTGCCAATAAAAACTGCAATATTTAAAAAAAATAATTTTTTTTAATTTTTAGGGGGCGCGCTAAGATTATAATTAAAATTCAGTAATGGAGTGACAAAATTTTCGACAAAATTAAATATATCGAAAAAAATACACCAAGAATCAAAAAAACGATCGTAGCGTCTTAATTTTCGATCCCATCACTAAAAACAACCCAGATTCGGAATCCGGAGACTTTTTTTCCTAAGACAAGTGCAAAATTGGCATACAACGCAATGTTAATTTATTGAGTAATTAAGGGTTGAAATTTTGGTAGCACAAAATTTGACTTTAAAAAAATTGTAGACACGTTATTTGTGGACGGATCTTTAAAAGCTATACAGATTCGGATTCATCCAATTTTTGGTTTAGGTTAGGCCCAAAAAACCATAAGCGTGTTATTTGAAATTTTTGAGAAAAACATGTTCAAAAGTCCGACTTGTAATTAATTTTTTTTTAATTTCAACTTTGAAAAATCGTAGCTCGGTTATTTGTGAACAAATCTTTAAAAACTTTTCAGATTCGTAAAGTCAAAAAAACTCAAATTTTACAAGCAAATTAAAAAAATAATTTTACTATACAGATTTCTTTAAAATATTCCTTTCAAAATTACACGAAACTTAGTTTTAATTTTCGAAAAACCACATTTAATAATCTTAATTGGTTCTGCCCAAATTATTTTTTTTCGAAAAGCTCAAAAAATAAAATTCAATACTTCAACAAAAAAACTGCAGTTATAAATCAAAAATTGCTTTTAATAATAAATCAAAGAGTTTCTCCCCGATCTAAAAAGGACAAACTCAGTCGATTTTTTTTCGAAAATAAATTTTAATAATTCGAACGCGAGCGTGAATAGTAAAATTGATGTCTTTCGGTGTCCCCCCAAAGAAGGCTCATAAAAAAGCTTCGCATCATTTAGAAGATAATCTATAACAAAAGTAAGGTGGCATTTACCCCCAAAATTTAGTCGACTATTAACACCCTTCGCATATGACACACTTATGATGAATTGATCTCCGAAATAATGATTCAACTCGAAGTATAAAAGAGCTTCCTGTATGGGGGAGATCGACTTGGCATTAACTGTTATGGATACTGTGTTTTAAAGTTGAGGGCAACGCGATATTAGAGATTGTTTGTTGCAACAACTTCGAGCTGCGTTATTATGATTTTATAATGCTGGAGGGGTGCGGAGGATTCTAAATGTTATTCGTTTAAACTCATATTTAATATACAACAGTCCTCGAGAACCCTTCTCAGAGCAAGCCAATGAATATTTATTACACTTTTGTTCTCGTCGGGAAAAGTTTTTATCAAGAAGGGTTTATGTCTGTTATATAACTTTTATAACTCAAACTTTGCATATCTAATTTTCTTTTATGGCCACTAAAACTACGTAGCTTTGATAAAACTTCACCAGTAAACAAAGGACGAGGAGCGCGCACGATGCCCGGAAATCATTAAGCGTTTTTCGTTTAGACAATTCGCAGATTTCCAATAATTTACCGCAAAACAAGACAGGCGATTACCGGCATATAAGGACATTAAGGACACGAACGGCCATAGAATACAGTCCTTCGTACTTCGTAATATTACCGAGAACATCCGTTTTAGGAAGCTTTGTTGCAGGAAACGCAGACCGACCTAATGAGCCGCAACTAAACCATTCTTTTCCACACGCTATTTATTTTTATCAAAATTTGCTTTTTATTCCCGAAAAAATTTGATGGGGCATTTAATTTAAACAAATGTCAGGATTTTTTTGCTTGGAAAAGGAAAATCGTCAACTTTTTCGAAGAATCAAAACGCGATTATCCTTAGTATAATATTAATTATATTTAAGATCATTAAGATTGTATTTTTCTAATAGGTATATTATTTTTTTAATTGAAACTAATATAAAATAAAGAAATAAACATAATTAGACCAACTATTAATCATGAAACTCTTATCTTTTATTTTTATTTTAATTTTTATAAAATTAAGTTCGTTTACCGATTTTTAAAAAAGCCCTAATAATTTTTTTTTGAAGGCGTCTATACGATTGTTTTACACACCCAAAAAATATGTATTTTCAACTATATTATAACGCAAAAAACAATATGCGACGCCATTTAAATTATTGAGATAAAAATTTTCAAAAAAAGTAAGCCAACACAGAGGAGAACCGTTTAACAACAAATCCGTGCATATATTTCCTAAAATATTATAGGTAGAAAAAAAAGTTTAATACAAAAGTTTTAGGGACTAATGGGATAAATTTATGTACAAAATTTCAGAACTTTCGTCAGAGGCGTTCGACTTGGGGCGGGCTAAAGTTATTTTTTTAAAATACAACTTTTAATTTTAAGTAAGCTCAATTAATACCCCTAAAAAATTTATTTAAATTGATGTAACATGTTCCTATAGCTAAAATCAAAAATAAAGACAGTATATTTAAAATAAGCAAAATAAATCGGGTTTGTGTCTATCGGGCATTGGTATCTCTTTTAGACCTTTCTTAAAAAAATCGTAGCTCCGGTGCCCTTTTACGAATTTTGATAATTTTTTTTTAAACGAGAGCTAAAGGACTGATCTAAATGCGTATAATAAAAATTCCAGGATTTAAATCTTAATTTTTTTAATACAGCTCTTTAAAATGAAGTACTTTTATGCTTTAATTTTTATTTAAATATCATTAAAATCTTTTAATCAATTAATTATATTTTTTAAACTAAGAAAGATAGAAAAAAAAGTTTAATATAAAAGTTGTAGGGACTAATGAAATAAAGTTACGTACAAAGTTTCAAAACTCTCCCCATAGGCGTATGTCAGGGAAAGACTAAACCTGCTTTTTTTTAAATAGGACCCCGTATTTTACATAACTTCAATTGATAGGCCCAAAAATTTTGTTTAATTTGATATAACATGTTCCTATACCTAAAATCAAAAATAAAAAAGATAATTTTAAATTAAAACTAAAAAAAATCGGGTTTGTAGCTTATCGGGCATTGGTATCTCTTTTAAACCTTTTTTAGAAAAATCGTGGCTCCCGTGTCCTGTGACGGATTTTTGAAAATTTTTTTTTAATCGAGAGCTAAAAGTCTGATCTAAATCCCTATGTAAAAATTCAAGGGTTTTAAATCTTAATTTTTTTTATGTAGTACTTTATATTTGGGCATTTTTACCATGCTATTTTTACTAAAGTATAATGAAAATATTGTAATTAATTAATGGTGTTTTATAAAGTAATAAAGATAGAATCAAATGTTTTAAATAAAAGTGGTAGATATTTATAAGACGTAACTGGGGGCGCACTTTTAGAAACCAACTCATAGGCGTACGAGTGGGGGCGGGCATAAAGTTACTTTTTCTTAAATAACAACCTATACGTTTTAGCATTAATTTCAAACCTTAACAAATCTTGATTAATTTTATATTACGAGGTTCTAAATCTACAAATACAATCTCAAATATAAAAATTTGTCTTAATTTTCAATCGTTCGCACGAAAAAAAATTATAATTCAGCTTCTCTTTAACGAATTTTATTTTTTTTCAGAAATTTGTCTCGCCACTTTATAACAATTAAAAATACTAATTATTTAAATAAACAATTTGTCGTGCTTCGAACTGATTTCCAAATAACAGCCGAAAGTGCGAAAACCTTTCAATAAACAAATTTCGCCCGGCCTTATTATTTTAATTACTTTTCATCTGCAACTTTCTTCATCGAAATTGGATGCTGTAAAAACAATAACGAAACTTTTTACGCGAACAGGTAAAGTTAGAACAATATTAAGAACTCCATGAATAATGTAATGTTCGAGTCTTGTTATTAATTCAGGAAATGTATACAGAGAAATTAACTTGTCGACTCTTGCAGCTTTATTCCCAACTAATTTTACCAAAGAAGTGCCACGTAATTTCATTAGAAATCCCTCATGTGAGATTTCGCAAATTATATTAACTTCCCAAAAGGTTATGCACACATACACCTTGAAGAGGAAATCCAGTT
The DNA here is from genome assembly GCA_036325965.1 of Sinopyrophorus schimmeli. Classification (NCBI taxonomy): domain Eukaryota; kingdom Metazoa; phylum Arthropoda; class Insecta; order Coleoptera; family Elateridae; genus Sinopyrophorus; species Sinopyrophorus schimmeli. The sequence goes on along the minus strand of JARFIZ010000329.1, from coordinate 607,158 downwards.
AAGCCTTCGCAAGTAAAAAAAAACGCGGAGGCGCGCTCGGCCCGAATTAAAATTAATAACGCACAGAAAAATCGCCGCGAAGAACGCAAAGTGCGAGTCCCAATTAAATGTCGTGTTTGCCCAAAAGCGAGCTTCCACTCGTGCGCCTTTCCCCGAAACGCTTTAAAAGAGTGTTCAAACTGATTACAAGTTTAATATCAACTCTCGCAGATAGTGTCAAGCATGTCAACTATTTGATTACTAAATGGAGACGTCAAAGCAAAAAGAGACGGTCGCGTGCGCGCCACGTGCCTTATATATTAACATTGTGACCGTCATCTCGTACTTTCGTTAGTGAATTTATTATAATCCAGCGCTAAGCCCCGATAAATTGGACTTTAATGTCGTTCGACGCGCGGACTTCTTAATGCTAACCAATTTCTTCGAGTATCCCACGAAATAACGTCATGGTTTACAAAAAAAAACAAGCCGAGCTGATTTTTATTGAGGACACTCCACTTGTGGTCCGGAGACTCCAGCAAATTAAGTTTTTTCCCGAATCCAGACCATTTGCTAAGGGGGTTGCTAAAAATGCGACGTAGCGTGACTAAGGGGCAGAGATGCGTCCAAAAAGACTAAATTTTGCGTGACGTAGTTTATGGGTAGCCCCTCACTACTTTTATTCAAACGAATAAACTGAAAAGAATCTATAGTGTTTTAGAACACAGAAGAAGATAAAAATGTAGAAGGGAAAAAAGCGAAAATACGCACTTTCCGCACACGTGCAGAAAAGTAGATTTTATTCTGACATGGAGAAATCAACCACTTTGCTACGGCGCTCGAAAATTCAACTTTTGTAGTGGGTAGTACAAAAAAGTAATTTTAATGTGAGCTGTGATGATTTTTTTAATTTTGTGCCTAAGAAAGTAGTCAAAAAAGCTCGAAATATGGCTTTATTAAAAAACAAACCAAACTTAATTGTATTTCTAGATTACAATTAATGTTACTGATTTTTATTGAGGGTTGTTCCAGTATTAATCTTCGCTGACAAACGAGAATTAAAAAAAATGTAAAACTCAACAACCATAAATTTTATTTTTATTACATAAAATTTAAAAACGAATTAATTAGCTGATTATTTTGTCTTATATATTGAAAATATCCCGGAAAATATTTCCGAACGTATTTGAACAATCTCGAGGCTCACAAATTTTCAGTTGGCAACCCTGCTATCGGCTCCATACAAGAAACGATAATTAAAACGTCAGAATTATTAAATCCGGCGTAGAGAATCGAGCAAAAGGGAGCAGCGTGTCTCAATCGCATTATGCACAATATATGTGCCGATCAGAGGGTGTTAAAAAACGTTATTTTTCGTCTCGTTGGCTACAAACGCTGACCACGTGGCTTCGGGACCGGCACGTGTCCCGTCATTGTGTCGTTAGCTTTCATGTTTCCGCGACGTCGTATTATACAGTTCTAAACTGCTACACTTGAGACACACGTTTCGCAAGACCCCCTCGCCGAAATTAAGCACCGGCTATTTTAACATTTACCCGAATTAGTAATAAATTGCACGAATTCGGTCGTTCGCCGCACGTGCTGCGGCTTACGTTTGGATATTTCGAATCGTTTTGTGGTAAATTGCGTCCTACGATTTTCATTGGCTTTTTTTCGGCGTACCCCCCAAATTCCGCATTAAATGGTTGTAATTGCGCGTTGATTTTTTTGAGGTTATACTTCTTTTGGCGGGCGGCGGAAGTTGCGCGCGCACGGCGAACGAAAATTCGACAACACGAAGTTAGCAGTCGAAGAAAGTGAATTAATTGTTGTGAATCGTGCTTAAAACCGAGTGTGCGCATTCGAGCTCAAAGTGGCACATTCCGATCTCGGGAAAATGAAGCGCGCCGCTCCGCGTCGCGCTTCATTTGCTTCCCTCGCTCGGAAATGTGCCACTTTTCGCTCGAATGCGCACATCCTCGTATTTTTTACATTTGTCTAACTTATCCTACGCTACTTCAAATCAAAAATTTTAATTTAATTTACTAAATATTGATTTTATATTCGAAAAACGTATTTACCATAGCAATGAGCGAAGGAAGCGAAAAGATACGACAATAGTGTCAAATTAAGTGAGAGGGAACGATTAAAATTATTTAACTAATTTTTTGTCAATCTATTGACCTAAAAAAATGTAAATTGTGCTTAAAATCGAGTGTGCGCATTCGAGCTCAAAGTGGCACATTCCGATCTCGGGAAAATGAAGCGCGCCGCTCCGCGTCGCGCTTCATTTGCTTCCCTCGCTCGGAAATGTGCCACTTTTCGCTCGAATGCGCGCATCCTCGTGTATTTGTTCTGTTGAGGCACATTTATAAGTAGGTTAAGTTCCAGTAACTATTCGTCTGACAGGCTGTGGTATTATAATAAATTAATGTATATTTTTATTTTGAAATTTTAAACTGAATTAAGTTGAATTATCTATAAACATTTGTGTATGTTTCTATATTGCCTAAATTTCAATTTAAATTAATTTTAATGCGAGCTTATTTGATGAGAATTTCGTTTAAAAATAGTCAATTATGCGCCAAATATAATTAATCTTAATGCAGCATTAAGGGTTTTTAAATATCTCAACTATTTTGAAAAATACATTATGTTCTGAAAGATTAAGGGGTCCTTTGGCAGTTTGCACTAAAAAAGACTTTTTTTCGCGAGAAATTGTTGATAAGTAAAAAGTAAATTATCCAATTATTGTGAATGTTTTTTCTATTAAAAAAATAATTAAATTTTAACCAATAAATGTCTCAGAAATTAAAAAAAAATTAATCTTTAAATTATTTTCAAAATTGCCAAGATTAAAAATGAAACTAATTATTGAGACTATTGCTCCTTAGATATTGTTAGGTTACATGTTAAATTAATCTTAAAATTATATACAATTATTGCTCCCAATTTACACAAAATAATTTATTTTTTGAACCCCAATAAAAGAACTCGTTAACATTTTTACAACAAATACAAGTGATAGTAAGGAATTGTTCATAACAAGAATACAAGAGGTTTGATTACAATTGAATTTTTACCAAATTAAAAAAAAAATCAAATTTGAGCTAATAGGTGTCGATGGGTTTCCCTTTAAAATTTTTTTTGAACTTCCACATGAGCGCCAAATTTAAATTTGGGTTTTTCGTCGAGTGCCTGCCACTTTCTTATCTTGTGATAAACAATTACCCAAATAACTGCTAATTTACAGAATTTTATGTATTTTAATCTCACCAAAACAAAAATAATATATCTTTCGTAATTTTCTTAAGAAATTGCGTTTTAAACTGCAATACCAGAAGTTCCAATTTTTCAAGATAAATCTCAAAATTAAACTCGCAAATTGTTAATAAAACGAAAAATCACAAACCAATTAAAACGACACTTTGATTAAACAAAAACTAATTAAATTTAAGCCAATAGGTGTCTCAGGCAAATTTCTTTAACCTATTTTTTTTTGTGCAAGCGCCAAATACAGTCGAACTTCCATAAGTCGAACGCCGATAAGCCGAATTTTTGATAGCTCGAACTCGAACCAGTTTCCCTAGGACTTGCCTATCTCAACGTTAATATTTTTATGTCAATAACTCGAAATTTAATAAATCGAATTATTTAATTAGTCGAAGCGTTTTACAATTCATTAAATTCAAGTTTTCATTAGTAAATAGGTCGATGACTCGAAGTTAAATTTACAACTTTTCTAAAAATTTCTCTACCTGAGAGAGGATTAACGACGGCTTGGTTTGGTGTTATTGATGCTTTAAAAGCTCTATTGTTAACTACGAATAAAAGGTTTATACTACAAGAATGTTTTGACGGCGGCACTTCAATTGGATTTAAAAACTAATTTATGTTTAAATGCCTTATGCACAGTTATAAATTTGTGAGATGGTTTTGCTGTTTATTTTACAAAAAAATAAACTATTTTTGCATTTTAGTTTTCAATTTGCTAGTTATTCGTCAACTACGAAGACTAACAAATGTGTTTTACGTTCTTTATAGTTTGTAACAGAGTATAACAGAAAATCTAAAAAAGTTTAATACTTTTTCTAAAATTATTTACGTATTAACATGGAGTGTAAACGAAAATTAAAAAGTTTAACCATAAGGGAGAAAATTAATCTTATAAAAAAGTGGAACGTGGGCTCAAAAGAAAAAAGGATATAGCTAAAGATTTTGGTATTCCCGCAAACACTTTATCAACCATTTTAAAAAACAGAGACCTAATTGTAGCTGCTGAAGATACAAATGACAAATGTCAACGTTGATAAAGATTTGGAAGTTGCTGAAATTCCTAGCGATGAAAGCATTATAAGTAAAGTGCTAGAAGAAAATAAGAAAAACTGTGAAAGTGAAAGTGAATATGAAAGTGATACAGATGTTACAGTAAACATCCCTTCAACAACTCAAGTTTACAATGCAATAGATACTATTTCTCTATTCCTATGTGCTCAAGAAGATGTTCCTACAGATATATTATTATCGGTAAGATCATTGGAAAAATTTGTAGAAACGTAACATTTTGGAACAATGAAGCAAAAGACAATTTTAGATTACTTTCAATTTAACAGTAAATAATATGTAAATAACTATATTTCTTGGGGTCTTAATAAAAATAAATAATGTTAATGATTGTAAATTAATTTCGGTTATTTTCTATAAAAAATGAATGATGTACATATATACGGAAGTATTTAACCTTCCGCATACTAGGTGACCAAATGTCACATGCCATACTAGGTGGGGTTTGCCATACCACGAAAATAAAATGAAATAAAATCCACAAAATTGTACTTTATGACAGTTCAATGAGAAGAAATATATTTTAATAATTAATAAGAATCGGTTTAAGTAAAACACATTGTATCTTCTTGCTCTCTTCCACTCATTGCTATGGTAAATACGTTTTTCGAACATAAAATCGATATTTACTAAATTAAATTAAAATTTTTGATTTGAAGGAGCTTATGTAAATTATATTAATGTAATAAATACGAGGATGTGCGCATTCGAGCGAAAAGTGGCACATTTCCGAGCGAGGGAGGCAAATGAAGCGCGACGCGGAGCGGCGCGCTTCATTTTCCCGAGATCGGAATGTGCCACTTTGAGCTCGAATGCGCACACTCGGTTTTAAGCACGATTACCAAGCGTCCCGTTTTAACAAGAAACAAATTGATCACGTTAGTTATACCGCACCTCGTACACGGAGGGTTAACCGAACTTCTTTTGGTAACTCGAGTTTTTGATATGACGAATTATTTTTGCTGTCCCTTCGACTTTGACTTATCGAGGTTCGACTGTACAAAATTGATCTTTATTCTTCAAGTACGATATCTGCACTTTCATTAAAACATTACCAAAATCAGATGTTAATGTAAAAAATTTAATCCAACAGAAACAAAATTTAATTATCTCTATTAGTTCTACAAAAACTTGTTCTTTGCAAACCTGGCATTACATCATTTTCACTAATCAGCAATACGACCACCCCATGCGTATTTTTCAATTTTCGCCGAAACCCTACAAAAAAAAGTTTCGAGTATGTTAATTAGGTTCTAGCATAAAGGGCCCTATGAATACGTGTACGCGGCCTTAGGAAAACATAATCACGTATCAGTGTCGGTATAACAGCCATCTACGTTGCTCTAAACCAGCTACAGACATTCAAATTAGGTGTAGCGTAACGGGAATCAAATGGCATCATGACTAATTGAAGCTCATCCACATCCGAAATCAGTACAAGCAGGTATACACCGCCCCCGTGCTCTGCACAAAGATAAAGCAGAATCGGCACTCAGGTGAATTAGCGAAGAGGCAGATTAGTCAAGAGAGCAGCGCACCGGAAACTGAGCCAATTCAGGGCCGGTGGCTCGTGAGACCATTCAACACATCCTTTCCCTAATTGGCAACAAATAACTGAAAAGGACGCTACTGCTTTATTATGCGTCCGAAACTTTTCATTGGCGGAGCGCCGTTTAATTAGCTAATGAGCGCCCTGCCGGGGTCTTCGCCCAAATTTTGGCCTCCGCGCGCTCGCAAAATCAATTTTCGATTAATCAGATAAGCGGGGATAAATGTCGGGCGCATAAATATCTAGGCCGGATTTGGGGATAACAGTAATTTCCCTAAAACATCCATTCGATCCCCGTGTGTTTATACATTGAATTGTATTGCCTTTGTGCGGAGGCCCGTGCAGCTTATCTCCTCCTATCTGTAATGAGATCTCTTCAGTGTGGCAGTCCCGTCGACGACCACAACTGTTGTAATGCCAAAACTGGAATTGCGGGTGGTCAATGATATTCTATTTCTGCCCCGCAAACACACACAACGTATCAACAAACATCGGGCCCCATTGTTGTCGTTCGGAACGTCACAATCTTGAAATGGGTGCCATCGACGACTTTGAAATGGGTCGGGCCCGTTCCGCGATTGTATATTAATAAAATTTAAAAAGGGCGAGCGAGAAGATGAGATTCGGCTTCGGCTTGGGTAACGCAGTTTGGCTTGGCGAAGCGAAATGTTCGCGGTCTTTGATGGAAACGTGTCAAACATGGGCGTGCGCGATGCGAATTCAAAAGGGGACCAAGAGGTCTCGCTGCAAATTTAATTGCGTCGAACAGTGTCTATTAAATTTAGTTTTTTTGCACAAGTACGAACGGCTTGCAATAAAAAAATGGGTGCTTTGATCAAAAAAAACAAAAAATGATTAGATTTCATTCTTGCAACAGAAAAAAATAAGTTTGTACGTGCCAACTCCAAGGGCGACGTTTTCGAAATCGAAACGAGACGAGCTTTCGGAGCCAGTGGCGCCAACACTTGAAATAGTCATTTCAAAAACTCTTAAATGCGAACCAAAACCGCCAAAACGGGCATTTTGTGAAATGACGTATGGCGAAGATGTAAAAATTTTTTTCTCTAATATATAATTTTGTTTTTCTCTCCAGTATGTATTTTATATTTAATTTTACATTGTCCAGTATATGGGCCTTTTCTAATTTCGAAATTGGTGTTGAATTGCAAATGTTTTGTGGCGAAACGCCTACCCACAACATGGGCACTCATAAAGTACAAAAGAGTGCGACACTGTTCAACAAAAAAATACTTATATGAAGTAGCTTTTAAGATGCAAGTACAATTTGAGTTATTTATATAAACACCCATCATCTAGGTATATAATATAAATAGGAGAACATGTTGTACATTGGCCTTTTTTTCACTTGTAATTTTGTTTAAATTGTATATGTAACGGTTTGTTGATAAAAATTAAAAAAATAAAGTTGCCCTAGGTACAAAGGGACCATAGTTCAACAGATTCCTCTACACAGATACAAGACATGTACAAAATTATCTACCTTTTTCGCTATTTTTTCTTCTCTGTTCAAGCGATGCACTATTTGTTTAAAAGCAATTAAATAATTGTTTAATTTATTAAATTATAAGTGTAGAACGCATTTATTTAACACAAACACTGCCTGCTCGAGCTCCAGGTCAATACCTACTGATAATTTTTATGCTTCCAACAGTATAAAGAATTTTAATATCAGTTTTGATAGCAGGTAATTATTCAAGATTGCCGTTCTAGAATGTGTGTTTATTGTTATCGAAGATAAGTGACCCCAATGGTCAAAAATTGTTGTTTAACATTGATTAAAATTTTTAAATTATAGCAGTAGTAAAACGTTTCTAGAAACTATTCAGGATGGCGTGTTGTGTTACTGTGTCGCAAAAAATTAATTGTTTAAAAACTAAGTGTTAATTTAACGCTATTTTTTCTAAAAAAATTAATATGTATATTAATGTAAGTACAGTAGACGCCGCTTAATGTGATCACGGTTAATGTTATCAACCGCTTAGTGCGATAAAACTTAATTTTTCAAAAAGAGAGCACCAGGAAAGGACACCGGCTATAGTTGCTAGGAGTACGTAGGAACATCCCCTTGAATATAAAACAATTCTATTAATTTCATTTTTTGTCAAAAAAACATGCATTACCATTCATGTTTTATATTATGTGCAATTTTCTCACGTAACCATTCGGTGGCGGTTTTGAAGTGAAACTTCTTCGTCGAGGCGACTACAATTTTTGTGGGCACATTTTTAAAGTCGCACATAAATCGAAACCCGTTTTAAAAAAAATCATCAACACTTTTGCAAAGCCTCAACGCCAAGTTACATTTTTCCAAACGGAACTGTTCGAAAACAGAGTTCGTAGATCTCCCTTTCGCTTTTTTACCTAGAAAATAATTGCGGCCTTCCGCAGAAAAACTTTCATTCCGTATTTTTGCAACATGTACCCGCTGGACGCGGATCGTTGTTTCCACGAGCATTTCCAGCGCGAAGAACGGTGATATGTTGTTTTGTGGCCGAAGACAGGCGTTCGCAGATACAAGTTCGAGGTGACAATTGACAAAGCTGGACTCTAGTCCTGCATGTCGGTGAGTTTCTCTTGAGCTATGCGTTACTTACCAGCGACAACATACATTTTACTTGCATCTTGTTAGATATTTGTCTTCCTTGCTATGGAATAGCACGCCTATGGTTTCTTAGGCCTATCCAAAGCCAAAACGGCTGCCAAATCCGAACCTAAATAGTTTTTAAAAATCCGTCCACAAATAACGGCGCTACAAGTTTTTTAAAGTTTAAAATTAGCCAAAAATGAGGGCTAAAAATCGCAATTTTTAATTTTCGAAAATTTAACGTCGCACCCTATACATATTATACATGTATCTTATGTAAGAAAGCCTCAGGATTCCGAATCCGTGTCGTTTGTAATGATTGGATCGAAAATAAGGGCGCTACGATTTTTTTTGTGAACCAAGGGGTCCGTTTTTTTATTTATTTAATTTTGTCGAAAATTTTTATTTTAGAGGGAAGCGCTGGGAAATGACACCAGTTATAGTTACTAGGGGTACGTAGGAACGTCCCCTTGCAATATAAAGCAATTTTATTTTTTTCATTTATTGCCAAAAAGACATGGACTAAAACCCATCGACTTTTTTTTTTCAAAACGTTTTCCCAAAGCTATGGAATAGCACGCCTATGGTTTCTTAAGCTTATCCGAAGCGAAAACGGCTGCCAAATCTGAATCTGTATAGTTTTTAAAGATCCGTCCACAAATAACGGCGGTAGAATTTTTTTAAAGTTCAAAATTGTGCAAAAAAGTGGTCCTAAAATTGAAATTTTTTATTTTCGAATAATTTACGTTGCGCCCTGTACTTATTTAACATGTATCTTATGTAAAAAAAGTACCAGAATTCCAAATCCGTCTCGCTTGTAATGATTGCATGGAAAATAAGGACGATACGATTATTTTTGTGAGACAAAGAGTATTTTTTTTTGATTTTTTTAGTTTTATCAAAAATTTTTATTTTAGAGCAAAAGCTCTATTTTAGAAAATTACCAAGAATTTAAATTCGAATAAAGCCGTAACTATTTGATAATTTTTGAAATGTTTAATCCCTTGTCGATCATAAACTAAAAATTGAGGGTTTAATTAAAATAAAGTAAGAACAAATACATTTGTAATACCCTGTATTATATTTTTCCTTTAACAAAATAAATCGATAATTTTATTTAAAATAATCGAGGCTCTTTTACTTGGCCTTCTGGCTTTTGATATCAGGTAACTTAGCTTTGGGGTCGGCAGATATCACGTATATCAACACTTACATAAAACTTTCGATTTCTGAATCAGTTTTCAATAAACATCAAAGCCTAACGGTTGTGTGTGAATAATTATTATTAATTAGTGCATCTAATTTTCATTATAATTCTTCATTTAGGGTAAATAGTAATTTCAACGATTTCTTTTAAAATTCACACATTTTGTAAACGATTTCAGCTAATAATTATTTCTTTATTTTACAGAGAGATGTCAAATTTTGGAAATAACCAACCTACAACCAAAGGGATGTTCATTTGGAAACGATGTAAGTATAAACGTCTTATTTTTTCTTCTTCTTGGGTAGCCTTTATTAAATTAAAAGGTTGTTAATTGCTATAGTTGGTTATTTTAAATATCATTTGTTCGCTTCACAGAATTCTAGAAACAGCAGATTTTTTTTAATTCTTAAAGTCCCACCGATTTTTACAATTGTTTAGTGTATCAACTCTTCATTATTTTGCACAATTTTAAATCCAAATTTTTAGTGTTTTTATTTTAAATTAATTCAATTTTCTTATGTGTTTAGGAGGATCCGAATTTCAGCGACAACAGTGCGAAGGCAATTCCCGGGGAGCGAAACAGAGATATCGGCCAGTCACCACTTCTGCCATCGGACTTCTTTCAGTCGGACCCTTGGACGATGTTTTTCCAGCTGTTTGTGGAACTCAAAGGTAAGTCCCAGCTACTTGGGTTTGTTAATATCTCTTCTTTTTCTGTAATTATTTTTGCCTATGATTTTTATTTGTAACATCCGTACTCAAGCTTTGAAATTTTTTGACTTTTTGGTTTGCGATAGGCTTACGAAATTATAGACGTGCTATGTAAAACTTTTGAGCAAAAATGAGTTGAAGACTCGGACTCGGGTTTTAATTTTTTGAACATTTTAGTTTGAAAATTAGTTGCTCGGTTATTTATGAACGGATCTTTAAAAACTTTCCAAATTCTGTAAATTTCTAGAATGTGACTAATAAACTATTTTATATAACAACGTTCGAGGTCGAAATCATATCGATTTTTAGATATCACATTGTTTTCATTTGTCGTTTAGTGAATTAAATAAATTCCGAAAATTAATTTAACTTAAAATCTAATACCAATCAATTTGTAACAAACTGTTTACTTATAAAAGTAAAATGATTTATTAAACACCTTTGGTAATCTTTTTAAACATTAAAGGGATTTGAGTTTTTAAAGTTAAGAGCAGTTGATCTATTTTATTTATGTTGAATTTAAAAGCCTTGCATAATTAAAATGCCTTCTAGAACGTGATTAGTATGTACACTAATTTGTATAACAACGTTCGGTACCAGAATCATATCAATTTTTAGATAATGAATTCTTTTTATATGTGATTTTTTTTTTTTAATCTTTATTGTTATACAATCTGTCCTGTCTATAAAGGACTATAAGTATTTAGTATGATACATATAACAATAGGTGCAAGCAGCAGATAAAAACTGCCAATTGCCTTTAGACATGTAGAGTAGAGTTACAATAAACCCCTCTATTACAAATTTATTAGTTTATAATGCTAGTAAGTTATTTAAAAAAAAAAAACCTATGACAGAGAGAGAAAAAAAAACTTAAGTTAATTCTTAGAATTAATATTAGGTGGAATTAAATTTGTTAATTGAAGCGCGTTAAAAGATCATTTGGTTTAGATCGTTTTAAGTGTTTTGGTTTATCAGATTCGTCCATTAATGTATTTACTAGTTCATTGGGATGCACTAATAGTCTGTCTTTGTACCTTTGGGCAGATCTTCCTATTTCCTCTTTTATAGTAGGTACCTGCAAATCATTTGAAATCACTTTATTTGGCACATACCAAGGAGCACTAGTTAAAGCACGTAACACTTTGTTTTGGAACCCTTCAATAATAGCCAGGTTGGAGATGCTAGCAGTTCCCCACAGGGTAAGACCATATGTCCAAATAGGTTTCAACGTAACTTTGTAGAGTAGAAGCTTGTTTTCTAAAGAAAGTGCTGACTTGCTTCCAATCATCCTCTTAAATCCCCTCTTAAATAAAAATTTTCGATAAAACTAAATAAATAAAAAAACGGACCCCTGATTTACAAAAAAAAACGTAGCGTCCTTATTTTCGATCCAATCATTACAAACGACACGGATTCGGAATCCTGAGGCTTTTTTACATAAGATACGTGTAAAATATGTATAAAGTGCGACGTTAATTTTTCGAAAATAAAAAATTGCGATTTTTACCGCTCATTTTGAGCCAATTTTGAACTTTCAAAAAATTGTAGCGCCGTTATTTGTGGACAGATTTTTAAAAACTATTCAGAATCGGATTTGGCAGCCTTTTTGGCTTCGGATAGGCCTAAGAAACTGTCATCGTGCTATTCCAGAGCTTTGGGAAAACGTTTTGAAAATTCAAAATCGATGGGTTTTAACCCATGTATTTTGGATAAAAAATGAAAAAAATAGAATTGCTTTATATTGCGAGGGGACGTTCCTACGTACCCCTACTAACTATAACCGGTGTCAATTCTTCGCGCTTCCCTTCTAAAATAAAAATTTTCGATAGAAACTAAATGATTAAAAGTACGTACCCCTTGATTCACAAAAAAAATCGTAGCGCCCTTATTTTCGATCCAATCAATACAAACGACACGGATTCAGAATCCTGAGGCTTTTTTACATAAGATACATGTAAAATATGTATAAAGTGCGACGTTAATTTTTCGAAAATGAAAAATTGCGATTTTTACCGCTCATTTTGAGCCAATTTTGAACTTTCAAAAAATTGTAGCGCCGTTATTTGTGGACGGATTTTTTAAAAACTATTCAGAATCGGATTTGGCAGCCTTTTTGGCTTCGGATAGGCCTAAGAAACCGTCATCGTGCTATTCCAGGGCTTTGGGAAAACGTTTTGAAAGTTCAAAATCGATGGGTTTTAACCCATGTATTTTGGATAAAAAATGAAAAAAATAGAATTGCTTTATATTGCGAGGGAACGTTCCTGCGTACCCCTAGTGACTATAACCGGTGTCAATTCTTCGCGCTTCCTTCTAAAATAAAAATTTTCGATAGAAACTAAATGATTAAAAGTACGTCCCCCTTGATTCACAAAAAATCGTAGCGCCCTTATTTTCGATCCAATCAATACAAACGACACGGATTCAGAATCCTGAGGCTTTTTTACATAAGATACATGTAAAATATGTATAAAGTGCGACGTTAATTTTTCGAAAATAAAAATTGCGATTTTTACCGCTCATTTTGAGCCAATTTTGAACTTTCAAAAAATTGTAGCGCCGTTATTTGTGGACGGATTTTTAAAAACTATTCAGAATCGGATTTCGCAGCCTTTTTGGCTTCGGATAGGCCTAAGAAACCGTCATCGTGCTATTCCAGGGCTTTGGGAAAACGTTTTGAAAGTTCAAAATCGATGGGTTTTAACCCATGTATTTTGGATAAAAAATGAAAAAAATAGAATTGCTTTATATTGCGAGGGGACGTTCCTACGTACCCTACTAACTATAACCGGTGTCAATTCTTCGCGCTTCCTTCTAAAATAAAAATTTTCGATAGAAACTAAATGATTAAAAGTACGTACCCTTGATTCACAAAAAATCGTAGCGCCCTTATTTTCGATCCAATAAATACAAACGACACGGATTCAGAATCCTGAGGCTTTTTTACATAAGATACATGTAAAATATGTATAAAGTGCGACGTTAATTTTTCGAAAATAAAAAATTGCGATTTTTACCGCTCATTTTGAGCCAATTTTGAACTTTCAAAAAATTGTAGCGCTGTTATTTGTGGACGGATTTTTTAAAACTATTCAGAATCGGATTTGGCAGCCTTTTTGGCTTCGGAGAGGCCTAAGAAACCGTCATCGTGCTATTCCAGGGCTTTGGGAAAACGTTTTGAAAGTTCAAAATCGATGGGTTTTAACCCATGTATTTTGGATAAAAAATGAAAAAAATAGAATTGCTTTATATTGCGAGGGGACGTTCCTACGTACCCCTACTAACTATAACCGGTGTCAATTCTTCGCGCTTCCCTTCTAAAATAAAAATTTTCGATAGAAACTAAATGATTAAAAGTACGTACCCCTTGATTCACAAAAAAAATCGTAGCGCCCTTATTTTCGATCCAATCAATACAAACGACACGGATTCAGAATCCTGAGGCTTTTTTACATAAGATACATGTAAAATATGTATAAAGTGCGACGTTAATTTTTCGAAAATAAAAATTGCGATTTTTACCGCTCATTTTGAGCCAATTTTGAACTTTCAAAAAATTGTAGCGCCGTTATTTGTGGACGGATTTTTAAAAACTATTCAGAATCGGATTTCGCAGCCTTTTTGGCTTCGGATAGGCCTAAGAAACCGTCATCGTGCTATTCCAGGGCTTTGGGAAAACGTTTTGAAAGTTCAAAATCGATGGGTTTTAACCCATGTATTTTGGATAAAAAATGAAAAAAATAGAATTGCTTTATATTGCGAGGGGACGTTCCTACGTACCCCTACTAACTATAACCGGTGTCAATTCTTCGCGCTTCCCTTCTAAAATAAAAATTTTCGATAGAAACTAAATGATTAAAAGTACGTACCCCTTGATTCACAAAAAAAATCGTAGCGCCCTTATTTTCGATCCAATCAATACAAACGACACGGATTCAGAATCCTGAGGCTTTTTTACATAAGATACATGTAAAATATGTATAAAGTGCGACGTTAATTTTCGAAAATAAAAATTGCGATTTTAGAGCTCATTTTGAGCCGATTTTGAACTTTCAAAAATTGTAGCGCCGTTATTTGTGGACGGATCTTTAAAACTATTCAGAATCGGATTTGGCAGCCTTTTGGCTTCGGATAGGCCTAAGAAACCGTAGGCGTGCTATTCCAGAGCTTTGGGAAAACGTTTTGAAAATTCAAAATCGATGGGTTTTAACCCATGTATTTTGGATAAAAATGAAAAAATAGAATTGCTTTATATTGCGAGGGACGTTCCTACGTACCCCTACTAACTATAACCGGTGTCATTTCCCGCGCTTCCTTCTAAAATAAAAATTTTCGATAGAAACTAAATGATTAAAAGTACGTACCCTTGATTCACAAAAAATCGTAGCGCCCTTATTTTCGATCCAATCAATACAAACGACACGGATTCGGAATCCTGAGGCTTTTTACATAAGATACATGTAAAATATGTATAGGGTGCGACGTTAATTTTTCGAAAATAAAAATTGCGATTTTAGAGCTCATTTTGAGCCGATTTTGAACTTTCAAAAATTGTAGCGCCGTTATTTGTGGACGGATCTTTAAAACTATTCAGAATCGGATTTGGCAGCCTTTTGGCTTCGGATAGGCCTAAGAAACCGTAGGCGTGCTATTCCAGAGCTTTGGGAAAACGTTTTGAAAATTCAAAATCGATGGGTTTTAACCCATGTATTTTGGATAAAAATGAAAAAATAGAATTGCTTTATATTGCGAGGGACGTTCCTACGTACCCCTACTAACTATAACCGGTGTCATTTCCCGCGCTTCCTTCTAAAATAAAAATTTTCGATAGAAACTAAATGATTAAAAGTACGTACCCTTGATTCACAAAAAATCGTAGCGCCCTTATTTTCGATCCAATCAATACAAACGACACGGATTCGAATCCTGAGGCTTTTTACATAAGATACATGTAAAATATGTATAGGGTGCGACGTTAATTTTTCGAAAATAAAAATTGCGATTTTAGAGCTCATTTTGAGCCGATTTTGAACTTTCAAAAATTGTAGCGCCGTTATTTGTGGACGGATCTTTAAAACTATTCAGAATCGGATTTGGCAGCCTTTTGGCTTCGGATAGGCCTAAGAAACCGTAGGCGTGCTATTCCAGAGCTTTGGGAAAACGTTTTGAAAATTCAAAATCGATGGGTTTTAACCCATGTATTTTGGATAAAAATGAAAAAATAGAATTGCTTTATATTGCGAGGGACGTTCCTACGTACCCCTACTAACTATAACCGGTGTCATTTCCCGCGCTTCCTTCTAAAATAAAAATTTTCGATAGAAACTAAATGATTAAAAGTACGTACCCTTGATTCACAAAAAATCGTAGCGCCCTTATTTTCGATCCAATCAATACAAACGACACGGATTCGAATCCTGAGGCTTTTTTACATAAGATACATGTAAAATATGTATAGGGTGCGACGTTAATTTTTCGAAAATAAAAAATTGCGATTTTTAGAGCTCATTTTGAGCCGATTTTGAACTTTCAAAAAATTGTAGCGCCGTTATTTGTGGACGGATCTTTAAAAACTATTCAGAATCGGATTTGGCAGCCTTTTTGGCTTCGGATAGGCCTAAGAAACCGTAGGCGTGCTATTCCAGAGCTTTGGGAAAACGTTTTGAAAATTCAAAATCGATGGGTTTTAACCCATGTATTTTTGATAAAAATGAAAAAAATAGAATTGCTTTATATTGCGAGGGGACGTTCCTACGTACCCCTACTAACTATAACCGGTGTCATTTCCCCGCGCTTCCCTTCTAAAATAAAAATTTTCGATAGAAACTAAATGATTAAAAGTACGTACCCCTTGATTCACAAAATAAATCGTAGCGCCCTTATTTTTGATCCAATCAATACAAACGACACGGATTCGGAATCCTGAGGCTTTTTTACATAAGATACATGTAAAATATGTATAGGGTGCGACGTTAATTTTTCGAAAATAAAAAATTGCGATTTTTAGCGCTCATTTTGAGGCGATTTTGAACTTTTAAAAAATTGTAGCGCCGTTATTTGTGGACGGATCTTTAAAAACTATTCAGAATCGGATTTGGCAGCCTTTTTGGCTTCGGATAGGCCTAAGAAACCATAGGCGTGCTATTCCAGAGCTTTGGGAAAACGTTTTGAAAATTCAAAATCGATGGGTTTTAACCCATGTATTTTGGATAAAAATGAAAAAATAGAATTGCTTTATATTGCGAGGGACGTTCCTACGTACCCTACTAACTATAACCGGTGTCATTTCCGCGTTTCCCCTTCTAAAATAAAAATTTTCGATAGAAACTAAATGATTAAAAGTACGTACCCCTTGATTCACAAAATAAATCGTAGCGCCCTTATTTTCGATCCAATCAATACAAACGACACGGATTCGGAATCCTGAGGCTTTTTTACATAAGATACATGTAAAATATGTATAGGGTGCGACGTTAATTTTTCGAAAATAAAAATTGCGATTTTAGCTCATTTTGAGCCAATTTTGAACTTTCAAAAATTGTAGCGCCGTTATTTGTGGACGGATTTTTAAAAACTATTCAGAATCGGATTTGGCAGCCTTTTTGGCTTCGGATAGGCCTAAGAAACCGTAGGCGTGCTATTCCAGAGCTTTGGGAAAACGTTTTGAAAATTCAAAATCGATGGATTTTAACCCATGTATTTTCGATAAAAAATGAAAAAAATAGAATTGCTTTATATTGCGAGGGGACGTTCCTACGTACCCCTAGTGACTATAACCGGTGTCATTTCTTCGCGCTTCCTTCTAAAATAAAAATTTTCGATAGAAACTAAATGATTAAAAGTACGTACCCCTTGATTCACAAAATAAATCGTAGCGCCCTTATTTTCGATCCAATCAATACAAACGACACGGATTCGGAATCCTGAGGCTTTTTTACATAAGATACATGTAAAATATGTATAGGGTGCGACGTTAATTTTTCGAAAATAAAAAATTGCGATTTTTAGCGCTCATTTTGAGGCGATTTTGAACTTTTAAAAAATTGTAGCGCCGTTATTTGTGGACGGATCTTTAAAAACTATTCAGAATTGGATTTGGCAGCCTTTTTGGCTTTGGATAGGCCTAAGAAACCGTAGGCGTGCTATTCCAGAGCTTTGGGAAAACGTTTTGAAAATTCAAAATCGATGGGTTTTAACCCATGTATTTTGGATAAAAATGAAAAAATAGAATTGCTTTATATTGCGAGGGACGTTCCTACGTCCCCCTACTAACTATAACCGGTGTCATTTCCCGCGCTTCCTCTAAAATAAAAATTTTCGATAGAAACTAAATGATTAAAAGTACGTACCCCTTGATTCACAAAATAAATCGTAGCGCTCTTATTTTTCATCCAATCAATACAAACGAGACGGATTCGGAATCCTGAGGCTTTTTTACATAAGATACATGTAAAATATGTATAGGGTGCGACGTTAATTTTTCGAAAATAAAAAATTGCGATTTTAGAGCTCATTTTGAGCCGATTTTGAACTTTCAAAAATTGTAGCGCCGTTATTTGTGGACGGATTTTAAAACTATTCAGAATCGGATTTGGCAGCCTTTTTGGCTTCGGATAGACCTAAGATACCGTAGGGGCGCTATTCCAGAGCTTTGGGAAAACGTTTTGAAAATTCAAAATCGATGGGTTTTAACCCATGTATTTTGGATAAAAATGAAAAAAATAGAATTGCTTTATATTGCGAGGGGACGTTCCTACGTACCCCTACTAACTATAACCGGTGTCATTTCCCGCGCTTCCTTCTAAAATAAAAATTTTCGATAGAAACTAAATGATTAAAAGTACGTACCCCTTGATTCACAAAATAAATCGTAGCGCCCTTATTTTTGATCCAATCAATACAAACGACACGGATTCGGAATCCTGAGGCTTTTTTACATAAGATACATGTAAAATATGTATAGGGTGCGACGTTAATTTTTCGAAAATAAAAAATTGCGATTTTAGAGCTCATTTTGAGCCGATTTTGAACTTTCAAAAATTGTAGCGCCGTTATTTGTGGACGGATTTTTAAAAAACTATTCAGAATCGGATTTGGCAGCCTTTTGGCTTCGGATAGGCCTAAGAAACCGTAGGCGTGCTATTCCAGAGCTTTGGGAAAACGTTTTGAAAATTCAAAATCGATGGGTTTTAACCCATGTATTTTGATAAAAATGAAAAAATAGAATTGCTTTATATTGCGAGGGACGTTCCTACGTACCCCTACTAACTATAACCGGTGTCATTTCCGCGCTTCCTTCTAAAATAAAAATTTTCGATAGAAACTAAATGATAAAAAGTACGTACCCCTTGATTCACAAAAAAAATCGTAGCGCCCTTATTTTCGATCCAATCAATACAAACGACACGGATTCAGAATCCTGAGGCTTTTTTACATAAGATACATGTAAAATATGTATAAAGTGCGACGTTAATTTTTCGAAAATAAAAATTGCGATTTTTACCGCTCATTTTGAGCCAATTTTGAACTTTCAAAAAATTGTAGCGCCGTTATTTGTGGACGGATTTTTAAAAACTATTCAGAATCGGATTTCGCAGCCTTTTTGGCTTCGGATAGGCCTAAGAAACCGTCATCGTGCTATTCCAGGGCTTTGGGAAAACGTTTTGAAAGTTCAAAATCGATGGGTTTTAACCCATGTATTTTGGATAAAAAATGAAAAAAATAGAATTGCTTTATATTGCGAGGGGACGTTCCTACGTACCCCTACTAACTATAACCGGTGTCAATTCTTCGCGCTTCCTTCTAAAATAAAAATTTTCGATAGAAACTAAATGATTAAAAGTACGTACCCTTGATTCACAAAAAAAATCGTAGCGCCTTTATTTTCGATCCAATCAATACAAACGACACGGATTCAGAATCCTGAGGCTTTTTTACATAAGATACATGTAAAATATGTATAAAGTGCGACGTTAATTTTTCGAAAATGAAAAATTGCGATTTTTACCGCTCATTTTGAGCCAATTTTGAACTTTCAAAAAATTGTAGCGCCGTTATTTGTGGACGGATTTTTAAAACTATTCAGAATCGGATTTGGCAGCCTTTTTGGCTTCGGATAGGCCTAAGAAACCGTCATCGTGCTATTCCAGGGCTTTGGGAAAACGTTTTGAAAGTTCAAAATCGATGGGTTTTAACCCATGTATTTTGGATAAAAAATGAAAAAAATAGAATTGCTTTATATTGCGAGGGGACGTTCCTACGTACCCCTACTAACTATAACCGGTGTCAATTCTTCGCGCTTCCCTTCTAAAATAAAAATTTTCGATAGAAACTAAATGATTAAAAGTACGTCCCCCTTGATTCACAAAAAAAATCGTAGCGCCCTTATTTTCGATCCAATAAATACAAACGACACGGATTCAGAATCCTGAGGCTTTTTTACATAAGATACATGTAAAATATGTATAAAGTGCGACGTTAATTTTTCGAAAATAAAAAATTGCGATTTTTACCGCTCATTTTGAGCCAATTTTGAACTTTCAAAAAATTGTAGCGCCGTTATTTGTGGACGGATTTTAAAAACTATTCAGAATCGGATTTGGCAGCCTTTTTGGCTTCGGATAGGCCTAAGAAACCGTCATCGTGCTATTCCAGGGCTTTGGGAAAACGTTTTGAAAGTTCAAAATCGATGGGTTTTAACCCATGTATTTTGGATAAAAAATGAAAAAAATAGAATTGCTTTATATTGCGAGGGGACGTTCCTACGTACCCCTACTAACTATAACCGGTGTCAATTCTTCGCGCTTCCTTCTAAAATAAAAATTTTCGATAGAAACTAAATGATTAAAAGTACGTACCCCTTGATTCACAAAAAATCGTAGCGCCCTTTATTTTCGATCCAATCAATACAAACGACACGGATTCGGAATCCTGAGGCTTTTTTACATAAGATACATGTAAAATATGTATAGGGTGCGACGTTAATTTTTCGAATATAAAAAATTGCGATTTTTAGAGCTCATTTTGAGCCGATTTTGAACTTTCAAAAAATTGTAGCGCCGTTATTTGTGGACGGATTTTTAAAAACTATTCAGAATCGGATTTGGCAGCCTTTTTGGCTTCGGATAGACCTAAGATACCGTAGGGGCGCTATTCCAGAGCTTTGGGAAAACGTTTTGAAAATTCAAAATCGATGGGTTTTAACCCATGTATTTTCGATAAAAAATGAAAAAAATAGAATTGCTTTATATTGCGAGGGGACGTTCCTACGTACCCCTAGTGACTATAACCGGTGTCATTTCCCCGCGCTTCCCCTCTAAAATAAAAATTTTCGATAGAAACTAAATGATTAAAAGTACGTACCCCTTGATTCACAAAATAAATCGTAGCGCCCTTATTTTCCATCCAATCAATACAAACGACACGGATTCGGAATCCTGAGGCTTTTTTACATAAGATACATGTAAAATATGTATAGGGTGCGACGTTAATTTTTCGAATATAAAAAATTGCGATTTTTAGAGCTCATTTTGAGCCGATTTTGAACTTTCAAAAAATTGTAGCGCCGTTATTTGTGGACGGATTTTTAAAAACTATTCAGAATCGGATTTGGCAGCCTTTTTGGCTTCGGATAGACCTAAGATACCGTAGGGGCGCTATTCCAGAGCTTTGGGAAAACGTTTTGAAAATTCAAAATCGATGGGTTTTAACCCATGTATTTTCGATAAAAAATGAAAAAAATAGAATTGCTTTATATTGCGAGGGGACGTTCCTACGTACCCCTAGTGACTATAACCGGTGTCATTTCCCCGCGCTTCCCCTCTAAAATAAAAATTTTCGATAGAAACTAAATGATTAAAAGTACGTACCCCTTGATTCACAAAATAAATCGTAGCGCCCTTATTTTCGATCCAATCAATACAAACGACACGGATTCGGAATCCTGAGGCTTTTTTACATAAGATACATGTAAAATATGTATAGGGTGCGACGTTAATTTTTCGAATATAAAAAATTGCGATTTTTAGAGCTCATTTTGAGCCGATTTTGAACTTTCAAAAAATTGTAGCGCCGTTATTTGTGGACGGATTTTTAAAAACTATTCAGAATCGGATTTGGCAGCCTTTTTGGCTTCGGATAGGCCTAAGAAACCGTAGGGGCGCTATTCCAGAGCTTTGGGAAAACGTTTTGAAAATTCAAAATCGATGGGTTTTAACCCATGTATTTTCGATAAAAAATGAAAAAAATAGAATTGCTTTATATTGCGAGGGGACGTTCCTACGTACCCCTAGTGACTATAACCGGTGTTATTTCCCCGCGCTTCCCCTCTAAAATAAAAATTTTCGATAGAAACTAAATGATTAAAAGTACGTACCCCTTGATTCACAAAATAAATCGTAGCGCCCTTATTTTCGATCCAATCAATACAAACGACACGGATTCGGAATCCTGAGGCTTTTTTACATAAGATACATGTAAAATATGTATAGGGTGCGACGTTAATTTTTCGAATATAAAAATGATGCTTATTGACTTTTAAAACTTATAAATTAACTTGATTGGGTTTAAAAATTTTCGATAAAAACTTTGATTAAAGTCAGACCTTGTACTTAAAAATTTAGCGAATTTTGAATTTTAAAATAAAGTTTACGTTTACTAATAAAAAAATCCGTTTTCAAAAAAAATTTTTTACCAATATTAAAAGAATTTGATTCCAAAATTGAGTTATAAACAATTATTAAAATCAGACTTTGATTTTGATAATTAACTTATTTTCCAACTTTTAAAAAAATTGTTATATTTAAATTAATTTAAATATTTGCGCCTTATTTTCGAATAAAATATTGACATTCAGCCTTTTAACTAAAACATGGGTTTTTAACTTTAAAATTTTGAATAAAAATATGTTTAAATATATTGATTAAATCAGCTTTTAATTCGTTTCAAAATACCCTTTTTAACGTTTTTAGATATTTAAAATAAATTTTGTCAATTTAAAACGTTCCATTCAAATACTGGCCCTTTTAATTAATTTTAATAAGAAATTGAATTAAAAGAACTTTAATATGACTTATCGGTATACTAATATAACCGTGTCATCGGACTTTAAAACATTTTGTAAAAATATAGAAATACTACCTGATTCCAAAATGAGCCTTATTTGCGTCAATAAAATGCAGTTTAACTAGATTTACTAGAATTAGAATGTTAAAATCTAACATTGTCGAATATTTACCCTATTTTGATCAAATCGAATTGAAACAATTGCTTTATATAGCGACTTTTACAAACTTACGTATCATTGCGCGTTATTTAGGTTCGATAAAATCATAAACTTCGTAGCCATTCGATTTAAAAATAGACTTGTAAATCGAGGGACTATTTCGAAATGAATTGATTTAAACGATGTAATCACTTCTTTATAAAAAAATTCGTAATGTTTGACTTTACTAAATTGTTCATGAAAATTAGCGTGCTTTAACTATTCTTGATCAAATACTCATGAATGAATATCCAGACTTATTCAATTAAAATCGACTTTAAAGATAAAGATAGGCCAAAAATTTTTGGATTTTTGGTTGGGATGGTAAAAACCGTAGTTATTCCGATTTAAAATTTTGTTAAAAGGGGGTTTTAACCCATGTATTTTGGATAAAAATGAAAAAATAGAATTGCTTTATATTGCGAGGGACGTTCCTACGTACCCTACTAACTATAACCGGTGTCAATTCTTCGCGCTTCCTTCTAAAATAAAAATTTTCGATAGAAACTAAATGATTAAAAGTACGTACCCTTTTTAAAAATGTAGGTTTTTTTATCCAATAATAAAAACCAACATTCAAAACCTACTTTTTACATAAAACTTAAAATATGTAAAAAGTGGATTAATTTTTAAAAATAAAAATTCTTTTTTGTTTTTTGAGCCTTTTAACTTTCAAAAATTGTAGCGCCGTTATTTGTGGACGGATTAAAACTTTCGAATGGTTTTGGACCCTTTTTGGGCTTATAGGCCTTTGGTAACTTTAAAATAAATCGTAAACATATGTTATAGTATTAAAAAAATTCTATAAACTATGATTATTCAACTTCACATCACGGTTTACCTTATTTTGAATAAAATGAAAAAATTTAGTCGATTTTCGAAGCATTTAAATAAAACGTACGACTTGCATTTTCGAATTGAAGCTTTTTAACAAATATTCAAGATCGGAGTTAACTTTAAAACTTATTAAAATAGGATTTAACACTATTATTTCGAATAATATTACGAATGCATTGAATGAGTACTTATTCATATTCGAGTTTAAAAATATTGGCTTATTCGAATAAATTATTTTAGACTGATCCTAAACTGATCGTTTAAATTCAACGCCTTTAGCTAGAAATATAAAATAAAATGAGGTTTTACTAGTATTTCTAAAAAATTAAATAGATAATGCTTTGATATTGACTTTAAACGTTCTATAACTATACCGTTAAATTTGACCCTCTATAAAAATTCGAGATTTAATTTAATTAAAAACCGTTGCATTGGCTATTTCTAAAAAACTTTTCGATCCAACTATTAGAAATTATTCGAAACTATTCAAAATCGATGGCTTTTCACGTAATTTGATAAAAATTAAATCGATGTTTAACTTTGGATACTTAAAAATTCGACACTATCAGTTTGGACCGTTTGAATTAAAAATGCATTGTTCTTTAGGCATTTGTAACTATAAAAATACGGAATTGGCCTTGATTTGATCAACTAATAAATCGTTATTGTCAATCAGTGAACCCTTTACAAAAAAATTGTAAAATCAAAGATGGGTAACTCTTTATAATAAATCGAGTTAACCTATTTTGAAAATAAAATGATTGTTCTCTATTAGCCTATTTTACTTAAAACATATGAACGTGATTTGTTACATATTAAAATAATTTCTAATCGAAATAGTTATGATCCGTATTGACTAAGAATTCATTACCATATTGGAATCGAATTAATGGTTAAATATTGTAAAATTAAGATGCTATTTTAGCTATTGACTGAAATCTATATCGACTTATTTGGTTCTAATAAATTCTCGACTTACTTGTACTAATTAACTATTTTCGAAACTGATTCTATGATAAAATACGACTTATCTAGGCTTTGATAAATGAAAATTATTCAGCTTATTCGAAAGCAGATTCGATCGTTACTATTCAACGAATTGGTAAATTTCGATTAATATGGAGTTAAATTTCAATGAATCTGCGTTTTGATAAATAGAAACTTGATTTACTTCGAACTTATTTAACCTAATATTGCGTACCATATTTTACGATTAAAACTATTAAATCATTAGCTATATTGTAGAACTAGTCTATATAACACATTGAACAAATTCGCTTATCTCATTCTTAAGAAGATATTTAAAATGTACGCTTTGATAAATGTATACTTAAAATGTAAATGTCAGTACGTTATAGCATTAATAATACGAATGTATATGCGATTTGTACGCTGCATTTACAAATTTCGTAACAGATTTTCGTAAAATTAAGACTTTATCAGATTACGTAAAACTTTTTGGGGGAACCCTTTTGGTTGGGATGGCCCTAAAAACCGATGTTTTCCGGTTTGGGCAAAATTTTTAAAAAATTTAAAAAATTTTTTAAACCCCAGATTTTCGAAAAAAATTAAAATTATAAAATTATTTTTAAAATTTAACGAAGGGACTTTGATTCGATGCTAAAAAACCCGGGATGTTTCCGAGTTTTGTAAAAAAAAAATTTTTAAAAATGAATTTTTAAAATTAGTAAAATTGATTACAAAAAAAATTCGTATCGGACTTTACCTTAACCAATCAATAAAACGATTTTGATTCAATATAAGGTTTTTTTGATACTTAAAAGATGTAAATGGGGTTAAATTTTTCAAATTAAAAAAATTTGAGAATTTCGGTTCTTTAATACCAAAATTTAAACTTTTTAAAAGTAAGAAATTATTTAGGATTATTTTTCAAAAACTATTAAATCTATTTCGCCTTAAAAATTATTGATTTAAAAATTATGCGTTATTTCGATTTACAAAACGCTTTAAAAATTTTAAAAATTTGAGGGGGTTTTTTAAACCCCCTGAATTTTGGTTAAAAATTTAAAAATAAAATTTTTAAAATTTGAATGATTTGGTTATAAATAAACCGGTGTCATTGCGCTTCCTTCTAAAATAAAAATTTTGTAAACAAATGATTAAAATCGTAACCTTGTTTCCCAAAAAAGTCGCCCTTATTTTCGATCAAATCAAAAAAACGACACGGTTAAATCCTGAGGCTTTTTACATAAGATCATGTAAAATTGTATAAGTGCACGTTTTTTTTGAAAATAAAAATTGCGATTTTTAGCTCATTTTGACCAATTTTGAACTTTCAAAAATTGTAGCGCCTTTATTTTGGAATTTTAAAAAAAGAATCGGTTTTGGGCAGCCTTTTCTTCGGATGGGCCTAAAAACCGTTCGTGCTATTCCAGATTTGGGAAAACTTTTGAAATTAAAACGATGGTTTTAACCCATGTATTTTGGATAAAAATAAAAAATAGAATTGCTTTATATTGCGAGGGAGTTCCTCGTACCCTACTAAAAACCCGGGTGTATTCGCGCTTCCTTCAAAAAAAAAATTTTTCGATAGAAACTAAATTTTAAAAAGTCGTTTACAAAAAAATGTAGCGCCTTATTTTCGACCCAATAATACAAACGACACGGATTCAAAATTATTTTTACTAAGATACATGAAAAATATGTATAGTGCGACGTTAATTTTTCGAAAATAAAAATTGCGATTTTAGACTCATTTTGAGCCAATTTTGCTTTCAAAAATTTACCCCTTTTTGGGACGGATTTTAAAACTATTCAGAATCGGATTTGGCAGCCTTTTGGCTTCGGATAGGCCTAAGAAACCGTAGGCGTGCTATTCCAGAGCTTTGGGAAAACGTTTTGAAAATTCAAAATCGATGGATTTTAACCCATGTATTTTGGATAAAAAATGAAAAAAATAGAATTGCTTTATATTGCGAGGGGACGTTTCTACGTACCCCTACTAACTATAACCGGTGTCATTTCTTCGCGCTTCCCTTCTAAAATAAAAATTTTCGATAGAAACTAAATAATTAAAAGTACGTACCCCTTGATTCACAAAAAAAATCGTAGCGCATTTATTTTCGATCCAATCAATACAAACGACACGGATTCAGAATCCTGAGGCTTTTTTACATAAGATACATGTAAAATATGTATAAAGTGCGACGTTAATTTTTCGAAAATAAAAAATTGCGATTTTTACCGCTCATTTTGAGCCAATTTTGAACTTTCAAAAAATTGTAGCGCCGTTATTTGTGGACGGATTTTTAAAAACTATTCAGAATCGGATTTGGCAGCCTTTTTGGCTTCGGATAGGCCTAAGAAACCGTCATCGTGCTATTCCAGGGCTTTGGGAAAACGTTTTGAAAGTTCAAAATCGATGGGTTTTAACCCATGTATTTTGGATAAAAAATGAAAAAAATAGAATTGCTTTATATTGCGAGGGGACGTTCCTACGTACCCCTACTAACTATAACCGGTGTCAATTCTTCGCGCTTCCTTCTAAAATAAAAATTTTCGATAGAAACTAAATGATTAAAAGTACGTACCCTTGATTCACAAAAAATCGTAGCGCCCTTATTTTCGATCCAATCAATACAAACGACACGGATTCAGAATCCTGAGGCTTTTTTACATAAGATACATGTAAAATATGTATAAAGTGCGACGTTAATTTTTCGAAAATAAAAAATTGCGATTTTTACCGCTCATTTTGAGCCAATTTTGAACTTTCAAAAAATTGTAGCGCCGTTATTTGTGGACGGATTTTAAAACTATTCAGAATCGGATTTGGCAGCCTTTTTGGCTTCGGATAGGCCTAAGAAACCGTCATCGTGCTATTCCAGGGCTTTGGGAAAACGTTTTGAAAGTTCAAAATCGATGGGTTTTAACCCATGTATTTTGGATAAAAAATGAAAAAAATAGAATTGCTTTATATTGCGAGGGGACGTTCCTACGTACCCCTACTAACTATAACCGGTGTCAATTCTTCGCGCTTCCTTCTAAAATAAAAATTTTCGATAGAAACTAAATGATTAAAAGTACGTACCCTTGATTCACAAAAAATCGTAGCGCCCTTATTTTCGATCCAATCAATACAAACGACACGGATTCAGAATCCTGAGGCTTTTTACATAAGATACATGTAAAATATGTATAGTGCGACGTTAATTTTTCGAAAATGAAAAATTGCGATTTTTACCGCTCATTTTGAGCCAATTTTGAACTTTCAAAAAATTGTAGCGCCGTTATTTGTGGACGGATTTTTAAAAACTATTCAGAATCGGATTTCGCAGCCTTTTTGGCTTCGGATAGGCCTAAGAAACCGTCATCGTGCTATTCCAGGGCTTTGGGAAAACGTTTTGAAAGTTCAAAATCGATGGGTTTTAACCCATGTATTTTGGATAAAAAATGAAAAAAATAGAATTGCTTTATATTGCGAGGGGACGTTCCTACGTACCCCTACTAACTATAACCGGTGTCAATTCTTCGCGCTTCCCTTCTAAAATAAAAATTTTCGATAGAAACTAAATGATTAAAAGTACGTACCCCTTGATTCACAAAAAAAATCGTAGCGCCCTTATTTTCGATCCAATCAATACAAACGACACGGATTCAGAATCCTGAGGCTTTTTTACATAAGATACATGTAAAATATGTATAGTGCGACGTTAATTTTTCGAAAATAAAAATTGCGATTTTACCGCTCATTTTGAGCCAATTTTGAACTTTCAAAAATTGTAGCGCCGTTATTTGTGGACGGATTTTAAAACTATTCAGAATCGGATTTGGCAGCCTTTTGGCTTCGGATAGGCCTAAGAAACCGTCATCGTGCTATTCCAGGGCTTTGGGAAAACGTTTTGAAAGTTCAAAATCGATGGGTTTTAACCCATGTATTTTGGATAAAAAATGAAAAAAATAGAATTGCTTTATATTGCGAGGGACGTTCCTACGTACCCCTACTAACTATAACCGGTGTCAATTCTTCGCGCTTCCTTCTAAAATAAAAATTTTCGATAGAAACTAAATGATTAAAAGTACGTCCCCCTTGATTCACAAAAAATCGTAGCGCCCTTATTTTCGATCCAATCAATACAAACGACACGGATTCAGAATCCTGAGGCTTTTTACATAAGATACATGTAAAATATGTATAAAGTGCGACTTTAAATTTTTTCGAAAATAAAAATTGCGATTTTACCGCTCATTTTGAGCCAATTTTGAACTTTCAAAAATTGTAGCGCCGTTATTTGTGGACGGATTTTAAAAACTATTCAGAATCGGATTTGGCAGCCTTTTGGCTTCGGATAGGCCTAAGAAACCGTCATCGTGCTATTCCAGGGCTTTGGGAAAACGTTTTGAAATTCAAAATCGATGGGTTTTAACCCATGTATTTTGGATAAAAATGAAAAAATAGAATTGCTTTATATTGCGAGGGACGTTCCTACGTACCCCTACTAACTATAACCGGTGTCAATTCTTCGCGCTTCCTTCTAAAATAAAAATTTTCGATAGAAACTAAATGATTAAAAGTACGTACCCCTTGATTCACAAAAAATCGTAGCGCCCTTATTTTCGATCCAATCAATACAAACGACACGGATTCAGAATCCTGAGGCTTTTTACATAAGATACATGTAAAATATGTATAGTGCGACGTTAATTTTTCGAAAATAAAAATTGCGATTTTACCGCTCATTTTGAGCCAATTTTGAACTTTCAAAAATTGTAGCGCCGTTATTTGTGGACGGATTTTAAAACTATTCAGAATCGGATTTGGCAGCCTTTTGGCTTCGGATAGGCCTAAGAAACCGTCATCGTGCTATTCCAGGGCTTTGGGAAAACGTTTTGAAAGTTCAAAATCGATGGGTTTTAACCCATGTATTTTGGATAAAAATGAAAAAATAGAATTGCTTTATATTGCGAGGGACGTTCCTACGTACCCCTACTAACTATAACCGGTGTCAATTCTTCGCGCTTCCTTCTAAAATAAAAATTTTCGATAGAAACTAAATGATTAAAAGTACGTACCCCTTGATTCACAAAATTAATCGTAGCGCCCTTATTTTCCATCCAATCAATACAAACGACACGGATTCGGAATCCTGAGGCTTTTTTACATAAGATACATGTAAAATATGTATAGGGTGCGACTTTAAATTTTTTCGAAAATAAAAATTGCGATTTTAGAGCTCATTTTGAGCCGATTTTGAACTTTCAAAAAATTGTAGCGCCGTTATTTGTGGACGGATTTTTAAAAACTATTCAGAATCGGATTTGGCAGCCTTTTTGGCTTCGGATAGGCCTAAGAAACCGTAGGCGTGCTATTCCAGAGCTTTGGGAAAACGTTTTGAAAATTCAAAATCGATGGGTTTTAACCCATGTATTTTTGATAAGAAATGAAAAAAATAGAATTGCTTTATATTGCGAGGGGACGTTCCTACGTACCCCTACTAACTATAACCGGTGTCATTTCCCCGCGCTTCCCTTCTAAAATAAAAATTTTCGATAGAAACTAAATGATTAAAAGTACGTACCCCTTGATTCACAAAATAAATCGTAGCGCCCTTATTTTCGATCCAATCAATACAAACGACACGGATTCGGAATCCTGAGGCTTTTTTACATAAGATACATGTAAAATATGTATAGGGTGCGACTTTAAATTTTTTCGAAAATAAAAATTGCGATTTTTAGAGCTCATTTTGAGCCGATTTTGAACTTTCAAAAAATTGTAGCGCCGTTATTTGTGGACGGATTTTTAAAAACTATTCAGAATCGGATTTGGCAGCCTTTTTGGCTTCGGATAGGCCTAAGAAACCGTAGGCGTGCTATTCCAGAGCTTTGGGAAAACGTTTTGAAATTTCAAAATCGATGGGTTTTAACCCATGTATTTTGGATAAAAATGAAAAAATAGAATTGCTTTATATTGCGAGGGACGTTCCTACGTCCCCCTACTAACTATAACCGGTGTCATTTCCCGCGCTTCCTTCTAAAATAAAAATTTTCGATAGAAACTAAATGATTAAAAGTACGTACCCCTTGATTCACAAAATAAATCGTAGCGCCCTTATTTTCGATCCAATCAATACAAACGACACGGATTCGGAATCCTGAGGCTTTTTTACATAAGATACATGTAAAATATGTATAGGGTGCGACGTTAATTTTTCGAATATAAAAAATTGCGATTTTTAGCGCTCATTTTGAGGCGATTTTGAACTTTCAAAAAATTGTAGCGCCGTTATTTGTGGACGGATTTTTAAAAACTATTCAGAATCGGATTTGGCAGCCTTTTTGGCTTCGGATAGGCCTAAGAAACCGTAGGGGCGCTATTCCAGAGCTTTGGGAAAACGTTTTGAAAATTGAAAATCGATGGGTTTTAACCCATGTATTTTGGATAAAAATGAAAAAAATAGAATTGCTTTATATTGCGAGGGGACGTTCCTACGTACCCCTACTAACTATAACCGGTGTCATTTCCGCGCTTCCTTCTAAAATAAAAATTTTCGATAGAAACTAAATGATTAAAAGTACGTACCCCTTGATTCACAAAATAAATCGTAGCGCCCTTATTTTCGATCCAATCAATACAAACGACACGGATTCGGAATCCTGAGGCTTTTTTACATAAGATACATGTAAAATATGTATAGGGTGCGACGTTAATTTTCGAAAATAAAAATTGCGATTTTAGAGCTCATTTTGAGCCGATTTTGAACTTTCAAAAAATTGTAGCGCCGTTATTTGTGGACGGATTTTTAAAAACTATTCAGAATCGGATTTGGCAGCCTTTTTGGCTTCGGATAGGCCTAAGAAACCGTAGGCGTGCTATTCCAGAGCTTTGGGAAAACGTTTTGAAAGTTCAAAATCGATGGGTTTTAACCCATGTATTTTGGATAAAAATGAAAAAATAGAATTGCTTTATATTGCGAGGGACGTTCCTACGTACCCTACTAACTATAACCGGTGTCAATTCTTCGCGCTTCCTTCTAAAATAAAAATTTTCGATAGAAACTAAATGATTAAAAGTACGTACCCTTGATTCACAAAAAATCGTAGCGCCCTTATTTTCGATCCAATCAATACAAACGACACGGATTCAGAATCCTGAGGCTTTTTACATAAGATACATGTAAAATATGTATAAAGTGCGACGTTAATTTTTCGAAAATAAAAATTGCGATTTTACCGCTCATTTTGAGCCAATTTTGAACTTTCAAAAATTGTAGCGCCGTTATTTGTGGACGGATTTTAAAACTATTCAGAATCGGATTTGGCAGCCTTTTGGCTTCGGATAGGCCTAAGAAACCGTCATCGTGCTATTCCAGGGCTTTGGGAAAACGTTTTGAAATTCAAAATCGATGGGTTTTAACCCATGTATTTTGGATAAAAATGAAAAAATAGAATTGCTTTATATTGCGAGGGACGTTCCTACGTACCCCTACTAACTATAACCGGTGTCAATTCTTCGCGCTTCCTTCTAAAATAAAAATTTTCGATAGAAACTAAATGATTAAAAGTACGTACCCCTTGATTCACAAAAAATCGTAGCGCCCTTATTTTCGATCCAATAATACAAACGACACGGATTCAGAATCCTGAGGCTTTTTACATAAGATACATGTAAAATATGTATAAAGTGCGACGTTAATTTTTCGAAAATAAAAATTGCGATTTTACCGCTCATTTTGAGCCAATTTTGAACTTTCAAAAATTGTAGCGCCGTTATTTGTGGACGGATTTTAAAAACTATTCAGAATCGGATTTGGCAGCCTTTTGGCTTCGGATAGGCCTAAGAAACCGTCATCGTGCTATTCCAGGGCTTTGGGAAAACGTTTTGAAATTCAAAATCGATGGGTTTTAACCCATGTATTTTGGATAAAAATGAAAAAATAGAATTGCTTTATATTGCGAGGGACGTTCCTACGTACCCCTACTAACTATAACCGGTGTCAATTCTTCGCGCTTCCTTCTAAAATAAAAATTTTCGATAGAAACTAAATGATTAAAAGTACGTACCCCTTGATTCACAAAAAATCGTAGCGCCCTTTATTTTCGATCCAATCAATACAAACGACACGGATTCAGAATCCTGAGGCTTTTTACATAAGATACATGTAAAATATGTATAGTGCGACGTTAATTTTTCGAAAATAAAAATTGCGATTTTACCGCTCATTTTGAGCCAATTTTGAACTTTCAAAAATTGTAGCGCCGTTATTTGTGGACGGATTTTAAAAACTATTCAGAATCGGATTTGGCAGCCTTTTGGCTTCGGATAGGCCTAAGAAACCGTCATCGTGCTATTCCAGGGCTTTGGGAAAACGTTTTGAAATTCAAAATCGATGGGTTTTAACCCATGTATTTTGGATAAAAATGAAAAAATAGAATTGCTTTATATTGCGAGGGACGTTCCTACGTACCCCTACTAACTATAACCGGTGTCAATTCTTCGCGTTTCCCCTTCTAAAATAAAAATTTTCGATAGAAACTAAATGATTAAAAGTACGTCCCCCTTGATTCACAAAAAAATCGTAGCGCCCTTATTTTCGATCCAATCATACAAACGACACGGATTCAGAATCCTGAGGCTTTTTACATAAGATACATGTAAAATATGTATAAAGTGCGACGTTAATTTTCGAAAATAAAAATTGCGATTTTACCGCTCATTTTGAGCCAATTTTGAACTTTCAAAAATTGTAGCGCCGTTATTTGTGGACGGATTTTAAAACTATTCAGAATCGGATTTGGCAGCCTTTTGGCTTCGGATAGGCCTAAGAAACCGTCATCGTGCTATTCCAGGGCTTTGGGAAAACGTTTTGAAAGTTCAAAATCGATGGGTTTTAACCCATGTATTTTGGATAAAAATGAAAAAATAGAATTGCTTTATATTGCGAGGGACGTTCCTACGTACCCTACTAACTATAACCGGTGTCAATTCTTCGCGCTTCCTTCTAAAATAAAAATTTTCGATAGAAACTAAATGATTAAAAGTACGTACCCCTTGATTCACAAAAAATCGTAGCGCCCTTATTTTCGATCCAATCATACAAACGACACGGATTCAGAATCCTGAGGCTTTTTTACATAAGATACATGTAAAATATGTATAAAGTGCGACGTTAATTTTTCGAAAATAAAAATTGCGATTTTTACCGCTCATTTTGAGCCAATTTTGAACTTTCAAAAAATTGTAGCGCCGTTATTTGTGGACGGATTTTAAAACTATTCAGAATCGGATTTGGCAGCCTTTTTGGCTTCGGATAGGCCTAAGAAACCGTCATCGTGCTATTCCAGGGCTTTGGGAAAACGTTTTGAAAGTTCAAAATCGATGGGTTTTAACCCATGTATTTTGGATAAAAAATGAAAAAAATAGAATTGCTTTATATTGCGAGGGGACGTTCCTACGTACCCCTACTAACTATAACCGGTGTAAATTCTTCGCGCTTCCATTCTAAAATAAAAATTTTCGATAGAAACTAAATGATTAAAAGTACGTACCCCTTGATTCACAAAAAAAATCGTAGCGCCCTTATTTTCGATCCAATAAATACAAACGACACGGATTCAGAATCCTGAGGCTTTTTTACATAAGATACATGTAAAATATGTATAAAGTGCGACGTTAATTTTTCGAAAATAAAAAATTGCGATTTTTACCGCTCATTTTGAGCCAATTTTGAACTTTCAAAAAATTGTAGCGCCGTTATTTGTGGACGGATTTTTAAAAACTATTCAGAATCGGATTTGGCAGCCTTTTTGGCTTCGGATAGGCCTAAGAAACCGTCATCGTGCTATTCCAGGGCTTTGGGAAAACGTTTTGAAAGTTCAAAATCGATGGGTTTTAACCCATGTATTTTGGATAAAAAATGAAAAAAATAGAATTGCTTTATATTGCGAGGGGACGTTCCTACGTACCCCTACTAACTATAACCGGTGTCAATTCTTCGCGCTTCCCTTCTAAAATAAAAATTTTCGATAGAAACTAAATGATTAAAAGTACGTACCCCTTGATTCACAAAAAAAATCGTAGCGCCCTTATTTTCGATCCAA
Source organism: Sinopyrophorus schimmeli (assembly GCA_036325965.1). Taxonomy (NCBI): domain Eukaryota; kingdom Metazoa; phylum Arthropoda; class Insecta; order Coleoptera; family Elateridae; genus Sinopyrophorus; species Sinopyrophorus schimmeli. The sequence goes on along the minus strand of JARFIZ010000329.1, from coordinate 572,600 downwards.
TCAATACAAACGACACGGATTCAGAATCCTGAGGCTTTTTTACATAAGATACATGTAAAATATGTATAAAGTGCGACGTTAATTTTTCGAAAATAAAAAATTGCGATTTTTACCGCTCATTTTGAGCCAATTTTGAACTTTCAAAAAATTGTAGCGCTGTTATTTGTGGACGGATTTTTTAAAACTATTCAGAATCGGATTTGGCAGCCTTTTTGGCTTCGGAGAGGCCTAAGAAACCGTCATCGTGCTATTCCAGGGCTTTGGGAAAACGTTTTGAAAGTTCAAAATCGATGGGTTTTAACCCATGTATTTTGGATAAAAAATGAAAAAAATAGAATTGCTTTATATTGCGAGGGACGTTCCTACGTACCCTACTAACTATAACCGGTGTCAATTCTTCGCGCTTCCCTTCTAAAATAAAAATTTTCGATAGAAACTAAATGATTAAAAGTACGTACCCCTTGATTCACAAAAAAAATCGTAGCGCCCTTATTTTCGATCCAATAAATACAAACGACACGGATTCAGAATCCTGAGGCTTTTTTACATAAGATACATGTAAAATATGTATAAAGTGCGACGTTAATTTTTCGAAAATAAAAAATTGCGATTTTTACCGCTCATTTTGAGCCAATTTTGAACTTTCAAAAAATTGTAGCGCCGTTATTTGTGGACGGCTTTTAAAAACTATTCAGAATCGGATTTCGCAGCCTTTTTGGCTTCGGATAGGCCTAAGAAACCGTCATCGTGCTATTCCAGGGCTTTGGGAAAACGTTTTGAAAGTTCAAAATCGATGGGTTTTAACCCATGTATTTTGGATAAAAAATGAAAAAAATAGAATTGCTTTATATTGCGAGGGGACGTTCCTACGTACCCCTACTAACTATAACCGGTGTCAATTCTTCGCGCTTCCCTTCTAAAATAAAAATTTTCGATAGAAACTAAATGATTAAAAGTACGTACCCCTTGATTCACAAAAAAAATCGTAGCGCCCTTATTTTCGATCCAATAAATACAAACGACACGGATTCAGAATCCTGAGGCTTTTTTACATAAGATACATGTAAAATATGTATAAAGTGCGACGTTAATTTTTCGAAAATAAAAAATTGCGATTTTTACCGCTCATTTTGAGCCAATTTTGAACTTTCAAAAAATTGTAGCGCCGTTATTTGTGGACGGATTTTAAAACTATTCAGAATCGGATTTGGCAGCCTTTTTGGCTTCGGATAGGCCTAAGAAACCGTCATCGTGCTATTCCAGGGCTTTGGGAAAACGTTTTGAAAGTTCAAAATCGATGGGTTTTAACCCATGTATTTTGGATAAAAAATGAAAAAAATAGAATTGCTTTATATTGCGAGGGGACGTTCCTACGTACCCCTACTAACTATAACCGGTGTCAATTCTTCGCGCTTCCTTCTAAAATAAAAATTTTCGATAGAAACTAAATGATTAAAAGTACGTACCCCTTGATTCACAAAAAAAATCGTAGCGCCCTTATTTTCGATCCAATAAATACAAACGACACGGATTCAGAATCCTGAGGCTTTTTTACATAAGATACATGTAAAATATGTATAAAGTGCGACGTTAATTTTTCGAAAATAAAAATTGCGATTTTTACCGCTCATTTTGAGCCAATTTTGAACTTTCAAAAAATTGTAGCGCCGTTATTTGTGGACGGATTTTTAAAACTATTCAGAATCGGATTTCGCAGCCTTTTTGGCTTCGGATAGGCCTAAGAAACCGTCATCGTGCTATTCCAGGGCTTTGGGAAAACGTTTTGAAAGTTCAAAATCGATGGGTTTTAACCCATGTATTTTGGATAAAAAATGAAAAAAATAGAATTGCTTTATATTGCGAGGGGACGTTCCTACGTACCCCTACTAACTATAACCGGTGTCAATTCTTCGCGCTTCCCTTCTAAAATAAAAATTTTCGATAGAAACTAAATGATTAAAAGTACGTACCCCTTGATTCACAAAAAAAATCGTAGCGCCTTTATTTTCGATCCAATCAATACAAACGACACGGATTCAGAATCCTGAGGCTTTTTTACATAAGATACATGTAAAATATGTATAAAGTGCGACGTTAATTTTTCGAAAATGAAAAATTGCGATTTTTACCGCTCATTTTGAGCCAATTTTGAACTTTCAAAAAATTGTAGCGCCGTTATTTGTGGACGGATTTTTAAAAACTATTCAGAATCGGATTTCGCAGCCTTTTTGGCTTCGGATAGGCCTAAGAAACCGTCATCGTGCTATTCCAGGGCTTTGGGAAAACGTTTTGAAAGTTCAAAATCGATGGGTTTTAACCCATGTATTTTGGATAAAAAATGAAAAAAATAGAATTGCTTTATATTGCGAGGGGACGTTCCTACGTACCCCTACTAACTATAACCGGTGTCAATTCTTCGCGCTTCCTTCTAAAATAAAAATTTTCGATAGAAACTAAATGATTAAAAGTACGTACCCTTGATTCACAAAAAATCGTAGCCCCCTTTATTTTCGATCCAATCAATACAAACGACACGGATTCAGAATCCTGAGGCTTTTTTACATAAGATACATGTAAAATATGTATAAAGTGCGACGTTAATTTTTCGAAAATGAAAAATTGCGATTTTTACCGCTCATTTTGAGCCAATTTTGAACTTTCAAAAAATTGTAGCGCCGTTATTTGTGGACGGATTTTAAAACTATTCAGAATCGGATTTGGCAGCCTTTTTGGCTTCGGATAGGCCTAAGAAACCGTCATCGTGCTATTCCAGGGCTTTGGGAAAACGTTTTGAAAGTTCAAAATCGATGGGTTTTAACCCATGTATTTTGGATAAAAAATGAAAAAATAGAATTGCTTTATATTGCGAGGGACGTTCCTACGTACCCTACTAACTATAACCGGTGTCAATTCTTCGCGTTTCCCCTTCTAAAATAAAAATTTTCGATAGAAACTAAATGATTAAAAGTACGTACCCCTTGATTCACAAAAAATCGTAGCGCCCTTATTTTCGATCCAATCAATACAAACGACACGGATTCAGAATCCTGAGGCTTTTTACATAAGATACATGTAAAATATGTATAAAGTGCGACGTTAATTTTTCGAAAATAAAAATTGCGATTTTACCGCTCATTTTGAGCCAATTTTGAACTTTCAAAAATTGTAGCGCCGTTATTTGTGGACGGATTTTAAAACTATTCAGAATCGGATTTGGCAGCCTTTTGGCTTCGGATAGGCCTAAGAAACCGTCATCGTGCTATTCCAGGGCTTTGGGAAAACGTTTTGAAAATTCAAAATCGATGGGTTTTAACCCATGTATTTTGGATAAAAATGAAAAAATAGAATTGCTTTATATTGCGAGGGACGTTCCTACGTACCCCTACTAACTATAACCGGTGTCAATTCTTCGCGTTTCCCCTTCTAAAATAAAAATTTTCGATAGAAACTAAATGATTAAAAGTACGTACCCTTGATTCACAAAAAATCGTAGCGCCCTTATTTTCGATCCAATCAATACAAACGACACGGATTCAGAATCCTGAGGCTTTTTACATAAGATACATGTAAAATATGTATAAAGTGCGACGTTAATTTTTCGAAAATAAAAATTGCGATTTTACCGCTCATTTTGAGCCAATTTTGAACTTTCAAAAATTGTAGCGCCGTTATTTGTGGACGGATTTTAAAACTATTCAGAATCGGATTTGGCAGCCTTTTGGCTTCGGATAGGCCTAAGAAACCGTCATCGTGCTATTCCAGAGCTTTGGGAAAACGTTTTGAAAATTCAAAATCGATGGATTTTAACCCATGTATTTTGGATAAAAATGAAAAAATAGAATTGCTTTATATTGCGAGGGACGTTCCTACGTACCCCTACTAACTATAACCGGTGTCAATTCTTCGCGCTTCCTTCTAAAATAAAAATTTTCGATAGAAACTAAATGATTAAAAGTACGTACCCCTTGATTCACAAAAAATCGTAGCCCCCTTTTATTTTCGATCCAATCAATACAAACGACACGGATTCAGAATCCTGAGGCTTTTTACATAAGATACATGTAAAATATGTATAAAGTGCGACGTTAATTTTTCGAAAATAAAAATTGCGATTTTACCGCTCATTTTGAGCCAATTTTGAACTTTCAAAAATTGTAGCGCCGTTATTTGTGGACGGATTTTAAAACTATTCAGAATCGGATTTGGCAGCCTTTTGGCTTCCGATAGGCCTAAGAAACCGTCATCGTGCTATTCCAGAGCTTTGGGAAAACGTTTTGAAAATTCAAAATCGATGGATTTTAACCCATGTATTTTGGATAAAAAATGAAAAAATAGAATTGCTTTATATTGCGAGGGACGTTCCTACGTACCCCTACTAACTATAACCGGTGTCAATTTTCGCGCTTCCTTCTAAAATAAAAATTTTCGATAGAAACTAAATGATTAAAAGTACGTACCCCTTGATTCACAAAAAAAATCGTAGCGCCTTTATTTTCGATCCAATCAATACAAACGACACGGATTCAGAATCCTGAGGCTTTTTTACATAAGATACATGTAAAATATGTATAAAGTGCGACGTTAATTTTTCGAAAATGAAAAATTGCGATTTTTACCGCTCATTTTGAGCCAATTTTGAACTTTCAAAAAATTGTAGCGCCGTTATTTGTGGACGGATTTTTAAAAACTATTCAGAATCGGATTTGGCAGCCTTTTTGGCTTCGGATAGGCCTAAGAAACCGTCATCGTGCTATTCCAGAGCTTTGGGAAAACGTTTTGAAAATTCAAAATCGATGGGTTTTAACCCATGTATTTTGGATAAGAAATGAAAAAAATAGAATTGCTTTATATTGCGAGGGGACGTTCCTACGTACCCCTACTAACTATAACCGGTGTCATTCTTCGCGCTTCCTTCTAAAATAAAAATTTTCGATAGAAACTAAATGATTAAAAGTACGTACCCTTGATTCACAAAAAATCGTAGCGCCCTTATTTTCGATCCAATCAATACAAACGACACGGATTCAGAATCCTGAGGCTTTTTTACATAAGATACATGTAAAATATGTATAAAGTGCGACGTTAATTTTTCGAAAATAAAAATTGCGATTTTACCGCTCATTTTGAGCCAATTTTGAACTTTCAAAAATTGTAGCGCCGTTATTTGTGGACGGATTTTAAAACTATTCAGAATCGGATTTGGCAGCCTTTTGGCTTCGGATAGGCCTAAGAAACCGTCATCGTGCTATTCCAGAGCTTTGGGAAAACGTTTTGAAAATTCAAAATCGATGGATTTTAACCCATGTATTTTGGATAAAAAATGAAAAAAATAGAATTGCTTTATATTGCGAGGGGACGTTCCTACGTACCCCTACTAACTATAACCGGTGTCAATTCTTCGCGCTTCCTTCTAAAATAAAAATTTTCGATAGAAACTAAATGATTAAAAGTACGTACCCTTGATTCACAAAAAATCGTAGCGCCCTTTATTTTCGATCCAATCAATACAAACGACACGGATTCAGAATCCTGAGGCTTTTTTACATAAGATACATGTAAAATATGTATAAAGTGCGACGTTAATTTTTCGAAAATAAAAAATTGCGATTTTTACCGCTCATTTTGAGCCAATTTTGAACTTTCAAAAAATTGTAGCGCCGTTATTTGTGGACGGATTTTAAAAACTATTCAGAATCGGATTTGGCAGCCCTTTTGCCTTCGGATAGGCCTAAGAAACCGTCATCGTGCTATTCCAGAGCTTTGGGAAAACGTTTTGAAAATTCAAAATCGATGGGTTTTAACCCATGTATTTTGGATAAAAAATGAAAAAAATAGAATTGCTTTATATTGCGAGGGGACGTTCCTACGTACCCCTACTAACTATAACCGGTGTCATTCTTCGCGCTTCCTTCTAAAATAAAAATTTTCGATAGAAACTAAATGATTAAAAGTACGTACCCTTGATTCACAAAAAATCGTAGCGCCCTTATTTTCGATCCAATCAATACAAACGACACGGATTCAGAATCCTGAGGCTTTTTACATAAGATACATGTAAAATATGTATAGTGCGACGTTAATTTTTCGAAAATAAAAATTGCGATTTTACCGCTCATTTTGAGCCAATTTTGAACTTTCAAAAATTGTAGCGCCGTTATTTGTGGACGGATTTTAAAACTATTCAGAATCGGATTTGGCAGCCTTTTGGCTTCGGATAGGCCTAAGAAACCGTATCGTGCTATTCCAGAGCTTTGGGAAAACGTTTTGAAAATTCAAAATCGATGGGTTTTAACCCATGTATTTTGGATAAAAATGAAAAAATAGAATTGCTTTATATTGCGAGGGACGTTCCTACGTACCCCTACTAACTATAACCGGTGTCATTTCCGCGTTTCCCCTTCTAAAATAAAAATTTTCGATAGAAACTAAATGATTAAAAGTACGTACCCCTTGATTCACAAAAAAAATCGTAGCGCCCTTATTTTCGATCCAATCAATACAAACGACACGGATTCAGAATCCTGAGGCTTTTTTACATAAGATACATGTAAAATATGTATAAAGTGCGACGTTAATTTTTCGAAAATAAAAAATTGCGATTTTTACCGCTCATTTTGAGCCAATTTTGAACTTTCAAAAAATTGTAGCGCCGTTATTTGTGGACGGATTTTTAAAAACTATTCAGAATCGGATTTCGCAGCCTTTTTGGCTTCCGATAGGCCTAAGAAACCGTCATCGTGCTATTCCAGAGCTTTGGGAAAACGTTTTGAAAATTCAAAATCGATGGATTTTAACCCATGTATTTTGGATAAAAAATGAAAAAAATAGAATTGCTTTATATTGCGAGGGGACGTTCCTACGTACCCCTACTAACTATAACCGGTGTCATTTCTTCGCGCTTCCCTTCTAAAATAAAAATTTTCGATAGAAACTAAATAATTAAAAGTACGTACCCCTTGATTCACAAAAAAAATCGTAGCGCATTTATTTTCGATCCAATCAATACAAACGACACGGATTCAGAATCCTGAGGCTTTTTTACATAAGATACATGTAAAATATGTATAGTGCGACGTTAATTTTTCGAAAATAAAAATTGCGATTTTTACCGCTCATTTTGAGCCAATTTTGAACTTTCAAAAAATTGTAGCGCCGTTATTTGTGGACGGATTTTTAAAAACTATTCAGAATCGGATTTGGCAGCCTTTTTGGCTTCGGATAGGCCTAAGAAACCGTCATCGTGCTATTCCAGGGCTTTGGGAAAACGTTTTGAAAGTTCAAAATCGATGGGTTTTAACCCATGTATTTTGGATAAAAAATGAAAAAAATAGAATTGCTTTATATTGCGAGGGAACGTTCCTGCGTACCCCTAGTGACTATAACCGGTGTCAATTCTTTGCGCTTCCCTTCTAAAATAAAAATTTTCGATAGAAATTAAATGATAAAAAGTACGTACCCTTGATTCACAAAAAAAATCGTAGCGCCCTTATTTTCGATCCAATCAATACAAACGACACGGATTCAGAATCCTGAGGCTTTTTTACATAAGATACATATAAAATATGTATAAAGTGCGACGTTAATTTTTCGAAAATAAAAAATTGCAATTTTTACCGCTCATTTTGAGCCAATTTTGAACTTTCAAAAAATTGTAGCGCCGTTATTTGTGGACGGATTTTAAAAACTATTCAGAATCGGATTTGGCAGCCTTTTGGCTTCGGATAGGCCTAAGAAACCGTCATCGTGCTATTCCAGAGCTTTGGGAAAACGTTTTGAAAGTTCAAAATCGATGGGTTTTAACCCATGTATTTTGGATAAAAAATGAAAAAAATAGAATTGCTTTATATTGCGAGGGGACGTTCCTACGTACCCCTACTAACTATAACCGGTGTCAATTCTTCGCGCTTCCCTTCTAAAATAAAAATTTTCCATAGAAACTAAATGATTAAAAGTACGTACCCCTTGATTCACAAAAAAAATCGTAGCGCCCTTATTTTCAATCCAATCAATACAAACGACACGGATTCAGAATCCTGAGGCTTTTTTACATAAGATACATGTAAAATATGTATAAAATGCGACGTTAATTTTTCGAAAATAAAAAATTGCGATTTTTACCGCTCAAATTAGAAATGGTTTAACAAAGCCAAATTTACTTTTTCATAAGTTATTTAAGGAAATAAATCTGATACAATAATTCGATTTCTTTGAGAATTCACGCGCTAATAGTTCTTGGGACCGTAATCAACAGTACGGTCTTGAATTTTTGCAGTTTCCATTATAAACTAAACTTTATATATTTTAGAAAATTACCAAGAATTTAAATTCGAATAAAGCGGTAACCGTATGATAATTTTTGAAATGCTTAATTTTTTGTCCATTATAAACTAAAAATTAAGAGTTTAATTAAAATAAAATAAGAACAAATACATTCGTAATACCCTGTATTATGTTTTTCCTTTAACAAAATGAACCGATAATTTTATTTAAAATAATCGAGGCTCTTTTACTTGGCCTTCTGGCTTTTGATATCAGGTAACTTAGCTTTGGGGTCTGCAGATATCACGTATATCAACACTTACATAAAACTTTCGATGTCTGAATCAGTTTTCAATAAACATCGAATCCGAACGGTTGTGTGTTAATAATTATTATAAATTAGTGCATCTAATTTTTATTACAATTCTTCATTTAGGGTAAATAGTAATTCCAACGATATCTTTTAAATTTTACACATTTTGTAAACGATTTCAGCTAATAATTATTTCTTTATTTTACCGAGAGAAGTCAAATTTTGGAAATAGCCAACCTACAATCAAAGGGATGCTCATTTGGAAACGATGTAAGTATGAACGTCTTATTTTTTTTCCTCTTGTGTAGTTTTTATTAAATTAAAGGGTTGTTAATTGCTATAGTTGGTGATTATTTTAAATATCATTTGTTCGATTCACAAAATTTTAGAAACAGCAGATTTTTTTTTAATTCTTAAAGTCCCACCGATTTTTAGGATTGTTTAGTGTATCAACTCTTCATTATTTTCACAACTTTAAACCCAAATATTTAGTGTTTTCATTTTAAATTAATTCTATTTTCTTATGTGTTTAGGAGGGAAACGAAGGTATCGGCCAAAGTCATCACTTCTGCCATCGGACTTCTTTCAGTCGGACCCTTGGACGATGTTTTCGAGCTGTTTGTGGAACTTAAAGGTAGATCCCAGCTACTTGGGCTTGTTAACATCTGTTCTTTTTCTGTAATTATTTTTGCCTATGGTTTTTATTTGTAACAGTGATACTCGGGCTTTGAAATTTTTGACTTTTTGGTTTGCGATAGGCTTATGAAATTATAGATGTACTATATAAAAGTTTTGAGCAAAAACGAGTTGAAGACTCGGACTCGGGTTTTAATTTTTTGAACATTTCAATTTGAAAATTAGTTGCTCGGTTATTTATGAACGGATCTTTAAAAACTTTCCAAATTGTGTAAATTTCTAGAAAGTGACTAATAAACTATTTTATATAACAACGTTCGAGGTCGAAATCATATCGATTTTTAGATATTACATTGTTTTCATTTGTCGTTTAGTGAATTAAATAAATTCCGAAAATTAATTTAACTTAAAATCTAGTACCAAACAATTTGTAACAAACGGCTTACTTATTAAAGTAAAATGATTTATTAAACACTTTTGGTAATCTTTTTAAACATTAAAGGGAATGGAGTTTTTAAAGTTAAGGACAGTCGATCTATTTTATTTATGTTGAATTTAAAAATCTTGTATTATTAAAACGCCTTATAGAACGTGATTAGTACCTATGTACACTCATTTGTATAACAACCCTCGGTACCAGAATTATATCAATTTTTAGATAACGAATTCTTTTTATATGTGGTTTAGTTTTGATTTAGTAAACATTTTACATTTTTAGAAGTTAAAAATTTATTGTTTAGGTGTTAAATTAATTAGTCAGTTTTTGTTTATAAATAATTAAAAATTGAACACATTTTCAGGATTAACTTTGTAAATTACCATTGATGTACTAAGTTGTTTTTAAAATTGATTTAATTGGTTTGATTTTGGCTTAATTACAACTTCTTCATTTTATTACACAACAGTTTTTCTGTTGCTTTCTTTTCTTTAGATGGGTGTACTGTAATAATTAAGTTTCTTTTTTAAATTTTTAAGAAAATAGACCGTGAAAATTATTCTTTACATCATCGATTTTATTCTCAAATTAGGGACTATTTCCACATTTGTGGACACGAAAGAATTGAAATGAAAGTGTATTATTGGTATTTAGATTTTTATGAATTAAAATGTTTTCAGCTGCCACTTTGGATCAATTCATCCTGCTCTTCGCCGCTCCCAAAACTACGAGTTGAGAATCCTAGGACTATCGTGAAAGAAGCACAAATTGAAGAATTCATTTTGTCTTTATCATATGAAGATTGTTTTTAATGATATTATGCGCATTATTCTATATATTATCAGCATTCAAGAATATATTATTTTTGCGTTGGTTCTTTTGTGTGTCTTCGAAAAATTTTATTCTACGTTTTGCTACAGATACGTTTTTTTCTATGTAAAAGCTAACCGCGCAGTATTCGTTAATGTTTGCTCATTACTCATTCAGTTAAATCAAAATTATTTTACAAAAAAATTGTTCTAAAGTACATACTCTACATATTATGGGTGGGTTTGATTTTTTCCACTGCAGCTTAGAAATGGTTAAAAAAGATAATCGTTTCTAAAGCACATTTTCAAAATTGAATTTATTAAGTTTTTAATCAAACTATAGAAACAGAATTAAACCACAGAGGAAAAGATTAAATGAACCAATTGTAAATTTAATTTAATTAATTTTTAAATGCATCAGAGATAAATATGGAGTTAAATATTTAGGATTTAACTCCTTTGATGTTTTGAAAAACTTACATTTGTACATTTAAATTGAAATTTCTTTGGCATTTGCATTACTAAATTTTAATTTATATAATTTTTGAAAATTAATGCAAATTATGTGAATTATTTATTAATTGAGTAACAGTCTTGCAAAGTTAATATTATAACTTTGTTTTCTTTGATACAAATTTCGGATTTTAAATCAGCGATCAGTTTTACATTTTAAACTTTATTTTTCGTAAATTTTCTACTACAATTAATATTCAATTAATTTTTCAAAACATTTTTTTTTTTTTGGTTTTACTACTTGCAATTTAGAATATAGTGTTTTTATATAATACTCCTAATCCTACTTCTATCTCGTATGCATTATCTTAACGAACGGTCTATATTATATTGAATTTAATAGTTTAACATTATTCTTACAACGCAAAAAAAACTTGAAGCAAACGTTTGTAGCAAAATTTGGTTTGGGTGGTTATACCTTTTTGGTTTGTTTAAAAAAATAAAATAAAACAACGCGGATTATAAAATGAATCGTGATGTATTCTTAGACATTATTTCTTCGTAGGTGTAAGGTAGCTGATAACAGCAAAGGTCCTTTGTGCTGTGCACGAGTCCTTGCTGTTTGATCCATTGTGTTAGGATAATTTTTAAGTTTACACATACACAACATCTTTTTTTTTGGTTTTGAAATAGCTTTGCAGAAAATCACTGGATTATGAATAATTTTATTTTAATAACCCTTTCAGATTTTACTTTTAAATTAAAATTTCAATGTTTTAGATTTTTTAGTCAATAATTTTTATTAACAATAATTTATTATTAAAAATTTTTGTATTTGGAGTAAATAACTATATTACTAATCGTACTTTAATTATACATTTGAAATTGAAAAATTATTGCTCATGTTACTTATATTCTTTTGGAATTGTTTGGAAGTCAACATTTCTTTCTGGTATGAATATTACAAAATAAATTATTATTGAAAATATATAAAATCAAAACTAAAAGTATACAAAGACATATATTCCACATAGTTGAGAAAAATAATTGTAATTTTCTCGAATTACAAAATATAAAGAGAGTATAGTCAATTTATTAGGTATAAGTTTTGAGAAATAATGTCTAAGAAATATATATAAAAGGTTTTTCTTTTTGACACACAGGGGAACTATTTGTTCCAAATTTAGGGCAAATAAAAGGAGGTTTTCAATAGGCACAAAAAAATAAAATACACCAATACTTCTGCCATTTATTCGTACACATTCACATATACATTTTATAAAAGAAAGTTTGTTGTACCTTTTAACATTTTTAAATTGCTTCATCATGACAATTGGCTTTAAATATTTCTAAATTAAGTTAAAATATCTTGCATAGTAATAATTATTGTTTTTTATTATATCTTTGTGCAACAAACTTCACATGTTTTTATTTTCTTAAATTAATTACTTTGGATTTTATTTAAAATTTATATTCGGTATAATCTTACGGAATTTTTTTCGCAGTTTTAATCACACTTTAGTCACTTATTACTTTTACATTATTCTCTTATTTTGATGAGGTTTTAATTTTACTTTTTACTTTAAAGTTATTTATATTAAATTTATTTTAGTCTACTTTTTACATCTAAACTGAATTTGTTTGCACTTATGCATTTTAATTAATCATTTAGCTTTACTAAAATGTTTGTGTTTAATTCATATTAGCATTTTTTTAATATAATTTTTATTTTTGGGTTACCTCATTTTCTCAAGATTTTAAATACTGCTCTTCTTTATTTGCATTTAGTTTTTCTCCTACTTTTAAAAACACTATCACATATTAAACTTATTGTATTTAATTCATATTTTTACATAAGATTGTTTATTTATATTAAATTTGGTGAAAACTTTTTATTCTACCACCCCTTCTCCAAATATTTGTGTTGGAGTAACTCGAGTTGTAATGCCTTTTGAATTTTCTTTTATTATTTGAATCAGCTCATTTGGAGCTATCGGTTAATATTAAAGTCTATGCTGTAGTAGACTCTAAGATTATTATTTATAATTTTTTTATACTTGTATTAATTTTATTGTTAGTAAGTAAGTTGTTTTTCGAAACTGTTTGTTTCTTTGTGTGTCGACGTTATATTTTGTGAAGTTGAAAAAAAGGCGGGGTTAGTTAAAGATACGTAAATGTAATTTGAACAGTAATTTCTTTTTGAAATCGTTTAAGAAAAAGTCATTTCATTTTAACTAAAGAAAATGTATAATACGGTATGTAAATGAGGTCATGGTATATTCTTAGATGTTGTTTATTCTTAGCTGAAGACAGTCGTGGCTACCTGTGCTGTGCACGGGGGCACCTCTGTCTGACCCATTGTTTTAGGGTAGTTCATAAGTTTCTTACACACCACACTTTTAAAATCCTTTTAATTATTTTGGTTTTAATTTATTTTTCTAAATTGTTTTTTTTAATTCAAAGTAGATGTTTTCAGTACGCATTTGAAATTAATATAAATCTATATTTTATTTAGAACTTATTTTAAAAAAAAAATTATTATTAAAAAATTACAATCAAATATCAAATTAAACACAATACACATCGCGGCGGGTGGGGAAAGAAATATGATCTTTGTAATTAGGAAATATAAAAACAAAGAGTGGGCGTTTCATTTTAATTTAAGTATTAGTAAACAACATATAAGAACTATTATGACCTATTATGACACACAAAGGAATAATGCGCCCTCAAATATGGGGCAAAGATCGAAGATCTACTAATGGTAAGATGAAAACCACATGTTCTTTCCACACAAACACCCCCTACATACACATTTTATAAATTAGAGTAACTCTTTTACATTTGAGACTCACTTTAAATTTTACCTTTGGGTGGCTTTTATCATTTTAAGATTTCTCAATTGAAATGTTCCGTTTGAAAAGTAATTACAAATTTCAGTTGCATTCAAAATTGTTTATTTTAAATCTTATAGTAACATTTTTTCTTCTAAACTTGCCCTTTATTTGTAATTCTAATTTGTATTTTTTTATATACAAAGCTACTTTTAAACAATCTAAAGATAAATTTTGTTAATAAACTTCGTCTCTCTGAAGGTAAATGTTTCTTCCATTTTTGTTATTTGAATCTTAAATTTCTTATATAGTTTAAAGATTACTCTCAAGTTTTTTTTAATTTCTATCACCTGTTATTTATTTATTTTTACATCTTCTTTTGTAATTTGTTTATGTTATTTGAAACTTACATTATTTTTATTATTCACATCTTAACTTGCGACATAAAAATTATTTTCTCACTTCTACTTAATTATCCTAATAATTCTCATCTCTTCTTTAACTTTCATTTAGTATTCTGTAGATATTTGCATTCTCTTTACACATTTTTTTTCATTTCTAATTTTTAATTTAGGAATTTTTTTAAAACTTGTCTTTGTTTGCGCTATAAATATCCACCATCATTTTTGAACTTGCTTTTGTAAATATTTAATTATGCTTAAAAATATTAAAGTCACCCTCTCTTCATTTAATTATTGGACCGTGCATTTTGGATGTTTTTATTTTTAAATTATTTTATTTTTCCCATCTTGTTTATTCTTCGAACTTTCTTTAACTTTTGAATTATATTGTAAAATTAATTCATTTTTACTTAGATTTTTTTTTAAATTTGTTAACAATTACTACTTATACTTTTTGTTTTTAATTTAATTTAAACAATCTAAAGATAAATTTTGTTAATAAGCTTCACCTCTTTGAAGGTACAGTAGAACTCTGATTATCCGAATTAATTGAGACCGCGGTCGATTTGGATAATCGAAAATTCAGATAATTGGACATAGACAGGTAATAAAGAAAAACGAACTGTCACACATAGAATAAACCATATTAAGTTTAACAATATAATAATTTTATATCCGAGATACAGGGTATTACGCTTAGGACCGATTCGGATAATTGGCAATTCAGTTAATCCGCGTTCGGATAATCGGAGTTCTACTGTAAATGTTCTTTCCATTTTTGTTATTTGAATCTTAAATATCTTGGAACGTTTAAAGATTACTCTCAAGTTGCTTTTGTTTATTTCTAACACTTGTTATTTATTTATTTTTACACTTTTTGTAATTTGGTTATGGCATTTGAAACTTACATTATTTTTATTTTTATAAAAATTATTTAGCTATTTGTACTTACTGTTCTTAATAATTCTCATCTTTTCTTGAACTTTCATTCAGTATTCTGTAGATTTGTCTAGTCTCTTTACACATTTTATTTAATTTTTAGTTTATTATTTTTATAACTTAGGTAATTTTTTAGGACTTATCTGCGTTTGCGCTATAAATACCCACCATCATTTTTGAGCTTCCTTTTGTATTGTTTTGTAAATATTTAATTATTCTTAAAAATATTAAAGTCACTCTCTCTTTATTTAATTATTGGACCGTTTGTTTTGATGTTTTTATTTTTAAATATTATTAATTACTCCCGTCTTGTTTATTTTGCGAACTTTCTTTAACTTTTGAATTATATTGCAAAATTAATTCATTTTTACTTAGATTTCTTTGGAACTTGTTAAAAATTACCACTTCTAATACTTTTCAGTTTTTTATTATTTCATTTATAATTTTTTAATATTTCAGTTCTTTGTCGTTTAAATACTCACCTTTATATTTTGTTGTCTTTTTTTAGTTTATGTAGCATTTTATAGGGCACCTAATTATTATTTATTATTACTTTTATGAAATAACCCACCCACCCCACCCACATGTTATTATTTTATATTTTCACACACATTTAAAACATTTAATCATTTCACATCTTTGTATTTTAAATACTTACCTTTTATTCTTCCCTTTTCACTTCCTCTTTGTTTCATAAGACACTTAGTTTTTAATTATTATTAAAAAAACCACTTATTGTTATAGCTTTTCGAACACACTTAAAGTTCTTTTTTATTATTCACTTCTATTTACTATAGTTTTTATTTATAAAAGTTTATACTTTTTAATTATTTATAGTATTTATAGTTTTTAATTATAAAAGGGGTTATAGTTTTTTAATTATTTTTAATTTTTCAAATATGTAACAACTTGTATATATTATTTAGTTAATCTAAGTCTTTATTATATTAATCATAATGTTTACGTCCAATATCTTTTAATATTAATTAATGTTAACACGAATTGGACTTTTACATTTGTAACAAATTATACATCTTTTACAGCTATTTTTAGACACGGTTATGTGTCTCCAATGCGAAGGGCTTATGTTTTCGATTAACATTTTTGGTTTTCTTAGTTTTAACCATTCTTTTACTCTTCACATCGGAACACATAACGTTTAGTAAATGACAGAGTGTTGTAAGGCTGTGAGGCCTTAAAACATGCCCTTGTAAAAGTGTTGGGAAAGGGGGTGGCTCAAGACCGCGCACATTCAAATGCGAATGTCCGCGCTTTTGACCTGTTAACGTAAAGGGCGTTAAGTCCATTGGGATGTAAAGGGGGTCTGGGAAATAAATAAATTTATAACTTACCTCTTGTTTCTTTTTTAATTCTCTTCTGCAGGTTAATTCAAATGGTTATATTAAAATAAATATAAATAACAATAAATTAATGTTGTTTCTTTTCTTAAGAAAAATATGTTAACTCGTAACAGGAGCCGTAATAGTCGGCCGAGTCGGTCGAAAAATATTCCTGTTTTAAATTCTATGTTCGCTACGGTCGGCCGAGTCGGCCGAGTCGGCCGAGGGTTTATCTTAGAGATTTTTAAAAATATTTTTCAAGTCACGAGTATCCTACGGTCATTCGTCATTCGTCATTCGTCTCGTTCGGCTCGTTGCTCGTTGGATTTTTATTATAGATTTTTAAAAATATTTAACTTCGACCGGTATGGGAATCGAACACGAGACCATTTGAACAAATAACCGATCGCTAGCCATCTGAGCTATGGCGTTGTTATACGAAGTAAGTGTTTTAAACCTTATAAAGTACACATCCTATAATATTAATTTAAAATTTATTTCTGAATGTTTAAGTACTTAAGTGTAAAAGCCCACCTGACTCTTGCTCTTGCTCTCGCTCTTGCTCTTCCAATTAATAATTATTAAAATTCGGGTAACAATAAAGACTCTTTATTATATCTAATAAGAGATTGAAGAGATGTTGTTTCTTTTCTCAATAAAAATGTAAGAAGAATATGTCAACTCATAACAGGGGCATAAAAGAAAATTTGCAAAAATATAATTTCACAAATCGCGAGTATAAGTCGGCCGAGTCGGCCGAGTCGGCCGAGGGTTTATCTTCGAGATTTTTAAAAATATTTTTCAAATCACGAGTATCCTACGGTCATTCGTCATTCGTCATTCGTCTCGTTCGGCTCGTTGCTCGTTGGATTTTTCTTAGAGATTTTTAAAAATTTTTAACTTCGACCGGTATGGGAATCGAACACGAGACCATATGAACAAACAACCGATCGCTAGCCATCTGAGCTATGGCGTTGTTATACGAAGTAAGTGTTTTAAACCTTATAAAGTACACATCCTATAATATTAATTTAAAATGTATTTTTGAATGTTTAAGTAGTTAGGTGTAAAAGCCCACCTGACTCTTGCTCTTGCTCTTGCTCTTGCTCTTCCAATTAATAATAATTAAAATTCGGGTAACAATAAAGACTCTTTATTATATCTAATAAGAGATTTAAGAGATTTAACCCATCGCGAGTAACGGTCGGCTCGTCGGCTCGTTGGATTATATCTTAGAGATTTTTAAAATTTTCTTTTCCTTGTCTGAGCTACCAAGCTCTTAATAAAACTTGTATAAAAGTTGAATAGCTTAATTTATTTCCCAGTTTACCTTTACAGCCCTCTGAACGTAACGTTCCTTATCTCTAACTAAGTCTACGTTGACTGATCAAAAGCGCGGACATTCGCATTTGAATGTCTGCGGTCTTGAACCGCCTCTGACGGGAGAAGTAGATGTGAAGCACCTACTTCACCCCCAGTTCAATATCTTATTTGTCGACAGATCAAGTTGCATTCGAGTTCGTCACACGTTTGAGTTTTATTCGAAATTCGCGCGCCAAAATACAACCCCAACACGCGTATCACCACGCGTGTGTTTGATTGTATTCGACGGCGAACGTTAGAAATGAAATTCAAACGTTTGCGAATCCAAATGCAGCACCCTCTCACTTACAAAACATTATGTATCCGATGCAAAGGGTAGTAAATGTTTAAACGCAACGAAGGCATAAATTTTAATGAAAAACTTAATCCCTTCGCATCTGAGAAACATAATGTAAGCTGAAAGAGGTATACAATTTTAAAATACAGTAATTATACATTATTAATATAATTTAAAATAAACAAGTTTTACTATAATAAAAAGCTGCAACCCTTACGATTGTTTTTGTCATCAATCTTGGGACTGCAACTTTTTTTACAATTAGTTATTAATTAAATACTATAAATAAAAAGGGGAAGATGTTTTAAGTGTTTGTGAAAATATAAAATAATAATATGTGGGTGGGGTGGCTGCGTTATTTTATAAAAGTAATAATAAATAATAATTAAGTGCCCTACAAAGTGCTACATAAACCAAAAAGAAGACAACAAAGAAGAAAGGTGCGTATTTACAAAACAAAGAACTGAATTATTAAAAAATAAAGTCCAATAAGTAATAAATTAAATAATAAAAAACTGAAAAGTATAAGAAGTGGTAATTTTTAACAAGTTCCAAAAAAATCTAAGTAAAAATGAATTAATTTTGCAATATAATTGAAAAGTTAAAGAAAGTTCGAAGAATAAACATGACGGGAAAACTTAATAAGAATTAAAAAGAAAAACATCTAAAACACCCGGTCTAACAATTAAATAAAGAAA
Source organism: Sinopyrophorus schimmeli (assembly GCA_036325965.1). Lineage (NCBI taxonomy): Eukaryota > Metazoa > Arthropoda > Insecta > Coleoptera > Elateridae > Sinopyrophorus > Sinopyrophorus schimmeli. The sequence goes on along the minus strand of JARFIZ010000329.1, from coordinate 553,822 downwards.
GAGTGGCTTTAATATTTTTAAGAATTTGTTAAATATTTACAAAACAATACAAATGGTAGCTCAAAAATGATGGTGGGTATTTATAGCGCAAACGCAAATAAGTTCTAAAAAATTACCTAAGTTAAAAATAAATAATAAACTAAAAATTAAATAAAATCTTTAAAGAGATTAGAAAAATCTACAGAATACTAAATGAAAGTTTAAGAAATGATGAAAATTATTAAGAACAGTAAGAACAAGTAGCAAAATAATTTTTATACAAATAAAAATAATGTAAGTAACACAAACAAATTACAAAAGATGTAAAAATAAATAAATAACTGGTGTTAGAAATAAACAAAAACAACTTGAGAGTAATCTTTAAACAATACAAGAAATTTAAGATTCAAATAACAAAAATTAAAGGACCATTTACCTTAAAAGAGATAAAGATTATTAACAAAATGTATCTTTCGATTTTTTAAAGGTAACTTTGAAGTTAAAAAAATACGAATTGAAATTACAAATAAAGGGTAAGTTTTGAAGAAAAAGTGTTACTATAACATCTAACATAAACAACAGAAATCTATTTTGAATAAAATTAAAATTTGTTATTACTTTTTCAAACAGAACATTTTAATTAACAAATCTTAAAACAATTAAAGCCACCCAAAAGACGAGATTTAAAGTGTGTCTTAAATTTATAAAATTTGTATGTGGGGGGGAGGTGTTTATGTGGAATGAATATGTGGATTTCATCTTACCATTAGTAGATCTATCCTTATCCCATATTTGAGGGCGCATTATTCCTTTGTGTGTCATAATAGGTCATAATAGTCCTTAGATGTTGTTTACTAATACTTAAATTAAAATAAAACACCCACTCGTTATTTTTATATTTCCTAATTACAAATATCATATTTCTTTCCCCACCCTCCGCGATGTGTATTGTGTTTAATTTGAAATTTACTTGTGTTTTTTTAATAATAATTTTTTTTTTAAATAAGTTCTAAATAGAATATAGATTTATATTAATTTCAAATGCGTACTAAAAACGTTTACTTTCAATTAAAAGAAAACAATTAAGAAAAATAAATTAAAACCAAAATAATTAAAAGGATTTTAAAAGTGTGGTGTGTAAGAAACTTATGAACTACCCTAAAACAATGGGTCAGACAGAGGTACCCCCGTGCACAGCACAGGTAGCCACGACTGTCTTCAGCTAAGAATAAACAACATCTAAGAATATACCATGACCTCATTTACATACCGTATTATACATTTTCTTTAGTTAAAGGGAAATGACCTTTTCTTAAACAATTTCAAAAAGAAATTACTGTTCAAATTATTTTTACATTTTTAAAGAACTAACCCCGCTTCGTTTTCAACTTCGCTAAATATAACCGCAACACACAAAGAAACAAACAGTTACAAAAAACAACTTACTTACTAACAATAAAATAATAATCTTAAGGTCTACTACAGCATAGACTTTAGTATTAAACGATAGTTTTTAATGAGCTGAATCAAATAATGAAAAACATTTTCAAAAGGCAATACAACCCGAGTTACTCCAACATAAATATTTGGAGAAGCGGTGGTAGAATAAGAAGTTTTCACCAAATTTAATATAAATAAACAATCTTATGTAAAAATATGAATTAAATATAATAAGTTTAATATCTAATAATGTTTTAAAAGTAGGAGAAAAACTAAATGCAAATAAAGAAGAGCAGTATTTAAAATCTTGAGAAAATGAGGTAAACCAAACATAAAAATATTTAAAAAAAAATTCTAATATGAATAAAACACAAACATTATAGTAAAGCTAAATGATTAATTAAAATGCACAAGTGCAAATAAATTAAAATTCAAAATTTGTCTCAAAGAAAACAAAGTTAAAATATTAACTTTGCAAGACTGTTACTCAATTAATAAATAATTCAAATAAATTAGCATTAATTTTCAAAAATTATAAAAATTAAAATTTAGTATTACAAATGCTAAAGAAATTTAAATTTAAATGTACAAATGTAAGCTTTTCAAAACATCAAAGAAGTTAAATCCTAAATATTTAACTCCATATTTATCTCTGATGCATATAAAAAAAATAATGAATTAAATTAAATTTACAAACAATTGGTTCATTTAATCCTTTTCCTCTGTGGTTTAATTCTGTTTCTATAGTTTGATTAAAAACTTAATAAAATATTATTGGAAGTTCATAATATATAGAATAATGCGCATAATATTATTAAAAACAATCTTCATATGATGAAGACGAAATAATTTCTTCAATTTGTGCTTCTTTCACGATAGTCCTAGGATTCTCAACTCGTAGTTTTGGGAGCGGCGAAGAGCAGGATGAATTGATCCAAAGTGGCAGCTGAAAACATTTTAATTCATAAAAATCTAAATACCAATAATACACTTTCATTTTAATTTTTTCGTGTCCACAAATGTGGAAATATTTTTTAATTTGAGAATAAAATCGGTGATATAAAGAATAATTTTCACGGTCTATTTTCTTAAAAATTTCAAAAAAACTTAATTATTACAGTACACCCATCGAAAGAAAAGAAAGAAATAGAAAAACTGTTGTCTAATAAAATAAAGGGGTTGTAATTAAGCCGAAATCAAAACAATTAAATCAATTTTAAAAACATCTTAGTACATCAATAGTAATTTACAAAGTTAATCCTGAAAATATGTTCAATTTTTAATTATTTATAAATAACAACTAACTAATTAATTTAACAACTAAACAATAAATTTTTAACTGCTAAAAATATAAAATGTTTACTAAATCAAAACTAAATCACATATAAAAAGAATTCATTATCTAAAAATTGATATGATTCTGGTACTGAGCGTTGTTATACAAATGAGTGTACATACTAATCACGTTCTAGAAGGCATTTTAATAATGCAAGGTTTTTAAATTCAACATAAATAAAATAGATCGACTGCTCTTAACTTTAAAAACTCAAATCCCTTTAATGTTTAAAACGATTACCAAAGGTGTTTAATAAATCATTTTACTTTTATAAGTAAGCAGTTTGTTACAAATTGTTTGGTACTAGATTTTAAGTTAAATTAATTTTCGGAATTTATTTAATTCACTAAACGACAAATGAAAACAATGTGATATCTAAAAATCGATATGATTTCGACCTCGAACGTTGTTATATAAAATAGTTTATTAGTCACATTCTAGATATTTACAGAATTTGGAAAGTTTTTAAAGACCAGTCATAAATAACTGAGTAACTAATTTTCAAATTGAAATGTTCAAAAAATTAAAACACGAGTCCGAGTCTTTAACTCGTTTTTGCTCAAATCTTTTACATAGTATGTCTATAATTTCATAAGCCTATCGCAAACCAAAAAGGCAAAAGATTTTAAATACCGAGTATCGGTGTTACAAATAAAAACCATAGGCAAAAATAATTACAGAAAAAGAAAAGATATTAACAAATAAAAGTAGCTGGGACTTACCTTTGAGTTCCACAAACAGCTGGAAAACATCGTCCGAGGGTCCGACTGAAAGAAGTCCGATGGCACAAGCGGTGCCTATGGCCGATACCTCCGTTTCGCTCGCCGGGAATTGCCTTTGCACTGTTGACGCTGAAATTCGGATCCTCCTAAACACATAAGAAAATAGAATTAATTTAAAATGAAAACACTAAAAATTTGGGTTTAAAGTTGTGAAAATAATGAAGAGTTGATACACTAAACAATTCTAAAAATCGGTGGGACTTAAAGAATTAAAAAAAAATCTGCTGTTTCTAGAATTTTGTGAAGCGAACCAATGATATTTAAAATAATCACTAACTATAGCAATTGACAACCCTTTAATTTAATAAAGGCTACCCAAGAAGAAGAAAAAATAAGACGTACATACTTACATCGTTTCCAAATGAGCATCCCTTTGGTTGTAGGTTGGCTATTTCCAAAATTTGACATCTCTCTGTAAAATAAAGAAATAATTATTAGCTGAAATCGTTTACAAAATGTGTGAATTTTAAAAGAAATCGTTGGAATTACTATTCACCTTAAATGAAAAGTTGTAATGAAATTTAGATGCACCAATTTATAATAATAAAAAAGACACGACCGTACGACTTCACTGTATTTTCAAAACTGATTCAGAAATCAAAAGTTTTATGTAAGTGTTGATATACGTGATATCTGCCGACCCCAAAGCTAAGTTACCTGATATCAAAAGCCATAAGGCCAAGTAAAAAAGCCTCGATTATTTTAAATAAAATTATCGATTCATTTTGTTAAAGGAAAAATATAATACAGGGTATTAAGAATGTATTTGTTCTTACTTTATTTTAATTAAACCCTTATTTTTTAGTTTATGATCGAAAAGGGCTTAAGCATTTAAAAAATTATCAATAGGTTACCGCTTTATTCGAATTTAAATTCTTGGTAATTTTCTAAAATATATAAAGTTTAGTTTATATTAGAAACTGCAAAATTCAGGACCGTACTCAACAACCAAAAACTATTTAAAAAAGTAAATTTGGTTTTGTTGAAACGTTTCTAATTTGAAATAAAATTTAAACTACCCTGCAAAAATAAAAGAGCTAAAAAGTCTGGCGAATCGAAATCTGTATAGTTTATAAAGATTCGTCCATAAACACCCCCTTGCAATATAAAGCAATTCTATTTTTTTCATTTATTGCCAAAAAAACATGGATTAAAACCCATGTTTTTTTCAAAAAGAAAAACGTTTTTTTCAGAGCTTTGAAATAGCACAACTATGGTTTCTTAAGCCTATTCGAAACCAAAAAGGCTGCCAAATCCGAATCTGAATAGTTTTAAAGATCCGTCCACAAATAATGGCGCTACAATAACGGGGTTTAAAATGCGAAAAAATATGGACCTTTAGCTATAATGTACATATATAGGATTATTAAATTTGCAACAATTAAGTCTTCAAAATAATCAATAAAACATGGTCTATTTTAAGGTCAAATGCGAAAACTTAATTTTTACTGCATATTAAAATGCTAATAACTTTGTTAATAACAAAGCTATAATAACGCGGTTTAAAATACCAAAAAATATGGATTTTTAGATATTATGTACATATATAGTATTATTAAATTTGCAACGAGTAAGCGTTCAAAATAATCAATGAAACATGGTCTATTTTTAGGTCAAATGCGAAAACTTAATTTTACTGCATATTAAAATGCTAATAACTTTGTTAATAACAAAGCTATAATAACGCGGTTTAAAATACCAAAAAATATGGACTTTTAGCTATAATGTACATTAATAGTATTATTAAATTTGCAACAATTAAGCCTTCAAAATAATCAATGAAACATGGTCTATTTTTAGGTCAAATGCGAAAACTTAATTTTACTGCATATTAAAATGCTAATAACTTTGTTAATAACAAAGCTATAATAACGCGGTTTAAAGTCCCAAAAAATATGGACTTTTAGCTATAATGTACATATATAGTATTATTAAATTTGCAACAATTGAGCCTTCAAAATAATCAATGAAACATGGTCTATTTTAGGTCAAATGCGAAAACTTAATTTTACTGCATATTAAAATGCTAATAACTTTGTTAATAACAAAGCTATAATAACGCGGTTTAAAGTCCCAAAAAATATGGACTTTTAGCTATAATGTACATATATAGTATTATTAAATTTGCAACAATTAAGCCTTCAAAATAATCAATGAAACATGGTCTATTTTTAGGTCAAATGCGAAAACTTAATTTTACTGCATATTAAAATGCTAATAACTTTGTTAATAACAAAGCTATAATAACGCGGTTTAAAGTCCCAAAAAATATGGACTTTTAGCTATAATGTACATATATAGTATTATTAAATTTGCAACAATTAAGCCTTCAAAATAATCAATGAAACATGGTCTATTTTTAGGTCAAATGCGAAAACTTAATTTTTACTGCATATTAAAATGCTAATAACTTTGTTAATAACAAAGCTATAATAACGCGGTTTAAAATCCCAAAAAATATGGACTTTTAGCTATAATGCACATATATAGTATTATTAAATTTGCAACGATTAAGCCTTCAAAATAATCAATGAAACATGGTCTATTTTTAGGTCAAATGCGAAAACTTAATTTTTACTGCATATTAAAATGCTAATAACTTTGTTAATAACAAAGCTATAATAACGCGGTTTAAAGTCCCAAAAATATGGACTTTTATCTATAATGCACATATATAGTATTATTAAATTTGCAACAATTAAGCCTTCAAAATAATCAATGAAACATGGTCTATTTTAGGTCAAATGCGAAAACTTAATTTTACTGCATATTAAAATGCTAATAACTTTGTTAATAACAAAGATATAATAACGCGGTTTAAAGTCCCAAAAATATGGACTTTTATCTATAATGCACATATATAGTATTATTAAATTTGCAACAATTAAGCCTTCAAAATAATTAATGAAACATGGTCTATTTTTAGGTCAAATGCGAAAACTTAATTTTTACTGCATATTAAAATGCTAATAACTTTGTTAATAACAAAGCTATAATAACGCGGTTTAAAAGTCCCAAAAATATGGACTTTTAGCTATAATGTACATATATAGTATTATTAAATTTGCAACAATTAAGCCTTCAAAATAATCAATGAAACATGGTCTATTTTTAGGTCAAATGCGAAAACTTAATTTTACTGCATATTAAAATGCTAATAACTTTGTTAATAACAAAGCTATAATAACGCGGTTTAAAATCCCAAAAATATGGACTTTTAGCTATAATGTACATATATAGTATTATTAAATTTGCAACAATTAAGCCTTCAAAATAATCAATGAAACATGGTCTATTTTAGGTCAAATGCGAAAACTTAATTTTACTGCATATTAAAATGCTAATAACTTTGTTAATAACAAAGCTATAATAACGCGGTTTAAAATCCCAAAAATATGGACTTTTAGCTATAATGTACATATATAGTATTATTAAATTTGCAACAATTAAGCCTTCAAAATAATCAATGAAACATGGTCTATTTTAGGTCAAATGCGAAAACTTAATTTTACTGCATATTAAAATGCTAATAACTTTGTTAATAACAAAGCTATAATAACGCGGTTTAAAGTCCCAAAAATATGGACTTTTAGCTATAATGTACATATATAGTATTATTAAATTTGCAACAATTAAGCCTTCAAAATAATCAATGAAACATGGTCTATTTTAGGTCAAATGCGAAAACTTAATTTTACTGCATATTAAAATGCTAATAACTTTGTTAATAACAAAGCTATAATAACGGGGTTTTAAAAAGTCCCAAAAATATGGACTTTTAGCTATAATGTACATATATAGTATTATTAAATTTGCAACAATTAAGCCTTCAAAATAATCAATGAAACATGGTCTATTTTTAGGTCAAATGCGAAAACTTAATTTTTACTGCATATTAAAATGCTAATAACTTTGTTAATAACAAAGCTATAATAACGCGGTTTAAAGTCCCAAAAAATATGGACTTTTAGCTATAACGTACATATATAGTATTATTAAATTTGCAACAATTGAGCCTTCAAAATAATCAATGAAACATGGTCTATTTTTAGGTCAAATGCGAAAACTTAATTTTTACTGCATATTAAAATGCTAATAACTTTGTTAATAACAAAGCTATAATAACGCGGTTTAAAATGCCAAAAAATATAAACTTTTAGCTATAATGTGCATATATATTGTTATTAAATTTGCAACAATTGAGCCTTCAAAATAATTAATGAAACATGGTCTATTTTTAGGTCAAATGCGAAAACTTAATTTTTACTGCATATTAAAATGCTAATAACTTTGTTAATAACAAAGCTATAATAACGCGGTTTAAAATCCCAAAAAATATGGACTTTTAGCTATAATGTACATTAATAGTATTATTAAATTTGCAACAATTAAGCCTTCAAAATAATCAATGAAACATGGTCTATTTTTAGGTCAAATGCGAAAACTTAACTTTTACTGCATATTAAAATGCTAATAACTTTGTTAATAACAAAGCTATAATAACGCGGTTTAAAATCCCAAAAATATGGACTTTTAGCTATAATGTACATATATAGTATTATTAAATTTGCAACAATTAAGCCTTCAAAAAAATTTCAATGAAACATGGTCTATTTTAGGTCAAATGCGAAAACTTAATTTTACTGCATATTAAAATGCTAATAACTTTGTTAATAACAAAGCTATAATAACGCGGTTTAAAATCCCAAAAAATATGGACTTTTAGCTATAATGTACATATATAGTATTATTAAATTTGCAACAATTAAGCCTTCAAAATAATCAATGAAACATGGTCTATTTTTAGGTCAAATGCGAAAACTTAATTTTTACTGCATATTAAAATGCTAATAACTTTGTTAATAACAAAGCTATAATAACGCGGTTTAAAATCCCAAAAAATATGGACTTTTAGCTATAATGTACATATATAGTATTATTAAATTTGCAACAATTAAGCCTTCAAAATAATCAATGAAACATGGTCTATTTTTAGGTCAAATGCGAAAACTTAATTTTTACTGCATATTAAAATGCTAATAACTTTGTTAATAACAAAGCTATAATAACGCGGTTTAAAATCCCAAAAAATATGGACTTTTAGCTATAATGTACATATATAGTATTATTAAATTTGCAACGATTAAGCCTTCAAAATAATCAATGAAACATGGTCTATTTTTAGGTCAAATGCGAAAACTTAATTTTTACTGCATATTAAAATGCTAATAACTTTGTTAATAACAAAGCTATAATAACGCGGTTTAAAGTCCCAAAAAATATGGACTTTTAGCTATAATGTACATATATAGTATTATTAAATTTGCAACAATTAAGCCTTCAAAATAATCAATGAAACATGGTCTATTTTTAGGTCAAATGCGAAAACTTAATTTTTACTGCATATTAAAATGCTAATAACTTTGTTAATAACAAAGCTATAATAACGGGGTTTAAAATTCCAAAAAATATGGACTTTTAGCTATAATGTACATATATAGTATTATTAAATTTGCAACAATTAAGCCTTCAAAATAATAATGAAACATGGTCTATTTTAGGTCAAATGCGAAAACTTAATTTTACTGCATATTAAAATGTATATTTGTAAAAAAGCTAAATAAGTTAATCCAAAAATGGATTTTAGTAAATGAATAATTATTATTAATTGCAAATAACTTAAATAACAGAAAAGCTTTAGAAATCAAATTATTTTAGCATATTAAATTAATATTTTATAAAAGCAAATAACGTTTAATCCAAAAAATGGATTTTAGTAAATGAATAATTATTATTAATTAACATTAACTCAAATATAATAACGGTTATTTAGAAATGCAAACTTAATTTAATATAAATTAAAAATTTGAAAATTAACCCCAAAAAAAAAAACGGTTATTTTGAAAAGGGAAAATTTAAATTTTATGCAATTAAAATTAATAATTTTTTAAAAAAAGCTAAAAAAGGGGTTTAAAAATCCAAAAATTTGGGATTTAGCTAAATGACATTTATATTATTAAATTTGCAAAATTAAGCCTTAAAATAATCAAGAAAAGGCTTTTTTGGGAAATCAAAATTAAATTTTTTACTATATTAAAATGTAATAATTTTTTAATAACAAATATAATAACGGGTTTAAAATCCCAAAAAAGGGATTTAGCTATAATGTACATATATAGTATTATTAAATTTGCAACAATTAAGCCTTCAAAATAATCAATGAAACATGGTCTATTTTAGGTCAAATGCGAAAACTTAATTTTACTGCATATTAAAATGCTAATAACTTTGTTAATAACAAAGCTATAATAACGCGGTTTAAAATCCCAAAAATATGGACTTTTAGCTATAATGTACATATATAGTATTATTAAATTTGCAACAATTAAGCCTTCAAAATAATCAATGAAACATGGTCTATTTTTAGGTCAAATGCGAAAACTTAATTTTACTGCATATTAAAATGCTAATAACTTTGTTAATAACAAAGCTATAATAACGGGGTTTTAAAAAGTCCCAAAAATATGGACTTTTAGCTATAATGTACATATATAGTATTATTAAATTTGCAACAATTAAGCCTTCAAAATAATCAATGAAACATGGTCTATTTTTAGGTCAAATGCGAAAACTTAATTTTACTGCATATTGAAATGCTAATAACTTTGTTAATAACAAAGCTATAATAACGCGGTTTAAAGTCCCAAAAAATATGGACTTTTAGCTATAATGTACATATATAGTATTATTAAATTTGCAACAATTAAGCCTTCAAAATAATCAATGAAACATGGTCTATTTTTAGGTCAAATGCGAAAACTTAATTTTACTGCATATTAAAATGCTAATAACTTTGTTAATAACAAAGCTATAATAACGCGGTTTAAAATCCCAAAAAATATGGACTTTTAGCTATAATGTACATTAATAGTATTATTAAATTTGCAACAATTAAGCCTTCAAAATAATCAATGAAACATGGTCTATTTTTAGGTCAAATGCGAAAACTTAATTTTACTGCATATTAAAATGCTAATAACTTTGTTAATAACAAAGCTATAATAACGCGGTTTAAAATCCCGAAAAATATGGACTTTTAGCTATAATGCACATATATAGTATTATTAAATTTGCAACGATTAAGCCTTCAAAATAATCAATGAAACATGGTCTATTTTTAGGTCAAATGCGAAAACTTAATTTTACTGCATATTAAAATGCTAATAACTTTGTTAATAACAAAGCTATAATAACGCGGTTTAAAATCCCAAAAATATGGACTTTTAGCTATAATGTACATATATAGTATTATTAAATTTGCAACAATTAAGCCTTCAAAATAATCAATGAAACATGGTCTATTTTAGGTCAAATGCGAAAACTTAATTTTACTGCATATTAAAATGCTAATAACTTTGTTAATAACAAAGCTATAATAACGCGGTTTAAAATCCCAAAAATATGGACTTTTAGCTATAATGTACATATATAGTATTATTAAATTTGCAACAATTAAGCCTTCAAAATAATCAATGAAACATGGTCTATTTTAGGTCAAATGCGAAAACTTAATTTTACTGCATATTAAAATGCTAATAACTTTGTTAATAACAAAGCTATAATAACGCGGTTTAAAATGCCAAAAAATATAAACTTTTAGCTATAATGTGCATATATATTATTATTAAATTTGCAACGATTAAGCCTTCAAAATAATCAATGAAATATGGTCTATTTTTAGGTCAAATGCGAAAACTTAATTTTTACTGCATATTAAAATGCTAATAACTTTGTTAATAACAAAGCTATACCAACGCGGTTTAAAGTCCCAAAAATATGGACTTTTAGCTATAATATACATATATAGTATTATTATATTTGCAACAATTAAGCCTTCAAAATAATCAATGAAACATGGTCTATTTTTAGGTCAAATGCGAAAACTTAATTTTACTGCATATTAAAATGCTAATAACTTTGTTAATAACAAAGCTATAATAACGCGGTTTAAAGTCCCAAAAATATGGACTTTTAGCTATAATGTACATATATAGTATTATTAAATTTGCAACAATTAAGCCTTCAAAAAAATTTAATGAAACATGGTCTTTTTTTAGGTCAAATGCGAAAACTTAATTTTACTGCATATTAAAATGCTAATAACTTTGTTAATAACAAAGCTATAATAACGCGGTTTAAAGTCCCAAAAATATGGACTTTTAGCTATAATGTACATATATAGTATTATTAAATTTGCAACAATTAAGCCTTCAAAATAATAATGAAACATGTTATTTTAGGTCAAATGCGAAAACTTAATTTTAACTGCATATTAAAATGCTAATAACTTTTTAATACAAAGCAAATAAGTTTAAATCCAAAAAATATGACTTTTGTATAAAAATATATATTTTAAATTTCAACAATAAGCCTTCAAATAATAATGAAACATGTTATTTTTAGTAAATGCAAAATTAATTTTAATATTAAAACTATACTTTTTAATACAAAGCAAATTAATTTTAATTAAAATAATAACTTTGTTAATAACAAATATAATAAGGTTTAAATCCCAAAAATAGGCTTTTATATAATGAAATTTATTTTAAATTTAACAATAACCTTAAAATAATCAATAAAATGGTTATTTGGTAAACAAATATTTACTATATTCAAAAATAACTTTTTAATAAAACTATATAAGTTTAAATTTCAAAATTAGCCTTAAAATAATAATGAAACATGTTATTTTTAGTCAAATGAAAACTTAATTTTAATATTAAAAATAATTTGTAAAACAAAAAAACGCGGTTTAAAATCCAAAAATATGGACTTTTATATAATGAAATATAAGTTTTTAAATTTGCAACAATTAAGCCTTAAAATAATAATAAAATGGTCTATTTTTAAAATGCAAAACTTAATTTTAATACAATTAAAATGCTAATAATTTGTTAAAACAAAAAATAAGGGGTTTAAAAATCCAAAAATAGGGACTTTTATATAAGAAATATAAGATTTTAAAATTTTCAACAATTAACCTTAAAATAATCAATGAAAAGGGCTTTTTTTGGGTCAAATAAAACTTAATTTTACTTATTAAAATGCTAATAACTTTTTTAAAAACAAATAAAATAACGGGGTTTAAAATCCCAAAAATATGGATTTTACTATAATTACATTAAGTATTATTAAATTTGCAACAATTAAGCCTTCAAAATAATAATGAAACATGGTCTATTTTGGGTCAAATGCGAAAACTTAATTTTACTGCATATTAAAATGCTAATAATTTTGTTAATAACAAAAGCTATCAAAAGGGTTTAAAAGTAAAAAATACTTTTAGCTATAATGTACATATATAGTATTATTAAATTTGCAACAATTAAGCCTTCAAAATAATCAATGAAACATGGTCTATTTTAGGTCAAATGCGAAAACTTAATTTTTACTGCATATTAAAATGCTAATAACTTTGTTAATAACAAAGCTCTAATAACGCGGTTTAAAGTCCCAAAAAATATGGACTTTTAGCTATAATGTACATATATAGTATTATTAAATTTGCAACAATTAAGCCTTCAAAATAATCAATGAAACATGGTCTATTTTTAGGTCAAATGCGAAAATTTAAATTTTTTACTGCATATTAAAATGCTAATAACTTTGTTAATAACAAAGCTCTAATAACGCGGTTTAAAGTCCCAAAAAATATGGACTTTTAGCTATAATGTACATATATAGTATTATTAAATTTGCAACAATTAAGCTTTTAAAATAATCAATGAAACATGGTCTATTTTTAGGTCAAATGCGAAAACTTAATTTTACTGCATATTAAAATGCTAATAACTTTGTTAATAACAAAGCTATAATAACGCGGTTTAAATCCCAAAAATATGGACTTTTAGCTATAATGTACATATATAGTATTATTAAATTTGCAACAATTAAGCCTTCAAAATAATCAATGAAACATGGTCTTTTTTTAGGTCAAATGCGAAAACTTAATTTTTACTGCATATTAAAATGCTAATAACTTTGTTAATAACAAAGCTATAATAACGGGGTTTAAAATTCCAAAAAATATGGACTTTTAGCTATAATGTACATATATAGTATTATTAAATTTGCAACAATTAAGCCTTCAAAATAATTAATGAAACATGGTCTATTTTTAGGTCAAATGCGAAAACTTAATTTTACTGCATATTAAAATGCTAATAACTTTGTTAATAACAAAGCTATAATAACGCGGTTTAAAAGTCCCAAAAATATGGACTTTTATAAATGACATATATATATTATTAAATTTCAAAATTAACCTTAAAAAAATTTAATGAAACAGGGTTATTTTTGGGTAAAGGGAAAACTTAATTTTACTCAATTAAAATGCAAAACTTTTTAATAACAAAGCTTAATAACGGGGTTTAAATCCCAAAAATATGGATTTTAGCTATAATAAATAAAAGTATTATTAAATTTCAAAATTAACCTTAAAAAAATTTAATGAAACAGGTCTATTTTTGGGTAAATGCGAAAATTTAAATTTTTTACTGCATATTAAAATGCTAATAACTTTGTTAATAAAAAGCTATAATAACGCGGTTTAAAACCCCAAAAAAATATGGACTTTTAGCTATAATGTACATATATAGTATTATTAAATTTGCAACAATTAAGCCTTCAAAATAATCAATGAAACATGGTCTATTTTAGGTCAAATGCGAAAACTTAATTTTACTGCATATTAAAATGCTAATAACTTTGTTAATAACAAAGCTATAATAACGCGGTTTAAAGTCCCAAAAATATGGACTTTTAGCTATATGTACATATATAGTATTATTAAATTTGCAACAATTAAGCCTTCAAAATAATTAATGAAACATGGTCTATTTTTAGGTCAAATGCGAAAACTTAATTTTTACTGCATATTAAAATGCTAATAACTTTGTTAATAACAAAGCTATAATAACGGGGTTTAAAATTCCAAAAAATATGGACTTTTAGCTATAATGTACATATATAGTATTATTAAATTTGCAACAATTAAGCCTTCAAAATAATTAATGAAACATGGTCTATTTTTAGGTCAAATGCGAAAACTTAATTTTTACTGCATATTAAAATGCTAATAACTTTGTTAATATCAAAGCTATAATAACGCGGTTTAAAGTCCCAAAAAATATGGACTTTTAGCTATAATGTACATATATAGTATTATTAAATTTGCAACAATTAAGCCTTCAAAATAATTAATGAAACATGGTCTATTTTTAGGTCAAATGCGAAAACTTAATTTTTACTGCATATTAAAATGCTAATAACTTTGTTAATAACAAAGCTATAATAACGCGGTTTAAAGTCCCAAAAAATATGGACTTTTAGCTATAATGTACATATATAGTATTATTAAATTTGCAACAATTAAGCCTTCAAAATAATTAATGAAACATGGTCTATTTTTAGGTCAAATGCGAAAACTTAATTTTTACTGCATATTAAAATGCTAATAACTTTGTTAATAACAAAGCTATAATAACGCGGTTTAAAATGCCAAAAAATATAAACTTTTAGCTATAATGTGCATATATATTATTATTAAATTTGCAACGATTAAGCCTTCAAAATAATCAATGAAACATGGTCTATTTTTAGGTCAAATGCGAAAACTTAATTTTTACTGCATATTAAAATGCTAATAACTTTGTTAATAACAAAGCTATAATAACGCGGTTTAAAGTCCCAAAAATATGGACTTTTAGCTATAATGAACATATATAAATTATTAAATTTGCAAACAACTAAGCTTTAAAATAATCAATAAACATGCTCTATTTTAGATCAAATGCAAAACTTAATTTTACTGCATATTAAAATGCTAATAACTTTGTTAATAACAAATATAATAAGTTTAAATCCCAAAAATTGACTTTTATATATAAATTATTTATTAAATTTGCAAAATTAATTTTCAAAATAAAAAATAAAATGGCTATTTTTAGTCAAAGCAAAATTAATTTTTATGAAATTTTAAAATGAAAAATTTGTTAATAAAAAAGTATAAAAAGGGTTTAAAACCCCAAAAAATAGGGATTTTAAAATGAATTATTTATTAAATTTGCAAAATTAACCTTCAAAATAATAAAAACAGGGCTTTTTGGGCAAAAAAATTTAATTTTAGTTTAAAATTTAATAACTTTTTAATAAAAAGTATAAAAAGGGTTTAAAAATCCAAAAAAATTGGGATTTTTATATAATGACATTATTTTTTTAAATTTTGCAAAATTAACCTTAAAAATAAAATAAAACGGGTTTTTTTTGGGCAAATGCAAAACTTAATTTTCCATATTTAAAAATGCTAATAACTTTGTTAATAACAAAGCTATAATAACGGGGTTTAAAATTCCAAAAAATATGGACTTTTAGCTATAATGTACATATATAGTATTATTAAATTTGCAACAATTAAGCCTTCAAAATAATTAATGAAACATGGTCTATTTTTAGGTCAAATGCGAAAACTTAATTTTTACTGCATATTAAAATGCTAATAACTTTGTTAATATCAAAGCTATAATAACGCGGTTTAAAGTCCCAAAAAATATGGACTTTTAGCTATAATGAACATATATAAAATTATTAAATTTGCTACAACTAAGCTTTTAAAATAATCAATAAAGCATGCTCTATTTTTAGATCAAATGCAAAAACTTAATTTTTATTGCATATTAAAATGCTAATAACTTTGTTAATAACACAGCTATAATAAGGCGGTTTAAAATGCCAAAAAATATGGATTTTTAGCTATAATGTACATATATAGTATTATTAAATTTGCAACAATTAAGCCTTCCAAATAATCAATAAAACATGGTCTATTTTTAGGTCAAATGCGAAAACTTAATTTTTACTGCATATTAAAATGCTAATAACTTTGTTAATAACAAAGCTATAATAACGCGGTTTAAAGTCCCAAAAAGTATGGACTTTTAGCTATAATGTACATTAATAGTATTATTAAATTTGCAACAATTAAGCCTTCAAAATAATCAATGAAACTTTGTCTATTTTTAGATCAAATGCAAAAACTTAATTTTTATTGCATATTAAAATGCTAATAACTTTGTTAATAACACAGCTATAATAAGGCGGTTTAAAATACCAAAAAATATGGATTTTTAGCTATAATGTACATATATAGTATTATTAAATTTGCAACAATTAAGCCTTTAAAATAATCAATGAAACATGGTCTATTTTTAGGTCAAATGCGAAAACTTAATTTTTACTGCATATTAAAATGCTAATAACTTTGTTAATAACAAAGCTATAATAACGCGGTTTAAAATCCCAAAAAATATGGACTTTTAGCTATAATTCACATATATAGTATTATTAAATTTGCAACAATTAATCCTTCAAAATAATCAATGCAACATGGTCTATTTTTAGGTCAAATGCGAAAACGTAATTTTTACTGCATATTAAAATGCTAATAACTTTGTTAATATCAAAGCTATAATAACGCGGTTTAAAGTCCCAAAAAATATGGACTTTTAGCTATAATGGACATATATAAAATTATTAAATTTGCAACAACTAAGCTTTTAAAATAATCAATAAAGCATGCTCTATTTTTAGATCAAATGCAAAAACTTAATTTTTATTGCATATTAAAATGCTAATAACTTTGTTAATAACACAGCTATAATAAGGCGGTTTAAAATGCCAAAAAATATGGATTTTTACCTATAATGTACATATATAGTATTATTAAATTTGCAACAATTAAGCCTTCCAAATAATCAATAAAACATGGTCTATTTTTAGGTCAAATGCGAAAACTTAATTTTTACTGCATATTAAAATGCTAATACCTTTGTTAATAACAAAGCTATAATAACGCGGTTTAAAATGCCAAAAAATATAAACTTTTAACTATAATGTGCATTTATAGTTTTATTAAGTTTGCAACAATTAAGCCTTTAAAATAATCAAAGAAACATGGTCCATGTTTAGTTCAAATGTAAAAACTTATTTTTTACTGCATATTACATTGCTAATAATTTTGTTAATAACAAAGCTATAACAACGCGGTTTAAAATGCCAAAAAATACGGATTCTTAGCTATCATAATAATAAAAACAAAGTTGCCCTAGGTACAAAATACCAAGGTACAACAGGTTCCTCTAGTTATTGACAAATTAAAAAAATATATATTTTTTCATAGCCTTAAATACTTTTTGTTAAACCTCCAAACATTTTCCCTCCTAAATTTACGTCGGAAAACTCCTAAGTTGGCCACACCGTTCAAAGCTCACCTTTCGGCAGTATTTCAATTACACAAATTCAAATCGGGCTGGCTGTTTTTTCCTACCGGTAAGTTTCCAGCAATAAAAACTACCCACCTCCATGGGACCGTGAAAGAATTAATGTATTTTCATGCAAGTCTGCTTTGGAGACAGATTGCGAGCAGTTGCCGACGATTGGTTGAATGTCAAGCTCGCGACGTAATAACAAATTCCCCGCTACCACTTCTTGCGAGATATGAGAAAGTATTCCGGATTTATTGTAGCCGAAGCAGAGAGTCATAAATCAAGAACGGAATTGATGATTGCACGATGCCGTTCCCGATTTTATGCCAGTTTTCCTTGTTTTTAGTATGGCCAGGAATGTTATTAAGACTTCTTCCGCCGCTTCCGACATTGTCGCAAATTTTCCATCGATCTACAGTCCAACCTCGATACTTCGAAGTCGAAGGGACGGCAAAAATAATTCGTCATATCAAAAATTCGAGTTACCAAAAGAAGTTCAGTTAAATACTTCCGTGTACGGGGTGTGGTATAATTAACGTGACCAATTTGTTTCTTGTTAAAACGGGACGCTTGCTAATCGTGCTTAAAACCGAGTGTGGCATTCGAGCTCAAAGTGGCACATTCCGATCTCGGGAAAATGAAGCGCGCCGCTCCGCGTCGCGCTTCATTTGCCTCCCTCGCTCGGAAATGTGCCACTTTTCGCTCGAATGCGCACATCCTCGTATTTATTACATTAATATAACTTATCATAAACTCTTTCAAATGAAACATTTTAATTTAATTTAGTAAATATCGATTTTATATTCGAAAAACGTATTTACTGTAGCAATGAGTGGAAGGGAGCGGGAAGATACAATAATCTTGTCAATGCAAGGTTGAGGGAACGATTAAAGTTATTCAATTAATTTTTCGTCTACTGTATTGACTTAAATTATTGTGAATCGTGCTTAAAACCGAGTGTGCACATTCGAGCTCAAAGTGGCACATTCCGATCTCGGGAAAATAAGCGCGCCGCTCCGCGTCGCGCTTCATTTGCTTCCCTCGCTCGGAAATGTGCCACTTTTCGCTCGAATGCGCACATCATCGTATTTATTACATTAATATAATTTACATAAGCTCCTTCAAATCAAAATTTTAATTTAATTTAGTAAATATCAATTTTATGTTCGAAAAACGTATTTACCATAGCAATGAGTGAAGAGAGCACGAAGATACAATGTGTTTTACTTAAACCGATTCATTATTAATTATTAAAATATATTTATTATCATTGAACTGTCATAAAGTACAATTTTGTGGATTTTATTTCATTTTATTTTCGTGGTATGGCAAACCCCACCTAGTATGGCATGTGACATTTGGTCACCTAGTATGCGGAAGATTAAATACTTCCGTATATATATGTATATCATTCATTTTTTATAGAAAATAAC
Organism: Sinopyrophorus schimmeli; assembly: GCA_036325965.1. Classification (NCBI taxonomy): domain Eukaryota; kingdom Metazoa; phylum Arthropoda; class Insecta; order Coleoptera; family Elateridae; genus Sinopyrophorus; species Sinopyrophorus schimmeli. The sequence continues at coordinate 534,531 of JARFIZ010000329.1, read as the reverse complement.
CAAAATTGATCTACAATCATTAACATTATTTATTTTTATTAAGACCCTAAAAAATATAGTTATTTACATATTATTTACTGTTAAATTGAAAGTAATCTAAAATTGTCTTTTGCTTCATTGCTCCAAAATGTTACGTTTCTACAAATTTTTCCAATGATCTTACGGATAATAATATATCTGTAGGAACATCTTCTTGAGCACATAGGAATAGAGAAATAGTATCTATTGCATTGTAAACTTGAGTTGTTGAAGGGATGTTTACTGTAACATCTGTATCACTTTCATATTCACTTTCACTTTCACAGTTTTTCTTATTTTCTTCTAGCACTTTACTTATAATGCTTTCATCGCTAGGAATTTCAGCAACTTCCAAATCTTTATCAACGTTGACATTTGTCATTTGTATCTTCAGCAGCTACAATTAGGTCTCTGTTTTTTAAAATGGTTGATAAAGTGTTTGCGGAATACCAAAATCTTTAGCTATATCCTTTTTCTTTTGAGCCCACGTTCCACTTCTTTTATAAGATTAATTTTCTCCCTTATGGTTAAACTTTTTAATTTTCGTTTACACTCCATGTTAATACGTAAATAATTTTAGAAAAGTATTAAACTTTTTAGATTTTCTGTTATACTCTGTTACAAACTATAAAGAACGTAAAACACATTTGTTAGTCTTCGTAGTCGACGAATAACTAGCAAATTGAAAACTAAAATGCAAAAATAGTTTTTTTTTGTAAAATAAACGGTAAAACCATCTCAAAAATTTATAACTGTTCATAAGGCATTTAAACATAAATTAGTTTTAAATCCAATTGAAGTGCCGCCGCCAAAACATTCTTGTAGTATAAACCTTTTATTCGTAGTTAACAACAGAGCTTTTAAAGCATCAATAACACCAAACCAAGCCGTCGTTAATTCTCTCTCAGGTAGAGAAATTTTTAGAAAAGTTGTAAAATTTAACTTCGAATCATCGACCTATTTACTAATGGAAATTTGAATTTAATGAATTGTAAAACGCTTCGACTAATTAAATAATTCGATTTATTAAATTTCGAGTTATTGACATAAAATATTAACGTTGAGATAGGCAAGTCCTAGGGAAACTGGTTCGAGTTCGAGCTATCAAAAATTCGGCTTATCGGCGTTCGACTTATGGAAGTTCGACTGTATTTTATTTATTTTTTTCGTGCTATTGTTGGCGGGACGCAAATAGAAATTTGGCTACGAAGCATCCCCCTTTGTATGCACGCCAACATCAGTATGCATTACGTACGTTTCATAATATAAGACATAAAGTGTTTGAAATGTAAATTTTTTACTCGGCCCCGACATGCAAAATAAGTCGTCGTCGATACGCTCGCACAGGAAGTAAACAGCGGATGGGAACACGAGAGCAAAAAAAAAATTTTCCGGTTTAAATCTTCATCGTTTCACGCCCCAACGGCCCGCTAACTTCCCTAACAAAATTAGAATAATCCCAACTTTCGACGTTCGAAGAAATTATTATCCCGAATTGAAACATCGATAAAAATAAAGACAATTATTGCGGGAAGACGCCACAGGATAAGATGGGAAGGGGGGGGGCGCAATAAAACGACGTTCGCCCGCAAAAGACATGCAAAACGCTGCGGGCGATCGCAACAGTGGGGCGGCCATCATTGAACCCCGTCATGTGGAACAAATTTGAATGTTTTTTGAAGACGCAGAGCAGCTTCTCTGTATCGGGTTCCGAGTATTATTTCGCTTTTCTGCAACATTCGATTGAATTCGACGACGATGTTCTACAAAACCAATATGATTCGAAATGAAAAATATCCGTCGACTGCATTTGACGTCGGGGGCACCCTTGCATCGTTTTGAGCTATGGGAGGGGGGGGGGGGTTCAGTTTGGCGGTCGCGGTTCAATCGGTCCCCCCTTGTTCGTTAAAAGTATTATTAAATTAAAATAACTGAGATGTTTAAGAAAAAAGAACCATGTGTACAAAAACCGCTTTTCGACTATATTAAAATTTAAATAGTTGTAACTTTGTTATTTATTAAGATATATTAAATCTAAAAACACTTTCTTAGGGCACTTTTTTCCGCTCTTTACGATGCTGAAATTAAATTTTATATTTGATCTATAATTGAGGCGGTAGCAAGTTTAACTTTGTTAAATCAAGTAGGCGCTGTATTTGATTTTGCGGTAGTTAGAAAGGTTATTTCTTCACGGTTCCAACGATACCAAACAGTCTAGGAAAATCTTTAAAAATAACGGAGATATTCAATAAAAATTATTTCTAAGCCTAAAAAAGTTTCCACCATTTTGTCGAGGTTTTTCACGGAAAACCCTTTTTGCTAACTTTCTTATTAGTTGAGATAAATTCATTCTGTAAAAACTTTCTTAAGGCACTTTTTTGCGTACTTTACGATGGTGCAGTCAAAAATATGTTGGGACCATTATTTGTCCCCATTTTGGGCCCAACTTTGTTATTTTAAATGGGGGCCCTATTTTATTCTAACAGAAATTGAAAGCCTGTGTTTTTACGATTTCAACGATATATAATTGTCTTATAATATCTTAAAAAATAACAAAGTTATTTACAAAAGAATTAAAATTATTAATTTTGAATAATTTAATTTTTTCAATTTTTATTAGTTAAAATAAATTAATTTTGTAAAGACTTTCTTAAGGCACTTTCTTGCGTACTTTACGATGGTGTAGTCAAAAATACGTTGGGGCCAGTATTTGTCGTTATTTTGGCCCCAGCTTCGTTATTTTAAATGAGGGACCCTATTTTATTTTAACACAAATTGAAAGCAGGTATTTTTATGATTTTAACGATACATAATTGTCTTATATTTTAATAAATAACAAAGTTATTTGCAAAATAACTATAATTATTAATTTTATAAAATTGTATTTACTATTTAACTTTTTTGTTAATTCTGTAAAAACTTTCTTGAAGAAGTTTTTTGCGTACTACACGATTATAAAGTTAAAAAAAAACGTTGGGACCGTTATTTGTCCCGATATCGGTACTATATTTGTTATTTTAAATAAAGACCCTATTTGATTTAACCAAAAATTAAAAAATAACAATTATTTACAAAAACCCAAATTAATAAATCATTTCATAAATAGTTTTAAATATTATTTCCCAAAACAATTTTTTTCCGAGTTCCCCTCCCGCAATTTATCCCAAAAGCAGAAGTTTATATTAAAAAAACAACTAATAATAGCAAATAAAAAAAAATCGACCAAAACCTCCAAACTATCAGATGTCTATTTTGAATGCCGGCCAATAAAAGCGGATAATTAAACAAAGTAAATAAAAATAAGCACAATGCGCCCCCCTGAGTATCGTATTGCGTTCGATCGTTGCCAAAGCCATAACCGAAAAGCTTTTCATTTAATTCCTCCCAGAAACTAATGGAAAATATAACAGTACCCATCTCTCTATTGAAATGTAAAAGAATGCCGCAGAACAAATAAAAAGAGGTTTGTAAAGAATGAAGTTCATTTTATTCGATGCATAGAAGCACAGTTACCCATCAAACACGCTCCAATGACGAAGACTGGCTACACGTTGATTATAAAACGCGAACAATGGTAAAGTTGGGCAATACAGGGGGTGAGATTTTTCAGGTACCAAAGCAACCACGCGTGCTATCATTATACGCCATAGGGCGTATATTTTCTTCTCGTCACACCAAAGAGTGTCGGCACCTCTAAACTCAATCTATTTTAAATAGTCCTAAGCCGAAGAAGAAATTGTCTACGAAACGTATCGATGCATCAAAAACGCCGCTTTCACAACGACAAAAACGTTTCGGCTCGGCCTTTAAAATTGTTCGGCGAAGGGAAAGCTGCCCGAAATTCGCCATTACGGCGATATTAATAATAATAGCTCGTAAAACTAGTAATGCAATAATGGAAAATCTGATCTCCCTTTGTAAAATCGAAACGCACCCCATATCTCCAGAGTACACTAGAATAACGTAGTGGCACACACTGATAACCGTTGTGTTACGTAATCACTTTATAAAACAATTTGTCTGGTCGGTGATGCGTGCAGATTGTGTTGTAACTCTATTAATATTTGTAGTTCTGTGGGCCTCTTCACAGTATGTTGCCCATAACCCAATTACATTAACTATAAAAGATTCGATGTTGATGGGTGGCGGTTTCGGAATTTTCCTCAATTTTCTGTATACGTCTCGTTATCTTTCGAATCGAAAATCAGCATAGAAACTTCTGCGCGCCTCCGTGGATTCTTAAATCGAATTTGCACACGATTAAAATTGATGTTTGTTCTTGGGGCGCCCGGCAATTTCTAATTCTTGAGAAAAATTTGCGGGAATTATAAAGTTATGTGGGATTTGAACGCCAAAAATTAACCGAAAACTAGGACCTTTAATTAATGAAAAAATTAACATTGCTAGTGGAGTGCTGTAAGAAGTAAAAATGGCAAAAGCTCGGAATCCAGGGCCTTTGAATAAATTTTAGTAAAACCTTTTAGATTGCATTGCTAAAAAGTGAAATAAAAAAATTAAAGAATAAAAATTGGGCGTTCTCGATTACAACAATTTAATGAAGATTGACAGGAATATGAAAAAAAAATTTTTTACAGTAAAAATCTCAATTTTATACACAATTAATGCTATTTGTATAGCAACTTTACTGTTAATTTATAATTACAGTCGAACCTCGATAAGTCGAAATCGAAGGAAAATAAAAATAATTCAAGTTATCAAAAAAAGTCGAGTTTAATACTTTTTTGTGTATAGTATATAGTCAAGTAAATTTAATTTTTAAAATCGGGAAAAAACGTTTGAACAACGACTGCAATAAATTTCACAGTGGTGCACCAAAATACGTAACACCTTGTATATACATTTTTTTATAATCTCTAAACAAAACCCCAATAATTTGCTTTAATTTTACAAAGTAAGCGTCAATTCCAAATTAATTACGTGCAAACGCAAATTCCATTATAAAGGGTGTTTCGAATTAAAGCAGAAAATATTAAGATTTTCAACAATTGCCAAAAACGATCGTTACGAGGCTTTGTAATTATTTATAAAAGATTATTATTACAAACCGATAAGCACGTGTGCCTATTTAAAAACTCAAATGCACGTTTCCGGAAAGCGCGATAACGTTAACTTGCAATTGGCCGAAAGCGCTACGTTGAACAAAGGAAAATTAATTTTGGGCCTCGCAACTAACATTTTGGAAAGCCAGTACGGCTAAAAACCAAGATTTTTGAGAAAAGAGGCGTAAAGATTTTTAAAGTATTATTTGTGACTTAACAAAATCTACAAAACATAGAATATTTAAAAATAAGCTTACAATTCAGATTTATATACAGGTGTACTTCGGAGAGTTCCAAAACCCTTTGGTAAACACTATTCTGTTCCACACAAACACTAATTAGTCAAAATCAAAATTTTCTAGAACGTTCTTAACACTTCAACGTGCGATTTACAACTGAGGTGCGAGGGGAAACGATGTATGCAGTTTGCAACATTATCAGTTTATTTCAATTTTGGTATATGTTAAATACGATTAAGAAACTTTCTAAAAACGGCCGTACCGATGTTTTATAATTATTTATAAGTTTGTACACACCAAAAACAAATAATGTAACTAAATTAAATCAAATCGTGTGAGCCATCTACGGTACACGCACTAGTTTCAATTGATTTATAAGAGTTTAAATAAGTAATACAATTAAACAAATATATGCATTTTTAATTTTTAATAGTGTATTAAAATCGTTTAAAAAAATATTTTAACGACTGATATAATTTAAATGTCCTAATTATTCTTTGAAGCACATATGTTACATTCAAAGCACGTTGTATTCAAGCTGCCTATGTATAAGTTATAGAAAATTTGGTTTAAGTAGAGGGGAGGAGTTTATGTATTGATTTTTCTCGAAGCCGTTTACGAAGCACTTCGTATTGAAGCTTCGTATAAGTTAAGGCACATTTGCGCAGTAAAGGGGCGGAATTTTGGCGTAATTTTCAAAAATAAGGCAACTATAGCATTAGAAAATTTTTTTTTTTAGAAATTTTAATTTTGAAATCTTCAAACACAATTCTTTTTGTGATTTAACATTAAGCTCTTAGTACTTTTATAATTAGCCCTATACTCCAGTAAAGGAGCTTTTAAAATCTAAAATAAATTTCTTAAAATTCTTTTTACCACAAAAAAAAAACAAAAAGGGCTTAACCCAACATCAAAAATCAATTTTTTTTTAATGTACACTTATAGTTTCCAAAGATATCTCCATAAATACCCGAGCTACCAATTTTCAAAAATAAAACACAAGTCCGTGTTTTAAACCCCGCGTTTCGCAAAAATTTCAAGTAGCATGCCTATGCCTTTTAGACCCATTTAATTCCAAAATGCTCGAAGATTTCGAATCTGCAAAGCTCTTAAAGATCCGTTCACAAAAAACCCCACTACGATTTTTTTAAATGTCCCACAAATAAAATAGAAACTGTATCGCTTAAATACTCGAAAAATTAATTAATTCCCCACTTATTTTCCACCCAAATATTTGATTATCACTGTTTCAAAATCGACGTGACCTTTATCCTTCGAAAAACGGCAACGGTCCAACTTTCGCGCGCGACCCAAATTCGGAGGACTAATTAATTTTAATGGAAACCTCACACAGGGGCAAAGAAAGAAGCGACTTTTTCTCCTTCCGTAATTATATTTCGTTAGGTAGATGAGTTTCCGGTTGAATTCTTCGAACAATTATCCGCGGAAATCTGTGTAATTTGTCTTAAAGAACTGATTTAATCTATTGTGTACGAAATGACCCATTCGCTGAAAAGCAATTAAAATCTAATTTAGAAGTTAAGCCGCTTCGGCGAGCAGCTTTGTAGAGTGGACGCGGTTCGGGAGACGTCGCGGCGTTTCCTTTTAGCAGGTGGTCGTCGGTCACAATGGAAGCACCGGCAATCGCCGACGATTCTTGCCTCACCCTCAACCCCTAAAATTTAATCGCTATTTTTTACGACTCGCGAAAATTCCAGATTTCCAAATGACTCCGAGGCAGATTTACGAGCGCGCATAATTTTATTTAAAAATCGTAAATCCCGCAGACGTATGCATCCGCGGAATTGTTGTTTTTCCAACATAAATCCGACCTCATTTTCCTCGAATGCAAAACGACGGTTATTAAAGGCCCTACGGCGTTCTTTCGGTAGTTTCGAAGGTAATAACGAAGCGCCTCGCATAAAACTAAAATCTGGCCGATGTAAAATCGCTTCGCGCCACAATTCGAACGGAAATAAAAACGGGTCCTTGCAGAACAAAGGCGGCCTCGTAAAAATACAATGTAACGTCGCTTTTCCACTTAAATATTTTCCGGCGAAGAATAATTATTGTGCTTCGCATTTAATTTCGACGACTTTGATTAAAATCGGCGAGCGAAGAAATATTAAATATTTTCTAAGAATTCGACGGCATTCCGCGAAGCAAATGTTATAAATTGTAATTCAAAGTGGAAAATGAAATATTTTAAATTTCGCTGATAACGCCGTAAGTCGGAAATTCATTTCGGGCTCTTTGATGTCGGCGGCGCGACGTCTCTTTCGGCGTTTCGCTCGCAAAACGTTCGCCTTGTCCAGATTTGTTGCTTCGGCGTTAACTTTTAATCCTTCGCCCCCCCCCTTTCGGGCGCATTAATTTGGCCAAGAAATTATGCGAATTTAGGTGGAAGGAAAAACGAGCTCGCCTATTTCGGCGAGGGTGGAAAGTGCGGAAGGGTCGATAACAACGAAAGGCTTATTATCGAAATTACTTCGCGTGGTTGGCTGCACTTGTTACTGTAACGTCTGCAATTTTTCCCTTGGGTACCGGACCACTCTCTTCGGGGAAAATAAACGCCCAAATAATTCGTTTGCGCGTTTCTGTTGCTTTTTTTTTTTGGTAGTAACGAGACGGGGCTCCTTAAAAAAAAAGGAGCGTTTACATATTTCCAATGGAACGAAGAAAAGGGATGAAAACGACGCTGTTATACAATGGATATAACAAGTTATTTCTCCACTTTGTGATTTATGAATCTTGGTAGCGCTGCCTATGCTAATGGCAACATTTATATATGTCGACTGTGGTATAACTTATAGCTTTTAGCAGTTAATTTGTTACTTTGATTTACGTTCCTTCTGATTTATACATTTCTATTCTTTCCTCCTTCCTCTATTGCTTTGCTTTGCGCTTTTTTATTTATTGCTCTTCCTTAGGCGCCCTCCTCCGTTCCGTTCGGCGAAAATATTAATCAACAGATTCGTTTCGTGCCGAATCGTTCTTTTCTGCCCAAAAATAAATGCCCGGCCGAAGTTCGGGAGCGAGCAGAAAATTAGTTCTTCAAACGAGAAGTGAAATTAATTAATTTTGTCATTAAATTAGAGATCTGTTTACGAAAACGAATGGGAGACATTCGGACAGTAATTTTTTCTAGAAAATTTCTGATTTTTTGCCGTTAATCAAATACAACATGCATAAATAGTAACGAAAAAAACGGTAAAACTATTCAATTCTATCCGAATATTTATATACAGTGGATCCTCGGTACATCGCACGCGGCGGGCGCTAACGGTGACTCGCATTATTGGCTGATCCATGTTATACAAAGCATCAGCCAATAAATACACGGCGACTCATAAATACGGCAATAATTTTCATGGAAATATGTATATAGATGCTAGAATTTAAATTTAAAATAATTATTTCTATGAGGCTTGTGAAATATCCTGAAAAATTTTCTATGAGCATCGTGAAATACCAGTTTAATCGTCAAGTATGTAAAATCGGGCGACTTTATCTGAATCCGCAATATAATGAAGGTCCACTGTATATATTTAACATTTTTGTTGACGTTTTAATTTGTAAAGGTATTATAACTACAGTAGAACTCCCATTATCCGGGGTTCCAATGCACCGAGATCTCGAGTAGTCATTTTTTTAAGAACGCCGAATATAGCAGCATTATCGTGCTATGGGAAATGAGAACAGATATAAGAAAAGAAATCTGTAATAAAAAGCTATGTAAAATTACCGATTTTTTTTTTAATACATATGTATTTGTGTATATACCATATATTGTAAATTAATGTAAAACCTTTGTTTCTTAATAAAAGTAAAACCCATTTACACAGTTTTTCTTAATTAATCTACTTACCTAGCACATTTAGTCAAAAAAAAATTGTGATGCGTTTATCCGGAGTTTCCTATCATCCGCGGTAATAGAGGTCCTACTGTATCTAAATTAAAAAACAACAATTAGTTTAGTAGAGCAAAATAAAATCATTTTACACATTAAATTAGGCCCAATGAAAAATTTAGTTAAAGCCACGGACCAAACCTGAGCAAGATTTTCTTTATTTAAAAACTGTATTCCCAAATTAAATAAATAAACTAAAATTAAGGAAATCCGATTAGATGAAAACCCAACAAAGAAAAAAAATGACAAACAAGATTCGTAATTCTGTGAATTAATCGGCGATGAATTTTTAATAAATTTTTCGATTAAAGCTGACATATAATCGCAAATCCTGTTGACAAAGTTTTACTTCCGTGGAGTTAATGAACGCTATTTATGTTCCAACAATGAGATATAGTTGCTTATTGCAAAATAATAGAGCCAAGTTAAAAAAGTTACTGCTAGTGCCACCTTTCGCTGCAAAGTTGAAGTGTTTCCACGTTTGAACTTGGCTCATCTGAAAAGCAATTCTTATCCAGTAAAATCTTTCTAAAATATTAATTAAAGCAACTTATTTAAGATTATTATAAACAATTACGCCCAATTTGAAAGCAAGCATTTTTTTTTCTATCAGAACTTGTCTTATATTAATTTTGTAAAAATAGGATTCAAATTACAAAATATGTGAGTTTCGAAAATTGCCAAAAAGGCAGTTTCAATGCTACATAATGCTTTATTTGTGTTTACTGTACCCCGAAAAAATAATAAAAAAAATCTTCGATAGCTATCAAAGAAGGAAACAATTTAATTCTTATTGAAGTTATTAAGATTTATACTGCAAAATATATTAATTTCGAAGATTGCTAAAAAGGCCGTTTTCATGCTGCATAATGCTTTATTTGTGTTTACTATTCACCGAAAAAATAATTAAAAAAATCCTGAATAGGTATCAAAGAAGAAAACAATTTATTTGTTATTGAAATTATTAAGATTTATACTGAAAAATATGTGAATTTTGAAAATTGCCAAAAAGGCAGTTTCCATGCTATTTAATGCTTTATTTGTGTTCACTGTACATCAAAAAAATAATAAAAAAAATCCTGGAGAGCTATCAAAGAAGGAAACAATTTAATTCTTATTGAAATTGTTATGATTTGTACTGCAAAATATGTGAATTTCGAAAATTGCCAAAAAGGCAGTTTTCATAATACATAATGCTTTATTTGTGTGTACTGTATACCAAAAAAATAATTAAAAAAATCCTGGAGAGCTATCAAAGAAGGAAACAATTTAATTCTTATTGAAATTGTTAAGATTTGTAATGCAAAATATGTGAACTTCGAAAATTGTCAAAAAGGCAGTTTCCATGCTACATAATACTTTATTTGTGTTTACTGTACACCGAAAAAATAATTAAAAAAATCCTGGATAGCTATCAACGAAGGAAACAATTTAATTCTTATTGAAATTGTTAAGATTTATACTGCAAAATATGTGAATTTCGAAAATTGCCAAAAAGGCTGTTTTTATGCTACATAATGTTTTATTTGTGTTTACTGTACATCGAAAAAATAATTAAAAAAGTCCTGTATAGGTATCAAAGAAGGAAACAATTTAATTGTTATTGAAATTATTAAAATTTATACTGAAAAATATTTGAATTTTGAAAATTGCCAAAAAGGCCGTTTCCATGCTGCATATAATGCTTTATTTGTGTTTACTGTACACCAAAAAAAAAATAAAAATAATCCTGGATAGTTATCAAAGAAGGAAACAATGTAATCTAATTTTAATTAGCAAAAGTATTTTGGTCTAAATTTTTACACAACAAAAGGCTAAAATTAAAAGTCAAACTCGACGATCGGATAAATAATTGCCTCAAAGATAAAATACAAGTACGAAAAGCATCTGTCGTATCACTTATGTTAATGAGATGAAATAATCACGTAACATGATAGATGCACAACTGCACATGATATGCAGGCAGAATGTGATTGCAAAATGAACTGGAAACAGAGCAACGTATTTATGGAATATTTGAATCATACACTTCGGTGCTCCGTAAGTAATTCTGAATATGACAGATTTCATGTCGTATCAAACACAAATACGTTTAACCAGAACGATGCATTGTTAAGAAAAGTGACGCAACGCGAAATGCAACGGACGTCCCTTAATTATCGCGTTACAAAGGCGCAAGAAAAAAGCTCGAAAAAAAGCTCCACACACCTTTGCACCGGCGGGTGTTTGTGTTTCCTTTCACGGCAAGTGGCCGCGAAGAATACTCTTGTCGATCGGTCCAGCTGTTCCAACCTTCCACTCCTTAAATTAACAAAAAGTTGTTAAGCTCAATTTTTGGAATGAATTTGGTTCTTATGATGAGCAACTAAATCTAATCAATTAATTGAATTAAGATTTATAAATGAGAGGGGGTAAGTGCTATAGTAAAACATCATAAAAAAGAAGCTTTAAAGCTTTAATTTAAATTTATTTTTTTTTGGATCAATAAATAATTTATTTAAATCTGACTACTTTTTGAGTAATAAATAGTTTGTTATTCAAAAATGTAATTTATATAATATATGTAAAGCTGTTATTTTTCAATTTTATTTAGACAAGAAATAATTTTTCAAAAACGAAAGAAAATATTGAAATGTCGTTTAGGCCAAATTAAAATAATTAAAATTTTGTATTTTTTTCTCAAATTTTGAGCGGTTATATTTTAATAATAATACAATGCCAAATTTTGAAAATAATTTTAAGTATAAAGTTCCAGAACGCATATAAAACCAAAAATAATTTTAAAAAGTTAACCGACACACCTATCAGCTCAAATTTTAGTAATTTGTTGATCAAAAAATAATTTATTTAAATCTGACTACTTCTTTGAGCAATAAACAATAGTTTGACTAAAAATGTAATTTATTAATAAAAATTAGTTATTTTCAATTTTATTTAACAAGAAATAATTTTCAAAACAAAGAAAATATTAAATGTCGTTTAGCCAAATTATATATATAAATTCTGTGTTTTTTTCAAGAGTCTTGAATAGCTTATTTAATAATAATACAATGCCAAATTTTTAAATAATTTTAAGTATAAAGTTCCAGAACGCATTCCAAAACCAAAAATATTTTAAAAGTTTAACAAGACACCTATCAGCTCAAATTTTAGTAATTTCTTGATCAAAAATAAATTAATTTAAATGGAGTACTGGTTTTTGAGTAATAAACAATTTTTGACTAAAAAATGTATTTTTTACGATAAAAATTAATTGCTTATCAGTTTTTTAATTTAAAAAATAAACACATTTTCAAAAACCAAACAAAATACTATAATGCCGTTTTTTCCAAATTATATATACTAAATTCTGTATGTTTTTCCAGGTCTTGAATAGCTTCACCTTGAAACTGACAAAATGCCAAATTTTTAAATCATTAATTTTAAGTTTCAATTTGCAGACTCGTGGAAAAGCCAAAAATATGTTTAATCAAGAACCATTGACCCAAATTTAGTGCTATTTTGATTAATACATAAGTCATTCAAATCTGAGCAAGAAATTCACAACGAAAAATGGTAATAATAATAATACGAACTTGGCTTCATTCATTTTGCCTAAAAATACAAATTTCAAAAACCAACAAAATAATAAACAATTTTTATCAAATTAAAGCGTTTAAATTAAATCCCAAAATTAAAAAAAAGATAAACAAATAGGCACATCAAGTCCTGAATCACATTGTTCGCGATTTGACCAATCAATTAATTAATTTAGGATTTATAATTGAGAGGGGCAAAGTTGCACAACCACCCTCCTGCAGCACGAGCCCGTTCTTCACGCTCAGAAGATTTTCTATGCTAACAGGTTTAAGGCTTACTTAATTCGAGCAACAATCACATTGATATCAGTGACAGATGTGAAATCCATTGCGTTCGCATTAATTTAAATTTTGGAGGCCATCTTTTGCGGTTTTGTTTAGCTTTACATGAAACACCCTAATCCCAAGGTAAGCCGCTCAATTCAATTTTCCTTTTTGATAATTCAAATTGAACAAAAAAATTGTGTGCGTGGAGACCTCGCGCGACTGAAGTGAAACTTCTTACTCATTAGATGGGTTTTTTTTTTCGATGACAACTCACTTCGTTTGAACCACGACCTCGAGGGCTTTAATATCGACCTCTAATAAATGTATAAACTGGGTTACGTACCCCCTGCCCCCGTCAATTTTTTTAAACGGTGGAACACGTTCAAGTGACTTCGTCACTGACTAGTGATGAGCAAAAAAGACCAAGATAAAGACTGTAATAGTCTTGGTCTTGTTTATTCGGTCTTGGTCTTGGTCTTCTTCTTGCAAAAACGCAAGACCAAGACCAAGACTGCAAGACCAAGACCAATTTTGCTCATCACTATCACTGACCCACTCTCCTCCTCTGCCAGTTCCCCCACCGCGCACCTAACATTTTTCCTCGTGCGATCGAAGTTTTCGTAACCCCTCAGCAAAGAAGTTTCACTTCAAAACCAGCAAGGACCTTTATTTATTTCGCAGTGTAGCCGGGGACCCCGAAGATCCTGTATTCGGGTATCGGACGTGGAAGTTGGACGTTGTGGCAACGTTCCCGACGAGCTAATTTAAATACGTAAACGCGAAATGTCACGTAGATATATTATCAATAACAGCAAGTAACCGATATCTGTATAACAGGGTAGGATCGCAGGACCAAACGCCGGAGATGCTAAATGTAGTGGAACTTCATCCCATCCGTGAGTGATGGATGGCACACGCCCTTCCATCCACGATCCGCAATATGTGTTATTGAAATATGCAATAATAAGTGGTCCACGCGAAATTCATTACAAACGAGAGAAGAAAAAAACGAGAGCGAAAAATAATCATAAACCCTCGCCGCTTTGAATACAACGACGCCCCTTACAATTTCGTACATCGAAATCAAGATCGGAGGAGAAAAAACACGTTAAATAAACATCTTCGTATTGTGCACGGAACGCTTCGACAGTTTGCAAAAGAACTCTTCAGATTATTACTTCCATTTCCAGGCCTGCAGTTTTTCTAATCTGCCTACACGAAGGAAAAGGCCATCGCGTGGCGGCTTTGGAAGAAGAGAGATGTTAATATTTAGAGGACATTAAAAACGAAGTTGTGGGGCTTCTTGCTTTTTGGTTTGGTGCCGACTTTTGGTGTTCAGCGAGCGGAAGTAACCCGAAACGGACCGGGAAAGCAGATGGACGGAGTCGGAGCTTTCGTACAATACAAGCAGAGTCTGCTTCGTTCGAGTCCACTCATGGATGAATGTGTGATCTTTCAAGGAAGAAAAGCTTCCTTATGAAATACGGTGCTCGAATGTAGCTCGACGAGGTGTCCACGATTTTATTACAAATTTTCTAATGCGAAAAGGGCTTCGTAATAAATCAGCTTCGTTTTATTTATTTTTTTTCGTTTAATTTTAAAATAATTAATTTTCTAAGCCATGAGCAGATTGGATTTAGGTTTTTTTGACTGGATAATTTAATAAAAATGTTGAGATTAATGTGTTTCTAATTTCGTTCAAAAGACAATTTTTTATATATTTTTTTTAAATGTTAAAAAAATGCACAGCCTCCTCCATCCCCTTACAGCTGTCCTGACCTCTCCAAAATTTACTCACTTTAAAAAATTGTTGTCTTTAATTGTTTGCAAGAAGGTATAATTTAATTATATTAGTCTTTAAGTTTTGTTTAATTTATGTTGAACAATAAGTTTTGTGTTTAATACTTATGGATTTGTATGGTACTCAAAAATTGTAAAAAAAAATTGCCAAAGCGCCTATTTGCCCAAATTTAATGCTTTTCTGGTAAATAAAAATTTTGTGAAATCTGTACATTCGTTTTTAAGTAAAAAAAAATTGTTATTAAAGAATGTAATTTATATGAAGTAAATTTCGTATTTTAATGCAGAAAAAAAAAGATATTTTTTAAGAACCAAAAGAAAAATATAAAATATTGTTTAGACCACATTAAAATATATTTTGTATTACATATACCTATATATTGTATATTTTTATTATTTATTTATTAATTATATATTGTATTTATAATCTGTGATTAAACAATATTTCCTATATAATATATCAATCATCATTTACTTTGTTCAAAAATCAGTAGATATCATAAAATGCCCAATTAAAATATGTTAAATTAAATGTTATTGCAAATTTTGAAAATTTCACTCAATGCAAGTTGTAGAAAAATATATATAAACTAATAATTGAATATTAAATAGCAATTTTAAAAAATTACACCGTTTTCCTTCCCCCTATAGCATCCCAAAAATTTAGTTAACATAAAAAAACAGTAATTATTCCTTAAAATCAGATTATTTAAAAAATAATGGGTTGAATTGTTTATAAACGAACTACATAATCCTGCTTGGTTTAAATATATCTATTAAGTATAAACTTTCTAAAAAGTTCATCAAAATAATGGATAAAGCAAGTGCTTGTGCTAAAAGTAATAAAATTTCGAAACTAAACACCAGCACCATCTCGGTCTGCTTTGCTGAAGCTTACGTTTAAAACGTGGAAACTCCGGCAGATGTGGCAAGCACACCGTTTGAAAACTTTATATTCGACGTTTCTGTAAGGGTAATGCTAAAGAAGACTGTTTTGAAAATATTTCACAACGTATATACAAATTTTCTAAAAAGAAACTTAGAGGGCGCATTAGTTTTGAATTCACTTTTAAAAATTATTGATTTCCAAAAGGAAAACCATTAAAAACCAATATTATGCTATTATTACATTTGTTGTTCCCAAAAAATTATACGATTTTCCGAATAAGTCACTTTTCTGAACAATTAACTAAAAAACATTAAAATTTAGAACTTTAAAACTGTATTTCGTGTCTACTTCTTAATTTTGAAGGTAATCTCTTTCGTGGTACTATTCATTATGAATTATGTTTCTGTCAGGACCGAAACAGGTATTACGGCACTTAATGCGAGACATTAAATATTGATAAATAACTTCAATTATAATAATCAATTATCAAAATTAATTTTAATTAGTGACTCCACTATAAATCCCGAAAGCTCGCTTTATTAATGGCGATATTATTTTAACCGCTCTTCGAAAGTTCCTCGACGAAAAAAAACCACCTTTGAATAGCATCGTCCAAAAGTCCCAATAAAATCAAACTCCAAAGTTTTCTTCTAAACACAAAAGCAACCCCCTACCCATTTCAACTAAAAAATCTTCAAAAGCTCTCCGCAAAGCTCATTTTCATTTGCAAACGAATTATTTTAAAACACTTCATTTAAAGTTCGCAATTAAATCTCAGCGGTTCTCAATATTTTTTATATATGGATCCTGAACTTGATTCCCGGTCAGGATTTTGGGTTTCTGTTGTAAAGCAGTGGTGTTTTGCAAAAAACAAATTATTCGCAATGAAAAAAATTCAAAAAACTACTCAAAATTGCCAAAGTGCAAAAAACTAATACCAGCTTAATTTTAATAAAGATAGTCAAATATCTAAAACTAGAATTTTTTGATCAGACGAATTAGAAGCTGTTTTCCCACAAAATTCAACATTAATTTTTTTGCATCGCAAAACTCAAATTTTGGTATATCAAGTTTTCGATAAGCCAAACCTCTTTGTTTGTTTCCTACATTAGCTTTTCCATTAATTCTAAACTAAAAAGTAACTTTTCGAAATTCTGTTATAAATTACTTTACTGAAGCTCAGCCCATACAATTTTAGAACCGCTGGAGAAAAACAACAATTGAAAAACCCTAACTGGAAGTAAAACTTAATATAATTTAGTCTAGTAATTAGAAAATTTCATATCTCAAAGTTATTTCCTGAAGCTCAATCCGAAAACAGTTTAGGAACCGCCGAACGAGGAAACTAAATGGAAAATCTTTAAACCAAAGGAAAACCTACAATTTATTTAATGTTAAGATTATTGAAAACGAACGAACTCCTCATCAAAAGGTAATTAATTCCAATTGGGCTTCGAAATTCGATTCGATCAGTTTTTCGAAAATACTCATGATGAAGGTAGGTGATCCCGAAAGGCGTTCCGGGCGTTTCGGGAGTCCGATTTTGGCGTTCGCCAGACGAAGGAAATGGGGAAAATAGGGAAAGCAACCGCCGCGAAAAGTTGGGAATTGGCAGCTAAATGCTATAAACGGCGGCGGCGCGGCCTGAAGTCGTCGGATTGGGACGCTTTGGGACAATAGTAGCAGACAACAGCATTGTTATCGTGGGCGCAGTCGCTGATGTAACAATAGACCTGCAAACAAGTGCAGGCGTGGTCTTTCTGCAGCCGGTATTGTTCATTTGCTTGTCCCACGACCAATATCTTCTCGGAAACGAGTACCAATGCAATTTTGCCAATTAATGCAATTCCTCCTACGCATCCTTAATGAGCGAATTTTCGGCTCGGGGCAACTTTGCCGATCTCGGCCACCTGGGCCGCTAATTAAGCTGTCTTGCGAAGGACCATGGGACCTTCCACTCGAACGAGCAACAATGGATCGAATCGGCCCAAGGTGGCGATTTTTGCGAATCCGCCACAAAAATATTCTTATTGCGATCGTTGCGTAAGAGGAATGGAATTTTCTACGAGGCAATTTAAATTTTGACGTTCCTTTTGTACGAAGAGCGAAGCTTTAGCTCATTGTAAACCGGATTGAAATACAACGATCCCCTTATCGAAACTCATCAGTATTCGAATGTCGTCTTATGTCATCTCGAGCATCGGCGGTTGTGGAGGCAGTTTATGTTCGCGAAGTCGGGAAAAAGTGCGATACAACAGAAGAAATGAACGATCGAGATCATTACCATCGACGACAAGCCGCTGACAAGCACGCTGTGATATCTGGAAGATGTCACACGGTGCATGTTTCTTTATATCACCTTCTCTAATGTCTTGTGAACACGTTTCCTACGGCTTTGTAACACGTCCTCCTTTTTTTTCCCGGCTCCTCTATGTAATAAATATTTTTAATTCTTCGCATTTCTGCGGACTTTTGCGATCGGGCGCCGTTCCTGCGGACGCTCAGGTATGCGTTGGAGCTTTCAGTGGATTTTCTCGAAATTTTTGCGAAAAGTGATTTTTGGCGTTCGCAGAAGGTCCTGCGATTACTTGCAAAAGTTTTGAAAGCGTTTGGAGAAGAATTGAGAAAAGAATTTGTATGGTGTGATATACATTTTGAATTTTGTGCGTTTTGAAAATTTTCAATCGGTGGATTTTTGAATTTGGCAGTAAAGTATTATACGAAAAATAGTTTTAAAATTAATTGTACATAGTTTTAATTTGTTAAGTTTACCCAAGTAAAAAAATTATATATACAGTCGAACCTCGATAAGCCGAATTTTTGATAATTCGAATTATTTTTAGTTTCCCTTCAACTTCGACTTATCGAGGCTGGACTGTAATTAAAAAAAAATATATATAATTATATATAGGTAATAAATGCCCCAATATAATTAGTTATATGTATCATTATATATTATATAATTATATATTATGCCTATATATAATTTTGCCCCCCTAGTGACTTATCAATTGCAGTCTCCAGCTTTCAATTTTGTCTTGTTTTTAACAATCTTTTTTAAAAGCCCCAAAATTATTTAATTAAAACTTATAAATCGAATTTTGTAAGAACGATATCTTCTTTTGAGACCTGAAAATGTTTAAATTGAAAAAATGTTTGGAACCGCCCGAACTCGCAATCTGCAGCATTTTCGCCCCCCTCTCCCGCCCCTTTGTGTAAAATTAACTAAAACAATATAATTGGCGTTAATTTTTAATATCGGAGAGCGCATAAAAGGCAAAATAATAATGCGATTATTCCGAAACATAGGAGGCTGCGAATTTTAAAAGGACGTTTCGTAATTATCTAAAAGCTCTGCCAAATTAACGTGATTCCCTTTATTGCCCTTAAAAGAAACGCTTTTATTTTTATTAGGTTTTTTTTTTAATGCGAGCCGAGAAAGCGTCGTTCGGGTTTTTGAATTTTCCACAAAAAAAAAACGCCCGTCCCGAAATCCTTTTGTTGTCCCATTCGAAATCTCTTCGAATCGTTAGATGGGAGATGGTCGCCCGTCTTACCATTAGATTAATCGCGCCCATAAATTTCGTGGTACAATTATATTGTTTGAATGGAGCTTATTAAGTTGCTTAGAGCGCAGCGAGCTTTTTGAGCTTTTGTTGTCAGCGTTGAATCATTACTACCTTTTCTTGTTGTGTTCGACTTTGAAATATTTACGTTATTGATGTCGTAATAATGGCGCAAACAATAAATTCGACTGCAAAACAGTATGTTCGAGAATTGATTGCCATTAGTCAGCTAAATTTTAAGAAACGAAAAAAATCACATTCATTTCACCCAACAAAGGCCCGTGGAAATTAATGGAGCTTCGTTTAGTAATTTATAACAGATATCCGGTTACGTCGACGCTGGAATTTTTGATATTTAATATTCTTTATTATTTATTGTGGCAACAATAACATTTTCGACGAGCAACCCTGAATTTTTTTTTATTAATGTTTCGTGTACTGGGTGAGGTATAACTAACGTAAACATTTTTTTTTTGCTTAAAAGGGACATTTGGTAATCGAGCTTGAAACCGAGTGTGCGCATTCGAGCGAAAAGTGGCACATTTCCGAACGAGGGAGGCAAATGAAGCGCGCCGCTCCGCGTCGCGCTTTATTTGCCTCCCTCGCTCGGAAATGTGCCACTTTCGCTCGAATGCGCGCATCCTAGTCTTCATTGAATTTTGTAAATTAAACTTTATTTACAATTCAATTTATTTCAGGAAATATTGCTTTTTTGTGCGAAAAACGTATTTTTACCATAGCAATGAGTGGGAGAGAGCGAAAAGATACAACAAACTCATAAGTATGAGTGAGAGGGAACGATAAAAATTATTTATTACTTTTTCTTTACCAAAATTATTGTCAATCGTGCCTAAAACCGAGTGTGCACATTCGAGCTCAAAGTGGTACATTCCGATCTCGGGAAAATGAAGCGCGCCGCTCCGCGTCGCGCTTCATTTGCCTCCCTCGCTCGGAAATGTGCCACTTTTCGCTCGAATGCGCACATCCTCGTATTTATTGCATTAGTATAATTTACCGTGCGCTCCTTCAAATCAAAAATTTTTATTTAATTTAGTAAATATCGAATTTAAACTCGAAAAATGTATTTAACATAGCAATGAATGGAAGGGAACGAGAAAAGACGATAATCTTGTAAATGCAAGTGAGAGGGAACGATTAAAATTAGAAAATTAATTTTTCTTGTAATTTATTGTTCGAAATTATTGCGTAAGTTAAAGTATATTTTTTAAATTATTTAGTTTTATCGAAAATTTTTATTTTAGAGCGAGAGCGCCAGGAAATGGTTGCTAGGACTACGTAGGAACATCCCCTCGCAATATAAAGCAATTCTATTTTTTTATTTTTTGCGAAAAAAACATATAGAGGTAAACAGTACAGTGATTGGCCCTTTTATTAAACAACATAGTTATTGGCCATATAAATATTGTATATTTTATTATTTATTTATTGTATATTATAAATTTACAGTGATCGGCCAATATTTTCTAATTAAAATAAGATATAGTAAATTAGCGAAAAAAACGAACCATTTATTAGAAAATATATATTAGGAAATATAGATTTATTATTAAATAATTTTTTAAATATGGCCAATCATTGTCGACTGGCCAACAACTGTACTGTTTACCCCTACTAAAACCCATGTTTTTTCAAAAAGAAAAACGATTTTTCAAAGCTTTGTAATAGCACGCCTATGGTTTCTTAGGCCTATCCGAAGTCAAAAAGGCTGCCAAATCCGAATCTGAATAGTTTTTAAAAATCCGTCCACAAGTAACGGCGCTACAATTTTTTTCAACCCAGATATGCCTAATGTACTAAATATAGGACACCGCGAAGAAGTCTCAACCTGCTTCAACACGACTACTTAATCGTTTGCAAATCATATTTCTGTTATTAGTAAAATACAATCTTTAATATAAAACACACTTCGTCTAATTTGCAGAAGTGTAAATTGAAGTTTTTAAGGTCTAAAGAACACGTTTTTAGAGAAATTAATGACCACGGCATTTGTGTTGAAAGATAAATTATTTTTCCCTTTATTATTTTTTTTTAATTCTATCCATGTATGAATAATAACATACAAGTGTGTCATTTCTTATATATTTGTGTTAATTTGTCTTTAGTTAACTCTTATGCCCATTTTGACTGCCTGAAAGAATGGTGTACTACATATAGTACATTAGGCATATATAAGATAGTTACAGAGATTTCACGCTTCAGAAAGCTTTGTCAATGTTAAAGGATGATAAATAAATATTCAAAAACGGTAAAAAAAAAATGTATTTTTTGACCTGTAAATGCATGTGAAGAGTTAACTGACGAGGATTCTGGCAACAAAGAAGGACTTTCAATAAATAATTTACTCGGATGGCAGCTATTGTCAAATGCTAAAATAATTATTCGTTAGTTTTCTGACGATGAATTTTTATCTAGTGACGAGTTATCTTTGTCGCGCCTTCTTTCTAGAGAAAAAATAAGAAATTGCCCAACTGTAAACAAAAAGGTTTTAAGGAAAAGGAACTATAAGAAAAATCCGTTTATCGCAGCAGTCACTGATGCATAATAAATCTATGGAAAAAACGTCCAGAGGAACATAACTACAAATCAATTAAAAATAAAAATGTTATTGCATGATAATAACATTGTATCTTTTTTTTCAAATGGAGTGAGCGTAAATCCAATCCATTAAGGTATTCAAAACGCTTGGCATCTTCATTGTAATAATGGGACGATTTTGATCTTTTAAAATTCAGAAGGACTGTAGCTACAATACTATTACTTTAAACAAAAACCAAACACTTACCAAAAAGGACATTCGTCTAATAAAAATAGCCTAAATTTAAGATATGACCAATTAAATCATTTTGTCATCCCTCAAAAGACACAAACTAGATGTGATAATTGCCATCAAAAAACTACGACACGTTATTTAAAGTGTGATATTGGTGTGCACGTTAAATGTTTTGTAGACTATCATACAAAAATAATAGAAAGTATTATATTCTTGGGTGACGGTTAGGTAGATATGTTCCTAATGTACCATATATAGGTCGGCCAAAATTTTGTACTTTGCCGTTAATCAAACTTTTTAAATCAATATATTATATTTCTTTGTTATTTATTTAGTAAAATTTAATTATTTGTTTTAATATAAAACCGATACAAAAATTTTAGGCATATCTGGGTTAAAGTTCAAAATTGTGCAAAAAAGTGAACCTAAAATTGCACTTTTTAATTACTCGAAAAATTTACGTTGCGCCCTATACTTATTTTACAAGTATCTTATGTATAACAGTCCCAGAAGTCCGAATCCGTCTCGCTTGTAATGATTTCATCAAAAATGAGAGCGCTTTTTTCACTTGTAATTTTGTTTCAATTGTATATGTAACCGTTTGTTGATAAAAATTAAAAAATTTAAGTTGGCCTAGGTACAAAGGGACTAAAGTACAACAGGTTCCCCTACACAGATACAAGACATGTAAAAAATTATCTACCTCTTTAGCGATTTTTTCTTCTCTGTTTAAGCGATGCACTATTTGTTTAAAAGCAATTAAATAATTGGTTAATTTATTAAATTTTAAGTGTAGAGCACATTTATTTAACACAAACACTACCTGCTCGAGCTCCAGGTCAATACTGATAATTTTTATGCTTGCCACAGTATAAAGAATTTTACTATCAGTTTTGATAGCAGGTAATTATTCAAGATTGCCGTTCTAGAACGTGTGTTTATTGTTATCGAAGATAAGTGACCCCAATGGTCAAAAATTGCTGTTTAACATTGATTTAAATTTTGAAATTACAGCAGTAGTGAAACATTTGTAGAAACTATTCAGGATGGCGTGTTGTGTTACTCTGTCGCACACAAATTAATTGTTTAAAAACTAAGTTTTAATTCAACTTTGTTTTTTCTAAAAAAATTAATTTTTTATTTATTTATTATCGGGTCCGAAAAACTAAAGCTTCAAAAAAAACCATTTCTTCGACTACGCACAAGTTAAATCCGTCCGAATTTTTCGATTTGCACGTGCAACCGCGGAAACCCGAACAAAAAGAGACGAAGCCATAACGAACTCGGTCGAGCAAACAAGGACGGCCGTTTAATTTATTTAATTTATCGATTAACACGTTTTTTTAGTTCGACATCAAATTGAAACGTGTAGATTCGGTAAGAAAAGCACGAAAACGCACCCACCTACAAATCCTCCGCGTAAAAAGCTCTACAAAAAGCTCGACCGCATTTATCAAGATTTTGCGCCTGTCATTATAGGTTTAAAGTTCTTTGTCACAAGTCATTTTACGGTACCTTATATGTAGAGGATCAGAAAAACAAAGACGGCGACCTCCGCTTTCGTATTCGACGAAAAAAAAATCAATTCGAAACGATGTTCTAATTTTAATTGGCGGCGTTTATATTTAGATATTCGGATATTTAAATTATTTCAGATTTGCATTAATTTACTCTGCGTATTCGAGCTTAATTTTTT
This sequence comes from Sinopyrophorus schimmeli, assembly GCA_036325965.1. Taxonomy (NCBI): domain Eukaryota; kingdom Metazoa; phylum Arthropoda; class Insecta; order Coleoptera; family Elateridae; genus Sinopyrophorus; species Sinopyrophorus schimmeli. The sequence goes on along the minus strand of JARFIZ010000329.1, from coordinate 510,717 downwards.
AGCTTCGTTGGAAATAAATTTCGAGAGGAATTAATTGCTCGAATTAACAATGTCCATCGATAATAAAAACCGTTAGTCGCGGCCAAAAAGAGAAAAACAACGCCAATCGCTTTGCAAAAAAAAAATTGTTAATTTGTTTTGTCGACGATCAAAACCTTTGCATTGTAATTTTGATTGTTGGCCAGGGTGTCCGAAAAAATCGAAACATTTCTTTTCACTATAAAAAAAAACAAACAACAAAATAAAATAAATTAAATGCCTCAAGGAAAAAATTTCAATAAAAAACTTTTTAATTTAACACGTCAATACTAAAACAAAAACTATAGTGTTTTAGAATAGATACGAAGAAAGAAGTGGAAAGTAGAAGCGCGAAAGTGCACACTTTCCATACGCGTGCCGAAAGTAATGACGAAACTATACTCTATTCTGGCACGGGGAAATCGACCACTTTGCGTTCGAAAAACTAACTTTCATTACAAAAATTTTTTTTTCTACAAAATTTAATCAGTTAAAAGAAAAAAAACAAATTGCATAGTTTACGGGAGGGAATAACGTTAAAGTCATTTTGCTATGTCGTTTAAAATGTAAAGTCTTTAAGAGAGAGCACTTTTGGCCAAAATAAAATAAGATGCAGGTGTGTCGGTAGATAATTTAATTTAATTGAATAATAACCAAGATTTTGGTGTGTTTTTGACGAGTTAGCGGCTTACCGCGAACTTGTGGTCTTATTAAATCGAAGAGTGTGGTCGAGCAAGAATGCTGATTTCGGATGATTAAAGGAGCAGGTGTCGGAGCAATAATTTGATTGATCGATTAATTGATTTGAATTATAGGCAATCCGTTGCTTTGTTCTCTTTTTATTTGCTCGAACCCTGGAAAAACGCGTTTTTCCAATTTTTTGCCCCAAAATCCTTCTAATAGTTCTGCCTTCTTTTACGTCCTTAGAAAACGTTATTTTCCTTGGTCGAGCTCGGTTATTCTTCAACGTCGAATAGAATTAAATCGCACTTAGAGCGAGTTAAATATTTCTTCGGACCATCTAATTATCTTCGGCGTTAGAAGAGCGATGGGACGCAGTCTCCCGTTGATTACACGGCACCGTAATGACGAACTATTCGAAATTACAATTACCGAGAAAGAAATACGGCTTACGTTTTCGATAAATTTTCAAAACGCTAACTATAAATTTGTAGAAAATTGATAAAATGAAATGGAACGTTGTAAATAAGCACCTCACGGTGCTTCACAGTTTATGAGTGCTCGGAGGTATTATGGGTTGTCAATTATCATGCAAGGCGTGTATACATGCGGCGATTGTATTTGTGGTCCTGCTGGTAATTGATGAGAGCACTGTCAAAGGAAAGCTGGTGTGTGTTTATAAATGAACTATATGCATAGAAACGTGGAAAGAAGCGGCCCTTTTACGTTTGCAGCCGGGTTAATAAAAAGACCCTACCGCAAAGGGCTGATTAATCGAACTTGTTTATGCGTTCTTACAAGTTTTTTTTTTCTTAAAAATTTACGTCGCACTTTGAATCAAATAAAAATGTAAGATTTACAAATGATTTTAATTGAAAAAAAAATATATAATTTATTAAACACGAAAATTCGAGAAAAGTAATGTGTGCGTTAAAGTTTAGAATAAACCAGAGAAGTAGTTCAAAAGATCTAAGTACCCCTAAATAAGTAGGACAGGAATTAATTCTATTAAATATATTGATTTTACCAATGTTACAAAACAATGTTTGTTAAAACTGTAAATTTTGACAAACTAAAGCGTGGAAGTTATTAACTAGAGTTTAGAATAAACCCAAAAAATAATTTAAAAACTTTAATTACGTTTAAAAAAGTAGGAAAGGCATTAATATAATTTAAAGTGAAATACACGATTTTATCTGTGTTAAACACAAAATTTTTAAAATCAAAAAATTTGGGAAACTAATGCATGGAAGTTATTAATTAAAATTTAGAATAAGAGAAAAAATAGTTTAAATAATTAAACAACCCTTAAAAGAACAAAAAGAACAAAATGCAAGACATTTGATTTTTAAATTTGATTGTTAAAAAATACATTTTTTTAAAATCATAAATTTTAAAAAACTATTGCATGGAGATTATCTACTGAAGTTTCTAATTCACCAAAAAAATAGTTAAAAAATTCTAACAACCCCTAAAGATGCAGAGGACGTGGTAATACCATGCAAAATGTAGATCTGTTAGCTTTGCCTACGTTAAAAATGACAATTTTTTTAAATTGCAAATTTGGGCAAACTAATACCTGAACGTTATCTATTGAAGTTTCTAATAAACCAGAAAAATAGTTAAAAATTTAACTACCCCTAAAGAGGCAGGGTGGCCATTAATGCAATACGAAATGTGATACTTTTACTTTTTTTATGTTAAAAAACATCATTTATTAAAAGTAAAAATTTAAACAAATTACTGCATACACGTTATCTATTGAAGTTTCTAATAAACCAAAAAAATAATTAAAAAATTCCAACTACCCCTAAAAAAGCAGGGGAGACATTAATGCAATGCGAAATGTAATACTTTTAACTTTTCTTATGTCAAAAAACACCATTTATTAAAAGCGCAAATTTAAACAAATTATATTATGCACATTATCTATTAAACTTTCTAATAAACCAGAAAAATAGTTAAAAAATTTAACTACCCCTAAAAAAACAGGGTGGCCATTAATTCAATCCGAAATGTAATACTTTTAACTTTTCTTATGTTAAATAACACCATTTATTAAAAGCGCAAATTTAAACAAACTAATGCATGCACATTATCTATTTAAGTTTCTAATGAACCAGAAAAATAGTTAAAAAATTCTAACTACCCCTAAAGAGGCAGGGTGGCCATTAATGCAATACGAAATGTGATACTTTTACTTTTTTTATGTTAAAAAACATCATTTATTAAAAGTGAAAATTTAAACAAATTACTGCATACACGTTATCTATTGAAGTTTCTAATGAACCAAAAAAATAATTAAAAAATTCCAACTACCCCTAAAAAAACAGGGGAGGCATTAATGCAATGCGAAATGTAATACTTTTAACTTTTCTTATGTCAAAAAACACCATTTATTAAAAGCGCAAATTTAAACAAATTATATTATGCACATTATCTATTAAAGTTTCTAATAAACCAGAAAAATAGTTAAAAAAATCTAACTACCCCGAAAAAAGCAGGGTGGCCATTAATTCAATACGAAATGTAATACTTTTAACTTTTCTTATGTTAAATAACACCATTTATTAAAAGCGCAAATTTAAACAAACTAATGCATGCACATTATCTATTGAAGTTTCTAATAAACCAGAAAAATAGTTAAAAAATTCTAACTACCCCTAAAAAAACAGGGTGGCCATTAATGCAATACGAAATGTGATACTTTTACTTTTTTTATGTTAAAAAACATCATTTATTAAAAGTGAAAATTTAAACAAATTACTGCATACACGTTATCTATTGAAGTTTCTAATAAACCAAAAAATAATTAAAAATTCCAACTACCCTAAAAAGCAGGGAGCATTAATGCAATGCGAAATGTAATACTTTTAACTTTTCTTATGTCAAAAAACACCATTTATTAAAAGCGCAAATTTAAACAAATTATATTATGCACATTATCTATTAAACTTTCTAATAAACCAGAAAAATAGTTAAAAAATCTAACTACCCCTAAAAAGCAGGGTGGCCATTAATTCAATCCGAAATGTAATACTTTTAACTTTTCTTATGTTAAATAACACCATTTATTAAAAGCGCAAATTTAAACAAACTAATGGATGCACATTATCTATTAAAGTTTCTAATGAACCAGAAAAATAGTTAAAAAATTCTAACTACCCCTTAAGAGGCAGGGTGGCCATTAATGCAATACGAACTGTGATACTTTTACTTTTTTTATGTTAAAAAACATCATTTATTAAAAGTGAAAATTAAAACAAATTACTGCATACACGGTATCTATTGAAGTTTCTAATAAACCAAAAAAATAATTAAAAAATTCTAACTACCCCTAAAAAAGCAGGGAAAGCATTAATGCAATGCGAAATGTAATACTTTTAACTTTTCTTATGTCAAAAAACACCATTTATTAAAAGCGCAAATTTAAACAAATTATATTATGCACATTATCTATTAAAGTCTCTAATAAACCAGAAAAATAATGAAAAAAATCTAACTACCCCTAAAAAAGCAGGGTGGCCATTAATTCAATCCGAAATGTAATACTTTTAACTTTTGTTATGTTAAATAACACCATTTATTAAAAGCGCAAATTTAAACAAACTAATGCATGCACATTATCTATTAAAGTTTCTAATGAACCAGAAAAATAGTTAAAAAATTCTAACTACCCCTAAAGAGGCAGGGTGGCCATTAATGCAATACGAAATGTGATACTTTTACTTTTTTTATGTTAAAAAACATCATTTATTAAAAGTGAAAATTTAAACAAATTACTGCATACACGGTATCTATTGAAGTTTCTAATAAACCAAAAAAATAATTAAAAAATTCTAACTACCCCTAAAAAAGCAGGGAAGGCATTAATGCAATGCGAAATGTAATACTTTTAACTTTTCTTATGTCAAAAAACACCATTTATTAAAAGCGCAAATTTAAACAAATTATATTATGCACATTATCTATTAAACTTTCTAATAAACCAGAAAAATAGTTAAAAAATCTAACTACCCCTAAAAAAGCAGGGTGGCCATTAATTTAATCCGAAATGTAATACTTTTAACTTTTCTTATGTTAAATAACACCATTTATTAAAAGCGCAAATTTAAACAAACTAATGGATGCACATTATCTATTAAAGTTTCTAATGAACCAGAAAAATAGTTAAAAAATTCTAACTACCCCTTAAGAGGCAGGGTGGCCATTAATGCAATACGAAATGTGATACTTTTACTTTTTTTATGTTAAAAAACATCATTTATTAAAAGTGAAAATTTAAACAAATTACTGCATACACGTTATCTATTGAAGTTTCTAATAAACCAAAAAAATAATTAAAAAATTCCAACTACCCCTAAAAAAGCAGGGGAGACATTAATGCAATGCGAAATGTAATGCTTTTAACTTTTCTTATGTCAAAAAACACCTTTTATTAAAAGCGCAAATTTAAACAAATTATATTATGCACATTATCTATTAAAGTTTCTAATAAACCAGAAAAATAGTTAAAAAAATCTAACTACCCCTAAAAAAGCAGGGTGGCCATTAATTCAATCCGAAATGTAATACTTTTAACTTTTCTTATGTTAAAAAACACCATTTATTAAAAGCGCAAATTTAAACAAACTAATGCATGCACATTATCTATTGAAGTTTCTAATAAACCAGAAAAATAGTTAAAAAATTCTAACTACCCCTAAAGAAGCAGGGTGGCCATTAATGCAATGCGAAATGTAAAACTTGTAACTTTGCTTATATAAAATTTTTCTTATGATTTATCAAAGTTATGATATTATTTTTAGTTCTAATTGTTAACATTAAATATATCTATATGTACACCCTAAATTTAGTAATCTACAGCCCTAATCAAAAGAAAACAATTTTGTTTTAATTGAAAATTAATTAGAAGCAATAAAAAGGCACCGAATTGTGTGGCAAATAAAACGTTTTACGCGTTTTTGATTAAATAACCCGAAGCGAACTAATGAACTATTAATTAATAGGATGGCCATTCGAAAAGAATAATAATAGTAATAATAAAGATAATAAAAGAAGAGGAAAAAAAGGTGTACTAATGGTTAGATCATAATATAACAGTTTTATTGCCAAGCATAATTATCTTCCGATAATAACGGATTTCGAATAGTATTTTTACGATGGTTTTTAGATTGCTTTTATAAGAGAAAGAGATAAGGACGACTAATATTGAAATAAAACGAGCGTGTGACAGCTCTTGCATAAAGACAAGTTAACATTGTAAAGCCGAAGATCTTGAAGACTTTGCCCCTTAGGGCACTCACATCGTCTTCGGCTCCCCCTTTGGGCCCCCCTCGAGCCGGTTTACATCTACATATCTAATCAACATACGCAGTGCTCCTTATATTTCCCCATTTCGAATGAAATTCCGCCAACGAGACGCTCTCACGTTAATAAAATTTACGTGGCTCTTTGTCGATTATGCGCTTTATTAACGCGATTAAAAAACGCCATCGAAATGAATACCTACACTAATTTATAGGCTGCCTTTTCTTTTTAGCAGGTACGCACGTACCAACTCAAAGATAAACTGCGATAAAGGCGCTGGCTTTTACACAGGAACACTTTTCTCTTCGCCGAGCTGCAAGGGTCACGCAACTATATGAAGCTTTTAGAAGGACCTTTCACATAATAAATAATAATCGTGTGCATAAATAATAACCGGTACCCATCTATTCTAATCTTCCAGCTTAACAACTATACGCTCTACGCCATTTTTCATCGCGCTTTTTTTAAAGTTAGAATTTTTGCATCGTTTACACGTGTTGCGTCGTTTATAACTTGCGCTAAAATTAAAGTCTAATTAGAAGATTCATGGCCGACCTTCGACCACCTCGCTAAACGGATTCTAAATTCAAGTTTGCATTTTAAATTTTAATTATGGGGAGCTCTGCGATGAGCTTTTCATTTCTTTTTTGCGAACAGAATCGAATAAAATTGCCCATTCGAGCCGCGCATTAAAGATTAAAAAATTGGGGATGATTTTCGGCGTTGTTCCGACGATTTGGTGCGCAAAACAGGGCTTTCAAACAAAATATTTATGTTAAAATGACTTTAGAAAAAGCATTTTGAAAAATTAGGATGCTGTATGATTAATTTTCGGTTTAATTCGGCGCGGTTAGTTCGAAATGGCCAATTAATAATTGAAACTATTGGACAATTTTGTCCACAAGAAAAAAATGTGTGTAGTTCCAAAAATCTGATGTGCAATCATAAATTATATTAGAAATAACGCATTTATTTGTATTTTTAAAAGCTATTTATTTTTGAATTCTAGATTTAAATTAATATTAATATTATTTGTGTACTATGCCCTGCAAAAATTTGGTTTTTGAGGGCCGTGTAGCAGTAGTGAATTGGTCGATTTTTCCATGTCAGAATAGGGCACCTATACTTTCGTCGTTTCTTTCTACACGTTTATCTTTTTCTGTGTTCTTAAACACGATAGTTTATTTTAGTATTTATTTTCAATTGCTTTACCTATATAATTAATATAATAAACAATTTGAGTAAAAATAATAATCAGAGTGTCGAATTAAACATTTATTTGTTGAAATTTTTGCTTTGAGGCATTCGATTCATTTCTTTTGTAGTGAAAAATTTAATTTTTGATTATTATTTACGATAATACGAGTCAAATTTCAAAAATATAACGAAACACGGGCTTCTTTTTAAATTTAATAAATTGGAACCGATTTTAGGTACCAACACAGCTCAAAACTTTAAATCACAAAGTATAATGCCCAAAGTTCCCAAGCACCAAAAGTAAAACTATTAAAAATGCAAAAAAAAACACTCAAAAATTAGAGAACAAACTAATAATCTTAGTTTTTCTTTTTACAACTTTAAAAAACATTTAAAACCCATATATTTTAATTTTTAATTTAAATAAAATAATCGAAGGAAACGAAATTAACTTTTGTGATTAGTTTTTGCCTATTTTTGTATATACAATACCGTTATAGTTATTTTGAAGACCATTTCCTTATTAGCGAAACTAAATATCTTAGTCTTTCGATTTAATTAAGATAAATCTAATTAATTAATAAAAATTAATTACGAAGAGCAGTATTATCAAAAAAAAACCAGTGTGCTTATGTACACGCAATAGAAGTTATACTTCTTTGGCATCATTACATTAAATAATAATGTATAGCTAGACCACTCGCTCTAAATTTAATGTTATTACCCCGTTTTTAAAAAAATCTAGTTTTAGAGTTTTCCCACTGTGTATTTACTCTCCGATTTACACGATAGATAAGTTCCAGAGAAAACCGTGTAAATCGAAATCATAGTTTTTCGTAGTAAATTGAAAACAAAGCAAAATGTGCAGAAATTACTCAGTCATTTTTAAAAATTAATGTAAACACACTCAACAAATACGAGGATGTGCGCATTCGAGCGAAAAGTGGCACATTTCCGAGCGAGGGAGGCAAATGAAGCGCGACGCGGAGCGGCGCGCTTCATTTTCCCGAGATCGGAATGTGCCACTTTGAGCTCGAATGTGCGCACTCGGTTTTAAGCACCATTCACAATAAAATTCATTCTTTCGACTATCATTTAAATAAAATAATAAAAATTTGATGTGCAGATACAATTTGAAAAAAATATATTTCACGAAATTTCTTGTTAATCGAGTTATATAGGTGTAGTTTAAAAAAAATGCTTTTAGAACTTTTTGCGTAACGATTTTTTTACATCTATTTATATTACAAGAAAATTCATTCTTTTGGCTTTAATTTAAAAAAAAATTCGTCCAATTTTGACGATCAGAACCGGAAATATAATTTTTTTAAAAACACCCTTGCTTGGAGACTCTAAGACCGAGAAGCGACGAACCCGATATTCGATTTTCCCGAGATGTGTTACATAAACACAAGAATGTGCGCATTTGAGCGAAAAGTGGCACATTTCCGAGCGAGGGACGCAAATGAAGCGCGACGCGGAGCGGCGCGCTTCATTTTCCCGAGATCGGAATGTGCCACTTTGAGCTCGAATGTGCACACTCGGTTTTAAGCACGATTCACAATAAAAACTCATTCTTTCGGCAATCATTACAATAAAATAGCCAAAATTCGATGTGCACATTCTAAGATACAATTTGAAAAAAAAATATATTACACGAAATTTCTTGTTAATTGAGTTATATAGGTGTAGTTTAAAAAAAAATACTTTTAGAACTTTTCGCGTAACGATTTCTTTACACCTATTTATATTACAAGAAAATTCATTCTTTCGGCTTTAATTTAAAAAAATTCGTCCAATTTGGACGATCAGAACCGAAGATACGATTTTTTTAAAAACACCCTCGTTGGAGACTCTAAGGCCGAGAGACGACGAACCCGAAAATTTTGTTAACGTGCGCGCGCAATTTTCGCCGCCCGCTAAAATTTGACTTTCGCCGCACCAACAGAAGTATAACTTCAACAAATAAAAGTACATTTTAATCGTACCGAGCAACAAAAAAAAAATTCGCCAACCCATCGAAACGGGCAGACCAAAAGAAAGGCGCAACACGACCAAAACTGGTAAGCCAAGTGAAAAAGGAAAAACGGCAATTGTACAACATAAACGTCCCGTGTAAAAGGAAGTGTAAAATACGTAAAACGCGTGCATTGTATACAAAAATAAATCATAACAACGCTCGTCCCGCTTTCTATTCCGGATCGCGCGGCATTCTTCGGCCAATCTTCCACTCCATACACATTATGCTCGAACATACTGCCTTCTCTGTAAGCCTTTAATGTTCCATTCAATAAATGCGCGAAAACTGGTCTCCGCAGGCCAGATAAATAATTCTTTTTCCGGCGAACAATGCCGGAGTTTGACGGATGGTCGATTCGCATCGCTCGCCATCCTGATCGGGCGGCCCGTTTTATGTCGATCCCAACAATAACTTCATGGTACTTAACGCTGCTCACGTATCATATAAAATTATTGACTTTTGATTCGAAAATATACAACCTAACGCGATTTACTTATGGGGCATTCCATATGAAATCAACAAATGGGGTGTGCCGCGTGATTTTTAATTTTAATAAAAAAAATTGTAGATGATCTTCGTGGCGCCAGAAACGCTAAACCACCACCATTTATTTTTTTTATTGTATAACTTCTTAACAGTGCACATCCGAAGTCAAAAATTGGGTCAATTTCATACTTGTACGTAATGGGCTGTAGCTTTTTATTTAGAACAGGTTCTTTTTTTATTTGAAAAGGTCCTAAATGTGCATTTTATATAATACAATAAAATTGAACTAAAACAATTAGGAACAAGATAGTGACCATCCGACATTTCCACAATTTTTTTTTATTTTTACGATATTTGATTGGACCCTGTTGCATATTAAGGGTTGATTTTTTTACAATAAAGTACTAACCTTTGTGATGTCGTGACATAATTATAATTGTCCTAGAATAAAATCTAATAACGAAAAAAAAAATGGTAAACATTGATAATTTTGAAAAAAGCTCAAATTTGACCTCAAAAAAACCCATGTTGAGGAAAATTAACAATCTGAAATTTTCAGAAAATATAGTCTATATCTTCGTTAATTATGTCCAATTAGTGCCGTTCTGTTATTTTCACCTCTTTAGGAAATATGATTTTTTTAAAAGTGCTACTTTTACAAATAAATAAGAAAATAATCTGGGAAGTTTTCTAACTTATTTAAACTATTAGAATTATGTCAATTTATGATAAAATTAATCAAATAAAAATCAAAATTTTCAAATTCTGTTATTTATTAAAAATAATATAATAACAATAAAAAACACACGATCCTATCATCGTTTTGTCCCCATCTCAAATAATAAATTAAAAGTGCGACGATATTCTAGCTCAGAAAATCTCAAGATGGTAAAAATTTGTAATGAAAATTAAATAATGTATGCCTACATGTTTTTTTTGATAAATAACTAAATTTGAAAATGTTGACTTTTATTTGATTATTTTTATCATACATTGACATAATTCTAATAGTTTAAATAAGTTATAAAACTTCTATAAATTATCAAAATTCCAAATTATTTCCATATTTATTTGTAAAAGTAGCACTTTTAAAAAAATCATATTTCTTAAAAAAGTGAAAATAACAGGACGGCACTAATTGGACATAATTAACAAAGATAGAGACTATATGTCCTGAAAATTTCAGATTGTTATTTTTTCCTCAACATGAGTTTTTTTGGGGTCAAATTGAGCTATTTTCAAAATTATCAATGTTCACCATTTTTTTTGTAGAAGATTTTATTCTAAGACAATTATAATTATGTCACGTCATCACAAGGGTTAGTACTTTAGTGTAAAAAAAAATCAACCCTTAATATGCAACAGGGTTGACACAGCGTCCAATCAAATATCGTAAAAATGAGAAATAATTGTGGAAATTTCGGATAGTCACTATCTTGTTCCTACACGGAGAAAAAAATATCCTTATAATAACTATCTAACGTATACCCAATTGACGTATTGTTCTGACAAGGATTCGAATGTCTAATTTAACGATATTTATAAGTCAATTTGACAATCCATAGTATGATCAAAACAGATCTACATAGTATACTTATAATAAGGATTCGTTTATTTGTTTCAAGCGTTCAAACGAAAAGCTCTCGTGAACGTGTGCAGTATCCGTCGTGTAGGTAACTGGATAGTTAATTTGAGGATTTGAATAGTTATAATAGGGATACGTATGGTTATTATAACGATATTTTGTTCTCCGTGCATATCCGTTAAATCACTATGACAAGAATCTTTTGAATGTCTAAAACAGTATTATCAATGTTCACCATTTTTTTGTAAAGATTTTATTCTAGGACAATTATAATTATGTCACGACATCACAAGGGTTAGTACTTTATGTAAAAAAATCAACCCTTAATATGCAACAGGGTTGACACAGCATCCAATCAAATATCCTAAAAATAAGAAAAAATTGTGGAAATGTCGGATGGTCACTATCTTGTTCCTAATTGTTTTAGTTCAATTTTGTTGTATTATATAAAATGCACATTTATGACCCTTTCGAATAAAAAAAGAACCATTTCAATACCTGTTCTAAATAAAAAGCTACAGCCCATTACGTACAAGTATGAAATTGACCCAATTTTTGACTTCGGATGGGCACTGTTCAGAAGTTATACAATAAAAAAAATAAATGGTGGTGGTTTAGCGTTTCTGGCACCACAAAGATGATCTACAATTTTTTATCAAAATTAAAATCATGCGGCACACTTTTTAATTCAAATTTGTTGATTTCATATGGAATGACCCTTATGCCTTCTCCCGTGCCTCGGCCATCGGCGCCCAGCGCGCCCAAAATCGACAACTTGGGCTCCAATTAAGGATCGTCTTCGGCCACAATCAAAAACAAAAAGTAGCCCAACCGCGCAATTAAATAATTAAATAAAGCCACATGCTCCGATACCAATCTCGACCAAAAAAATTCGATCGAAATCTAAGCGGACGAAGTCCGAGGAAGAATCAGCTGACAATTTGCATTTTCTCCTAATGAAGATAAGCTTTTCGGGTCTTTTTTTCGCTCTCCGTCCAAAAATGCGTTTTGGGTCGAGGAAGCGCGCGGAAGGCGGTCGCCGACCTTCGAAAAGCTCGAGATGGAGGTCAGTGGGTGAGCTGAACGCTGATGGGTCCGAAGGGATGAAGATGAAGATGCGATCGGGGTGCTCGTGGAAGAAGAGGAAGGGCCGCGGGTCAGTTCCGGATCCGTGCGAGCGCATTGTGACGCGTTGACCCGAGGCCAGCAGGTGCAGCAGGTTTATTGACTCCGACCTGTTCCCATCGCGCTCAATCAATGGTCTTGGGGTGCGGTCACGGGACGAGCTGGAAATTATAACGCGTTTTGAAAAATTGGAAAACGCGTCCGTTGCTCGAAGAATGCGGGACGTAAATCAAAACCTGATACGATTTATCAGCTCTATATGGCGAATAGTTTTGCTGAACCGGACTGGCGCCTACCGCTCGTCCACGACCTGGATGACTTCGGCGCGCGATTGCTCGCCTTCTGCTTGGTCACTTCTTCTTCCCATTCATAAAGCGAGCGGGTCGATCATTGATTGCGAGCAATTTATAACGAAATTAATTTCGAGAGACCGAAATCCGAAAAGAGAAAGGAAAGTGTGTTGGTGCACCTTATAATTCTTCCATATCAAGATGTAGGCTCGCTCACTCACACATGCACGCGCAACACTCGCACACACACACACACACACCTGCTGTGTAATTTATTCTTTTACTTATCCACTTTTGAAACAAGAAGACCTAAGAACTATTTAACGATTAAAAGTTAAATCGGTATTCCGATTAGATTGAGCAACCTTAAGGATGTTACCTTCTACAATTTCCACCTGTTTCGTTTTGTAAGATTTTAGTCGTTTTTTTTTTGGGACGTAATTCGAGAGTTAAGTGTGTCTATATATTTTTTTTTATCGAAGATATAAATAAATTTATGCGCACGCTCGTATAAGCGACTAGTTTGTTTCCTATGCAAATTCTTAGCGGTACACGCTGTATACAAAAGCTTACATTTGTAGCTGCGGAAGAACAATGGAACTTTGATTGTTTATTATCTGTGCCGCGACGAGTGTCTGAGAATTTTCGAAAAAACCGCGCGGGAACTGGCGATTTTTTGGGACGCGGACGATTCTGGATGGACGGCTTCGAAAACTGGACGCTGTTAATCGAAACGTTTCTTTTTCGAATTAAGTTTAGTTATGTTAGGACAACCTGTTGTACCTTGGTCACTTTGTAAAGGGTGTTTCAAATTGAGCGCCTTTTTTTAAAACGCAATAAAACATAGATGGCGCGTCGAATTCGTCTGGGTCTTTTGACGTTTAAGAAGTGTGATGTATGACATTAATAAAAATGAAGTGGTACACGATACAAAAGCGCGTTAAAATTGTTGAATTATTTTATGAAAATCTGCGTTCTGTGAAAAGGGTTTTTTGAAAATGGCGTGATTTTTATTGTTTACAAAATCGTCCTTCTGAAAGAATTATTAGTCGAATTGTTCAAAAATTTAAAGAGACTGGTTCCGCAGAAGATAAAAAAATAAAAAAATGTAATCTTTTTGGTCGTTCACAAGAGCACATTGATATGGTTCGTGAAAGTGTTGCTGAAAAGCCTGAAATGTCCATTAGTCAACGATCATAACAAGTTGGGCTGAGTAAAACAACAACATGGCGCATTTTACGAAAGTATTTATCTCTAAACGCATACAGGGTGCAAATAATAAAGGAATTAAAGCCTTTGGACGACTCAAAACGTCGTGCAGTTGTGAATTGGATTACCAGATGATTTTTCTCAAAAAATAATTAATTGGCAGATCATGTTATTTGCCACCATGGATTATTTTCTTTGAGATCATGTAAAAAATCAAGTCTATAGGAACAATTCACAATTGATTCTTGAACTAAAGAATGAAATTATTCGTGTTATTAGTGAAATAGAGCCTCAATTATGTCAAAATGTCATCAAAATATTGTGAACGCGTGTGGAGCTACAAGAGGTGGTCATTTGACAAATATTATTTTTTTGTGTTTAAATGTCATACATTTTATTTCAATTATCAATAAAAAGTTTTTGAAAATCAATGCAAATTATGTGTTATATTTAGTTTTAAAAAAAGCTCTCAATTTGAAACACCCTTTACGTAGAGCAACTTTATTTTTTTTTAATATTTGCGGGCTTTCGTGACCCATAATTTTCGTTATTGCAAATGCCACATTGACAGACATTAACGTGAAGTTAGCAACAGCTGGCAAATGTACTTTGTTAATATATGAAATCAATTGAAATTTGTAATCGAATTCTTTTTAAATAAAAATTTAGATATACCTTTGTTATAAATTTTTATATTTTTTTTATTTTGCTTCAGATAATATGCCTCGCAAGGCCAACGAAAAATTTAAAGTTTTGCAAAGTTAACCATTAAGTATGTGTACTTATTTATAGATGCCTGATGAAGGTCAAATAAAAGACCAAAACGTCGCTAAATTAATGATTGGTATAATAGTTTACACCATTGGTCCACTTTCCTGCTAACCTGTTATTAATAAAATTAATACAGTCAAACCTCGATAAGTCAAAGTCGAAGGGACAGCAAAAATAATTCGTCATATCAAAAACTCGAGTTACCAAAAGAAGTTCAGTTAAATACTTCCGAATATATATATCATTCATTTTTTATAGAAAATAACCAAAATTGATCTACAATCATTAACATTATTTATTTTTATTAAGACCCTAAAAAATATAGTTATTTACATATTATTTACTGTTAAATTGAAAGTAATCTAAAATTGTCTTTTGCTTCATTGCTCCAAAATGTTACGTTTCTACAAATTTTTCCAATGATCTTACCGATAATAATATATCTGTAGGAACATCTTCTTGAGCACATAGGAATAGAGAAATAGTATCTATTGCATTGTAAACTTGAGTTGTTGAAGGATGTTTACTGTAACATCTGTATCACTTTCATATTCACTTTCACTTTCACAGTTTTTCTTATTTTCTTCTAGCACTTTACTTATAATGCTTTCATCGCTAGGAATTTCAGCAACTTCCAAATCTTTATCAACGTTGACATTTGTCATTTGTATCTTCAGCAGCTACAATTAGGTCTCTGTTTTTAAAATGGTTGATAAAGTGTTTGCGGAATACCAAAATCTTTAGCTATATCCTTTTTCTTTTGAGCCCACGTTCCACTTCTTTTATAAGATTAATTTTCTCCCTTATGGTTAAACTTTTTAATTTTCGTTTACACTCCATGTTAATACGTAAATAATTTTAGAAAAGTATTAAACTTTTTAGATTTTCTGTTATACTCTGTTACAAACTATAAAGAACGTAAAACACATTTGTTAGTCTTCGTAGTCGACGAATAACTAGCAAATTGAAAACTAAAATGCAAAAATAGTTTCCAGTTTTGTAAAATAAACGGTAAAACCATCTCAAAAATTTATAACTGTTCATAAGGCATTTAAACATAAATTCGTTATTAAATCCAATTGAAGTGCCGCCGTCAAAACATTCTTGTAGTATAAACCTTTTATTCGTAGTTAACAATAGAGCTTTTAAAGTATCAATAACACCAAACCAAGCCGTCGTTAATCCTCTCTCAGGTAGAAAAATTTTTAGAAAAGTTGTAAAATTTAACTTCGAGTCATCGACCTATTGACTAATGGAAACTTGAATTTAATGAATTGTAAAACGCTTCGACTAATTAAATAATTCGATTTATTAAATTTCGAGTTATTGACATAAAAATATTAATGTTGAGATAGGCAAGTTCTAGGGAAACTGGTTCGAGTTCGAGCTATCAAAAGTTCGGTTTATTGGCGTTCGACTAATAGAAGTTCGACTGTATTTACTAAATTAAATTTATGCTTTGAAAGAGCGAAGAATACGTAGACAAATCCAATAAATACGAGGATGTGCGCATTCGAGCGAAAAGTGGCACATTTCCGAGCGAGGGAAGCAAATGAAGCGCGACGCGGAGCGGCGCGCTTTATTTTCCCGAGATCGGAAATGTGCCACTTTGAGCTCGAATGTGCACACTCGGTCCTAAGCGTGCTTTACAACAATTAACTGATTTTCTTATGTAGCTAAGTTCGTACTTTTCAATTCAAACCATTAATTTTCAAAAAAATAAAATCAATAAATTAAAAAACTTAGTTTTTCTAATAAAATCACTTTATCAGTAGTTTTTCATCGTCAAAAACCAAGTCGGCGACTAACACAAGAAGAAAAATTAATAAAATCGTCTCTCGCAAATAAAACTAGTTGTAATTTCAAGCACACACAAAGAAGTTTGTAGAATAATAAGAATGCAAGATTGGGACATCTTCGGCTTTCGCGCCCCAACTCTCGTTTTCTCAGGGATAGGCGTTTTCAATGGGGCGCATTGTTTGGCCGAAGAAGGAAGCATTGTGCGAGCATTTATTGTATTAGTTGGAATAAAGCGCGTTTTTACATGTCCCCTCTATTCTTCCACCCTTTAAAGCTTTGTTCGGGGCACTTACTTGGACATTACTTGCATTCTTAAACGGGCCCCGGGACCCAGCGCCGTTCCCGCGGGTTCCGATCCCGAAACTCGTCAGTCCTACTTCCTCCGGGTTAACAATAGCATCGGCGGCGTAGAAAGTAGTCGAAGAGCTTTATTTATTTCTTCTTCTCGTTGTTGTTTTTTTTTTGATTTGGTGAGAAGGAAGACGAGAGACGCGCAGGTGAGTCGATTTTGTGAAAGTCTAAAGTTTAATTAATGCCTTCGATTAATGAGGACAGTTTTTGTTTATTTACTCTGACAAGACAATCGATCGCCGAAGAAAGGTCGGCGGACAGGTTTTCATTATGCAACTAAAACACCTCACAAAATTAAACAATCGATCAACACTCGCTCCACGTGTGCAGATAACAATCTCTCGTTAACGTCTCATTATCTTTCGAGCTCATTACGAAATACTCAATTAAATCTCGAATAGTGGTGCGTACTCGAAGGAATGCGCGCGCGAAAACCTCGAGGTCCCAACAAAAGGTTCCCTAATTGCGCTTTTTTCGACCTTCCGCGTGATCCATTTGCGAAATGGACCAAGACCGCGAAAAACCACGAGAAATGAAGACCATGATGGGGTCCTTTAATCGATTATGGATAGAAAAGAGCTAGAGAAGAAGAATACACCCCATCTGAGGTGTAATCGGACCTAACACAATACTATCTTAATATTAACTAATTAAGTATACTTCAAATACCATATGGGGCTAGATCGAACCCCAATAACACTTTCTCTGACATTTTTCAATATTGTTGATTTTGTATAATATATATTAGGGTGTCCGTTATTTCTCAAGTTGATTTTTTTTTGCTGCCGCCCCAGAAATTTATAGTTTTTTCCCTAAAAAAAATATCCATCCCAAAAAAAAACTCTTAGTTTTTAAATTAAACTGTGCCGAAAGCATGTTACATTTTCCATTGAAATAACATGGGAATTTCAGACTTTTGCATTTAATTTTTTTTCTCTGAAACAAATAACAATACCACAATGACCAAGACATATTTTACAGATAATTAAACGCTCTACAAAAAAGGTCTCTTATGATTTTTTCATAATTTCACTCCTTCGAAAGTTATTTAAAATTAAAGTTTTGTCCATAGTGAATATCGCAGTTTTCAAGTTTTGCTACGATTCTTTTTAATAAAATCATTCCACTAATCTATAATAATTAAAAAAGCTTAATAGCTACAATAACGTAAACAATACATTGTAAATAATATTAAATAAATATTTATTTCGGTGACAAAGAGCCAAATCTATATTGAATAAAAAAAATAAAAACATGAAAGAGCCGCTAAAAAGATTGCATCTAAATTTTGAGATGGTTTTATACAGAAATATTTAATATTCAGGAGCCACAAACTTTTTAAAGAGCCGCATGCGGCTCCGGAGCCACAGGTTGCCGACCCTGGTTTAAGGCAATCGAAATCTAAATCTTCATTAGTTTTAATGCTTTAATCGTTTTACGTTCTATGGGAGATGACATTCAGATCAAAAAAAGGCCAAAGCAGCAGTTTCAGCATTCAAGTACCACAAATGGTTCTTGAAAGTAAAGAGAATCATAAAAATTATAAAATTAACCATCAACCCGACTTTAATCTTGAATAACTTTCGAAGGAGTGAAATTATCAAAAAATCATAAGAGACCTTTTTTGTAGAGCGCCCAATTCTCTATAAAAATATATATAGTCAGTGCCGTATTATTATTTGTTTCAGAAAAAAAATTAAATGCATAAAGTCCGAAATTCCCATGGTATTTAAATAGAAATGTAACATGCTTTCGGCACGGTTTAATTTGAAAACTAAGAGTTTTTTTTGAGATGGATATTTTTTTTAGGGAAAAAACCAAAAATTTATGGGGCGGCAGCAGAAAAAAAATCAATTTAGGAAATAACGGACACCCTAATATATATAGGTAAACCTATATAAACATCTTCTTCATTGAAATTGGAGACAGACCCAGTAAATCTCTTAAAATTTCAAGATAATACACGCCGCACAATAAGTGACCCCACTTGGCATTAGGAAGGTTAAAAATTAGTGTGTGTTTGGTGCTCGACCTTGTGCGATGGCCCGAGATCGCATCCTCGGATTATTCGGTCAAACCTTAACAGGTTCCTCCAGTTCAACAGGTGTAATGGAGGCGCCCCCCGTTATACTACACGGCCGTATTATAAATATTCCGCCGCAAAAATACTACCAGTCCACTCTATTAATCTTTTTTTTTTCTCTTCAATACGAGTTTCGCGAAGAACAATTCGTTGCTTGTTATTGCTGCAAGAAATCGATGCTTAACACCTTCCCCAACGGATTGCTTAATAAAAATAGCGCAGCGGCTTTGATTTTATTTTTCTTCGACCACAATGAGCGAAAATCTTGTGAAAAAGTCGAATGATACGTTTTTCTTAAAATTACTCCAGCAAAATTTGTTTTTTAATTATTTACCTTTAAAAGGAAACTTTTAAAACGCAAAACTTTTTTATTTTTGAGAAGTACGTGGAAAGCCTTTATTTTCAAAAGTATTAGGCCTTTAGTACGTCCGAAATCGGTGCTAACTCAAAACCCCCAAAGTCGGCCAAAATTGAGAAAAAAAAATGGATTAACCCCTTTGCCTTTTTTGAGGAAAAAAATATTTAAGTAAAGGATTTGCTTTAAATTTTTGTGGGACGTTCCTATGGACCCCAAACCGACATAGTCGAAGCCATTCTTTTCTGCTCCCCCTACTATACCTAAATTATTCGATAAAACTAAATAAATAAAAAAACGTACCCCTTGATTCACAAAAAAAATTGTAGCGCCCTTATTTTCTATCCAATCATTAAAAAGGACACGGATTCGGAATCCTGAGGCTTTTTTACATAAGGCACATGTAAAATATGTATAGGATGCGACGTTATATTTTTGAAAATTAAAAATTACAAGTTTTAGCGCTCATTTTTGGCTAATTTTGAACTTTAAAAAAATTGTAGCGCCGTTATTTGTGGACGGATCTTTAAAAACTATTCAGATTCGGATTTGGCAGCCGTTTTCAATTCGGATAGGCCTAAGAAACCATAGGCGTGCTATTCCATAGCTTTGGGAAAACGTTTTGAAAATTCAAAATCGATGGGTTTTAACCCATGTATTTTGGATAAAAAATGAAAAAAATAGAATTGCTTTATATTGCGAGGGGACGTTCCTACGTACCCCTACTAACTATAACCGGTGTCAATTCTTCGCGCTTCCCTTCTAAAATAAAAATTTTCGATAGAAACTAAATGATTAAAAGTACGTACCCCTTGATTCACAAAAAAAATCGTAGCGCCCTTATTTTCGATCCAATCAATACAAACGACACGGATTCAGAATCCTGAGGCTTTTTTACATAAGATACATGTAAAATATGTATAAAGTGCGACGTTAATTTTTCGAAAATAAAAAATTGCGATTTTTACCGCTCATTTTGAGCCAATTTTGAACTTTCAAAAAATTGTAGCGCCGTTATTTGTGGACAGATTTTTAAAAACTATTCAGAATCGGATTTCGCAGCCTTTTTGCCTTCGGATAGGCCTAAGAAACCGTCATCGTGCTATTCGAGAGCTTTGGGAAAACGTTTTGAAAATTCAAAATCGATGGGTTTTAACCCATGTATTTTGGATAAAAAATGAAAAAAATAGAATTGCTTTATATTGCGAGGGGACGTTCCTACGTACCCCTACTAACTATAACCGGTGTCAATTCTTCGCGCTTCCCTTCTAAAATAAAAATTTTCGATAGAAACTAAATGATTAAAAGTACGTACCCTTTGATTCACAAAAAAAATCGTAGCGCCCTTATTTTCGATCCAATCAATACAAACGACACGGATTCAGAATCCTGAGGCTTTTTTACATAAGATACATGTAAAATATGTATAAAGTGCGACGTTAATTTTTCGAAAATAAAAAATTGCGATTTTACCGCTCATTTTGAGCCAATTTTGAACTTTCAAAAATTGTAGCGCCGTTATTTGTGGACGGATTTTTAAAACTATTCAGAATCGGATTTGGCAGCCTTTTGCTTCGGATAGGCCTAAGAAACCGTCATCGTGCTATTCCAGAGCTTTGGGAAAACGTTTTGAAAATTCAAAATCGATGGGTTTTAACCCATGTATTTTGGATAAAAATGAAAAAATAGAATTGCTTTATATTGCGAGGGACGTTCTACGTACCCCTACTAACTATAACCGGTGTCAATTCTTTGCGCTTCCTTCTAAAATAAAAATTTTCGATAGAAACTAAATGATTAAAAGTACGTACCCTTTGATTCACAAAAAAAATCGTAGCGCCCTTATTTTCGATCCAATCAATACAAACGACACGGATTCAGAATCCTGAGGCTTTTTTACATAAGATACATGTAAAATATGTATAAAGTGCGACGTTAATTTTCGAAAATAAAAATTGCGATTTTACCGCTCATTTTGAGCCAATTTTGAACTTTCAAAAATTGTAGCGCCGTTATTTGTGGACGGATTTTTAAAACTATTCAGAATCGGATTTGGCAGCCTTTTGGCTTCGGATAGGCCTAAGAAACCGTCATCGTGCTATTCCAGAGCTTTGGGAAAACGTTTTGAAAATTCAAAATCGATGGGTTTTAACCCATGTATTTTGGATAAAAATGAAAAAATAGAATTGCTTTATATTGCGAGGGACGTTCCTACGTACCCTACTAACTATAACCGGTGTCAATTCTTCGCGCTTCCTTCTAAAATAAAAATTTTCGATAGAAACTAAATGATTAAAAGTACGTACCCTTGATTCACAAAAAAAATCGTAGCGCCCTTATTTTCGATCCAATCAATACAAACGACACGGATTCAGAATCCTGAGGCTTTTTTACATAAGATACATGTAAAATATGTATAAAGTGCGACGTTAATTTTTTGGAAAATAAAAAATTGCGATTTTTACCGCTCATTTTGAGCCAATTTTGAACTTTCAAAAAATTGTAGCGCCGTTATTTGTGGACAGATTTTTAAAAACTATTCAGAATCGGATTTGGCAGTCTTTTTGGCTTCGGATAGGCCTAAGAAACTGTCATCGTGCTATTCCAGAGCTTTGGGAAAACGTTTTGAAAATTCAAAATCGATGGGTTTTAACCCATGTATTTTGGATAAAAAATGAAAAAAATAGAATTGCTTTATATTGCGAGGGGACGTTCCTACCTACCCCTACTAACTATAACCGGTGTCATTTCTTTGCGCTTCCCTTCTAAAATAAAAATTTTGGATAGAAACTAAATGATTAAAAGTACGTACCCCGCGCTTTCTCTCTAAAACAAAAATTTTCCTCCATTTGAAAAATTTAATTTTGCTTTAAAGAACTTACATTTTTTAAACACATGTGTTAAGAAATTAATTAAACATTACCTAATTTTATTTTATTAATAATTCTACCGCGATTTAACGATCTATCAATGCATAATTTTTATTGTAATTAAAAAATTCTTAAAGATAATGGAGCTATAGCATATTAAAAATTAAGATTTTTCTGGAAATGTAAACTTCGAAAGTGTTAAGCGTATTTTCGCCACGATTAGACTTTGGACCCTAACTGTCTTATACTCCGACAAACGAGCTTTCAGAATCTGAAGAGTTTTTAAAAATATCTCTTCATATCACCGAACTACGAATTTTCAAATTCTAAATTTCAAAAAAATAAATTACAAGTCTTCAACCCCGTCTTTCTCGAAAATTTCTAATGGCATGCCTATGCTTCTCTAGACCTATGCGAAGCGAAAAAATCCGAGGATTCCAAATGAGCAAAGTTTTTAAAGGTTCGTTCACAAATAACCGAGTTACAAATGTTTTAGCGTTCAAAAAGATCATTTTGTGCCAAGCTAAAGCAAAAGACTGAAAATATGTGTCTCGTGTATGTTGTTTCAACACGAATATTTCAATCGTTCGAGGACCATTAGTTTACTAAACAATAAACAAAGTCCCTCCAACTTCTACAAATATACAAACTTATACAACTTATTTAACAAGCCAAATATCAACAAATACATTTCGATGACCCAATTTTCAATAAACGCTTTCATTGCAAACGCCAGATTTTACTTTTTCCCTATGTTAACTCCAAAATGTAATACATAACACGCCCAACATCATTCTACAGTAGTAAAATTTAAAAAAATGTTATAAGTATGTGTGTACAGTCAGTCTAAGAAGTAATCAACACCCTAGATACAGACCTACTGTAAACGTACTATTCAAAGAGACAAAATATGGCGCTGCATGGTTAAACAACAATTAAAATTGATTTTTTAAACAATTAATAGAAAAAAATTATTTGTTTTACTTATAAAAGCTGTCATAAACACTATTTTTAACTAAAACCTGTCTCTTGGAATAGTACGTTTACTGTAGGTCTGTTTCTAGGGTGTTGATTACATCTTAGGCTGACTGTACATTAAAAAAAATTCATAATTTAGTTATTGTTCAAGACATTGTTAAATTCTTAAATATTTTAACATTCTAACCAATTAATTTATTAAGAACTTGTCACTACCATTGTAACTGTAAGTATTCACCTTGGGACATAAATTAATATAATAGAATCTCGTTAATTGGCCAAGAACGTGGCCATATTTTTCGAGATCGCTCGATTATTCGAATTTGTTATGCAAAAGATTGCCTTAATTTACAGCGCGAGTTGCATCCCAACAACAACTTTCAAAAAATCTATTTGTGTTAATTGCTTCGCGATCAATAAGTGCACGGCTTTTTTTAATTATGTAATTAAGTCGCCGATTTGCATGTAAGAAATTTTTTTAATCGCCTTCCCAATACTTTCGCATTAATACTTTTTTCTTGGCGCTTCGCGCCTCAAAATCGCCAGATTAAATCTTCTTTTATTTTGCACTTTAAATATTTCAGATAGCGCCGCACTTAAAACCAAAATTTTTAATTTGAAATTTAAAATTTGCATTTCGGTAACGACGAAGAAAAAACAATCGAGCATAAACGAAGTTTTTCCCGAAGTACTTTGAAAAAAAATAACAACAAATAAGGAATTCCAACAAAAATTTCAATTAGAAAGGGTTTTTGTGGTTCCCCAAAAAAAAAGGCGATGCCAAAATAGTCGTGTCCAAATGTCTGGTCGAACGTGAACCGTAAAAAAAGAGCCAAGATGAATCAGTCCATTATGATAAGTCGACGACATGTTTGTAATTAACTGTCAGTCTTAAAAGAATATTAATGTTGAACCGATTAGTAAATCAAATAATTGTTAATCAATCACTTACAACGAAAACATTGCTTGTCATCGTTTAACTTTGCTCTTCGATTCTAACAAATTGCGTCGAATTTGTTCGGACTTCGGAAAAAAGTCCCCGCCCGAGCCCGCGCAAATTCCTCGCCGACTTTCGAAAAAGGCTCGCAGATAATAAAGGCAATTAAAACTAATTTGCCGGCCCGAAAAGTTTGGTTTAGAGCCATCTCGTAGCCCCATAAACAATGGTCTCGCTTCGCAGCGTGAAAGTGGCACGTCGTTAATAGAATCGGTAAATCTTAGGATGGCTCTCTTCTTATGGTAAGGATTTCTAGGCATTGTTCGTAAGAATGGGGTCAACCTGTTTGTCTACGATGCCTCCGAGGAGCGTGCAAGATCTATAATAAGTATCCAATCTAATTGAATTTTCTTGGCCTCTAGGCCAGCGGTTTCCAAACTTTGTTACCGCGCCTCCCTTAGAAAAAAATAATCGTGCCGTTTCCCCAGCCATTTCCCAATTTACCGGGGTTTATTTCAAGTTCTGGAATAGATCAAATTTGAATTGGGTTTGTTTTCAGATTTTTAATCTGAGGTTAGGTTCACAATAGAAGTTTAAATGTGCGAAAATAAATCTCAAAATAACCCATTATCGCAGATTTAGAAAACTACAATTAAACCCAAGTAAAATTTTAATTAATTTTGATTTTTAAATGCGATATAATAGTTTAAAATCAGTTTGTTTGGAGTTTTAGTTGTACTCAGGTTAAAAATTAACTTTTTAGTAATGTGAATTACAATTATAATTTGTAGTTACAATCATTACACGGTTTAAACGTCTTAATCGTTTATCTGAAATGTATAGCTATCTTCTATTTTAGTAAATGGAATAAATATACGTAGTTAAAAATATTTAATTACGTAAAATGGCAAAATAGAATTAACTAATTAATGTGGTGTCAAAATTTTTCATGAACATACTGCTATAATTGCAATATATATAATTTTGTGTTTATATTTTAATTATTTATATTTTAATTATTGAAGAATTAATTTAAATTGCGTTTAAAATGAGTGTATTTAAAGTAGGGGAGACTGGGGATAGTTGTTCCAGAGGTATAACGTTACATTCTTTAGAAACAATAAAGTATGTATGAAAAAAAGGCTATTGATGAGCCAAACGTGGTAGCAGCTGTTGTAATAAGCACCTATTTTTTAGAATGACCTTGCCATAATCAATTTCACAGATTTTAAAGACTGCAACTTTTTATCTCTGTAACAGCTATTCCCAGTTGTCCCAATATATTATTTTCAGCTTAATACTGGATTATTTTTGGTTGGGCTTAACTCAAATTTAAAATTAATTTTTTTTCGCACATTTTAACTGCTTTAATGGGGTATGAAAATATGTAAGTACCCGAAAAAAGTCTACTACCACCGCGCGCAATCGTCCCATTGCCATTTGAGTCAAGGAACCGTGAACAACGGATAAATTGTCCGAGAGGCGCCCAATACTAGTGATGAGCAAAATTGGTCTTGGTCTTCGCAGTCTATATGCTAGCAAGACCAAAACCAAGACCAAGACCAAAACCAAGACAGAGTATGCAAGACCAAGACCAAATACGCAAAGATTAAACCAAAAATTATTACTTCCGGTGGATTTTTGAGTTAAACTATTCGATGCAACTTCAATATATTCTTTTCTTGGAACAAAACATTTTTTGTAGTAGAAATTTTCAATTTGCTTTACTAGATTTTAGCACTAAATATGAAGAAACTTTACCACTATTTGACTACAGGAATTTACAAGAATGTCCTCGGAGTAAGAGTTCTTTGTTCCTATGTATGGATGACACATGGTTGGAATATAGAGACAAACTAATTTTTTTCCAATATTTTCACTCCTTTCAAGTACCTTGTACAATTTTTTTCGCTGAAAGGTCAATTTATGCGTTGGACGAAGAGTAAGTTCTCGAGTTTTCATAACTCTCACAACTATTTTCTTTAAAAGTCCTGACAAAATCGCATGTTTGACAGAAAATTTCAGTATTTAACCCTCCACTGGTCGCGCGAATGACATATGTCATCCACAAGACGCATTGCAACGTTTGATATTTTTTTTCTAAATATATTGGTGATAACGGATTATTAACTGTTAGTAGATGCTACATGAGAGTTGTTACAAAGGTACTTAAAGTTTCAGCATTTAAGGTTGAATAATTTCGATATTATTCAAGAAGAAATAAAGCTGGAGTACATATGTCATTCGCACGACCAATGGAGGGTTAAGATAATTGTTATATCGGTAAAATATTTTCGGTTTTGTTTATCAATAATATTAATTGCAAAATCTTTCTTATTGACTTTTACCTATAAATTGAAGTATATTTCGGTAAGTGTAAGTGTAGTCTTTTTTCTATTTAAACAAAAACAATTCAAAATTAGTGAAGAAGTAGAAATGATTAAACTCTATTGATACGATCACTTTTTGATATTATTCGTTGTAGTAAAATAAAGTTTTATGATCATCATCATCATGTTGCAGCTATCTAATCCATTGCTGGATATACGCCTCCTCAAGCTCCTTCCAGGTTATACAGTCCGCGGCATGTCGGGCTACATGAGAGTTGTTACAAAGGTACTTAAAGTTTCAGCATTTAAGGTTGAATAATTTCGATATTATTCAAGAAGAAATAAAGCTGGAGTACATATGTCATTCGCACGACCAATGGAGGGTTAAGATAATTGTTATATCGGTAAAATATTTTCGGTTTTGTTTATCAATAATATTAATTGCAAAATCTTTCTTATTGACTTTTACCTATAAATTGAAGTATATTTCGGTAAGTGTAAGTGTAGTCTTTTTTCTATTTAAACAAAAACAATTCAAAATTAGTGAAGAAGTAGAAATGATTAAACTCTATTGGTACGATCACTTTTTGATATTATTCGATTGTAGTAAAATAAAGTTTTATGATCATCATCATCATCATGTTGCAGCTATCTAATCCATTGCTGGATATACGCCTCCTCAAGCTCCTTCCAGGTTATACAGTCCGCGGCATGTCGGGACCATAGTTTTCCGGCTATTTTTTCCAAATCATTTTCCATCTAATCCTGGGCCTGCCGCGACTTTTTCCTCCTTGGCGCGGTCTCCATTCAGTGACCTTCCTCTTTATGAACTAGACATAAATTGTACCTAATTTTCAATTTAAACCTATAAAAGATCTGAAAAATTCGCCAAAAAGTTGCATGTTTTACGCAAAATGGTTGAGACCAAGACTGAACACGCAAGACCAAGACCAAATAATCAAGACTAAGGTTAGAAACATTTGTGCAAGAGCAATACCAAGACCAAATGAGCAAGACCAAGACCCATACCAAGACTATTACAGTCTTGGTCTTGGTCTTGCTTTGCTCATCACTACCCATTACGACGATGTGCGCATTCGAGCGAAAAGTGGCACATTTTTGAGCGAGGGACGCAAATGAAGCGCGACGCGGAGCGGCGCGCTTCATTTTCCCGAGATCGGAAATGTGCCACTTTGAGCTCGAATGTGCACACTCGGTTTTAAGCACCATTCACAATAAAATTTATTCTTTCGGCTATCATTAATATAAAATAGTAAAAATTTGATGTGCAGATTCTAAGATACAATTTAAAATAAAATATATTACACCAAATTACTTGCTAATTGAGTTATATAAATGTAGTTTAAAAAAAAATACTTTTAGAACTTTTGGCGTAACGATTTTTTTACATCCATTTATATTACAAGAAAATTCATTCTTTTGGCTTTAATTTAAAAAAAAATTCGTCCAATTTTGACGATCAGAACCGGAGATATGATATTTTTAAAAACACCCTCGCTTGGAGACTCTAAGGCCGACAAGCGACGAACCCGATATTGGAAAATTTGCCTTGCTCGCCAGGAAATGTGCCACTTTGAGCTCCAATGGGCGCACTCGACTTTAAGAACAATTCACAACTTACTTAAAATTTACTAAAGCGCTTTAATTAAAAGTTGCAGAGCCGTACTTCTACCGGGAACGAAATCTTCCACAAAAGTGTATATTTTAAATAGTTTTCATTCTTCGCAATTTTTTTAAATTGTCATTTTTGTAAACCGTGTAAAACAAGTAGCGTGTAAACGGAGGCATGGATCTATTTTTGGATTAATTTAAATGTATTAATACAAAATATTACTTTTTGCGCCCCCCTTCGGTACTCTCCGGGAAAACGCGTCCCCCCGTTAAAAAATCGCCATTAAAGCGATGTACCGTTGCTCCTAAAATCCATAATTAATTATTCGGGCACGAAAAAAGCGCCACCCATTTCGGGCGGAAGAAGGACCGATTTTCGACAGCGTTTGATGTATGCTGGTGTGCGTTTCCTAAGCGCGCGGTTCTCATGGCGGAGGGCCGGGCCGAAGAGAAAAATCGCACGTAGCTTTTTCGCTTGCGTTGCATAATTGTTGTTTAATTATAGGAGACGCGGTGAAATACCGTCAAGAGTCAGGAATTTAGAAGTGCAATTTCGTGGGATGGTAGCAGAATAAGTTTCGAACATCTGACCAGCGCTTCCGCGGATCATTGACTTTAAGTCTGCGGGTTAATTATAACCCACGAATATGTAATTACACGAACACAATCACTGTATACGCGAGCCGCGTATTCTCGGACATTCCATTGTAATTATTAATATCCAGCCGTTCGGTTCTTGCGAGCTCTTAGGAAGGTCGACTTATCTGACCCTTCGCCGTAAATACGCTCCGTACGCTCATTGTGCAATTATAAACAAACTTGGAAGTCATAATCGTTTTGCCTAGGAAATATATTGCTAATTTCAGCCGGGGCAGTTTTAAATTTCGTTCTGCGACCTCGCCGGTACAAGGAAGGTTCGAAGAAGCGATGCATAAATCTTCGCGGTGCACTCTTTTAGTATAAACACAACACATTCGGCCACACATAACTGTAATGTAAATAAATTTGCGCGAAAAAAGGTTAACAGAACTATAAGAATATCTCTTGCGGAGGAGGCTGAATTAATCCGATTTGGAAATTTGAATAAATTTTACATAAAGTAAATTTGGTAAAAAAAATGTTAAGCATTCTTATTAAATTTTTTCACAGCTTTTCATGAAGCCCCCAACCCTAATATCGACGAATTGTGTGAAAAAAGTTTAAAAATTGTAAATTTTAAAGGTTTTTAACGATGTTTTACAAATAACCGAGTTGCAAATTTTTGTAAATAATTTATGATGAAAATTATACATATTTTCGTACTAATATTATTTTTGAAATATTTTTCCGCTAATTAAGAGATGTTTTAATAGCAAATGGTATAAAAAAATTGTGGATTTTAAATTTTAAGAGTCTTCAAGGATGTCTTTACAAATAACAGAGTTCCAATTTTTTTTAAATTAATTATGAAGAAAATTGTATGAATTTCCCCGGTAATATTTTTTTTGTTAACTCAAACCTGTTTTAAACGTAAATTGTATAAAAAAATTGCAGAATTCTAAATTTTAAAAGTTCTTAAGGATATCTTTACAAATAACAGAGTTCCAATTTTTTTTAAAATAAAATATGAAGAAAATTGTATGAATTTCCACACTAATATTTTTTTTTGTTAAATCAAACCTGTTTTAAGCGTATATTGTATAAAAAAAATTGCAGGATTCTAAATTTCAAAAGTCCTTAAGGATATTTTTATAAATAACCGAGTTGCAAATTTTTTTAAATAAATTATAACAAAAATTATACATATTTTCGTACTAATATAATATTTTAATATTTTTCCGCTAACTAAGAGCTGTTTTAAAAGCAAATGATATAAAAAAAATTGCAGGATTCTAAATTTCAAAAATCCTTATGCATGTTTTTACAAATAACCAAGTTACAATTTTTTTTAAATAAATTATGATGAAAATTATATGATTTTCCTCCCTAATATTTTTTTTTTGTTAACTCAAACCTGTTTTAAACGTAAATTGTATAAAGAAATTGCAGGATTCTAAATTTCAAAAGTCTTTAAAGATATTTTTACAAATAACCGAGTTGCAAATTTTTTAAAATAAATTATAACAAAAATTATACAAATTTTCGTACTAATGTAATTTTTTTAATATTTTTCCGCTAACTCAGAGCTGTTTAAATAGCAAATGATATAAAAAAATTGCAGGATTTTAAATTTTAAAAGTTCTTAAGGATATCTTTACAAATAACCGAGTTACAATTTTTTTAAATAAATTATGATGAAAGTTATATGAATTTCCCCACTAATATTTTTTTTTTGTTAAGTCAAACTTGTTTTAAACGTAAATTATATAAAAAAATTGCAGGATTCTAAATTTTAAAAGTCTTTAAGGATATTTTTACAAATAACCGAGTTGCAAATTGTTTAAAATAAATTATAACAAAAATTATACAAATTTTCGTACTAATGTAATTTTTTTAATATTTTTTCGCTAACTCAGAGCTGTTTAAATAGCAAATGATATAAAAAAATTGCAGGATTTCAAATTTCAAAAGTTCTTAAGGATATCTTTACAAATAACCAAGTTACAATTTTTTAAAATAAATTATGACAAATATTATACAAATTTTCGTACTAATGTAATTTTTTAATATTTTTTCGCCAACTCAGAGCTGTTTTAATAGCAAATGATATAAAAAAAATTACAGGACTCTAAATTTTAAAAGTCCTTAAAGATAATTTTACAAATAACGAAGTTACAATTTTTTTTAAATAAATTATGAAGAAAATTATATGAATTTTCCCACTAATATTTTTTTTGTTAACTCAAACCTTTTTAAACGTAAATTGTATTAAAAAATGCAGGATTCTAAATTTTTAAAAGTCCTTAATGATATCTTTACAAATAACCGAGTTACAATTTTTTTTAAATAAACTATGATGAAAATTATATGAATTTCCCCACTAATATTTTTTTTTGTTAAATCGAATCTGTTTTAAACGTAAATTGTATAAAAAAATTGCAGAATTCGGAATTTTAAAATTTTTGAAGCCTATCTACAAAAACTCAGTTACGAAATCTTTAAAATATTTTTTGTAATAAAGTCTTCTAATTTCCCAAAAAAATTCACACCACTTCTTTGCTATTTTAAGAGTGTCTTAGGGTAAAGACTCAGAGGATTTCATATAGGTATTTTTTTTAAACAAAGCTCCACAAATAACAGATTTAAAAATGTTCAAATACAGCACTTTACTTAAGCTTAATTTTTTTTTGAATTTACTTTGAGAAACTGTTCGATCTAAAAAGGCCTGCAAACAAGTAAAAAAAATCGCCAGCAAAACAGACATGAGCGGGCTCCCAACCGAGTATTTAACATAAATAGTTATCATTAAGAAATGCACCGGAGGCGTTAGTTGTCACTAAACATTTAACTCAAAATCGAAAAAGCGAGCGCGCCGTTTCCACAAAAAACTCGTTTCAAAATCGTTTCGAGACGACTACTGCGTTAAGCAAATTGTTCCCTCGAAAAGTCTATAATTTAAATTTTAATTGCGTACGTTCGCAATGCGAAAAGGCTGTTATCCTTTTAGTTTGTTGTTCGTCTCGAGGTGCTAAACGGAAACAGACAGTTATAGTTGTAATAATATTTAATTGCAACTGTTGCACGCTCAAAAAAATTAGTTAACATTCGATAATTATTTATCGTTCCCTCGGCGCTGCTAACAAGTGCGGAGACAAGACTCCGGCGGTCGTAAAACATTATCAGAAAACCGCCGAGGATAATCGATTTCGTTTCCTGTTTCGCATAACAAAGCGTGAGAAATATTCCTTCAGTTTGCCCCATCAATCCGCTAATGATTTGCCTTTTTCTGAAAAAAAAAAACTCCTAAATTTCCATAACTTCATTAAAACCTAACTGAGGCGGCTTAAAGCCGTCCCGCAAGCAAAAAAGCAGCGCAATTCTTTACGCAGATTAAAGTCGAAGAATTTTTCCAAATAAATAATTGGACACAAACGAGCGGCCACAATGAGCGTCAACGTTCGTTTTCGGGATTAGGATTAGGACGCGCAGCTTTGGCATGTTTTACGAAAACAACCCATAAATAAAGGTCCGTGGACTCCCGCGCGCGATCCGAAATTAATTTGGAAAAATTTTAAATCGAGAATGAGCGCTCCTTTTCTTCGACCAGAGGCACGAACGAAATGGCGAAACTATTTATCAAATCGGCTGGTTCGCATTTGAGGAAGGAATTTTTTTTGTGGTCGCGAGGAGCGAATTTCGAATCGGCTCTTGAGAAGTTAATAATAAGTGTGTGATTAACGGGCGAAGAAGAAGAGGTGTGTTGGTTGTCGCTTTGATATATAAAAGTCATTTAATGTATTAAAACCAATAATCAATAAAAGTGATGCATGGCCATAAAAAAAATTAAAACTCACGCTTCGAAATTCCTACCGTAATTTATCGAAGTTGTACTTCTTTTGGCGCGTTTTGGAGGCCAGGGAACGGAAATTCGACAGTCGAAGTAAGAAAGTAAATTAATTATTGTGAATGGTGCACATTCGAGCGCAAAGTGGCACATTTTGATCTCGGAAAAATAAACATGCAAGTGAAAGGTAGCACATTTCCTAACGAGGAAAGCAAATTTTTCTCATATCGGGTTCGTCGCTTCCCGGCCTTAGAGTCTCCAAGCGAGGGTGTTTTTAAAAATGTCATATCTCCGGATCTGATCGTCAAAATTGAACGAATTTTTTTTAAATTAAAGCCAAAAGACTGAATTTTCTTGTAATATAAATGGACGTAAAGAAATCCTTACGCCAAAAGTTCTAAAAGTATTTTTTTTAAACTACACCTATATAGCTCAATTAACAAGCAATTTCGCGTAATATATTTTTTTTCAAATTGTATCTTAGAATCTGCACATCGAATTTTCATTATTTTATTCACTATTTAATTGTGAATGGTGCTTAAAACCGAGTGCGCGCATTCGAGCTCAAAGTGGCACATTCCGATCTCGGGAAAATGAAGCGCGCCGCTCCGCGTCGCGCTTCATTTGCATCCCTCGCTCGGAAATGTGCCACTTTTCGCTCGAACGCGCACATCTTCGTATTTATTCAATTTATTTTTATCAACGTCACATAACAAGTTATTATATTTAATTTAGTTCCGCCAAAAAAATAATTTCTGTTTTTTTTGATAAACAGTATTTATTTTTTGAAGCACGGACTTGGATTAACACTGTTCAATAGGCCCGAGAAAGAATTAACTTATAAAGGCGTAGAGCCAGTTAGGTACGAGGAATCGCCCCCCAAAAATATTTGCTTATTTTTTTTTGGGAGTGCTTTTAATGTTCTTTACACTTTGGCAAAATTTTAACCTAAAATTCGTTAGAACTTGAAAGAAAAATAATAATTTATAAAATAATTTATATCTCATGAACGAGAGAATCTATTTTAATAATAATAATAATATGTGTCGCAGAAGTTGTTAGAACACATTTTGGAAGTAATTAAAAAGTTTGTAAAATTCGGGAAACGACAAGAAAAAAAGTGGTACAATTTTTAAGAATATTATTCAAAGTTAACGGGACTTGGACGGTCAATAAAACAACCCTTGTTCAATATGCAACGTTTCGTTTCGTTCTTGAAACTTTTTCAAGCAAATTAACATCTAAATGTCAAAAAAGTCCAATTGCTGTTAACTATAAATAATATTAAAAGATATCGGACGTGTTAACATTATGATTAATTTTTAATAATTTTTTTGGAGGTCAAGGGCTTTGGCACCACTCAAATTTTTGTAGAAAAAGGTCTTCGTACATTTTTCTACAATCTGTGTAATTTTCACACTATAGAAAAATTCTTTTTCTACAGAAATTGGAGTGGTGCCAGAGCTCCTTAAACCGCAAAAATTTTTTGAAAATTATATTTTTTTCTTAGGGTTCTCCCGATTCTACAATCTTCTTAAATTTTTCCAAAATGCGTTTTAATTACTTCTATAACATATATTATTTCTATTAAAATAGATTCCACCGTTCATGAGATATAAATTATTTTATAAATTATTATTTTTTCTCAAGCCCCAACAAATTTTAGATTGAAAGCGTAAGAAACACTTTAAGAAAAAAAACCAAGCAAATATCTTTGGGGGCCCGTTACCCATGCCTACCCGATTTTACCCCCAGCCATTTACTATGGTTTTAAATTAACTTCCCCGCAATTCTGGACGAAAGGTGTGAATTTTTTAATTTCAGAAAATCCTCGACCAACGCGGCCGTAAAACAAGGACGGTAATGGCACAAGAAGAAATTTATACGAAAGAAGCGTCTAAAACATTACGGATGAAATAACGAACATTAAAGCTCTTGTATTTATAAACCGTTCGGGTTGTAAAATAGGAAATCCAGGCATTATTAAAAGACATAAAACAAGGAAGTCGCAGGCATATAAAACGAAGTTCATGCAGATTTGTTTAAAGGAATATAACAATAACCCGTTGTTACACCAAAGGCAACATGATGTCATGCCCACGTTTACACTAAAGCCGTACAGATTACACGCGGCGAACCGAATTTAAATCCTACTCAAAATAGTAATCACCATTACTTCTAAACACCTGTCGCAATAAATTATATCGATATTAAAATTTACGGTGGACAATTTATTATTATTTTTTTGTGCCATTTTCGACGAAAAAAATCCTCAAGAGACACAACCACACGGTACATCGTCGAGAAGGTCGTTAACGTTATTTATGGTAAACAAATACCTACGTACGTAAAAAATCTATTAGAAAACTACACCAATTTAGGCCCTACAACTTTAATTGGATACCTTTCGACGATCTTTTAAAGTAATTAAATATTTTCACACTCGACTCTTTTAATTAACAGGCATACATCCATTTATCAAAACGCAGAGCTAATTTTTAACAGAAAAAAATGTTTATGACTGATGTGGGCTTGTTTGAAAAATCAACAAGCTCCTCTCGCCCCTTGGATTATTTTTTTCAAATTTTTCTCTAGTTTAATTGAATGAAAATTGCGTCACATTAGCTGTGGCACGTTTTTTAAGTTATTTTTTGTTAAAGAGTTGCGAGCTTTTTGATCTTTGAAGTGAGGAATTGTTTATAACTGAAGAACGAAGAGTTTGATCGATATGGGGTTTCGGAAGTTAAAAATTGATTAAAATTGGGCCAAGAGGTGTCGCAGGGGTGTTTGAAAAAATAATTATTTAATTTAATATGGTCGAAATTGCATTGTATTGTTTTGAATTACAATCGTTTAAATATTTTTCGTTATTTTTTTGTCAAATTTTGGAAAATATGTAATAGTGTTTTGTGATTTACTAGAGTAAAAGCCCCAATTAATTATATCTGCTAATTTTTTTCTGAAATGCAATTTTCCACGAGGGAAAATTGGTAATTTATGATAAAACATAATTTTTAATCAAGAAAACCCTTATAATAGAAAAACACAATTTTTACTACGAATTACTTTTTACGAATTCATAAATAATTAAATTTGAGCTAACAGGTGTTTCTGCAATTTAAAAAAAAATTGTTTATAAAGTTTGTATACTTGCACTAACATTAAATTTAATATTTATAATTTAAATCGGGGTTATTTATTATCTGTTTAAATTTTTTTTTCAAAATTAAAATTACATGTAGAAACTAATCTGTTTTAATCCAACAAAATCAAAATTTAATTATTTTTATTGGGTTTCCTATAAAAAGCAAATTTTCAAAAGATTATATTATAAGCAAAACAGATGTTTAAGAAAAAAATACAATTATCACCCAGGAAAGCTCAATAACAAAAAAACGAAGAGCTTTATTGAAAATCGGTTTTAACGAGTCTATAAATAACTAAATTTGAGCCAATAGGTGTCTCTCCAATTGTTAAAAAAATTGTTTATAAAGTTTGTATATTTGCTCCAAAATTAAACTTAATATTTATAATTTAAATTGGGGCCATTTATTATTTCTTTAAATTTCTTTTTCAAAATCAAAAATTACATGTAGAAACTAAGCTGTTTTAATCCAAAAAAAAATAAATTTAATTATTTCTGTTGGGTTTCTATAAAAAGCAAATTTTCAAAAGACTATATTATAAGAATAACCGATATTTAAGAAGAAAACGGAATTAGCGCCCAGAAAAGCTTAATAACAGAAAAAACGAAGGGCCCGATTGAAAATCGGTTTTCACGAGTCGATAAATAACTAAATTTCAGCCAATAGGTGTCTCTGCAATTGTAAAAAAAATTGTTTATAAAGTTTGTATACTTGCTAACATTAAACTTAATATTTATAATTTAAATGAAACCATTTTATTATCTCATTGAATTTTTTTTTCAAAATTAAAAATTACATGTAAAAACTAAACTGTTTTAGTCTAACAAGAACAAAATTTAAATATTTCTCTTGGGTGTCCTATACAAAGCAAATTTTCAAAAGACTATATTATAAGAAAAACCGATATTCAAGAAAAAAACGCAATTGTCACCCAGAAAAGCCCAATAACAAAAAAACGAAGAGCCCGATTTAAAATCGCTTTTCACCAGTCGATAAACAACTAAATTTGAGCCAACAGGTGTCTCTGCATTTTTTAATAAACCGATTAATTTGCATTCCGAGCACGTACCAAACGTAAGCAAACTGTGTACAATGGCAAAGCTTAAAATTAATCGAATTCCTTCCTCTTCCCTCTCATTATTTTAATGCACGCCTTAAAACAGAAAATAAACGAGCACGTTACGCCACTGCAATACGGATTCGTAAGAGATAATACGAAGTTATAGCGTGTAATCAGAAATCTATTATCTTACGCGAAGAATACATCCGAACAAATAGGAAAAAAAGGTGGCTCGAAAGCGTTCGCTTATTAAAAGCTCATTTATTCTCCATTGTCCTCGGCGTTAGGATATCATTACCGAGTTTATTTCCATCTTGATTTAATGAAGAAAACGCTTTAAATAAAATTTACAGCTCGCAACTTCTTCTCGGCTCGCTCTAATCGATTTCGGTTTAGCGGATCAAGTGGAGGAGAAGTTGACTAACGCCAAAATGAAAAAATTAGCAAAAATAATTAATACATCCAGCGGTTTCCTGAATCCACTCTGTTGGCATTTCTAATTTGTTCGAGCTCTTTTTTTTCCTTCTTCTTCTTCGTTGGTACGCACACAAAGAAGGAAACTATTAAACGGTTCTCGAATTTTTTTTTAAACGAACCGAAGTAATGAGATATTACTTTAACATTAGCTCTTAAAGCCATTCATCTTTATTCGATACACAATTTATTAAGAAACTAATCTATCATTAACCTTTAAAAGCTGTCGTAAGTTCGGTTTTATTAAATCGATCGCTTTACAATTATCGTAAACGTTTATCAGCTTCAATTATAATTCTTAACTGTATTAACGAAATAAATTAATTATGCAAAGGCTAGAAAGTTAATTGTTGGCGAGATGGATTTACGACCGACCCGGACGCCATCTATGGCCGAAACACTAAAAACGCATGTAAAACGCTCGCAAGTGCTACGCCTTAATGTCCGCATATTGTTCTCGTTTGCAAGGAATGTAAAGCGAAACAATAAATTGTTTAGACAAACGTTAGCGAGAAGCCCGCGAACGGCCTTAAGAAATATGCAAGTGTGACCTCAATTGACAGCGACAAATATGTCTCAGGGCGCCAATAACCAGTTTTTATTGTAAAAATTATCGGCCACATTCTAATATTCTCCCCGCCAACTTTGTTATATTACAATGTCCGATTTCGAAACTGGCAATAATTGTATTAACATTTCTTTGCCAAACGAATTCTTTCAGCTCGAGACCATTAATCAACATTTATAAATAACGCAGGTAACCCGACAGTTTAAACCTATTCCTTTTGCTCGTTTATTAATCTTTGAGTAATTGTTACAAATTTGTGGCGGAAAAAACATTTTTCAAATTTGATCGCTCGTCTGCTGTAGTTTTCAAAAAAAAAAATTACGCAACAGCGTATTTTGATTGTAACTTATGCGAAAAAGTTCGAAGTTTTTGAATTTTTGCGATTTTTAAAGATTTACTAAGAAATACAGCAGCGCCACCGCTGCAACCCCACCGCTCGGGTTTCGGACGACCGCACTGAAGCCGCACGGCCGCTGTAAAATACGAAAAATGGTGCGATCGTCGCACCACCGCTGCACATCCGCTGTTTAGTTCGAAAAATGGGCCGATCGCCGCAGCACAGTCGCACTAAATTAGAAAATTTGAATAGACAGCGGTGGTGCAGCCATGCTGGCGAGAAAATAAAGTACCGTGCAGCCGTGGTGCAACTGTGCCGTAAAAACATTAAATTTTGGTTTGCTGCGGTATTTTTTTGCCCCACGACTGTGGTGCCCCTTAATAAAAACATACACTTTTATTTAAATATTAATTTTTCATTTTTACTCGGAATCTCAAACACAGAGCTGTATTAACCCCTTGACATACAATGTTAGGGGGGGGAGGGGCAATATCATTATTCAAGGGAACAATTTGAAAACGCACTTGATTTTAGTTTATGTTTTGAAAATTTAATTATTGTTTTTTTTTTTTTAATAATTTCTTAGTGCGACTTTCTTAAAAAATCTATTCTTTACGCTTCCCCATTGTACACCTATTACTTGATTTACACGGTAATTATAGCTTTATGTACGGGAAGTCGTGTAAATCGAAATCAAACCAAAATATGCCAAAATTAATGTAAACAAATCCAATGAATCCGAGGATGTGCGCGTTCGAGCGAAAAGTGGCGCATTTCCGAGCGAGGGATGCAAATGAAGCGCAAATAAGGTACAAGTTGTAGCTTATAAAAAAATAAAAAAATAATTAATATCTTGAGATGTCCCACTAATTTTTGAAATTGATAATGAATCAAAATATTTGGTTTTAAAAGAAGAAAAAAAAATTTTGGCATTTAAACATCTAAAAATTGCCGAATATGATCATTTTCAACCCAATTTTGACTCTAATAAAAAATAGAAACATTTTATTTTGTTAAATTATTTTGTTAAATTACTTTTTAAATTACAATAGTGATTATAAAAAAATCTTTATTAATATTTCATTGACTTTGCAGTTTTTAAGGCGAAAAAAGTTTTTCTCTTGAAATTATAAATTTTAAATCATTATTAATATTAAAAATGCGTGGGACACATCAAGATATTAAAAAAAATTCTTTTTTTAAATTAATTATATAAACTACAATTTGAACCTTCAAGTTAAAAGAAAACAATTTTTTCAAAGTTTTAATTTGCCCTAGTGCACATGCATCGTTTTATTTCTTTTCAAATCCAAAAATTAATGTAAAAAATTTAGTTAATACGAGGATGTGCGCGTTCGAGCGAAAAGTGGCACATTTCCGAGCGAGGGAGGCAAATGAAGCGCGACGCGGAGCGGCGCGCTTCATTTTCCCGAGATCGGAATGTGCCACTTTGAGCTCGAACGTGCACACTCGGTTTTAAGCACAATTCACAATAAAATAAGCCAATAAATTAGACGAAAAATCAGTAGAATATATATATTCGTTCTTTCTCAGTCGCATTAACGAATTAATAGTTCTTTTCGGACTCATCAAATTTGGTTTTATTTGTATGTCAAAGGGTTAAGTCAATTTAAAACTTGGTTTTCGCAAAAATTATTAGACATAAATTTGCCTATTAATTTTACGTTTATTTTAATTGTAATTATGTACATTAGGGTGTCTGTTATTTACCAATTTGATTGTTTTCTTGCTGCCGCCCCATAAATTTATAGTTTTTCCCTAAAAAAAATATCCATCCCAAAAAAAACTTAGTTTTTAAATTAAACTGTGCCGAAAGCATGTTACATTTTCCATTTAAATAACATGGGAATTTCAGACTTTTTGCATTTAATTTTTTTTTCTCTGACTAAATAACAATACCGCAATGACCAAGACATATTTTATAGATAATTAAACGCTCTACAAAAAAGGTCTCTAATGATTTTTTCATAATTTCACTCCTTCGAAAGTTATTTAAAATTAAAGTTTTGTCCATAGTGAATATCGCAGTTTTCAAGTTTTGCTACGATTCTTTTTAATAAAATCATTCCACTAATCTATAATAATTAAAAAAGCTTAATAGCTACAATAACGTAAACAATACATTGTAAATAATATTAAGTAAAGATTTATTTCAGTGACAAAGAGACAAATCTAGGTATATTGAATAAAAAAAATAAAAACATGGAAGAGCCGCTAAAAAGATTGCATCTAAATTTTGAGATGGTTTTATACAGAAATATTTAATATTCAGGGAGCCACAAACTTTTTTAAAAGAGCCGCATGCGGCTCCGGAGCCACAGGTTGCCGACCCCTGGTTTAAGGCAAACGAAATCTAAATCTTCATTAGTTTTTTAATGCTTCAATCGTTTTACGTTCTATGGGAGATGACACATTCGGATCAAAAAAAGGCCAAAGCAGCAGTTTCAGCATTCAAGTACCACAAATGGTTCTTGAAAGTAAAGAGAATCATAAAAATTATAAAATTAACCATGAACCCGACTTTAATCTTGAATAACTTTCGAAGGCATGAAATTATCAAAAAATCATAAGAGACCTTTTTTGTAGAGCGCCCAATTCTCTATAAAAATGCATAAAGTCAATGCCGTATTATTATTTGTTTCAGAGAAAAAAAATTAAATGCATAAAGTCCGAAATTCCCATGGTATTCAAATAGGAAATGTAACATGCTTTCGGCACGGTTTAATTTGAAAACTAAGAGTTTTTTTTAGAATGGATATTTTTCTTAAGGAAAAAACCAAAAATTTATGGGGCGGCAGCAGAAAATAAATCAATTTGGGAAATAACGGACACCCTAATGTACATGGCTTCGAAAATTCCAAATATATGAAATTACTTAAAGAATTCTTTGTGAACCCTGCAATTGCAAGAAGCAATTTCTTCAAAAATACAAAAAATTGAAAAACACGCATTTATGAACGAAAAGCAACTTTTAATTTACTTTGAGGGCTTTATTTATGGCGGCGTCGCAAAGAATAATTTATTATTAATTAACAAATTAAACCATTAATTAAAATGAAGCTGTTTCACCCGATACGTCCGCTTATTATTAAGTAATATCAACGAAACACGAAGTTAATTATAAACATTTCTGGCAATAAATAAAATCGGTCGTTACTTAATTATCTTTTTAACAATGCCCCGAAAAACTTATTTAATTAAAAAGCGCGTTACGAGGCAGTACGTCCAATTCGATTTCGGACAAAATTGGAAGTGGTATATGTACTTCGTTCGGCTTTTAATGATAGTTTAGTTAAAAGTCCAGTTAGGAAAAAAAAAGTCTAAGTAGCAATCTCTTAACATTGGAACATAAATAAATTAGAGGCCATAAAAATCACATATCCCGATATCTCCGAAAATTAAGTATGTTTAAAAATAAATTAGTGGGATGTCCTGAAAATGTTATAATCATATATTTGCTGATTGAAGAAACACCTAACTAATGTTTTCTTAGAAAAGCCGCCCGTGAACCGTTAGAGACAAAAGAATTTTATAAAAATATATCGGAGGACCATCGAATACCTTCAAATTACACGATTACCGCATTTTATAGGAGTAACTTTGGTGGTTTTCTTAACGCGAGAGATATTTTACCTTCAGCGGAGCGTGTTTCGAGAAATTTTTTGAATATCTATATTTTCGGCGTTCGGGAAAGGAAAATTTAGAATGCGAAGCCGCTGGGATTAGAATTGGGAAAGAGCGCTAGAAAAAAAATTGTCGTATATCTCGGCTCGGACTTTACATAATAGGCTATTAATTTTATTAATACGTCGATTACAGAATTAAAAAACAATTTCATAAGAGGAGCATTAAGCTTTTCGAAAGGGAATGTTGCTTTATCGAAGTCCATCGTTTTATTTCATCATGTCTTACTATTTAATGGATCTCTCGAGAACAATCGGGAAACGTCCGAGTGTAATGCATTTCAACGTTTTTAAATTCCCACAAAAAGGAATATAATAGACCAATTAAAATTAATGGTCAATAATTTAACAAAACTTAACGGACTTTGGATTAGGTCGATTGTAATCTGAATCTGAGCGCGTATTATTTATCTTCGCCTTCGATTTTTAAGATAATTTCGCGTTATTAATTGCCCGATTTCCTTAAATGGACGCAAATGGAAAAACTATTAAAATTTATTATTAATAATTCCGTACGAGCGCCGAAGGTTGCCCGGGCATTTCGTTGGCTATTTGCATTAATACAATGCGTCTTAAGAAATTAATTTATTGCTAAATACCTAACGCTTTTGTCATGTAAAATTCGTTTTAATAATAAATTTTTTTAAGTTCACCAAAGCCTGATTTAAGACGTCATTATAAGTTTATAAAAACTTATTTTTTTTTAATTTAATTAAGAGTTGCTTGAATTTGGTCCTTTTCTGATTGGTAAAGGTCTTAATGCAAATTTGATTAATATTATAAATTTTTTTTGTTTGCAAAATAGGGTTTATTTCATAGTAATAAATTTGATCTCCTATTTTAATTTACAAAATGAGTTTTTAACAACTTTTGTAGTAAATTAAATATTGTTTTTACTGAATTAAAATTTATTAAACTTTCTACATTATTATTTTGTAAATAATTTACTTAGAAAGTGGCTGAATGTCAATATTTTAAAAGGCATAGATATTTAAGATGAAATTTTCTATCGCTTATACCGAAATCCAAAAAAAAAGTTTTACAAGAAAATTCCACAGACACCTGTTCGCTCAAATTTCGTTCTCTTTGGATCGAAAAAACCTTGTTCCGATCTAAGGACCCATTTTTGAGCAATAACAAATTTGTGGTCCGTACATGATTTTTTTACCAGCATTGCTTGCTCAAATTTAATCCTCTTTCGACTTTAAATTGCACCAACCATTTTTGAGTCATAACAAAGATAATCAAAGATGAGTTGGCTAATCGTAAAAACGTTATGTTCGACCATGACAACGCTCGACCTCGCGCAACTCTAATAACACGTCAAAAATTATTAGAGTTATTTTGTCCTTTACAAAACTCATTAAATCAGTGTTTCTCAATTTTCTTATTATCATAAACCACCCTTATCGAAATTCTCCAGCCCCCCCTATATAAAATATCAGAGTATTTTTGATTAAGGCAAAATCAGTGTGATTAAATATTAAGAAAACAGTTAATCGATTAATTTCTAAGAATTGATCGAATTAAAGTGTAAAATTTAATCAAACCCTTAATCTTTACTCTCTAATCATAATCTCAACTACAGATTAACTTTCTAAGATTAACAGTCCATTAAATACAAGAAGTTTGCGCGATATTTATCGAATTCAAGTTAGACCAAATCTTCAAACACCCCGTTTTTATGAAAAAATCATTTTCGTTAGAACACAAAATTAAAAAAAGCAAAGACCAAAAAAAATAATCAAAACCGAGAACAATGGGTATTAAAGATGACTAATGGCTTTAGTACGCCATGGTTTTGAACTGCAAATCTGGCTATATAAGGATTTTGTAGCGCTTTTTGTCAAATTCTTTTTTCCTCACCAATAATCTGCCACATTGAGCGCGACAGATTAACAGATTAAAGATTAATCAAGCGCAAAATCATTAATAAAAACTAAAAATTAAAAATACGCCAAAATTAATTTGATTAGATTAGAGATGAATAATGTTTAATCTTAATCCGAGTCAAATTTCTAATAATTAAAAATCGTATTCCCTAAATGAAGCATAATTACAACTTACTCAGCACCCAAGACTTAACCTTTAAGAAAAAAACAACTATGCAATTATTAAGAAAAAACAGTAGGGGGAAAGTGGCATGAAACAGCCAAGTTTTGAAACAGCCATTATCAATTACGCGGTAGTTTTCATACTAATCGTTTATGTATTATTATTGTAAGATAGCAACACTAGCCAGATATCCCCCACAAAAATTTGACCGTTCACCGTCAATAAACGGCGCCGATACGACGTATTGAAG
The DNA here is from genome assembly GCA_036325965.1 of Sinopyrophorus schimmeli. Taxonomy (NCBI): domain Eukaryota; kingdom Metazoa; phylum Arthropoda; class Insecta; order Coleoptera; family Elateridae; genus Sinopyrophorus; species Sinopyrophorus schimmeli. The sequence continues at coordinate 466,672 of JARFIZ010000329.1, read as the reverse complement.
ATTTTGTCTTCAAAAAGTAAGGTTTTGAGTTCAGTTTATTTGTTTTCTAACGCCTATACGTACAAAACTAATAATAATATGATTACACTATAATTTTATAGATATATTAGGCCTTCTAATAACGTATATATTTTGTAGACTAATCTTTGATTTCATAGTAATTTTCGAGATTTTGTTTCTTGAGAGAATATGTTTTGAAATAGCCGGACTGCAGTGTAATGAAACAGCCACCTTTAATTCCATAAAATGCAATAATAATTGTAGTAACAGCAATCAAGAGTGGTACCGATGCAAAATTGTAATGGTTGGGCATATAAATCCTGTGGCGTAAAAGGGAAATTGCATTATTTTTGCTAAAAACGTTTTTAAGTTTTTGCAATGATTGATCTCAAACGTCAAATTTTTTGACAGTTTCTTAGATTTATGTAAGTAAATATTTTATCGAGAGTTTGCGTTATTTAAAACGTTTTATAATTATATAAGATCTAAAATTATAGCTTAAGTTTATTATTAAATAATATCTTCGTTAATGTGCAGTTTTAATCTTGTAATAAGAACATGGCTTTTTCAAATTGGGTTGGCTGTTTCAATACCTATAGGTTATGAAAAGCCAAATTTTATTTTTTTTATAAATGATTAGAAGTCGAAAAATATCGTTAATTTTGAAAAATGTTTTATGACATTACGTACATAAATGTATGAACAATTACAGATTTAAATAAAAATTTGATTTATTTATGTACTTCTATATTATTTATCCCTTTTTTAAAAACTGGCTGTTTCATGCCACTTTCCCCCTAAGCCAATTTTCAAAACATACAGTAGACAACTAAAATTTAGGTACATTTTCGAATTGCGCGCCTCAATAGTCAAATTGGCTTCGCATGGGGCATGCGACGAACGTTGGGAAACACTGCTTTAAATGGTCTAAATGTCCCTAATTATATCGCACCTAATTCGGTTTTTTTTTTTGATAAGGACCAGAAGTTCTACCAACGTAAGTTACCAAAAAGATGGCATTAAACAAAATGGTGCATTAAAATCTATTCTTTGTACCTATATAAAATTTTGATTGCAATTTCAAACTGAAAACCCGAAATTACTTCGTTGCCAACCTAATAGTCCGATTAAAATAAAATTAGAAACTAATATCATGTAAATCCAGATAATTTGAGAAGTAAAGCAACAATATAAAATCCTACACTCGACAAGAGCCTAAAAACGTAGCAAGCCTCATAAAACATAAATTAACATACGTAAGAGTTTAGGTGTAGGCACAATAATGAGATATCCATATAAGAGATCGACTTGACAAAGGTTTCACAACGAAAACCGTAGAAACCCACCGATAGAAGAAATATCGGCCGTCCACTCGTTCTCGGCCACAAACAGATTGGTGAAAGTCGGAATTGTTTAAGAGACAATAAACATCTATCAGTCTTAATTGGAGTAGGTAAATGGCTTGTTATGGATAAAACAGTACCATAAAATCTTCAGATACTCTTAAAGAGTTCCATTTTCTCTTTCTTTATGCTTAGTTAACAGGCCAGCGTTGGCACAGTTAATTGTAATTTTATTGCGCCGCCTCGGGGGCCACCTCTTGAACCAATTTCCTGATTTATCTCCTTCTTTTTTTTGGGCGATTTTAAATTTCGGACGCACAATAAAGGCAGAACCGGTGTTGTGTGTAGTAATACATAGTGATAACCGACAGGCGTAATTATGGCAGCTTTTTTTCCGGAGGTAAAAACGTCTTCTATATAAGTAGAGGGATTAAAAACGACTTTTCCTTAAGAATGAAGACACTGTACACTTCAGACACGCGATATTAATATGGCGACAAGTCGATGACACCAACGGCCAGTGTAGGCTCCACAGTCATCGAGATATTGTTGATGCAGTATCTAGATTGTGTTTCTTATAAATTACTGGTATTCCTTCGTCTGCAACAAGAACTAGACACCGAACCGGCCGAGCTTCAGCTGCCTTTTCAGGCACTACAGTTAGTCGGAAGAAAAGCGAAACAATCCGCCGATATTCCCGATCCTATTGTCGCTGGCTCGCTTATTAATACAGTAAAGCCTCAATTAGCCGGACCTCACGGTTATCCGGATTGTCAACCGCGTTCGGACTCGTTGCGAAAATTAAACTTCAGTATTTTTTACTAAATGTTTTATTTTGTATTTCGCACTAAACAGTGTTTTTGCTTTGTTCATTTTAAGATGATGTGCGACTGTTTTATTTAGCGATTAATATTTGTTGCGTTTTTTTTTGCAAACAATTTGACCAAGTTTTTTCCTGTTAAAACGAGACGCTTCGTAATCGTGCTTAAAACCGAGTGTGCACATTCGAGCTCAAAGTGGCACATTCCGATCTCGGGAAAATGAAGCGCGCCGCTCCGCGTCGCGCTTCATTTGCCTCCCTCGCTCGGAAATGTGCCACTTTTCGCTCGAATGTGCACATCTTCGTACTTATTACATTTGTCTACATTATCCTTGACTCTTTCAAATCAAAAAAATTAATTTAGTTTTATAAATATCGATTTTCTGTTCGATAAATGTATTTACTATAGCAATGAGTGGAAGGGGGCGAAAAGATGCGATGATTTTGTTAATTCGAGCGAGTAGGAACGATTAAAATGAGTCAACTCATTTTTCGTCTTATTTATTGGCTTAAATTATTGTAAATCGTGCTTAAAACCGAGTGTGCACATTTGAGCTCAAAGTGGCACATTCCGATCTCGGGAAAATAAAGCGCGCCGCTCCGCGTCGCGCTTCATTTGCCTCCCTCGCTCGGAAATGTGCCACTTTTCGCTCAAATGTGCACATCTTCGTACTTATTACATTTGTCTACATTATCCTTGACTCTTTCAAATCAAAAAAATTAATTTAGTTTTATAAATATCGATTTTCTGTTCGATAAATGTATTTACTATAGCAATGAGTGGAAGGGAGCGAAAAGATACGATGATTTTGTTAATTCGAGCGAGTAGGAACGATTAAAATTAGTCAACTCATTTTTCGTCTTATTTATTGGCTTAAATTATTGTGAATCGTGCTTAAAACCGAGTGTGCACATTCGAGCTCAAAGTGGCACATTCCGATCTCGGGAAAATGAAGCGCGCCGCTCCGCGTCGCGCTTCATTTGCCTCCCTCGCTCGGAAATGTGCCACTTTTCGCTCGAATGCGCACATCCTCGTATTTATCGGATTTGCCTATATTATTATTTTATTCTTCAATTCGAAAATTAAAAGTCGAATAAATTAGATCTATTTTTTGTTTGAAAAAGGTTAGATATTTTATTCCTTTTGATAAGTTATCATGGTGCTCTTCCGCACGCCTAATTGTAGCGAGCTTGATAAAAATATTTTCGGGCGTACTTTCGAATATTTACTAATTCGCATTTTTGATTAATTAAAATTGTAGGGCAGACTGGGGACACTTGATCCCCCCTTTTCTTTTTCGTCTCTAATTTCCTTAATATAGATCACATTTTAAATATCTTGGTCTTGAAATACGTGGAATTTATTTGCCTATACTAACTGTAATAGCCCATAATATCAATGTCTTAAGTTAGTAATTATCCCACTAAGAGTAAGTATATTAAATAGTATCAAGTCTCCCATATATATGGGAGACTTGATACCGTGTATACGGGTGACTTGATCCTCCCTCTCTGGACGACTTTCTAACGCATTGTTTAGATAGATGTTGTAAAGAAATAAACATTTTAAATAAATACGAGTGTAGATCAATTATTTTTAGTGAATTAAAAATATAAGTAAATTAGTTTTTAAATTAAATAATTATTAAGTAAATGTTATAGTATTTAACTTAATGGTGTAGGCAAATTTGTTAATTCTTTGGTTAAATAAATTGTAATTGTTACTAAAATAAATGACCGACTGTTTATATTCACAACCCTAGTTGGAACCCTAGTGAATTAGTTACAATTGATGTGAGGTGTAGGGTTGTGATGATTCGTAAGTGATATATAATTAACAAAATATTTGTGTGATAAATAAATAATTAATGTTAAACTAAAGTGAAAAAAAAATGGCACCCGGAAAATTATTAGCATTGTTTCTCTTCCTGACGTACCTTTTCAGTGTCATAACTGCTAACCCATATGCTTTTGCCGTACTACGAATACTTTTACCCGCGATAACATCATTCACAGCCGAAACTGAGATTTCTTTATCGTTCGGTACTCTTTTTCGTGCACCTTCTCTTGTTTTGTATTCACTAGGCATATAGAATCCTGCATTTAATAAAAAAAAAACAATAAGGGACACTTGATCGGGAGGGATCAAATCTCCCATAAGAACGTTTACCAAGTGTACCCTAACCAGGTAGAAGATATAAAAATTGAATTTATAAAAGTCTATTACGAATAATACTTTTCTTAGAATCAGAAGTCTACAAACATAGATAATGACTTGTATTAAAGTCATACACATTTTAAATACCTTTCCTAAATAACGGTTTAATCAGAATAAAAATTTAGGAAAAATAAGTTTTTGCAACACAAAACACTCAATCGTCTGCCATCTGCAAAAGTGTCAAATCTGACAGGTGTATTAATTTTAAAAAGTTAGGGGGTACTATAAACTACCCTTGTTGCCACTCTAAAACTATATATTACACACAGAAGTTGTGTAAATCTTGTGTACCTAGTCTCCCCTAAGGATCAAGTATCCCCATTCTCCCCTATATGAATCAAATTTTCTGAAATGGACCACTAAAATTTTCCGAATAGAATATCTGGATTTGAAGAATTTGTTATTAATACAGTCGAATCCAATTAACACGAAGATGTGCGCAATACAAACAAAAACATTGCAAAATTAATAAGTAGATAAAAATACTTTATTTTTTATAACACTTTGCAATCTTCGAAGCATAGAAGCTACCAAATTTTCTAATATTTTATTATTTATTTTTATTTATTTATATTTAATATGCGCATTACTCTTCTTTATTTAAAAAAAAGGTTTTTTGTATTCTTTTTTTTTTAAATATATTTATAAATGTTCAAAATATGATTCAAATTTCAAATATTTCTAATGTAACTATAGTTACGAAATAATGAACCCTATCGGATTGGCTAATTAATTGGCGGCCATTATAGTGAATCAAGAATGAGCCAATCACAGTGGCACAATAACAGCGGAATTTTTAAAAGTCAATTTTTGTGCTTTTTTGGATAACTTGATGTCGGATTTCGACTGTATTCGACTGTATTTATACAAAACCCACGAAACATAGTTTGAAACTGCTGTTCTAAAATACATAATTGAACTACTCCTACAAAAACATTGCAAAATTAATAAGTAGATAAAAATACTTTATTTTTATAACACTTTGCAATCTTCGAAGCATAGAAGCTACCAAATTTTCTAATATTTTATTATTTATTTTATTTATTTATATTTAATATGCGCATTACTCTTGTTTATTTAAAAAAGGTTTTTGTATTCTTTTTTAAATATATTTATAAATGTTCAAAATATGATTCAAATTTCAAATATTTCTAATGTAACTATAGTTACGAAATAATGAACCCTATCGGATTGGCTAATTAATTGGCGGCCATTATAGTGAATCAAGAATGAGCCAATCACAGTGGCACAATAACAGCGGAATTTTTAAAAGTCAATTTTTGTGCTTTTTTGGATAACTTGATGTCGGATTTCGACTGTATTTATACAAAACCCACAAAACATAGTTTGAACACTGCTGTTCTAAAATACATAATTGAACTACTCCCTCCAATCCTCAAAAATAAAAATCTAAGCGAAAATGGGGGGCAATTTAATTCAAAAAAACACTTCAAAGAAATACTTCTTTGGCGTAACTAATTTAAATATAAATAAATTTAATAAACACGAGGATGTGCGCATTCGAGCGAAAAGTGGCACATTTCCGAGCGAGGGAGGCAAATGAAGCGCGACGCGGAGCGGCGCGCTTCATTTTCCCGAGATCGGAATGTGCCACTTTGAGCTCGAATGTGCACACTCAGTTTTAAGCACGGCTCACAACGACCAATTTTCTTAAAAAAAAATTCAAGCAATTCTAAAACCGTAGTTGCGCTCTCAAAATGTCTCCTTTAGGCTTCGCTTATTTTTCATAATTTTTTACTTTATTCATTGCGAAATTGCCGTGAAATTAATTTGTATTTAAACAAAGAGGCAAGAATGAAATTCTGTTAGGATTTTTTAATATGCGGTATCGTAAATGACGATTTTTTGAAAACGGGCCATTTTGGCGTCCCGAATGCTTGCTTGGGAACAACAAAACAAAAAGTACGGTTACATTATATATAGCTAAAATTCGTTTTTTTTCCATACATTCAAATAACCGAATTTTCGATTATCCGAATGAACTGCAACAATATTTAGTCCGGATAACCGAGTTTCCACTGTAACTGCAGAGTTAATGGAATACGCTGCGAGTTTATTAAATCTCGAAAATGGAAGGCTTAAACGGCTTTAATAAACAATAAACAAGGCACTTTACGGGCCACAAAAGTCAACGGCTCGAAAAAGCGAGCTTTTATAGTTCAGTTTTAATGCCTCCGCATTTACCGCTTAGATTCTCTTAATTTGCTCGCGCTGCGTGGGTAAAAGAATGACGAAAAAATTCCGCCCGAAACTGCGATAATTTTCGATGGGTACAATGGGGCCCTCCAAGGCCTATTTTATAAGCTGTTTATTAGTTTTCCAAAGTCAAATTTGAATACTAAACGATCGCCCATAACTCTTTTCCTGCAGCTTCGAAAACATCGTTTTGAAGTTTATTGTGTGTAAATGGACAAGGAGATTTTCACAGCCTCATAATTCTTTTCGTAAACTTCGAGTTCGGATGTGTTTAGATTTTTTTTTAACGAGGAACAGAAATAAATTTTGTGTATCTCACACGATTTTATGGGTACGATTTTGTTTGGGTTTTATTGACGACGGATTATGCTTTTTCGAAAAAATGACCGGGCGAAAAGTGTAAGAATGTTTAGATTTAAATTTTAGATTTGGTTTGGCATTTTTGTTGCTAAAAGTGTACCCGATTTTTAATTAATTGATAATAAAAATAATGCTGATTTAATTGATAAATTAGAGAGCAAACTACTAATCTTTGTTTTTTTCTTAAAACTTTAAAAACATTTAAAAACATATATTTTAATTTTTAATTTAAATAAAATAATCGAAGGAAACCAAATTAACTTTTGTGATTAGTTTTTGCCTATTTTTGTATATGCAATACCGTTATACTTATTTTGAAGACAATTTCCTTATTAGCGAAACTAAATATCTTAGATTTTTAATATAATTAAGATAAATCTCATTAATTAATAAAAATTAATTTCAAAGAGCAGTATTATGAAAAAAAACCCATGTGCTTATGTACGCGCGATAGAAGTTATACTTCTGTCCGTGATCTTAAAAATTTGCGGAATTTTCGTAACACTCAAAAAGCGTAGCACCCGCATCAGAAAAGTTTTTCTTCAAAAATTTATGTCTGCTGAATTTTTAAAAATAAATCTTAATTGAAAAGTTTATTGTGTAAAAAATGCATATCTTGAGAATTAATGGTAAATTTTTTGAAAACGAGCTACCAATTATAATTATGGTTTAAAAATTTAAGTAAAGAAGGGTTTCAGAATTTTTTTAAAAGGCTGTTTGTTATTTTTTCGAAGAAAATACATTTCTTGAGCAAAAATTCTTAATTTTTTGAAAACATTTTGCCAATTTTGAATAGAATTTTTACTAATTAAAAGAGCACTAGATTTTCGTAAATAAGTCTATCAAGAATGTCTTTAAAACACAGTTTTAGTTTTTTTAAAAATATCCAAATTTTAAGTTAGAAGTTCATTCTTAGATAATTCAGTATTCTTTGAGGCAATTTTTTCAAAACACTTTCAAAATTAAGTAGCTATGCCCGTTTCCAAAAATTGATTATTTTCTTAAACACAAATGCTTGATTTCTCAAAATTGTGCCGATTATTATCAATAAATTGTTTAATTTTAAATGGCAGGACCGTATTTTCTGTTGGAACTAGACCTCTGATTTTTTTTATAGAATTTATTAGCCTTAAATTGGTATTTCGATTTAAATTTAGTCCAATAAATCCAAATATAAATCAAAAAAATTCAATAAAGAGAAGATGTGCACGTTTGAGCGAAAAGTGGCACATTTCCGAGCGAGGGAGGCAAATGAAGCGCGACGCGGAGCGGTGCGCTTCATTTTCCCGAGATCGGAATGTGCCACTTTGAGCTCAAATGTGCACACTCGGTTTTAAGCACGATTCACAATAATTTCGGCCAATAAATTAGACAAAAAAGCAGTTGAATAATTTTAATCGTTCCCTCTCACTCGCATTAAATTGAAATACTGAAAATTCGATGCGCAAATTCTAAGATACAATTTGAAAAAATATATATTACACGAAATTTCTTGTTCATTGAGTTATACAGGTGTAGTTTAAAAAACAATACTTTTAGAACTTTTGGCGTAACGATTTTCTTACATCTATTTATTTATATTACAAGAAAATTCATTTTTTTGGCTTTAATTTAAAAAAAAATATGTTCAATTTCGACGATCAGAACCGGAGATATGATATTTCTAAAAACACCCTCTCTTGGAGACTCTAAGGCCGAGAAGCGACGAACCCGATATTGGAAAATCTTCGAATAATTTATTTATAATAAAACCCTAAATTCGTCGTTAATTTTTTACCGAATTTTGTTGTCGATTATGTTGTCATTTCAATTTGAATTTAAATAAAAAAGTTCAGAGCTTTTAATTTAGTCTCGTTCTAAAAAATAAATTAGTTTTAAATTTTGAAAAATACTGTCATTCTGTTAAACATCTATTAATGTCTTTTAAGTTTTTTTTCTTCTGCATTGTTAATATAACCGCACGTTTTTTAATTTGTTTGTACAAAAATAAGTTTTTAGCACAAACTAATTTGTATCTGTCAAGTTTTTAAAGATGTCCGAATTAAAAAAATTAAAAGACATAAATCCATCAGATTTCTCAGCCACAATTTTTCCATAAGACTTTTAGTGAAAAGATCTACTGTGTTTTTAACCAATTATCGAAAGCGACGTGCCCAAAGCCCAAAAGCGATTCCGAAAGAGCTTTAATTTTAAAATACTCTTTTTTCTTTTGATTAAAAAAAACAACTTTTATATAAATCTTTGAAGGAGTCCCACAGACAATCATTTGCCCATTTAATTTATTATTTTATCTATAATTGGGATTTGTAGCTAATAATTCATCGCCGTTTGTACGATTATGATAATAGCTTTTAGATAGTGCCGTACAGCTATTGATTTATTAGCCATTGTACTAACGATTATAAATTAAAGATAATATTGAACCCGAGTTCACTTTGTAATTGTTGACCAGTCGGAGCCCTCGAAAAAAAAAATAATCCTCGTAAAAGATGCAAGTAATTAAAGCTCGCAGAGCTTTGTTAAGTGGAAACGAAGCAAAAAGCGGCCCGGGGGCGCAAAATGCACAAATGTCGGCGAAAGGGGGCGAACGGGTCGTCGCCGAAACAATTAAATCGAGTCGGAGGCGAAATTATCCCTAATTAGCGTGTGCAGTTTGCGGGCGGCCGCTACCGGGGAGCGGAGGGTCGAGCCGTGGGGCGCGGGCCCCGGGTTCCTCACGCACGGCCCCGGGCCCCAGACAGGTACCTTGCGTGTCGACCGTTAATGAATGCAATCCACGATCCGCGGTTGCTTGCTCGACCTGTTGTTTTCCAGTTCAGCTAGCCTATAATTTTTATTGTCACGGCAAAGAAATAACAGCGGGATAGACTTTGGCTTCTTTCGTCTTATTGTGTAGAAGAGATTCACTGCCATTGATCATCCGCATGTTTCTGCCACACGTACGCCTCGCGCGGCCTCTTCCTCGCGCGCGTGAGGGTCGCCCGGCACCCTCGCCGACGTACCCGCTTTTCCGGGGAAAGCGCGCGGACGATGCACGCTCGGCGTATCTCTCACCATGCTGCTTGTCTTTCTAATTTAATGTTCGTTCACGCATAACATATTTCCCAGCGAGAGTCTAATGCCTACACACGTTTTAAATAATTGTTTTGGTGTCGGCTCGTATATTGCGATGACCACGGAGGTGGTTGTGTGTTCGTATTAACGGGCGCTGGAGATCTTGAGGAAAAAGCACAAGTGGGGCGCTGCACACCACTGAAGGATCTCAGAAGAGTTCGATAATTGATGAGTTTACGCGTTGCACTAAGAAAAATGATTGATTTTGCATTGTTTGTTCGTTCTTTGTTTGTATGTGGCACACATTTTGAAAACCTAGTACTAAGTGAGATAGTTTACAAAATTTTCTAATTCAAAATTATAATTAAATCTAAAGGCTGTTTAATTGGGACATTTGGGAGCATTTTATTTATATAGCAATTTGTTGTAACTCCCCTACTAAGTCCAGAAAAAATTAATAACTTTTCTACTTGTTCTAAATTATTCCCAAAAAATTATTTACATAGAAGCAAACTTTTTTCAGAATTAATAAAACTAATGCTAGGGCTGTTTAAGAGCACTAGATTTTCGTAAATAAGTCTATCAAGAATGTCTTTAAAACACAGTTTTAGTTTTTTAAAAGTATCCAAATTTTAAGTTAGAAGTTCATTCTTAGATAATTCAGTATTCTTTGAAGCAATTTTTCAAAACACTTTTAAAATTAAGTAGCTATGCCCGTTTCCAAAATTGATTATTTTCTTAAACACAAATGCTTGATTTCTCAAAATTGTGCCGATTATTATCAATAAATTGTTTAATTTTAAATGGCAGGACCGTATTTTCTGTTGGAACTAGACCTCTGATTTTTTTTATAGAATTTATTAGCCTTAAATTGGTATTTCGATTTAAATTTAGTCCAATAAATCCAAATATAAATCAAAAAATTCAATAAAGAGAAGATGTGCACGTTTGAGCGAAAAGTGGCACATTTCCGAGCGAGGAGGCAAATGAAGCGCGACGCGGAGCGGGCGCTTCATTTTCCTGAGATCGGAATGTGCCACTTGAGCTCAAATGTGCACACTCGGTTTTAAGCACGATTCACAATAATTTCGGCCAATAAATTAGACAAAAAAGCAGTTGAATAATTTTAATCGTTCCCTCTCACACGCATTAAATTGAAATACTGAAAATTCGATGCGCAAATTCTAAGATACAATTTGAAAAAATATATTACACGAAATTTCTTGTTAATTGAGTTATACAGGTGTAGTTTAAAAAACAATACTTTTAAAACTTTTCGCGTAACGATTTTCTTACATCTATTTATATTACAAGAAAATTCATTCTTTTGGCTTTAATCGAAAAAAAAATATGTTCAATTTCGACGATCAGAACCGGAGATATGATATTTCTAAAAACACCCTCTCTTGGAGACTCTAAGGCCGAGAAGCGACGAACCCGATATTGGAAAATCTTCGAATAATTTATTTATAATAGAACCCTAAATTCGTCGTTAACTTTTTACCGAATTTTGTTGTCGATTATGTTGTCATTTCAATTTGAATTTAAATAAAAAAGTTCAGAGCTTTTAATTTAGTCTCGTTCTAAAAAATAAATTAGTTTTAAATTTTGAAAAATACTGTCATTCTGTTAAACATCTATTAATGTCTTTTAAGTTTTTTTTCTTCTGCATTGTTAATATAACCGCACGTTTTTTAATTTGTTTGTACAAAAATAAGTTTTTAGCACAAACTAATTTGTATCTGTCAAGTTTTTAAAGATGTCCGAATTAAAAAAATTAAAAGACATAAATCCATCAGATTTCTCAGCCACAATTTTTCCATAAGACTTTTAGTGAAAAGATCTACTGTGTTTTTAACCAATTATCGAAAGCGACGTGCCCAAAGCCCAAAAGCGATTCCGAAAGAGCTTTAATTTTAAAATACTCTTTTTTCTTTTGATTAAAAAAAACAACTTTTATATAAATCTTTGAAGGAGTCCCACAGACAATCATTTGCCCATTTAATTTATTATTTTATCTATAATTGGGATTTGTAGCTAATAATTCATCGCCGTTTGTACGATTATGATAATAGCTTTTAGATAGTGCCGTACAGCTATTGATTTATTAGCCATTGTACTAACGATTATAAATTAAAGATAATATTGAACCCGAGTTCACTTTGTAATTGTTGACCAGTCGGAGCCCTCGAAAAAAAAAATAATCCTCGTAAAAGATGCAAGTAATTAAAGCTCGCAGAGCTTTGTTAAGTGGAAACGAAGCAAAAAGCGGCCCGGGGGCGCAAAATGCACAAATGTCGGCGAAAGGGGGCGAACGGGTCGTCGCCGAAACAATTAAATCGAGTCGGAGGCGAAATTATCCCTAATTAGCGTGTGCAGTTTGCGGGCGGCCGCTACCGGGGAGCGGGAGGGGTCGAGCCGTGGGGCGCGGGCCCCGGGTTCCTCACGCACGGCCCCGGGCCCCAGACAGGTACCTTGCGTGTCGACCGTTAATGAATGCAATCCACGATCCGCGGTTGCTTGCTCGACCTGTTGTTTTCCAGTTCAGCTAGCCTATAATTTTTATTGTCACGGCAAAGAAATAACAGCGGGATAGACTTTGGCTTCTTTCGTCTTATTGTGTAGAAGAGATTCACTGCCATTGATCATCCGCATGTTTCTGCCACACGTACGCCTCGCGCGGCCTCTTCCTCGCGCGCGTGAGGGTCGCCCGGCACCCTCGCCGACGTACCCGCTTTTCCGGGGAAAGCGCGCGGACGATGCACGCTCGGCGTATCTCTCACCATGCTGCTTGTCTTTCTAATTTAATGTTCGTTCACGCATAACATATTTCCCAGCGAGAGTCTAATGCCTACACACGTTTTAAATAATTGTTTTGGTGTCGGCTCGTATATTGCGATGACCACGGAGGTGGTTGTGTGTTCGTATTAACGGGCGCTGGGGATCTTGAGGAAAAAGCACAAGCGGGGCGCTGCACTCCACTGAAGGATCTCAGAAGAGTTCGATAATTGATGAGTTTACGCGTTGCACTAAGAAAAATGATTGATTTTGCATTGTTTGTTCGTTCTTTGTTTGTATGTGGCACACATTTTGAAAACCTAGTACTAAGTGAGATAGTTTACAAAATTTTCTAATTCAAAATTATAATTAAATCTAAAGGCTGTTTAATTGGGACATTTGGGAGCATTTTATTTATATAGCAATTTGTTGTAACTCTCCTACTAAGTCCAGAAAAAATAAATAACTTTTCTACTTGTTCTAAATTATTCCCAAAAAATTATTTACATAGAAGCAAACTTTTTTTTCAGAATTAATAAAAACTAATGCTAGGGCTGTTTAATGGGGACCTTCGGGAGCTTTTTATAAATAGATCAATTTGTTGTAACTCTTTTAATAAGCCCAGAAAAAATTAATAACTTTTCTACTTGTTCTAAATTATTCAAAATTAAAAGCAAATTTTTTTTTCAGAATTAATAAAAACTACTGTAAGGGTTGTTTAATGGGGATCTTCGGAGCCTTTTATGTATAGAGCAATCTATTGTAACTCCGTTAATAAGCCCAGAAAAAATTAATAAGTTTTCTATATGTTCTAAATTATTCCCAATAGAAAGCAAAATTTTTTTCAAAATTAATAAAAACCAATGCAAGGACTATTTAATGGGGACCTTCGGGAGTCTTTTATGTATAGAAAATTTATTGTAACTCCCTTAATAAGCACAGAAAAAATTAATAACTTTTCTACTTGTCCTAAATTACATATTCCCAATAAAAAGAATTTTTTTTCAAAATTAATAAAACCCATGCAAGGACTATTTAATGGGACCTTCGGGAGTCTTTTATGTATAGAGAAATTTATTGTAACTCCGTTAATAAGCCCAGAAAAAATTAATAACTTTTCTACTTGTTCTAAATTATTCCCAATAAAAGGCAAAAATTTTTTTTCAGAATAATAAAACTAATGCAAGGGCTGTTTAATGGGGACTTTCAGGAGTCTTTTATATATAGAAATTTATTGTAACTTCGTTAATAAGCCCAGAAAAAATTAATAACTTTTCTACTTGTTCTAAATTATTCCCAATAAAAGGCAAAAATTTTTTTTCAAAATTAATAAAAAACCAATAAAAGGACTATTTAATGGGACTTTGGAGTTTTTATGTATAAAAATTTATTGTAACTCCTTTAATAAGCCCAGAAAAATTAATAACTTTTCTACTTGTCCAAAATTTAAATATTCCCAATAAAAGAATTTTTTTTCAAAATTAATAAAACCCATGCAAGGACTATTTAATGGACTTTGGGAGTCTTTTATGTATAGAGAAATTTATTGTAACTCCGTTAATAAGCCAGAAAAAATTAATAACTTTTCTACTTGTTCTAAATTATTTCCAATAAAAGCAAAAATTTTTTTTCAAAATTAATAAAAACCAATAAAGGACTATTTAATGGGACTTGGGAGTCTTTTATGTATAGAAAATTTATTGTACTCCGTTAATAAGCCCAGAAAAATTAATAACTTTTCTACTTGTTCTAAATTATATCCCAATAAAAAATTTTTTTCAAAATTAAAAAACCAATAAAGGACTATTTAATGGGACTTTGGGAGTCTTTTATGTATAGAGAAATTTATTGTAACTCCGTTAATAAGCCCAGAAAAAATTAATAACTTTTCTACGTGTTCTAAATTCCTCCCAATAAAGGGCAAAAATTTTTTTTCAAAATTAATAAAAACCTATGCAAGGACTATTTAATGGGGACCTTCGGGAGTCTTTTATGTATAGAGAAATTTATTGTAACTCCGTTAATAAGCCCAGAAAAAATTAATAACTTTTCTACTTGTTCTAAATTATTCCAATAAAAGGCAAAAATTTTTTTTCAAAATTAATAAAAACCAATAAAAGGACTATTTAATGGAGACTTCGGAGTCTTTTATGTATAAAGAAATTTATTGTAACTCCGTTAATAAGCCCAGAAAAAATTAATAACTTTTCTACTTGTTCTAAATTATTCCCAATAAAAGGCAAAAATTTTTTTTCAAAATTAATAAAAAACCAATAAAAGGACTATTTAATGGAGACTTTCGGAGTTTTTTATGTATAGAGAAATTTATTGTTACTCCGTTAATAAGCCCAGAAAAAATTAATAACTTTTCTACTTGTCCTAAATTACATATTCCCAATAAAAAGAATTTTTTTTTTCAAAATTAATAAAAACCCATGCAAGGACTATTTAATGGGGACTTTTGGGAGTCTTTTATGTATAGAGAAATTTATTGTAACTCCGTTAATAAGTCCAGAAAAAATTAATAACTTTTCTAATTGTTCTAAATTATTCCCAATAAAAAGCAAAAAATTTTTTTTTTAAATTAATAGAAAACCAATAAAAGGACTATTTAATGGAGACTTTTGGGAGTCTTTTAAGTATAGAAAAATTTATTGTTACTCCGTTAATAAGCCCAGAAGAAATTAATAACTTTTCTACATGTTCTAAATTATTCCCAATAGAAAGCAAAAATTTTTTTTTTAAATTATTAAAAATCAATGCAAGGACTATTTAATGAGGACCTTCGGAAGTCTTTTATGTATAGAGAAATTTATTGTAACTCCGTTAATAAGTCCAGAAAAAATTAATAACTTTGCTACTTGTTCTAAATTATTTCCTATAAAAAGCAAAAAATTTTTCTTCACAATTATTAAAAACCAATGAAAGGACTATTTAATGGGGACTTTCGGGAGTCTTTTATATAGAGACAAATTTATTGTTACTCCGTTAATAAGCCGAGAAAAAATTAATAACTTTTCTACGTGTTCTAAATCACTCCCAATAAAGGACAAAAATGTTTTTTCAAAATTAATAAAAACCAATAAAAGGACTATTTAATGGAAACCTTCTGGAGTCTTTTATATATAGAAAAATTTATTGTAACTTGGTTAATAAGCCGGAAAAAAATTAATAACTTTTCTACTTGTTCTAAATTATTCAAAATAAAAAACAATTTTTTTTCAGAATTAATAATAACTAATGCAAGGACTGTTTAATAAAGACCTTCGGGAGCCTTTTATGTATAGAACAATTTTTGTAACTTGTTTAATAAGCCCAAAAAAAATTAATAACTTTTCTACTTGTTCTAAATTATTCCCAAAAAGCAAAAATTGTTTTTCAAAATTAATAAAAACTAATGGAAAGACTGTTTAATGGGGACGTGTTATTTATATAGTAATTTGTTGTAATTTTTTAATAAGCCCAGAAAAAATTAATAACTTTTCCACTTGTTCTAAATTATTCCCAAGAAATCTAAAATTTTTCTTTGAAATTATTATTTATTTAGTTTTCCCAAAAACTTTGCGGATTGAACGGGGAACAGAGAAAAAGGGCTCCGGCTATGTCGGTTTGGGGTTCACGGCAACGTCCCGCTAGCATTTGAAGCAAATCCAAAAGGATAACAAAGAACTTGAACGATTACGCACCGCATGAGCCACGTACAAACGCATAACTAACGAGACCTTCAGAAGACGGATCGCCATATGCTCCTCCAAGTCGACTTCCTTATAATTGGGGACCTGGGGCTCATTGTGCCGCCGTTGAGGCTGCCGAGAAGAGATCAGATAGGCATGTGATAAGTAGAAGCAAAAGGACATTTGTTGCCATCGCCAATTGTTCCAACGTCAACGGTCCTCTAATGGAGCCTAACAAAGCGGACTGTCGGACGACCTGTTGTATTGTGAACTAACTAGACAACGTCTAATTGACAATTGTTTACAGTAGTTATCATTCATGTTCTGCAAATTCCTTCTACAGAACCGCCCGATGCAGATAAACCCTAATGAAATCGCTTCGGAAAAATATTAAAGATGTCCCATCCATTAGTCCCTTTCTTTAACGTTATGAAAGGTGGTCTTTATCTATGTGTTTTTTTTTTCGAAGCGGAGAATTGTTTAGTAACACCCGAGTCGGTGCAACTTTTTCGAATTTATAATCGTCTCGCATAATTATTAACTAATTAACAAATAAAAGTTTATGTTTCTTAATAAGAGAATATAATTTATAGATTTAAAATGTAAATTATGTTTGTTGTTGCTAATTTGTTTGATATAAAAATATGTCAATTAATAAGCCACAATATTTTAGACTCTGATCGTTCGAACGTTGATATTTTTACGTAGAATAATTAATTAGAAATTTTAATTAATTTTAATTGGAATTATTATTATGGATTGTCGAAGTTATTGCTTGTGTCGTAACATAAAATGGAAATTAATCTTTCTTATTCGAGCACAACAAAATAATTTGATTTTTAATGCTAAATGTAGAACCAAATTAATTTGGCTTTAGATGTTTTTTTGTTAAATAATGTGTTATTAATATTTTCAATGTTTTCTTTCTCTATTTTCTCTAAAAAAAAATTATAGGGCCTTTTAGCTGTTTTAATGGTATCTTATGTTATAAATTCAATTTTCTAATTTTCTAATTTGTTGAAAGGGCCGTTGTTGCACTTTATAATTGTTTATTTATAATTACTATAAACTGAAAAAATAATAAAAAAATTCTTGCATAGCTATCAAAGAAATAAATTGTATGATTCTTATTGGATTTGTTAGAATTGAAACTGTAAAATGTGGAATTTTAAAAATTTGCCCAAACGGCCCAACTTTTGTAATATAATTGCTTATTGGTAACTACTATAAACCAGAAAAATTTAAAAAAATGTGCATTGCTATCAAAGCCAGAAATAATTTATTTCCTATCGGATTTGTTGCAATAGAAACTGCAAAATGTAAAATTTTAAAAATTTGCCGAAACGGCCGTACTTTTGCTTTATAATTGTTTATTGGTAATTACTATAAAGCAAAAAAATAATAAAAAAATTTCTGCGTTGCTATCAAAGGCAGAAATAATTTATTTCCTGTCGGATTTGTTACAATAGAAACTGGAAAATGTAAAATTTCAAAAATTTGCCCAAACGGCGTATTTTTGCTATATAATTGTTTATTGGTAATTACAATAAACGGAAAAAAAATAAAAAAATTCGTGCATTACTATCAAAGGCAGAAATAAATTATTTCCTGTCGGATTTGTTACAATAGAAACTGCAAAATGGGTAATTTCAAAAATTTGCACAAACGGCCGTACTTCTGCTTTATAATTGTTTATTCGTAATTACTATAAACGAGAAAAATAATAAAAAATTTCGTGCCTTGCTATCAAACCCAGAAATAATTTATTTCCTATTGGATTTGTTACAATAAAAACTGCAAAATGTGGAATTTCAAAAATTTGCCCAAACGGCCGGACTTTTGTTTTATAATTGTTTATTTGTAATACTATAAACGAAAAAATAATAAAAAAATTCGTGCATTGCTATCAAAGGCAGAAATAATTTATTTCTTGTCGGATTTGTTAGAATTGAAACTGCAAAACTTAATATTTTAAAAATTTTCGTAAACGGCCGCTTTTATGCTTGATAATTGTTTATTTATAATTAATATAAATTAAAAAAATAAAAAAAAAATTCTTGCATAGATATCAAACAAAAAAACTATTTGTTTCAATTTAGATTTGTTGGAGTTTGAATTTGAAATTGTAAAATTATGAAAAATTGCTAAAACGACCGCTCTCATTCTTTATAATTGTTTATCAATAATTACTATAAACCAAAAAAATAATAAAAAATTCATGCACAGATATCAAAGAAAATAATTATTTATTTCTTATTGGACTTGATCGAATTATAAATTAGAGATGTGAAATTTTAAAAAAATTGCTTAAACGGCCGCTCCTATTGATTAATAATTGTTTATTTGTAATTACTATAAGCCAAAAAAATAATAAAAAAATTCTTGCATAGTTGCAAACAAAAAAAAACGATTTGTCTCCAATTACATTTGTTCGGAAATGTAAACTTTTAAAAAATTGCTGACACAGCAGTTCTTATGTTTTATAATTGTATATAGGTCATTAATTAGATGTACTTACTTAATTATTATTATTTTAATTAAATAAACGTTTATTGATATTTCATTATTGTGACAATTCGTAAAGCATTACAAAAGAAAAAATAAATTATTCATTCGGAACCGAACCGAAAACCGAAAAAACCGGTATAATTGGCGACTCAAAAACCATATTTTTTAATTGCACCCGAACGAAAACCGGAATAATAAAAAAAGTGTTCGAAGACCAGCCGAAAACCCATGAATTTCCCCAAAGACACTTTTCTTCTCGAACCTCGCGTGTTAATCCAGTCCCAACCGAAGAAAAGAACATTTAGCTTAGCTGCCAATCAAAAGGAAACGCAAATAAGTTTTTCGCCTAGTCAAGAGGACGTTGGAGCTATACAAAAAAATTAATCGAGCGAGAGCAGTGGTCGAAGGCGTACTTTCAATCATTTTCACGTGACAAACGATCACTCAAAGAAACAGTAGTGGTATTCAGTGGATGTCATGCTAGTTAAGCAATAAAATGCAAAAGTAAATAAATTTGAGCAAACAATCGAAGTTGTCACCGGTTCTCTCGAACCGCCACAATAGAAGAGAGGCAGGAACGTTCTCTAATTGTTAAAACCTTGAGAGGTTCAAGTTCTAAGTACATAACAATACACAGCCTCTTCAGATAAGTGTGTAGTTATGTTACGTGATAATTAAACTCGGAATGTTTGTCGTTTGCGCTCCATCAGCAAGGCAACGGCCCACGTGTTCTTTGTTCCCGAAGGCATGTTGGTTTTAGCTACTTTTTTCGAAATAAGTTGTGGCACTTTGAATGGCTGCCAGAAATGCGCCTAATTAAATTTCCGAAAAGCCAAATGTACGACTTAATTGTATTAGTCGGGGGAGATAAACGACGTGTTTCACCTGCACACTTTGTCAGTAGCTCTTCGTAGGTGTTTATGCTTTCGTGGTGCGTGGGCGAGCCGCTTCCATTCGGACCGTCCGTTATCTCCGAGACACCCACTAATCTTTTTTGGTTCCCGTCTAAACGGCCCAGCGAAAAAGGGCTTTGCGGCATACGAATCACAAGCAATTGTTCTAGCTCAGTTTCGGATCAATGACAGAGCATCGTGTGATGAATCAATCAGACAAATATTTTGTTAATTTAACAACATGAGAATAACCTATATTATTATATGTGAATTTTATTGGAGAAATGCTAAGTGATATCTGGAAAATTCTTTCACTGTGATTGTCAGTAACGAGTGGTTCGTCGATGAGAATAAAAGTTAGCTCAGAAAAATTGTGTCTTCGATTGAAATCACCAAGGTGGAAATTATAATCTCGACATTGACCTTTTTGGCAAACGGTTACGAAACATTTTAAGGGTGATTTTGATAGTTTGATACTAAATTTTGAAAAGTTTGGTAACCGTTTGCCAAAAAGGTCAATTTTGGGATTATAATTTTCACCTTGGTGATTTCCGAATGTTGCAGTTTTCACCTGCTGATGAAAGCAACTAGGTAATTAGATTATTAAGTATTTCATTCGCTGAATTGATTTATAATCATTTCCAGACATCAACAAGCTTAAACTATCGACACTCAATAGGAAATATCATTTTCACATTTTGATCAAAAAATAACTACAGTCAAACTTCCATAAGCCGAATTTTTGATAGCTCGAACTCGAACCAGTTTCCCTAGAACTTGCCTATCTCAACGTTAATATTTTTATGTCAATAACTCGAAATTTAATAAATCGAATTATTTAATTTGTCGAAGCGTTTTACAATTCATTAAATTCAAGTTTCCATTAGTAAATAGGTCGATGACTCGAAGTTAAATTATACAACTTTTCTAAAAATTTTTCTACCTGAGAGAGGATTAACGACGTCTTGGTTTGGTGTTATTGATGCTTGAAAAGCTCTATTGTTAACTACGAATAAAAGGTTTATACTACAAGAATGTTTTGACGGCGGCACTTCAATTGGATTTAAAAACTCATTTATGTTTAAATGCCTTATAAACAGTTATAAATTTTTGAGATGGTTTTACCGTTTATTTTACAAAAAAAGAAACTATTTTTGCATTTTAGTTTTCAATTTGCTAGTTATTCGTCGACTACGAAGACTAACAAATGTGTTTTACGTTCTTTATAGTTTGTAACAGAGTATAACAGAAAATCTAAAAAAGTTTAATACTTTTTCTAAAATTATTTACGTATTAACATGGAGTGTAAACGAAAATTAAAAAGTTTAACCATAAGGGAGAAAATTAATCTTATAAAAGAAGTGGAACGTGGGCTCAAAAGAAAAAAGGATATAGCTAAAGATTTTGGTATTCCGCAAACACTTTATCAACCATTTTAAAAACAGAGACCTAATTGTAGCTGCTGAAGATACAAATGACAAATGTCAACGTTGATAAAGATTTGGAAGTTGCTGAAATTCCTAGCGATGAAAGCATTATAAGTAAAGTGCTAGAAGAAAATAAGAAAAACTGTGAAAGTGAAAGTGAATATGAAAGTGATACAGATGTTACAGTAAACATCCCTTCAACAACTCAAGTTTACAATGCAATAGATACTATTTCTCTATTCCTATGTGCTCAAGAAGATGTTCCTACAGATATATTATTATCGGTAAGATCATTGGAAAAATTTGTAGAAACGTAACATTTTGGAGCAATGAAGCAAAAGACAATTTTACATTACTTTCAATTTAACAGTAAACAATATGTAAATAACTATATTTTTTAGGGTCTTAATAAAAATAAATAATGTTAATTGATAAAGGTATCAACATCAATGGCGAGAGACTTTTCATCTTAGATTCGCAGACGACATTGTCCTGATTGCCGAAAACAAAGCAGATTTAGAAAAGATGCTTACAGACTTAGAAGAAGAATCAGGAAAAGTGGGTCTGAAAATAAATTTGAGCAAAACAAAAATAATGAACCCGCAAGACATACAAATAATGGTGAATGGAAAACAAATAGAAAACGTCGAAGAATATGTATATCTGGGACAAAAAATCACAACGGGAAAACAAAATAAAGATATTGAAATTGAAAGACGGCGAAGATTGGGATGGGCGGCATTTGGGAAGCTCAGACATATACTAAGAGATAAGAAAATCCCACAACACCTAAGGACAAAGATATTTGATCAATGCATAATACCAGTCATAACATATGGAGCGCAGACATGGACTCTTACACAACAAACAATAAGAAAATTACAAACAACACAAAGAGCTATGGAAAGATCCATGATAGGCATATCACTTAGAGACAAAAAGAGGAACGAATGGATTAGGCAAAGATCGAAAGTCACTGACATAGTAAAAACAATAACGAGCTTAAAGTGGAAATATGCCGGACACGTTGCCAGAACAACAGATGGAATAACAAGATCATTAAATGGAGGCCATGGGAAGGTAGACGAAGAAGAGGCAGACCGATTACACGCTGGTACGATGATATCAAAAAGGTGGCAGGATTAAAATGGATAGAGGCGGCACAAAATAGAGAGAGCTGGAAGAATAAGAGGGAGGCCTATGCTCAATTCTGGGCGCAGAAAGGCACATAAGAAGAAGAAGAATGATTGTAGATCAATTTTGGTTATTTTCTATAAAAAATGAATGACATATACCAGGTGTGCAACCTTAAAACGGCCGTTTTCTAATAGATGGCAGTACGCGCGCATTAGGCATTAGCAAACATTGCCTGCCATTTTTTCTCATTGCTTTGATCTTTGCCATTAGTAAACAAAAAACAAAGTCAGCAATTTCGGACAATAACGTGTCCTTTGATCACGATAAACATGACGAATTTTGTGCCAGATAAAGAGCATTTGCGGGGAGCACTGCTATTCCTCTTCAATTGGAAGAAATCCGCCGCCGAAGCGCATAGAATTCTTGTGGAGGTCTATGGCGACAATGCTCTTAGTGAAACTTGGTGCAGAGCGTGGTTTCGGCAATTCAGAGAGGGAAATTTTTTAACGTCACCGACAAGAAGCGCGAAAATCGACCAAAAGTTTTGAGGACACCGAATTGCAAGATTTATTGGACGAAGACGATACCCAATCGCAGAAACAACTTCCGCGAAGTTGAATGTTAGCCACCAAGCAATTTCGAAACGCCTTTTGCTATAGGAAAGATCCAAAAATCGGGAAGTGGGTGCCACATCAATTGAACGATCGACAGATGGAACGACGCCAGACCGCGTGCGAAATCTTGCTTGATCGGCACAACAGAAAATCATTTTTGCATCGAATCGTCACTGGCGATGAAAAATGGATCTTTTTTGAAAACCCTAAGCGCAAAAAATTGTGGGTGGACCCCGGAGAACCCTCAACATCGTCTACTAGGCCAAATCGATTCGGGAAAAATACAATGCTGTGTGTTTGGTGGGACCAGAAGGGGGTGGTTTACTACGAACTGTTGAAACCTGGTGAAACGATCAATACTCAACGCTACCAACAACAAATCATCGAATTGGATCGTGAATTGTGCAAAAAAAGACCCGAACACGCGGATCGGCATGAGGGTATCATTTTCCAGCACGACAACGCACCATCACACACAGCAAGATTGGTCCGGGATACATTGGATGCATTTGGCTGGGAGTTGGTACCCCACCCGCCCTACTCTCCTGATCTGGCCCCTTCAGATTACCATTTGTTTGCGTCGATGGGACACGCACTTGCTGAGCAGCACTTCAATTCTTATGAAGATGTTAAAAAATGGCTCGATGGGTGGTTCTTATCCAAAGGGGATGAATTCTTTTGGGGTGAAATCCACAATCTTCCTCGAAGATGGGAAAAATGTATAGCCAGCAAGGGCAATTACTTCGAATAAAATATTTTTCACTTTTCTGCGTTAATTATTGTGTTTTGCTAAATTAAAAAACAGCCGTTTTAAGGTTGCACACCTGGTATATACGGAAGTATTTAACTGAACTTCTTTTGGTAACTCGAGTTTTTGATAATTCGAACTATTTTTGCTGTCCCTTCGACTTCGACTTATCGAGGTTCGCCTGTATTTAATTATACGGTTGGCAATGCTTTCAAATATTTTATGATGAATACCTTATTAGTGCCCCACTATGATGCAATTCATTTTATCAAGAAATTGTTACATATACAATTTAAAAATAATTACAAGTGATAAAAAGGCCAAGGTACAACAGATTTCCCCACTAAATTAAATTAAAATTTTTGATTTGAAGGAGCTTATGGTAAATTATATTAATGTAATAAATACGAGGATGTGCGCACTCGAGCGAAAAGTGGCACATTTCCGAGCGAGGGAGGCAAATGAAGCGCGACGCGGAGCGGCGCGCTTCATTTTCCCGAGATCGGAATGTGCCACTTTGAGCTCGAATGCTCACACTCGATTTTAAGCACGATTCACAATAATTTAGGCCAATAAGTTGCTCGAAAAAGCAGTTGAATAATTTTAATCGTTTCCTCTCGCTCGCACTGACGAGATTGTCGTATCTTTTCGCTCCCTTCCACTCGTTGCTATGGTAAATATATTTTTCGAGCATAAAATCGATATTTACCAAACTAAATTAAAATTTTTGATTTGAAAGAGTAAAGGATAAAGTAGACAAATCTAATAAGTACGAAGATGTGCGCATTCGAGCGAAAAGTGGCACATTTCCGAGCGAGGGAGGCAAATGAAGCGCGACGCGGAGCGGCGCGCTTCATTTTCCCGAGATCGGAATGTGCCACTTTGAGCTCGAATGCGCACACTCGGCTTTAAGCACGATTACTAAGCGTCCCGTTTTAACAAGAAAAAAATTGGTCACGTTACTTAATGCTTTCAATTATTTTATGATGACTACCTTATTAGTGCCCCACTACGATGCAATTCATTTTAGAAAAAAAAGGTCAAGGTACAACAGGTTCCCCTACTTTTTTCTCTCAAAAAAATATTTTTAAAAGTTTTTTTGTGTGTATATTCTGCTTATGCAACACTACAACTACACCAAGCGTGAAAAGAATCAAAGACCGTTTTTTCTTATACCGCAAAGCACTTTCTTCGTCCTCGAGCTCGAACAGCGCGCGACGCGCCCCCGAAAACCGATCCGATTGCAAATTGGCGAATTATCCTCCGAATTTCAATTACATCAGATCCCGAGGATTTATCTTCGAAGACAAACTTTGTTCGGCGCAATGACAAGCGATCACTGTTTATCATCAGACACACGTCGTTACCGAAGACATTCGATTACAAGTTTTCCGCAGTTCGACAATAATTAATAGTGAGTTGTCACCTTGCAGAATAATCTCGCATCTTCGCCGATTGAATCGTTACGAGTGGAAGACGACAAGCGCTACGTAACAATCAGTCACGTCGCTCGGGAAATTAGAATGGAAAAGCCGCGGCGGGGGCGAGCTAGCGAAAAGTGCCCCCGCGTTATGCTTATGCGGGGCGTCGGACGAATAAGTGCTGGGACTTGAACGGGCTTTGCTTGACGCCAATTTAAACGATAAATGTTTGTGTGCCAGAGGTCCTAAATCTAAAGAGTTTCGAAAAATATTGATTTCAGTTTTTCAGTAAATGGCAACACGGCATCGTTTCCATGTGCTCGTATAAGAGAATGAGGTTATATAGCACGTGTTTTATTGCTAATTTATTTTATCGTTTGTGTATTATGTTTTACAAGGAACGTGGATTAAGGGATCAGTACAAAAAGGTTTTTTCATTAAAAAATGGCTTTTCTTGGGTACATTTGTGTCCAAAAACGTTCAATAGATTTGAGTGAAACTTTATATTTTTCTTATTTTAAATTCTCTCTAAGAGGAATTTAGAAAATATTCTGTGTAACATAGTTTTGACTGTATTCTAAAAAATTTTTGATATTGTACATAAAATTACTTCACTTTTAGTCTAACCACAAATAATTTACTTGTAATTTTGAAATTTCCTCGTTTGTGCCAATGCTCCGTGTTGCCATAGCAAAAGTAAAATAAAATCGATCTATTTTGTAGTTTTTGTCAAAAATGTACCTAAGTAAAACAATAGGAATAAACAATACAGTGATTGGCCCTTTTATTAAAAAACATAGTTAATGGCCATATAAATATGTATAGTAATTGACCAGTGAATTTACAGTGATCGTCCAATATTTTCTAATTAAGATAAGATATAGTAAATTAGCAAAAAAACGAACCATTTATTAGAAAAAAAATTATTTTATTTCCCACGTGCCAAACAAAAGATAATTATAATTTTGTATACCTACTTATTTAAAAAAAAAACAATTTAAATATGAATTTAATAATTAACTTTATGATATGTAAGAAGGCATATCGTCGCTGCGAAGTCAAAACCTCGTATCTCAAAATTTGAAACTTTTTAGGAAATATAGATTTATATATAGATATATATTTATATATAGATTTATTATAAGTACAGTAAAACCTCTCTTAACGGACACCCCTCTTCAACGGACCGTTTTAAAGAGTCCCGACAAAAAGTATATGAAAATAATGTATTTAGGCCACCTTTTCAACGGACACCCCTCTAACGGACGCAGACAGCCTAAGTATTGTTACCAAGAAACATATTTACTTCTCTTAAACAGACACTTACAAAGCCATGAAATTGAAAAAACGTCGTTTAATGCTCTGAAGGATTAAAATATCTTTGTTCCATTATACACAACAACACAAGTCTCCTGTAAATTGATTTTGAAGATTAGTTTTGTATCTTTGACGTATTTCTTATTTATAAAACAAGTTCTTTTATCTACCCGTAAATAGGAAACTCGCCTTACATTAAAACCTTCCAGGAAGTTTAGTTAAATTTAATTTACGAATTCTTGGCGCTTCATGACAAGGCAATTGTCGATTCTAAAACTAAAAAACAAACAAAAATTACTTCTTTTTCTAAAGTTAATTAATATTAAATATTAGCAAGTTATTAAATTAGTTTTGACATATTTCATTTATTTTCTATTTATTTTTTAATTTTTTGTA
This sequence comes from Sinopyrophorus schimmeli, assembly GCA_036325965.1. Classification (NCBI taxonomy): domain Eukaryota; kingdom Metazoa; phylum Arthropoda; class Insecta; order Coleoptera; family Elateridae; genus Sinopyrophorus; species Sinopyrophorus schimmeli. The sequence goes on along the minus strand of JARFIZ010000329.1, from coordinate 439,747 downwards.
TCTATATAACACATATAATAATAATTTTTAATTAGATCTATATTCGATCTATTTTCTAGTTACTCATTTTTTTAACACCTCTCCTCAGCGCACACCCCTCCACAACGGAGAATATTGTTGATCCCGCGACGGTCCGTTCAAGAGAGGTTTCACTGTATAATTTTTTAAATATGGCCAATCATTAACGACTGGCCAACAACTGTATTATTTACCTCTATACAACCTTTCAGCAAAGCAGAAAAACTAAAAATGTGTGATTTTTTGCTTTGAAACGTTATATAAAAAAAATTACTTGTTTTTAAATTTTTTTGATAATGCTTCTTTTAAGATTCTCTCTAAAAGTCGTCAGCACTTCCTCCTCTCTAAAAGCATAATAGTCCTAAACGTGGAACTTTGTTATTATAAAGATCTTATGTTACCCGTGAAGTGATTAAGATAGGAAACTTTATTTTGACATCTCTTTTAGGTGATTTACAATAATTCTATAATATTGTTGCAATTAATGAGTAAATCGCCCGAAATAAAAAAAAATATTTTCTGTAATTAGCTCAATACCTTAAAAAAACTAAGAAATTTGCAAAACTAAACAATTTGCCAAAAATTCTTTATCAGGCAAGTTTTGAATTTCTTTCTGAAATAAAATACGCTGCACAAAAATTAAAAAATTAAAAACCAATACAAATAAGGCAACATTATCGTACTAAAAAAGAGTTACAAAGCAAGAAATTATTTTAAAACTAATTCTCTCGGTTTTAATTGTTAAAACTTTGAAATAAATCAGTCTGAGTTGCATATAAAACCAACAGTTTTTGCAAATCGCTTAATTACATATTTAAATTTCTGTCTTATCAATCAAAACTCATTTTCTGATAATCGAACACAATCCAACTATCAACCGTAAACGAAGTTACACCCTTCCACAACGGTCGTGCGTGAAGAGCTCCCCAACACCGCCATAACAACATTACGCATTTCGAATTGTCTCGACTTCCGCCAAAGCCCCAGGTCTGAGACAATCGCGATATTAGTCGGAAATGTGTCGAAGGGAGCGGGAATTAAATATCCGCCGAAATTCGAAAGCAATTACGCGAACGCGGATCGATGCAAGTGTGTATTTTGTGTGTGTGTGTACGATTTTCGACAATGCGAACGTGGGGCAACGGACATGAGTGTTTACGACAACCTAATTACTCCCACGGCACAACTCCCTGTATTTTTATTTGCCCCCTCACTGTGTCACAATATACGCAATTTGGCGGCGCGGCGCGAGACGTCGTCCTCAGTTCATTATCTCAGAAGCGGGCGAAAAGGCGGCCAAGGATCCCGGCGACTGCTAAAAGGATACGCGCGCCGGAAAAATTCAAAAGCCAAATTTGCTTCGGCGAACATAAAGGAATTACGAGGGCGGCGGAGGGGAGCGATAATGCAACTGGAGAGCCCTTAAAGGAAAAATATAATTAGAAATCGCGAACAAGCGAATCAAACGAAAAGAGGAGCTCGGCGGCGGCGGCGGCGGCGGCGGCGGCGCTGAGAAAAATCAAACGGAGGCCGCAAGGAGGCGAAAGAAGAGCGCCACGAGTTCAATCAACCAAAGAGTCGTTACGAGATTAACCTGCGTCTAACAGCTTGTACGGCATTATGTGTTGTTCCTTCGGAATGTGTAGCATTTTGTCGAGCGCTCTTTATCCTGTCACGCCGGGTACAGATTGATTCCCACTATGACAAGTTGATTAAGCCGCTTAATTAAGTTATTTAATTGGTGCCGTGGCGGTGAACCGCGGTGCCGCGCCACGACACCTATTTTCTTCCGTTCCACCCACCCGCTCCGTCGTCGGAATCGAAAACGTTCGATTTCGGCGCGGAAGGCTCGCTTAAACGGGCCGACTCGGTTTCGCTTTTGATGGTCGGGCTCGCAAGAGGTATGGGTAACAATGGAACTTCGCTTAGAAAAAGATACGATCGCGTGGAACAACCTCAAATCGTTTTTTTGTAAAGTAACTCTTGGTTTTTGTTACTTAGCAGTGCATGGAGAAAAGAGGGTGGGCATTTGCACTACGTAGCATGAGAATCATTACCATGTAGCATGGGGATGCAGATTTTTTTTACAAATTTTTGTTGGACCTGGTAATTATCTTTATTTTGAATGGTAAGACTGGCCAGGCTGCATAGGAACAATTTTTGTGCTACATGGGAATCATTTCCCATCCTACATGGTAATGACTCTCATGTTACATAAGGAAATGTAATAGAACTGGTAGAGATGTTTGATTTTCTTATGGTCTATGACCTTCAAAACATCTGCGCGAAGGGGGAGCTCTAGAGACTGATGAAAATAATAAATGCAAACTGAAAACGTATTTACAGTGAATAAAAACGCAAAATAAATGTACCTACTCCTGAAAAAGACTGTTTTAATAAAAAATTAAACAGCAACATACACGTGAAAAAACAAACTGAATAACAAAACACAGGTACAAACAATTCCGCTACATTTAAGAAATAAATCAAGAATGGTGATGTTTTCGGGTCAGAGTGTAGCAGGAAGCTAGGACCATTTTCTGTCTTTTGCACAGGCAAGACTCATGAACCATGAAAAAATCAAACATCTCTACCCATACAGCATAGCTAGCTCTTTAATTTAATTATTTATATTTCAGAGAATTAGGTTATTAATTAAAAGAGTTATGTTATGAATAATATAAGAACTAAACTAATAATTAAATGAATTTGTCAATAGATTAATATATCGTATAAAAATTATTGCATTTTGCTATAAAAACAAAGTTAATAATTAATAATAAAAGTTAATAATTATATTGAATAAATTAATTAATATGTATATAATTTGTATTGTTTTATTTAGTCACGTTACAGAATAAGAATAAATTATAATTTAAGATAAAATTTTAACGCCCTTAAATCTAACACTTAGAAATATATTGCTAGATGGTAATATATCCCATTTTCTAAAGATAGATCTATTTGCGATGCTACATAGTAATATTTCTTATGATACATAGTGAGAATTATCATTCTTTTCTTTCTGTGCATTTTGATTAATTTAATATAACCCATTCCCTTACTTAAAAGTATTAAAATTTTGCATTTTGAAAAAATTTATTAAGTAAAATTGAGCCTCCTTTATGATTACCTTTATAAAGATACAAAATGTATTTAAATTTACTATTAAAAATAATAAATCGTTGGCGAAAATTGTCTTCTTGAGAGACTTAAATTTTTTGTTAATTTTTGTTTGAAGCTAAAATTAAAACACGTCAAAAAATTGAGTACTAAGTTTCCGACAAGAGTTTTCTAAAATTTAATCCCTATTTGAGTTATTTTCAGGGCTTAGAACCGTTATCTTTAACGTTCTGGTCCAATTATCTAAAATATACCGGTTTTTTCGGTTTTCGGTTCAGTTCCGAGTGATTAATTTATAATTATTTATTCTCTCTTTTGTAACACTTTATGAATTGGCACGATAATAAATTATAACCAAAGTTTATTTAAAATAATTATTATTAACGAAGTGTACGTGTAATAACTAGATGTATACGACCATATAAAAATAAACCGACTTTTTTTTCGGTTCAGTTCCGGTTTTCGTTCGGGAAAAAATACCATTTTTTTTCGGTTCAAGCCTTGACTATTTTCAAATTAAATTGAATATTTTTAACCCCTTGACATACAATTGACTTTTGGGGACGTCTATCATTTAGGGTGTCATTGTAGACTTTGATGTCTCGAAAACGTCAAGAACTGTCTTCAATAAATAGTAAAAGAAAGAGGCCAAGAAGAAAATGTTTAAAAATGTTTAAAAAATGACAAGTTCTTCTATATCAGTGTTTCCCAACGCGCCACATGGGGCAATTTAAATGTTTGGGGGGCAATATTAGTTAATTAATATTAATAAATTAATAGTTTTAAAATATTTTGAAATATGTAGAGCAGTGCTTCCCAATTTTTTTTTAACATTCCCCACCTAAGTCATTCTAAAATTTTGATGCATATAATATATAACATATATTTTTTTTTATATCTAAAAATTGAATTATTCCATAAATGAAGCCTAATTACAACTTGTTCAAGACACAAGATTTAGGTTTTAGCAAGAAATCACTAGGAAATTATTAAGAAAAAGAAACAATAAGTAAATTTTAAAAACATAAACTAAAAAATATTTTTATATCGATAGCTCGAATTTTTGATAACGCGAATTATTTTTAGTTTCTCTTCAACTTCGACCTATCGAGGTTTGACTGTATTTAATTTTATAAATTTAATATTTCTGAACAATTAAGATAATTTATTTATTGAGTTTTCTCCAATATTAATTTTATTTGCGTAAATTAATGATCTTCAAAGTTTTTGAAAACCACAAATTCTGTATTTACTCTATTTGAGTTTTCTGAAAATACATAATGATTTTTCATCAAAATTTCCTTTTAAATTTACTGAATAAAGTTTTGTTTTATTCAATTTGTGTTATACAAAAAATTGATAATTAAAAATTTCTAAAGTTCTTAAATATATTTTAAAAATTTTCCAAGTTATTAATTTATTTAATTTGAGTTGTCTAAAACTTAAAATAATTTATTCTTCGAGTTTACTTTAATAATTTTGCTAAATGTTTAAAACTGAATTTCATTCTATGTAAAAAAACCGGTGCATGTACTTATGTACGCACGTTAGAAGTAATACTTCTTTGGCGCGACTAAATTAAATATAACAACGCGCTATGTTGCGCTTGTGTATAGCTAGACCAGTGGTTATCAAACTATATGTTACTGCGCATATGTCGTTTTATTTGAATACATTGCTATTTCCTTTTTAAATCCAAAAAGTAATTTAAACAAATTGAATAAATACGAAGATGTGCGCGTTCGAGCGAAAAGTGGCACATTTTCGAGCGAGGGAAGCAAATGAAGCGCGACGCGGCGCGGCGCGCTTCATTTTCCCGAGATCGGAAATGTGCCACTTTGAGCTCGAACGCACACTGCTTTAAGCACACTTTACAAGAATTAATTTACTCTCTGACAATTCGCAATTAAATATTACAGAATTATATTAATAACAAAATTCCCAAATCGCCAATTTTGCGCCTTTTAACAAAATTATTGTCGAAAACAACCCTTTTTCGGAACATAAAATTGAATACAGTTCTTGACGTCTTAGAGACGTCAAAATCTACAATGACACCCTAAACGATCGACGTCTCCTAGACGTCCTTGTATGTCAAGGGGTTAATTATATTTTTAAGTATATTTATTTGTTACGCATAAAATCTCAAAATTCCAAGCGAATCGAATCGATCCCGATCCTTCGAAATTTCAACGTTTCCCATGAAAGACTTCGGAACTAATTTTTCCCAACGTTTATTGATTTAATTGTTTAATAATCTAAATACCGAATTACACTTTAAATATTTTATGGCCGATACACGACTTCTACATTTCGGTGTGCTTTAGCAATAAAAATTTAATGTGGTTATTTATGGTCGCCATAAATAAAAAAGCTAATATCATCGAAAATTATTGCAGTTCATTTTAGTGCTTAACAGCTGTGTAAGACGTGAAACACTTTTTAAAACGAAATAACTACAAGCACCGATCTGTGCGATCGTAAATTAAGCGAGTCTTAAAATTTTCGATTCCAAGATTCTCACCGGATATACCGAACGATGAGACAGGGAATTGTAATTTAATGAAATCTCGAAAGAAGTTAATTACGCCAATAAAATACAATAAGCGAGAAGGTTTTACATTGAACTTGTTAACGGATAATCTCGCCTTGCGTTCGACTCGTCGCTGCATTCACGTACAACGCCAATAAATACGAGCTTTTTATTGTCTCAAAATCGAGCGGCATCGAATTTTCCGAGCGGAAGAAAAGCCGCCGTTTTCGAACGTAAGAGCGAGGCTTGCCTAATCAGGGCAGTAAGTGAATTACTTCCAGAGCAACATGGGGCGAAATTTGCTATTATTTGGACCCTATTGTTTGATTCTGCACGCGGCATGCTTCCGAAATCACATATTGTTACGAAATGCCTGTGCTTGATGCCTTTGAGCCCGACAATGATTCCTTACTCTCTGCGTTCGAACTTGGCAAATATGCAATTATGACTACGTTCATACATATGCATGTGTTTTAACGGTGCGACAAATCTTTTGTGGGGCTCGTTTTGCGACGTCGAACTTCGATAGGAAAGATTTTATTGTGTGGGGGGGCTTTGTGCGATTGTTCGCAATTTAAAAGCAGAAGTGGCCGGCCTTTTAGATTTCGAACGCAAAATAGAAATTTATTGGACTAAATTAATATTTTTGTGCTTAAAGAGGCAATGTCCAGAATTTTCATTTTGTTTAAGGGTATTATTAGATAGTTTTTAATTTATTATAAAGCGCATTTAAATATTTTAATTAGTTTCAAAGAATTTAATGTTTTTTCTACTATTTTAAAAAACGACAAGTTAATTTTATTGGGATAACACGTGTTGAGTCGACAAAATACGTATTGTAAGCTAACGGCTTGTCCAAAAAATTTGGGATTTTTACCGATCAAAAGAGAATTAAATTTCAGTAAACAGGTGTATCGGCGATTTTTTGTAAAAAAATTATTTATCTTTTGATAGTCATTCAAACGTAAAAGTTGAAATATTTTATAGATCAAAATTAAAAAATTCGCCAACTTGTTAAACATTAAGATAAATATTTAAAACTTTTTATAATTATTACTGATTAACACCTTTTACTTCTGTGTAAACGGCATTTAAATATCTCAATTGGTTTTGCAAAAATTAATATAATTCTGTATGCGAGAGAGCAGGCGATATCAAATACACTAGGAATATACAAGTTGACCCGACGAATTGCCTATAACAAGTAAACGAAGCGATTAATTTAATTGCGCTTTTTATTAGTCGAAATAGAATTAAATTTGAGCAAATAGGTGTCTCAGCGATTTTTTATAAATTAATTATTTAAATTTTGGTAGTGATTCAAACTTAAAAGTTGAAATAGCTTATAGAACAAAATTAAAAAATTTGCCAACTTGTTAAAAATTAAGATAAGTGTTTAAAACTTTTTGTAATTATTACTGATTACCACCTTTTACATTTGTATAAACGGTATTTAAATATCTCAATTGGTTTTGCAAAAATTAATTTTTTTCTGTGCGCAATAAAACAGGCGATATCAAATACACTAAGATTATACAAGTTGACTCAACGAATTGCCTATAACAAGTAAACAAAGGAACTAATTAAATTGTGCTTTTTATTAGTCGAAATAGAATTAAATTTGAGCAAGTAAATGTTTCGGCGATTTTTTATAAATTAATTATTTAAATTTCGGTAGTGATTCAAACTTAAAAGTTGAAATAGCTTATAGAACAAAATTAAAAAATTCGCCAACTTGTTAAACATTAAGATAAATATCTAAAACTTTTTGTATGTATTACTAATTAACACTTTTACTTCTGTGTAAACGGAATTTAAATATCTTAATAGGTTTTTCAAAAATTAATATTTTTCTGTGCGCTACAAAACAGGCGATATCAAATGCTCTAGGAATATACAAGTTGACTCAACGAATTGCCTATAACAAGTAAACAAAAAGACTAATTAAATTGTGCTTTTTATTAGTCAGAATAGAATAAAATTTGATCAAATAGGTGTCTCGGCGAATTTTTATAAATTAATTATTTAAATTTTTGTAGTGATTCAAACTTAAAAGTTGAAATAGTTTATAGAACAAAATAAAAAAATTCGCCAACTTGTTAAACATTGAGATAAATGTTTAAAACTTTTTGCAATTATTATTGATTAACACCTTTTACTTCTGGGTAAACGGTATTTAAATATCTCAATTGGTTTATCAAAAATTAATATTTTTCTGTGTGCTACAAAACAGGCGACATCAAATACACTAAAAATATACAAGTCGACCCGACGAATTGCTTATAACAATTACACGAAAAGACCTATAAAATTGCGCTTTTTATTATTCAAAGAGAATTAAATTTGAGCAAACAGGTGTCTCGGCGATTTTTTAAAAATTAATTATTTAAAATTTGGCGGCTATTCAAACTTAAAAGTTGAAATAGTTTATAGATCAAAATTAAAAAATTCGCCAACTTGTTAAACACTACGACAGATATTTAAAACTTTTTGTAATTATTACTGATTAATACCTTTTACTTTTGTGTAAACGGTATTTAAATATCTCAATTAGTTTTGCAAAAATTAATATTTTTCTGTGTGCCACAAAACAGGCGATATCAAATACACTAGGCACATACAAGTTGACCCGACGAATTGCTTATAACAAGTGAACGAAGAGACCGATGAAGTTTCGCTTTTTATTAGTCGAAAGAGAATTAAATTTGAGCAAACCCGTGTCTCGGCGATTTTTTCAAAATTGATTTATTATTTTTTTTATAAGCGCTCAAACTTTAAAATTCGATTCTTTTATTGATCGACATCAAAAATTAACTTATAGCTTTCTTACAATAAAATTTAATAGCTTTTTATTTAATTACCTAAATGTATTTTTTAATTTAATATAAAAATTATTGTAAACAAATAAGAATTGGACAGTCGTGCGGCGAGTGCCACATGGTCCAACAAAGGAAACAAATTTTCCCTCGAACGAAAATGTGCCACTTCGAGCTCTAATGTGCACATTCGGCTTTAAACGCGATTCACAGCAATTAAATAATTTTTAAAAAAATTTTAAATAAAAATTATGAACCGCAATTCTACCAGAAGTTCCGAATCCCGGTTTGAGCGCTTTTAAATTACACAATAACGTAATAATTGAAAGGTAAGCCAGTTGCTCCATATGGCGTCATAAAGAACGAAACAAATAAAAAATTCCTTAGACATATCAAGTAATAGCATCATCCAACATTTCAGTTGTGTTCAGCTGTATCAGAACAATGACAGTCATAACGACAAATTATGAAATAGCTTCGTTAAAATTCCACTGTCAGAATCGGGCATAATTTATACGCCATGTTTTTCTACAAGTTTCTGTTATGTAGGTACAAACATTAATTATTTTGTTCATATATATAATTCCTTAGTGATATATTGTAATTAAATGTTTTTCTCCTTTTTCCTTTTTCTCATAAAAAGCCTTTGTTCCACTCTCGAACTCCGATTTTTTTGAATATCGTTGGACTCGTTTTTCTTTTCAAAGTCCCGTTTCGAAGCCGTTGTTAACTCATGTGAGAATTTTATGCTGGCGCCATTAGAATAATTCTAAAATTTCTAATTTACATATTTTTAACTTCACATCAATTATAAAACGCGTCATAAGTTTGATGGGCTCGATTATCATCAACGAGCTCGCAGTTTTGACTTTAATTCTTCTAATTGCATTTTATTTATTTCCACTAATTCATTTACATCTTCGAAATAAAGATGTCGGCAATTAAAAAATTTTTAATTAAAACAACCACGCCAATTTTTGCCCAGCTAAACGTCTTTGTCCTGCAGGATTGTAAATTATCTCATATTTGCTAATAAAACGGTTATATTTTTATAATTTGACAAGAAATTAATTAACGAAATTAGCAAAGCATGTTTAATATTTATTTGTGAGGCAGGTGTCGAAATAATTTTATTTTTCTTTTCGAAAAAATTAAGGTCTACGAACTTGTTATTATCTTTGATGCACAAATTAAGATGCACGAATTTTATCGTTGAGGGTAAATGGCCCAATACTGGTCACGAGACCCAATACTGGAACGATTTGTTAAAAATTTTATTGTATTTGATCTTGTACCCAATGAAATGAAATTAACCTTTTTTTATTTATTTGCTAAAATAATTTATATGTTTAATTGATGAGTAGGTATTTAATAAAAACTAATTTTTGTAAATAATTATTAATACTTCTACAATTTATTTATTATTAATATTATTCTATGTTGTGTCAGTGTTTGGATCCATAATTTTAAGTTAAAAATCATCTTTAGATCTTTCGAACTTTTTGAAAAAAAATTAAATATTAAATTATAGCAAAATTAATTAATTTGATTATTTTATATGATGAAACAAATTATGTTTTAATAAATTATTTAAATATTAATAAAATGTTATCAATCAGTCGTATGCCCTTGGTCGTTCCGGTACTGGGTCATTTCTCTTACTCGCTTTGTTGAAAGAATACATTAAAAAATTAAAAATCAACTTGACCGTTTCAAGTTAAAAACGTAAAAAAATACAAATTGAAAGTCCCCTTTTGTGTGGGGGCCCCGAAATTATAATTCTACGGCTCCCCGAGGACTTATAAAAATAAAAGCTCGTTTTCCTTAATTTAGTTGGAAATTTCCGTGTTGCGTTTAATGGCAGTAGATTTATTTATTAGGCGAGCCCTCCCCTCGAGCGAACCCTCCGATAACACACATTTAAACTAACCGAATTACTAAAATTCGTAGTCGCGTTACGAATACACGAGCAGCCGCCAAATTGCTATAATTTAAGAAGTGCTAAAATAACATGGAGTCGCCTCTTAATAACAAGTTTCCATTAAATAAAAAATCTGTGATCGCGCCGATTAAGAGAAAGCCAAATTTATGAGCGCATTTAATCCTAAAATTTAGAATGGATTAATTAAAGCCACGAAAATAGCGATGTAATCTAAGAAGTAACTAAACAAGAAAAATGAATTATCGTTTCACACGTTTTACGTTCAAATTTCAATTATTTTTTAAGAGTATATAATTATTTACGCGAGTTATTTATTGGTGGCTCGAAAAAGTTAACTGCGTAAAATGGAACAAATTGATGATGGGATCCTAAACTAACTTTTATTCTAGTTATTTTTTAGAAGGACGGCTTTAGCATACAAATGAAGTTGTGCGATGTGTATGGAAGCGATTCGTTTGCCGAAAAAAAAATGCGGGACTATTATTTTCGCTATCTTCTATTTAGTTTTGTTTTTAAAGTGTCTGATAAATTATTTGCACAGCGGCAGGTTGAGTCGGCTTTGCTAAGAGCGTTCGTTTAAGTACTGAGAGAATCACGTTAATCTTTAATTTTTATTCGGCTTTATTTGCCTGCTCTCTCTGGTAGCGTTTTATTATCATAATAATTTACAATGGCTTTAAAATGCTTACAAAACATCATATCGTCCGTTTTTGCTCCTTTGTCTTCGAAATTTAATTTTCATGAGATCTCGTTCTTTTTTCAGTCTCAGACGTCGTAAAATTAATAAACAATCACAATAAATTCGGTTAAATTACGTCAAAATGCTTATCTTCTATTTTTATCTCAATTATCATAAGTTAAAGTTCGTTATCCTTGCTTTGGGAGGGCCCTGATGGTTTTTTCGAAGGCGTCTCCACGATTGCTTTACATAGTTGAAAAATATACACTTTCAATTACAAAATAGCATAATTAAAAGTATGCGACGCCACTCAAAATTTTGAGATCATTCAGTTTAAAAGAATTAAACAAAAACTTGTGGTGCTTTTCGATAAAAAATCTGCGTCTTTATCTCCGAAAGTAAAAAAAAAAAAATAGTTTAATATAAAAGCTGTAGATACTAATGAGAGAATTTATGTACCGAGTTTCAGAATTCTCACCATAGGCGTGCGGTTGGGGGCAACTACACTTGCTTTTTTTTAAATGGCACTTTATACTTTTAGTTATTTCAATTAATACCTCTAAAAATTTTAGTTATTTGTGTATAAGATGTTCCTATACCTATAATTAAAAATAAAAAAGTTATATTTAAAATAAACTAAAATAATCGGGTTTGTGTCTTCTCGGGCATTGGTATCTCTTTTGGACCTTTTTTAAAAAAACCGTAGCTCCGGTACCCTTTGACGAATTTTTGTAAATTTTTTTTTAAAAGATAGCTAAACCATTGATCTAAATCGCCACGAAAAATATTTCAAGATTTAAACCCCACATTTTTTAGTACAGCTTTGCAAATTTGATAATTTTTATATTATTTTTCTATTAAATATTTTAAAAATCATTAAAAAAATTAATTATATTTCGTAAAAAAATAAAGATACAAAAAAAAGTTTAGTATAAAAGTTGTAGGGACTAATGAGACAAATTTACGTGTAAAGTTTCAAAACTCTTAGCATAGGCGTACGGATGGGGCGGACTAAACTTGCTTTTTTTTAAATGGCACTCTATATTTTTAGCTATCTCAATGAATACCCTTAAAAATTTTAGTTATTTGCATATAAGATGTTCCTATACTTATAATTAAAAATAAGAAAGTTATATTTAAAATAAACTAAAATAATCGGGTTTGTGTCTTCTCGGGCATTGGTCTCTCTTTTAGACCTTTCTTAAAAAAATCGTAGCTCCGGCACCCTTTGACAAATTTTTGTAAATTTTTCTTTAAAAGATAGCTAAACCATTGATCTAAATCGCCATAAAAAACATTTCAAGATTTAAACTCCAATTTTTTTAGTACAGCTTTCCAAATTAATATAATTTTTATATTATTTTTCCTATCAAATATGTTAAAAATCCCTGAATTAATTAATTATATTTCGTAAAGGAATAAAGATACAAAAAAAAGTTTAATACAAAAGTTGTAGGGACTAATGAGACAAATTTACTTGTAAAGTTTCAAAACTCTTACCATAGGCGTACGGATGGGGCGGACTAAACTTGCTTTTTTTAAATGGCACTCTATAGTTTTAGTTATCTCAATTATTACCTCTAAAATTTTAATTTAATTTTATATAAGATGTTCCTATACCAAAAATAAAAAATAAAAAAATTTGTTTGTGTTTTATAAAGCATTGGTAATTTTTAAAAAATCGTATCTCCGGTGTACAATGACAGATTTTTGTAATTTTTTTTTAAACGGTGACCAAAGAATTGATCTAAACCCCTACAAAAAAAATTAAAATTAAAAAACCATTTAAAACTTAAAATAAATCACCAAGCTTTCCATAGCCTTGCGATAACGAAAGAGGAAGAATCTTCGCACTATTAAATAACAAGTTTTATTTTTTTTATCATAAATAAATACTTATAAACAATCCAACTAAAATTAAGTAACATATTTTAATCACTAAAAATAAAAACTACTTATTTTACGTCTTAATACATTCTCTCCTAGTCCTCTCAGAAGAACCCCAATTATTTACTTAAGTCCTACCTAAAAAATAACGATTATTAATTTTCGTAAAAGTGGGAGGTCTCAATTAATTTTTCCCTCGTTAATTAAAGAACAAAAACGGCCATCGAGGCCACAAAGAAGAAAGATTAAATGTGTGACAACGAAAGGACTGGTAAAAAGGAAGAGCATAATGGAGGTATGTTGACAGGCAAAACCTTAATCGCTATCTTCTTTTTGTATGTAAAAATTTAAACAAAGCCGGTCAATTCTTAAGCAAACAGTAAAATGTTGATAACAAATGGACGTCGGCAGTCATAAATAAGAGAATGCGAGTGGCGCAATCAGTTAGGTGGTCAGTCTATTAGTGGGGAATGTCCAGCATTGTGCGGTTGAAGGGGACTAATGGCTCCTGCCCTCGCGACCCGCCGCAGATATTTAAAATATTTGCATAAACCAACTTTGCTTTTTATTAGCCTTTAATGCATAAGTTTCTGTGTACGGATCTAACCTTATTTATCCGTTTAATTTCTCCGCTTCCTCTCCGCGAAAAACGCGCGGTTTGCTCCGAAGCAAATGGGGGCATTTCGCCCCTTTAAATTTCTCTCGAACTTCTGTGTTTTTAAAATCGATGGAAAATTTTCAAATTTTTTGGGCCATTCCGTTTTTAAAATATGAATTTTTTTCGAAATTTTAGTTTCGATTCTTTGAATGCCCACAACTTGCCAAAAAATGCACCAATCGTATCGTGCTTTTTTTTAATTATTGTTTTTTTAATGCTCTTTTAAGAACAAAACTTGTTTTTAATCTAAATTATTGCCTTAATGGTTTATTTTTAGTTTAAAGCCAAAAAAAAGTTTTTTTTCGTGGTCTATGTCATACCATCCGATTTTTTTAAAAACTCAAAAAAACTTTGTTAAATATACATTTTTTTTTAAAATTAGTCTGATCATAGGTCAACATTTATTTCTATGTTTTTTTAATTGGAAAATCTTTTTAAATCGTATATTTTAACTCAATTTAACCATCAAATGTTCTTCAACACTAGAACCGCGGAATCGGTCATTTTGACCATTTCGCAATTTTATCGTCTTGTTACTGTTTATTAGTAGTATATATATTTCAGCCATATTACATGACTTTTCCAAATTTTAGTTGATAATAACTGTGCTATAATTGTTTATCTCTTTCTTTTCGGTTATTATAATTATTATTTATAGGAGCAGAGAAATGCTATATTACATAGAAAAAAGAAACCGGAAACACTATATCAAAATTGGTTTAGTGATTTAAGCGTTAAAAAGCGACAGACAGACGGACAGACGGATAGACAGACAGACAGACAGACAGAGTTACTTTCGCTTTTATAATATTAGTTTGGATAATTAAATTTTTTTAGAAAATAAATTAAGTATTGTGAATCGTGCTTAAAGTGGAGTGTGCACATTCGAGCTCAAAGTGGCACATTCCGATCTCGGGAAAATGAAGCGCGCCGCTCCGCGTCGCGCTTCATTTGCCTCCCTCGCTCGGAAATGTGCCACTTTTCGCTCGAACGTGCACATCCTCGTATTTATTGATTTGCCTTAATTAATCTTTTCACCTTCAAATCAAAAAATTAAAAGTAAATATGAATTTTAGGTTCAAGAATCGTATTTACCATAGTAATGAGTGGAAGTGAGCGAAAAGATACGAGAATTTCGTAGGTGCGAGCGAGAAAAACGATTAAATTATTTATTTAATTTTTTGAATAATTTATTGGCCTAAATTGTGTGAATGGTGCTTAAAACCGAGTGCGCACATTCGAGCTCAAAGTGGCACATTCCGATCTCGGGAAAATGAAGCGCGCCGCTCCGCGTCGCGCTTCATTTGCCTCCCTCGCTCGGAAATGTGCCACTTTTCGCTCGAATGCGCACATCTTCGCTTTTATTAGATTTTTATATGAATCTTTTTTTTCAAATCAAACAATTAAAATTTCAATCAATTTTGATTTTATATTCGGTGAAAGTTCTGGCATTTAATGTTTTTATAAACTGTTCAAAACCATTAAACGTGTTGCAATAAATATTTAATTGTTAAAAGACCAATTTTTCTTAAAGGTCTAATTGACCGGTAACCGCGGTTGGACTAAGTTCAAAATTGCCGCGGTTCCAGTGTTAAGATGCTCTAAAAATATTTTAAAAAAAAGATGATAGAATAAAATCAAATTTGGCCTATAAAATATTGTATTCAAAAATTGTAACACCGCGCTTTATGAAGCTATTTTAACAAACTATTCAAATTTGAAATCTCCTGTCTTTTTTACATTAAAAAAAAGACGTAAAAATTTTGAAAAAACTACAGGAAATATTTGGGATACCGCTCTTTCACAAAAAATGTTTACCTTTAATTCTTTTCAAGTTTTAATTAGGATAAAACGTCTAATCTGGGACTACCTATCAGTGAATGACCGTTACGAGCAATAATGTTTATTGCAATTAAAAAATTAATTTATATTATAGGAAATAAAAGTAATAAAAAAATGTATAGCTAAAATAATTAAATTCATGTCGCAGTTTGCAAGATTTAAATATAATGTTGAAGCTTTGAAGCACGCAATTAAAAAGGTTAAACATAACCTCTTAATCGTCCACAAAGCCTGTGATTTATAGAATACTAAAAGTATCTTTAATTAAATAGTACATTTAAAATGAATTTTACAAAATATTCTTTTTCAATGGGTGAATCGACTAATCAGTCATTCTTTAGACCATAATGGTCATTAACAGAGGCCTCGTATCTTCACAGTTTCACGTTCAAATCAAAAAATTAAAAGTAAATATGAATTTTATGTGCAAGAATCGTATTTACCATAGTAATGAGTGGAAGTGAGCGAAAAGATACGAGATTTTTGTAGGTGCGAGTGAAAGAAAACGATTAAATTATATATTTAATTTTTGAATAATTTATTGGCCTAAATTTTGTGAATGGTGCTTAAAATCGAGTGTTCACATTCGAACTCAAAGTCTTTTTTTTTCAAATCAAACAATTAAAATTTCAATCACTTTTGATTTTATATTCGGTGAAAGTTATGGCATTAAATTGTTTTTAAAAACTGTTCAAAAGGATTAAATGCATTGCAATAAATACTTAATTGTTAAAAGATCAATTTTTCTTAAAAGTCTAATTGACCGGTAACCGCGGTTGCAGTAAGTTCAAAATTGCCGCGGTTCTAGTGTTAATTTATCAATTTGGCAATCTTTTCACACTTTTGAAAAAAAATCACAAACATGTTTTCGTTGCTCTCAAAAACCCACAAAAGTTTGAGAAAAATCGAAACGGGCCGCCCGAAAAAGCGGTCGATTTGCCCCAAACATTAATTGTGCGTTCAGCGGTAGCGAAACGGTTCGCTCTTTTCTCGCGAACAACAAAATTAACAAAAATCTGCAAGTCTAATGGATTCGTTTATCAGTCGGCGGTAGCCAGTCTTTCACCTGTTGTTTCTCTAAAATCGAAAATACTTCTTGCGGCTACGAGCATCCATTTAGATATCGAAACCTGCCAATTCTGCAATAGGTTCGCATTCTTCGCCCGATATCTACAATACTCTCGGACTTCGAACGTTAATCTAACGAATAACTGTGCTTCGTAAAAAGGCTACACGCATAAATAAAATGAGGAGACAGTTAAAACGAGCTAACCGAACATTTATTGACGCCATTCTGGGTCGCACGTAAATCTTCCAAATATTAGAAAAGAGCCAAACTGTTCGTTTCTAAAATCGCTTTTATCGAGCGCAGAAATAAATCAATGCCGGAAAAATTGTTCGAGCCGCTCCATCTGAACGTTTTTTTTTATATTTAAATTGAAGAGCTTTGATTGCATTAATAGAAAGAAGAATTGTCGGTAACAGATAGAACAGCGTCTGATTAAGTTATTCCATATATCAGATCTGTCAACTGTGTGAGTAACGCTTAAAAACATAAATATTTCAAAGTCGTTTGCTAAATAAATCTAACAGCATTCGATGTTGCGTAATCCGAAGAGCAGTAAAAGTCGATTTTAAACGTATTTTGTTACAAAATATCGAGTGGGGGGGATAGCTACGCGATTTTTTAAAATAATTTCTTTTATAGAAAGGTATAACTCGTAAATTCGTTTTCTTACAAATTAAAGTGTACACAATTAACGTGCCATAGCTCAGAGATGTACGCAGGATGTCGGACGAATAGGTACTGAGACTTAACCGGATGTTACCAAGCACTATCCTAAACTATAAAAGTTTGTATGCAATATATTCTAAACCTAAAGATTTTCGAAAAAAATGCAATCATATTGTTTAGCTATGTTTTATTTTTAAAAATAATTAAGTAACGTGTGAAGCAAGAGTAAATTACAACATTATAATTGAGAATGGGGTTAAACTACATCTTCTGCATTTACAGTCGAACTTCCATAAGTCGAACGCCGATAAGCCGAATTTTTGATAGGTCGAAGTCGAACCAGTTTCCCTAGGACTTGCCTATCTCAACGTTAATATTTTTATGTCAATAACTCGAAATTTAATAAATCGAATTATTTAATTAGTCGAAGCGTTTTACAATTCATTAAATTCAAGTTTCCATTAGTAAATAGGTCGATAACTCGAAGTTAAATTTTACAACTTTTCTAAAAATTTCTCTACCTGAGAGAGGATTAACGACGGCTTGGTTTGGTGTTATTGATGCTTTAAAAGCTCTATTGTTAACTACGAATAAAAGGTTTATGCTACAAAAATGTTTTGACGGCGGCACTTCAATTGGATTTAAAAACTAATTTATGTTTAAATGCCTTATGAACAGTTATAAATTTTTGAGATGGTTTTACCGTTTATTTTACAAAAAAAGAAACTATTTTTGCATTTTCGTTTTTAATTTGCTAGTTATTCGTCGACTACGAAGACTAACAAATGTGTTTTACGTTATTTATAGTTTGTAACAGAGTATAACAGAAAATCTAAAAAAGTTTAATACTTTTTCTAAAATTATTTACGTATTAACATGGAGTGCAAACGAAAATTAAAAAAGTTTAACCATAAGGGAGAAAATTAATCTTATAAAAGAAGTGGAACGTGGGCTCAAAAGCAAAAAGGATATAGCTAAAGATTTTGGTATTCCCGCAAACACTTTATCAACCATTTTAAAAAACAGAGACCTAATTGTAGCTGCTGAAGATACAAATGACAAATGTCAACGTTGATAAAGATTTGAAAGTTGCTGAAATTCCTAGCGATGAAAGCATTATAAGTAAAGTGCTAGAAGAAAATAAGAAAAACTGTGAAAGTGAAAGTGAATATGAAAGTGATACAGATGTTACAGTAAACATCCCTTCAACAACTCAAGTTTACAATGCAATAGATACTATTTCTCTATTCCTATGTGCTCAAGAAGACGTTCCTACAGATATATTATTATCGGTAAGATCATTGGAAAAATTTGTAGAAACGTAACATTTTGGAGCAATGAAGCAAAAGACAATTTTAGATTACTTTCAATTTAACAGTAAATAATATGTAAATAACTATATTTTTTAGGGTTTTAATAAAAATAAATAATGCTAATGATTGTAGATCAATTTTGGTTATTTTCTATAAAAAATGAATGATATACATATATACGAAAGTATTTAACTGAACTTCTTTTGGTAATTCGAGTTTTTAATATGACGAATTATTTTTGCTGTCCTTCGACTTCCATTTATCGAGGTTCGACTGTATTTTCAAACATTTATTTCACAGGGTGCATTTTTAAATGTTATAATGAGATCTCAAATCATTTTTTTTCATATTTAATTTTAATTAATTTAAACAGAAACATTTTTCATTCTAATAATTTTTTTCAAGTGAATTGTAACTTTTATTATTAGCGAATTAATTATTTATATCTTTACTTGTAATTCTATTTGAATCAATAGTTATTTCAATACATTTAAGAAATACATAATTTTGCCCATTTGCGCTGGTGATTTTGAAAAGTGTTGGTCAGTATTGTTTATATTTATTATTCTACAAGAAAAACGTGCATATATGTGTCTACTATTAAAAATTTTTAATATATTTAATATAATGACCTAAAGTCCATGTCGCAAAATTTATTAATAAAAATTATATGACATTTAATATGATTTAGACTTATATTAGTATTGAATTACTGATCATAAAGTCAACGGCAATAATTTTCAACAAAAATCCAAAAATTAATGCAAGCAAACTCGATAAATACGAGGATGTGCACATTCGAGCGAAAAGTGGCACATTTCCGAGCGAGGGAGGCAAATGAAGCGCGACGCGGAGCGGCGCGCTTCATTTTCCCGAGATCGGAATGTGCCACTTTGAGCTCGAATGTGCGCACTCGGTTTTAAGCACAATAAAATTCATTCTTTCGGCTATCATTAAAATAAAATAGTGAAAATTCGATATGCAAATTCTAAGATAAAATTTGAAAAAATATATATTACACGAAATTTCTTGTTAATTAAGTTATATAGGAGTAGTTTAAAAAAAATACTTTTAGAACTTTTGGCGTAACGATTTTTTTACATCTATTTATATTACAAGAAAAAATGAATAATATATATATACACGGAAGTATTTAACTGAACTTCTTTTGGTAACTCGAGTTTTTGATATGACGAATTATTTTTGCTGTCCCTTCGACATGGACTTATCGAGGTTCGACTGTATTTAAAGCTTTAGAAATAAACAAATCGTGCACCACCTTAAATCGACTTTGTACCAAAATACATTGAGATTCTATTTAACTTTTAAAATTATAAAATATTTATTCAGTTTTAGAACATTACAACTTCAGATTTTCCGATATAACAACGAAAAATGTCATTAAAAAAATTTAAATTTAAAAAAGAACAATAATAATATACGAAAACTCTTTCAAGAAGAACCTTAACACTGATGTCATACCATTCTCAACGTAAATACTTTATAATTATTAATTTTAAATATAATTTGCTTTAAAAAAAAAAACAACTAATGTTGAATATAATTTTACATAATAGCATCTCGTTTAATAACAAAGTTCAAACACACAATGGAAGTAAACGAGGAAAAAAAATTAATAGAAAATTTAATTACAGGTGTGTTGCATTATTTCTTAGTTTCTTGCGTAACTTCGACCCGCTAATTGCAGACATAATAACAATAGCCAATTAAAATAACAATCCTAGAGATGCTCGTATAATTCGTTTAACTGTTCTTCATTTATTTACATAATAAATATTTCGATTTAAATAATGCAAAAATTTCAGTCTATAAAAAGCTTAATCGGCTCGAAGCATTGTTATTGTTTAACTTTTACGAGATAACAACCCCAATTAGACCATTAATTATGGTACTTTGATCGTTTGCATAGATTTCTCTTATGCATGCAAATAAATTCATTTAAACCTATAAACCGTCAGATTTTGTAACAAACATATTGTTTTTTAGTGTAAATTCCAAGATTGTTATGGCAATTCTAATAAAGCGATCCTCTCGACCTACATCTGCGTTTTTGCGACCATTTTTCGTGTTGCACAATCCGCTACAGGCGCAAAAGGGGGACCGTAAAAATTCGGTAAATAAAGTCGAAATAAAACGAAAAGAACTATTTTAATGGTCGGGACAGTTAAGTTTCATAATAAAATTAATTATACAAAACATTAGGAGGTTGTCTTTTTATCCATTAGTTGGTAAGCTATAAAATCAACTTTCTACCTGTTCAGCAATCTATTAACAAATAGTGAGTGAAGTATAAAATGAGTAATTAAGGCACCGCCTCTACACGTCTCTTGGAATGCTACTGTATCTGGATCGTAATTTGTAAACGTATTATTTGCCCCAAGCGTGCATACATTTCCCTTTATTATTATGGATGCTAAGAATACATGATCTAATATTATAAACTCGAACAATTCAAATCGAGGACAATTACCCGCCGATACCTTCGAGCTCTGTCATTAAAGGATTTTTTTTTAGAAATTTTTTCGTCGTCCCTCGCCACTAACGCGAGTTTTAGACAAAGCCCCCGACCGCCCCCAGCTCAAAATCAACGTCGTCTTTGGAAAACGCAGCGGAAAAAATCCATTTTCAATCGCAACAAGAATTTATGTAATTGCCTCAGACTAAAGCGTTTAATTTGAAAAGCTCGCAATTTATCAGAAACAGAAGTGCAATAATTTCTATTGTAAAATAAATATCAATTTTTATAAGCGAGAAAATATCGAGATATTTAACCCAGTTAAAGGCAATTACTTTGTGTTTCGCAATCGTACTTATGCGAACTGGAATATTGGCAAAAGAATATTTTATATGTAGCTCTGAATTGATGATCGAATTGTGCAAGAGGCGTCTTAAACTCAGTCATAAAATCTCAAATGCCTTAAGGCTAAACTAAAGAAAATATTTTCTAAAAGAAAATTAAACAATTTTGCCATTAAAGACGTTGTAAATATTTTATTAAACATTTGGGAGCTCGATACCTCCCTTAATCTAAGAGATTTTTGAACGGGGTTTTATTTTTTTTATAATTCAGACCTTTCTAATTAAGGTTCGTCCAAAAATCTCAAATGCCATAAGGCTAAACTTTGGAAAATAATTTCTAAAATCAAAATAAATAATTTTCCCAAATTTAAATACGTGTTAAATATTTTATTAAAATTTGGGAGCTCGATACCTCCCTTAATCGAAGAGATTTTTGAACGGAGTTTTATTTTTTTTATAATTCAGACCTTTCTGATTAAGGTTCGTCCAAAAATCTCAAATGCCATAAGGCTAAACTTTGGAAAATAATTTCTAAAATCAAAACAAATAATTTTGCCATTAAATACGTGTTAAATATTTTATTAAAAATTTGGGACCTCAATATCTCCCTTAATCTAAGAGATTTTTGAACAAGGTTTTATTTTTTTTATAATTCAAACCTTCCTGATTAAGGTTCGTCCAAAAATCTCAAATGCCATAAGGCTAAACTTTGGAAAATAATTTCTAAAATCAAAATAAATAAATTTGCCAATAAATACGTGTTAAATATTTTATTAAAAATTTGGGAGCTCGATACCTCCCTTAATCGAAGAGATTTTTGAACAAGATTTTATTTTTTTTTTAATTCAAACCCTTCTGATTAAGGTTCGTCGAAAAATCTCAAATGCCATAAGGCTAAACTTTGGAAAATAATTTCTAAAATCAAAATAAATAATTTTGCCAATAAATACGTGTTAAATATTTTATTAAAAATTTGGGAGCTCGATACCTCCCTTAATCTAAGAGATATTTGAACAAGGTTTTATTTTTTTTATAATTCAAACCTTTCTGATTAAGGTTCGTCTAAAAATCTCAAATGCCAGAAGGTTAAACTTTGGAAAATAATTTCTAAACTCAAAACAAATAATTTTGCCATTAAATACGTGTTAAATATTTTATTAAAAATTTGGGAGCTCGATGCCTCCCTTAATCTAAGAGATTTTTAAACAAGGTTTTATTTTTTTTATAATTCAAACCTTTCTGATTAAGGTTCGTCCAAAAATCTTAAATGCCATAAGGCTAAACTTTGGAAAATAATTTCTAAAATCAAAATAAATAATTTTGCCAATAAATACGTGTTAAATATTTTATTAAAAATTTGGGAGCTCGATACCTCCCTTAATCTAAGAGATTTTTGAACAAGGTTTTATTTTTTTTATAATTCAAACCTTTCTGATTAAGGTTCGTCCAAAAATCTCAAATGCCAGAAGGCTAAACTTTGGAAAATAATTTCTAAACTCAAAACAAATAATTTTGCCATTAAATACGTTTTAAATATTTTATTAAAAATTTGGGAGCTCGATGCCTCCTTTAATCTAAGAGATTTTTGAACAAGGTTTTATTTTTTTTATAATTCAAACCTTTCTGATTAAGGTTCGTCCAAAAATCTCAAATACCATAAGGTAAACTTTGGAAAATAATTTCTAAACTCAAAACAAATAATTTTGCCATTAAATTTATTAATAAAAATTATATGACATTTAATATGATTTAGACTTATATTAGTATTGAATTACTGATCATAAAGTCAACGGCAATAATTTTCAACAAAATCCAAAAATTAATGCAAGCAAACTCGATAAATACGAGGATGTGCACATTCGAGCGAAAAGTGGCACATTTCCGAGCGAGGGAGGCAAATGAAGCGCGACGCGGGCGGCGCGCTTCTTTTTCCGAGATCGGAATGTGCCACTTTGAGCTCGAATGTGCGCACTCGGTTTTAAGCACAATAAAATTCATTCTTTCGGCTATCATTAAAATAAAATAGTGAAAATTCGATATGCAAATTCTAAGATAAAATTTGAAAAAATATATATTACACAAAATTTCTTGTTAATTAAGTTATATAGGAGTAGCTTAAAAAAAATACTTTTAGAACTTTTGGCGTAACGATTTTTTTACATCTATTTATATTACAAGAAAAAATGAATAATATATATATACACGGAAATATTTAACTGAACTTCTTTTGGTAACTCGAGTTTTTGATAAGACGAATTATTTTTGCTGTCCCTTCGACTTCGACTTATCGAGGTTCGACTGTATTTAAAGCTTTAGAAATAAACAAATCGTGCACCACCTTAAATCGACTTTGTACCAAAATACATTGAGATTCTATTTAACTTTTATAATTATAAAATATTTATTCGGTTTTAGAACATTGCAACTTCAGATTTTCCGATATAACAACGAAAAATGTCATTAAAAAAATTTAAATTTAAAAAAGAACAATAATAAAATACGAAAACTCCTTCAAGAAGAACCTTAACACTGATGTCATACCATTCTCAACGTAAATACTTTATAATTATTAATTTTAAATATAATTTGCTTTAAAAAAAAACAACTAATGTTGAATATAATTTTACATAATAGCATCTCGTTTAATAACAAAGTTCAAACACACAATGGAAGTAAACGAGGAAAAAAAATTAATAGAAAATTTAATTACAGGTGTGTTGCATTATTTCTTAGTTTCTTGCGTAACTTCGACCCGCTAATTGCAGACATAATAACAATAGCCAATTAAAATAACAATCCTAGAGATGCTCGTATAATTCGTTTAACTGTTCTTCATTTATTTACATAATAAATATTTCGATTTAAATAATGCAAAAATTTCAGTCTATAAAAAGCTTAATCGGCTCGAAGCATTGTTATTGTTTAACTTTTACGAGATAACAACCCCAATTAGACCATTAATTATGGTACTTTGATCGTTTGCATAGATTTCTCTTATGCATGCAAATAAATTCATTTAAACCTATAAACCGTCAGATTTTGTAACAAACATATTGTTTTTAGTGTAAATTCCAAGATTGTTATGGCAATTCTAATAAAGCGATCCTCTCGACCTACATCTGCGTTTTTTGCGACCATTTTTCGTGTTGCACAATCCGCTACGGGCGCAAAAGGGGGACCGTAAAAAATTCGGTAAATAAAGTCGAAATAAAACGAAAAAGAACTATTTTAATGGTCGGGACAGTTAAGTTTCATAATAAAATTAATTATACAAAACATTAGGAGGTTGTCTTTTTTATCCATTAGTTGGTAAGCTATAAAAATCAACTTTCTACCTGTTCAGCAATCTATTAACAAATAGTGAGTGAAGTATAAAATGAGTAATTAAGGCACCGCCTCTACACGTCTCTTGGAATGCTACTGTATCTGGATCGTAATTTGTAAACGTATTATTTGCCCCAAGCGTGCATACATTTCCCTTTATTATTATGGATGCTAAGAATACATGATCTAATATTATAAACTCGAACAATTCAAATCGAGGACAATTACCCGCCGATACCTTCGAGCTCTGTCATTAAAGGATTTTTTTTTAGAAATTTTTTCGTCGTCCCTCGCCACTAACGCGAGTTTTAGACAAAGCCCCCCCGACCGCCCCCCAGCTCAAAATCAACGTCGTCTTTGGAAAACGCAGCGGAAAAAATCCATTTTCAATCGCAACAAGAATTTATGTAATTGCCTCAGACTAAAGCGTTTAATTTGAAAAGCTCGCAATTTATCAGAAACAGAAGTGCAATAATTTCTATTGTAAAATAAATATCAATTTTTATAAGCGAGAAAATATCGAGATATTTAACCCAGTTAAAGGCAATTACTTTGTGTTTCGCAATCGTACTTATGCGAACTGGAATATTGGCAAAAGAATATTTTATATGTAGCTCTGAATTGATGATCGAATTGTGCAAGAGGCGTCTTAAACTCAGTCATAAAATCTCAAATGCCTTAAGGCTAAACTAAAGAAAATATTTTCTAAAAGAAAATTAAACAATTTTGCCATTAAAGACGTTGTAAATATTTTATTAAACATTTGGGAGCTCGATACCTCCCTTAATCTAAGAGATTTTTGAACGGGGTTTTATTTTTTTTATAATTCAGGCCTTTCTGATTGAGGTTCGTCTAAAAATTTCAAATGCCATAAAACTAAACTTTGGAAAATAATTTCTAAAATCAAAATAAATAATTTTGCCAATAAATACGTGTTAAATATTTTATTAAAATTTGGGAGCTCGATACCTCCCTTAATCGAAGAGATTTTTGAACGGAGTTTTATTTTTTTTATAATTCAGACCTTTCTGATTAAGGTTTGTCCAAAAATCTCAAATGCCATAAGGCTAAACTTTGGAAAATAATTTCTAAACTCAAAACAAATAATTTTGCCATTAAATACGTGTTAAATATTTTATTAAAATTTTGGGAGCTCGATACCTCCCTTAATCTAAGAGATTTTTGAACAAGGTTTTATTTTTTTTATAATTCAGACCTTTCTGATTAAGGTTCGTCCAAAAATCTCAAATGCCATAAGGCTAAACTTTGGAAAATAAATTCTAAAATCAAAATAAATAATTTTGTCATTAAATACGTGTTAAATATTTTATTAAAAATTTGGGAGCTCGATATCTCCCTTAATCTATGAGATTTTTGAACAAGGTTTTATTTTTTTAAAATTCAGACCTTTCTAATTAAGGTTCGCCCAAAAATCTCAAATGCCATAAAGTTAAACTTTTGAAAATAATTTCTAAGCTCAAAACAAATAATTTTGGCATTAAATACGTGTTAAATATTTTATTAAAAATTTGGGAGCTCGATACCTCCCTTAATCTAAGAGATTTTTGAACGGGGTTTTATTTTTTTTATAATTCAGACCTTTCTGATTAAGGTTCGTCTAAAAATCTCAAACGCTATAAGGCTAAACTTTGGAAAATAATTTCTAAAATCAAAATAATAATTTTGCCATTAAATACGTGTTAAATATTTTATTAAAAATTTGGGAGCTCGATACCTCCCTTAATCTAAGAGATTTTTGAACGGGGTTTTATTTTTTTTATAATTCACACATTTCTGATTAAGGTTCGTCCAAAAATCTCAAATGCCATAAGGCTAAACTTTGGAAAATAATTTCTAAACTCAAAACAAATAATTTTGCCATTAAATACGTGTTAAATATTTTATTAAAAATTTGGGAGCTCGATACCTCCCTTAATCTAAGAGATTTTTGAACAAGGTTTTATTTTTTTTATAATTCAGACCTTTCTGATTAAGGTTCGTCCAAAAATCTCAAATGCCATAAGGCTAAACTTTGGAAAATAATTTCAAAAACTCAAAACAAATAATTTTGCCATTAAATACGTTTTAAATATTTTATTAAAAATTTGGGAGCTCGATGCCTCCCTTAATCTAAGAGATTTTTGAACAAGGTTTTATTTTTTTTATAATTCAAACCTTTCTGATTAAGGTTCGTCCAAAAATCTCAAATACCATAAGGTTAAACTTTGGAAAATAATTTCTAAACTCAAAACAAATAATTTTGCCATTAAATACGTGTTAAATATTTTATTAAAAATTTGGGAGCTCGATATCTCCCTTAATCTATGAGATTTTTGAACAAGGTTTTATTTTTTTTATAATTCAGACCTTTCTAATTAAGGTTCGTCCAAAAATCTTAAATACCACAAGGCTAAACTTTGGAAAATAATTTCTAAACTCAAAACAAATAATTTTGCCATTAAATACGTGTTAAATATTTTATTAAAAATTTGGGAGCTCGATATCTCCCTTAATCTATGAGATTTTTGAACAAGGTTTTATTTTTTTTATAATTCAGACCTTTCTAATTAAGGTTCGTCCAAAAATCTCAAATACCATAAGGTTAAACTTTGGAAAATAATTTCTAAACTCAAAACAAATAATTTTGCCATTAAATACGTGTTAAATATTTTATTAAAAATTTGGGAGCTCGATATCTCCCTTAATCTATGAGATTTTTGAACAAGGTTTTATTTTTTTTATAATTCAGACCTTTCTAATTAAGGTTCGTCCAAAATCTTAAATACCACAAGGCTAAACTTTGGAAAATAATTTCTAAACTCAAAACAAATAATTTTGCCATTAAATACGTGTTAAATATTTTATTAAAAATTTGGGAGCTCGATATCTCCCTTAATCTATGAGATTTTTGAACAAGGTTTTATTTTTTTTATAATTCAGACCTTTCTAATTAAGGTTCGTCCAAAAATCTTAAATACCACAAGGCTAAACTTTGGAAAATAATTTCTAAACTCAAAACAAATAATTTTGCC
This sequence comes from Sinopyrophorus schimmeli, assembly GCA_036325965.1. Classification (NCBI taxonomy): domain Eukaryota; kingdom Metazoa; phylum Arthropoda; class Insecta; order Coleoptera; family Elateridae; genus Sinopyrophorus; species Sinopyrophorus schimmeli. The sequence goes on along the minus strand of JARFIZ010000329.1, from coordinate 412,025 downwards.
ATTAAATACGTGTTAAATATTTTATTAAAAATTTGGGAGCTCGATACCTCCCTTAACCTAAAAGATTTTTAAACGTTGAATAAATGCAGTTGTGGATAAAAGAGATCGATAATTAGAATTAATGAGTTTTGATTAGATTTTTGGTTGTGGTTCTTTGCGCCCTATCGTTCGTGCCAAATGGAAAATATGCGGGGCCGCAGAAACAGATGTCATTTGTTGTGGCAAAGGATTACGTTAAGGACATGTCCGTAATTCAACGGGTATCTTTAGCTAGAAGAGATTCCTCCGAGTGACATTTTGATAAAGTGGAGCGCTACCGACCGCCCGACCGGCGACTACCGGCCTTTTCCTCTATCAGTTAATGAACTTGCAAATCTACAAACGCCGCCGAGCCTCGACAATTCCCATAATAAACGCTCTTCGGCGATACTTTTCGAACGAATTCAAGTTCGACTTGCGCGGCTTCCTCCCAAAAAAAAGTTCTAAGCCGAAAAAGAATCGAAAACGGAAAATGGAATAACTGTCCCAGCGGACCGGTTCTCGGGTATTTACAAAAACCTATTTAAATAATTTAAATTGACATTCTTTTAATGCCGAACGATATCAAGATGGGTACTAATCGTTATTTATATTCAAATCTGGTGTTCGTGTTTTTTGAAAAGAAATTAATCAGCGCGTTTCACAACTCTATGGGCAATTTAGGTGCTTTTTTTTGGTAACTTCGCCATATTTCCGAGCATAATTTCTATTTAAAAATAACAACATTAAGGAAGAGATATGTAAATTATAGAGATGCTTATAAAAAACTGCTTATAAATAAATAAGCTTAACTGTTAATAAGATTTTCTCACTGTTGATTAAATTCGATGCAAACTAAACGAGTTTTTTGTTTGCCAACTTTTTAAATCAGAAGTTTTGGTATTAATACAAATAACAACAATACAAAACCTTGTTATGTGTAGTTAAAACAAGATTAAAAGTATTTTTTTATAAGATTAGTTGGTTCTAAGATTTTTAATACAAAAAATAAAAACAATTTTAAAATCGAAACTTTTTAAAATAAATTAAATTAAATTACACAGGGTGTACCAAATACACCCTTTAATATGTCATGGATTTTTTTTTCAACTGAAAAATAAAAAACAACAGTAAAAGTGGTGTGGGAGACGATTACGGTTTTCACCATAAAAATTGCAACAAGTTTAGGTTTTTTAAATGCAAATTTCTTTTAACAATGAGCTCGTGGGTTATTATTAAAAGCACACGAGGAATCTCTTCCTTGGGCTACATTTTATATATTTTATACCCAGTAATAATCAACACCGACAATTGATTAAAGTTGATGATAGATAAAAGCATGTTCTTATGTGAAAATTAGTGTATTATAAAGAAAGTGCATGTCACGTTTGTGTTTAGCCTGGAATTATTTGTAAACTATCTCAAGTTCGAATTAATCCCGCCGTAGAAACTACCGAACGACGCGCACAAATGCAATTTCGAAATTTAAAACAAACCTCAATGCGAAACAATAATGTATTATCGTTTGCTGGAAAATTAAAATGCGTTTTTCGCAAAATTACCTGGATGGAGGACATTGCAGACCAACTTAAATTGTTTAGGGATCAACCGGTTAAGTTTCAGTACTTATTCGTGTGGCACCCCGTGCAACTGCAGCCTAAAAGTTTTAATTTTCGGTTATTTTTAAATCAATTGTAAATTTTTTAAAAAAATTTCTAAGAAGTTGTTTCTAGAACTGTGCTCGAATCCGCTAATTACATCTACTAATACAGTATGTTCTATAAATAAGTTAACTTTTGTATGTTTTGTACAAAACTTATAGAAAAAAAAATAAAAAAAATAGAGATTAATAGAGATTAATTATATTTTATAAATTTTGAAAAATTATCAAATCAAATGCCATAACAAAAATAAAAAAAATAATAACAATAATTTTACATAATAGTTAAAAATAATTTAATTAATTCAAAATGAGAATTAAAAATCTCAAAATTACAGTGTTTTTGAAACGGCAATATATAGATATATAGATATATTTAATTTTGGGGTTACTTATTATTACTTATTACTTATTATTTCATATTAATCTATTTTTTCTAAAAACAATTATTCAAATCTCGATATGAATATGTTTGAGTTATATTGAATTTAAGTTTTACTTATTTATTTATATTGTTACTTTTATAAATGCAATTTTCAATATAAATACTTTGTTAATTAAAACAAATAATTTAAATTATTTATCCCTATTTTATTAATAAAAACTAATACCCATTGCAAATATATTATTAGTTAAACTTAATATTATTTATTTGTACCATATGTTTTAATTACATAACCAAAACTTGAAATTTTTTATAAAAAATTTCCAAACCAATTAATCTATCGTAATAAATGTGTACAAAATAGTTTTCATATATTATGTTTAACGCCTTCGCCTCCTTAATTGCCAATTTATCCAATTCTTTAGATATTATGTTACCCAAGGTTTCTTTACGGAGCAAATCATATTTTATTGTATTAAACTGGTCAGAAAAATGAGAAACTATTATTTCAAACATCTTCTGTTATCAGGGAAAAGATTAACGACAATTTAGGCCAATAAATTAAACCCAAAACTAATTAAATAATTTGAATTGTTCGTATCCCTCGCTCTCTTTCACTCATTGCTATAGTCAATACGTTTTTCGAATACAAAATTCATATTTACCAACCTAAATTGACATTTTTGATTTGAGAGTACGCAAGACGAATTTGACAAATGTAATAAATACGAAGATGTGCGCATTCGAGCGAAAAGTGGCACATTTCCGAGCGAGGGAGGCAAATGAAGCGCGACGCGGAGCGGCGCGCTTCATTTTCCCGAGATCGGAATGTGCCACTTTGAGCTTAAATGTGCGCACTCGATTTTAAGCACCATTCACAATAATTTAGGCCAATAAGTTGCTCGAAAAAGCAGTTGAATAATTTTAATCGTTTCCTCTCACTTGCACTGACGAGATTGTCGTATCTTTTCGCTCCCTTCCACTCATTGCTACGGTAAATATATTTTTCGAACATAAAATCGATATTTACCAAACTAAATTAAAATTTTTGATTTGAAAAAGTTAAGGATAAAGTAGACAAATCTAGTAAGTACGAAGATGTGTGCATTCGAGCGAAAAGTGGCACATTTCCGAGCGAGGGAGGCAAATGAAGCGCGACGCGGAGCGGCGCGCTTTATTTTCCCGAGATCGGAATGTGCCACTTTGAGCTCAAATGCGCGCACTCGGTTTTAAACACCATTCACAATAAAATTCATTCTTTCGGCTATGATTAAAATAAAATAGTGAAAATTCGATGTGCAGATTCTAAGATACAATTTGAAAAAAAATATATTACACGAAATTTCTTGTTAGTCGAGTTATATAGGTGTAGTTTAAAAAAAATGCTTTTAGAACTTTTGGCGTAACTATTTTTTTACATCTATTTTTATTACAAGAAAAATCATTCTTTTGGCTTTAATTTAAAAAAAAATTCGTCCAATTTCGACGATCAGAACCGGAGATACGATTTTTTCAAAAACACCCTCGCTTGGAGACTCTAAGGCCGAGAAGCTACGAACCCGATACTCGATTTTCCCGCGATCGGAAACGTGCCACTTTGAGCTCGAACGCGCGCATTCGGTTTTAAGCACCATTCACAATAATTAACCGGCTAACTTCATACCATCCAATTTTCGTTAGCTGTGCGCGCGCAACCACTCAAACGCGCACAAGAAGTACAACTTCGCAAATCGCAAGCGCCGCATTTTTACTATTTTAATTTCAGAAATAAATCGAGTTTTAGGCGCGTCGTCAATAATTCATGGTTTCGATTGAAAACGAGGCGGTTCGTGCGCATTGCATTATTCTAACGAAAGTGTGCGGTTATGTTTGATTCATGGAAAAGCGAGCTAGAACAAAAATAGCTGGATCTCTTTGTAGTAAAGAGGAGTAGAAACTAATTACAATAAGAGACTGGTTTGCGGATCGGGTCAATGCCCATTAATTACGATTTAATGTCGTCTTAAAAACGTCCTAGTTTATACAACTTAATCAAGACGTAGCCAGTGTGTTTATTAGCCGAGCTTCCAGTCGATACATAAATAAAGTAACGTTCATTATGGCTGCACAATTAAGACATAAATACTAAATACATAAATCTGTATCATTAAGATATTTATACGAACGAATCTCGAGCAAATTATAAAGTTAGCGCGCACAATTCCCAGACGTTTGTTATGGATTATGATCGGATAGCGAACGCAGAACGCGGTTCCAGCAGAAATTAGCTTGTTTAATGCCGTAAAGAGCTAAAAGCTTTACAATAAAAATTTTACGAACAAAGCGCAAATCGACTACGAGCAATTAATGCACTCGTAAAATCAAATAAAAGGTCCGCCTCTGACAGATGCATTAACGCTCCGTCCGTTCCCCGAAGAAAACGACGAAAAAAAACGCGCGTTCTTCGTACAATGGTGTTACTGTAGTTGGTTTCGAAAAATCGCTAAAAATAGCCGCAACGGTCGCGCTTTGTGCTTGCGAAAAAAATTATTTGTAATCGAACCTGTTGTTATTTCATTAAAACGCAACATATGGCAGTCGACAATAACCTTTAAGTAATTCTTATTATTTTTCTCGCGGATTACGCAGTCGTAATAATTTTTCAAAAGTGGTATGTTTTGTTGCCCCAGGGCTTAATGGTTTTATGGCTTAGTCTCCCCCATAAATTAAATTAGCATTCTCGGATGACATTGTATAAATACAAAAATTTTCGTCGTTTGTAATCCACGAATTTATTTTGTTGTGAGAATTAGTCGTTTTACTGGGGTAAAGCGTCCAGTATGTCCAGTGAATGACCGTTACGAGAAATAATGTTTATAACAATTAGAAAGAATTATTTATGTTTATGATATATTTATTTGTGCAACCTTGTATGTCTTCTTTTTTATTTAAGTGAAAGAAATAAAAGTAATAATGAAGTACAGTCGAACTTCCTTAAGTCGAACGCCGATAAGCCGAATTTTTGATAGGTCGAAGTCGAACCAGTTTCTCTAGGACTTGCCTATCTCAACGTCGGTATTTTTATGTCAGTAACTCGAAATTTAATAAATCGAATTATTTAATTAGTCGAGGCGTTTTACAATTCATTAAATTCAAGTTTCCATTAGTAAATAGGGCGATGACCCTAAGTTAAATTTTACAACTTTTCTAAAAATTTCTCTACCTGACAGAGGATTAACTACGGCTTGGTTTGGTGTTATTGATGCTTTAAAAGCTCTATTGTTAATTACGAATAAAAGGTTTATGCTACAAGAATGTTTTGACGGCGGCACTTCAATTGGATTTAAAAACTAATTTATGTTTAAATGCCTTATGAACAGTTATAAATTTTTGAGATGGTTTTACCGTTTATTTTACAAAAAAAAGGAACTATTTTTGCATTTTAGTTTTTAATTTGCTAGTTATTCGTCGACTACGAAGACTAACAAATGTGTTTTACGTTATTTATAGTTTGTAACAGAGTATAACAAAAAATCTAAAAAAGTTTAGTACTTTTTCTAAAATTATTTACGTATTAACATGGAGTGTAAACGAAAATTAAAAGTTTAACCATAAGGGAGAAAATTAATCTTATAAAAGAAGTGGAACGTGGGCTCAAAAGAAAAAAGGATATAGCTAAAGATTTTGGTATTCCCGCAAACACTTTATCAACCATTTTAAAAAACAGAGACCTAATTGTAGCTGCTGAAGATACAAATGACAAATGTCAACGTTGATAAAGATTTGGAAGTTGCTGAAATTCCTAGCGATGAAAGCATTATAAGTAAAGTGCTAAAAGAAAATAAGAAAAACTGTGAAAGTGAAAGTGAATATGAAAGTGATACAGATGTTACAGTAAACATCCCTTCAACAACTCAAGTTTACAATGCAATAGATACTATTTCTCTATTCCTATGTGCTCAAGAAGACGTTCCTACAGATATATTATTATCGGTAAGATCATTAGAAAAATTTGTAGAAACGTAACATTTTGGAGCAATGAAGCAAAAGACAATTTTAGATTACTTTCAATTTAACAGTAAATAATATGTAAATAACTATATTTTTTAGGGTCTTAATAAAAATAAATAATGTTAATGATTGTAGATCAATTTTGGTTATTTTCTATAAAAAATGAATAATATATATATATATACGGATGTATTTAATTAAACTTCTTTTGGTAACTCGAGTTTTTGATATGACGAATTATTTTTGCTGTCCCTTCGACTTCGACTTATCGGGGTTCGACTGTAATTTTAAAAATTTATTACACAGGGTGCATTTTCTAAATGTTATAATGAGATCTCAAATCATTTTTTTTTCATATTTAATGTTAATTAATTTAAACAGAAACATTTTTCATTCTAATAATTTTTTTCAAGTGAATTGTAACTTTTATTATTAGCGAATTAATTATTTATATCTTTACTTGTTATTCTATTCGAATCAATAGTTATTTCAATACATTTAAGAAATACATAATTTTGCCCATTTGAGCTGGTGATCTTGAAAAGTGTTGGTCAGTATTGCTTATATTTATTCTTCTACAAGAAAAACGTGCATATATGTGCCTACTATTAAGAAATTTTCAATATATTTAATATAATGAACTAAAGTCCATGTCGCAAAATTTATTTATAAAAATTATAGGACATTTAATATGATTTAGACTTATATTAGTATTAAATTACTGATGATAACGTCAACGGCAATAATTTTCAACAAAAATCCAAAAATTAATGCCAGCAAATTCGATAAATACGAGGATGTGCGCATTCGAGCGAAAAGTGGCACATTTCCGAGCGAGGGAGGCAAATGAAGCGCGACGCGGAGCGGCGCGCTTCATTTTCCCGAGATCGGAATGTGCCACTTTGAGCTCGAATGTGCGCACTCGGTTTTAAGCACAATAAAATTCATTCTTTCGGCTATCATTGAAATAAAATAGTGAAAATTCGATATACAAATTCTAAGATACAATTTGAAAAAAAATATATTACACGAAATTCCTTGTTAATTGAGTTATATAGGTGTAGTTTAAAAAAAATACTTTTAGAACTTTTGACGTAACGATTTTTTTACATCTATTTATATTACAAGAAAAAATGAATGATATAGCTATATATACGAAAGTATTTAACTGAACTTCTTTTGGTAACTCGAGTTTTTGATATGACGAATTATTTTTGCTGTCCCTTCGACTTCGACTTATCGGGGTTCTACTGTAATTTTAAAAATTTATTACACAGGGTGCATTTTCTAAATGTTATAATGAGATCTCAAATCATTTTTTTTTCATATTTAATGTTAATTAATTTAAACAGAAACATTTTTCATTCTAATAATTTTTTTCAAGTGAATTGTAACTTTTATTATTAGCGAATTAATTATTTATATCTTTACTTGTTATTCTATTCGAATCAATAGTTATTTCAATACATTTAAGAAATACATAATTTTGCCCATTTGAGCTGGTGATCTTGAAAAGTGTTGGTCAGTATTGCTTATATTTATTCTTCTACAAGAAAAACGTGCATATATGTGCCTACTATTAAGAAATTTTCAATATATTTAATATAATGAACTAAAGTCCATGTCGCAAAATTTATTTATAAAAATTATAGGACATTTAATATGATTTAGACTTATATTAGTATTAAATTACTGATGATAACGTCAACGGCAATAATTTTCAACAAAAATCCAAAAATTAATGCCAGCAAATTCGATAAATACGAGGATGTGCGCATTCGAGCGAAAAGTGGCACATTTCCGAGCGAGGGAGGCAAATGAAGCGCGACGCGGAGCGGCGCGCTTCATTTTCCCGAGATCGGAATGTGCCACTTTGAGCTCGAATGTGCGCACTCGGTTTTAAGCACAATAAAATTCATTCTTTCGGCTATCATTGAAATAAAATAGTGAAAATTCGATATGCAAATTCTAAGATACAATTTGAAAAAAAATATATTACACGAAATTTCTTGTTAATTGAGTTGTATAGGTGTAGTTTAAAAAAAATACTTTTAGAACTTTTGCCGTAACGATTTTTTTACATCTATTTATATTACAAGAAAAAATGAATGATATATATATATACGAAAGTATTTAACTGAACTTCTTTTGGTAACTCGAGTTTTTGATATGACGAATTATTTTTGCTGTCCCTTCGACTTCGACTTATCGAGGTTCGACTGTAGTTGCTAAAATAGTTAAATTTGTATTGCATTTTGAAAGTTTTCCATAAATTACACAAATTTTATGAATGATTCCTTTGTAATGGGCGAATCACTTAATCAGTCGTTTACTGGAGGTCATTATTAAGATAAAAAGGTCATTTACTGAACTCCTCAGAAAACATTCCAAAAATTAAAATTCTCGGGCTTGCGTTTTTTTTTAAATAGTGGTCGAAAAGGTTTATCAAAACGCTCAATTGTCTGCAGTCATTTTAACACTTTAAATTAATTTATTTAAAAATTTAAATTATACAAAATACTTTGTGCTAATTTAAGCCTTCGAACTGTAGAAGTGAAACTTCTTCGCATAAGGAAAATAGTTAGATACGTGGTGGGGGAACTATTAGAAAAGATTTGAAAACCTTAACTTTTAATTGTTTTTTTATTTGAGATCGTACCCGCATTTTTACTATTTTAAATCATTATTTCTTGTACAATAAAAAAAATACTAACATTTTATCTTTATCTATAGCTAATAGATTAAGTTTCACTTCGGCCGCGCGCGCACTCCACGCACACCTTTTGTTTTTTTTGGTGTTTGGGCCTGTAAAATTCCAAACCGACTCGTTCAAAATTCCAAAATATTTATACAGCCATTTTGAGTTCCTCGAATTTGATAGGACAAATCGTACGACACCGGAAGTTGTTTTCTCGCAATTTTTCGCACTTTACAAACAAGGCGTACCGGCTACCGGTCTGACCCGATCAAAAGGCGATTTTTAATCGTAAATAACGTTTTAAATTACGTTCGGACAGTTGGGAAATGAGAAAAGGGAATCGGTGCCCGTCAGGCACCTTCCTACCCACTTTATAAATTACAATTACACGAGAACGCTTTATAATAATTGAAGACCGGCAATTATAACAGCTTATTAAGTGTAATGACTTCGGGGAGTCGATTAAAAATCTACAAACACGACCTACCCGCGACTTCTCGTCCAGAGCCATTTCCGATACACGCCGGCCGCATCTCGACCGAGCCCCCCGCATTTATTCTCTACTAATTTTAATAAATCAGATTAAATAAGATTGCTTTCCTTTAATTATCTACACGCACTAAAAACGTCTCGACTTTGTCGCAATCAAACTAAAAATAACCGCATCTGATCGCCGCCGCAGTTCAAAAGAATTCAATTATCTTTTGTCGCTCGGGAAACTTTGGATAGTTCAAAGCCTAAAGTAAACTCATGACACTTTATTTCTTTCTCGTTCGGTTAGTTTTGGGCGAACAGTTTTTTTGGATTTAAAGGAATTTAATCTCGATTAAAAGAACGTCCCGCTTTGGTCTTGTGCGATTCAAATTTGGGGCTTCGAACCGGAACTGAACCGAAAACCGAAAAAAACCATTGCATTTGCCGGAACGAAGACCGGAACTGAACCGATATAATTTTTCGGTCTATTTCCAAACCGTAAATTTTTATTTTACATTACATAATATTTTATACTCATATTATACATATATACTTGTATGTTTCATTTAATAATTTTTTTCTATATCGTATTATGATTGTATACCTGCATAAAAATAATATGTATTTTATTATAAAGCTTTATATAGTTTCAAAATGTAATTTGTTGCATATAATATTTTTAATAGATTGAAATATAATGGATAGATATAGAATATAATATAGTTCTAATATATAAATAAGTTATATGGGTCACTGACCCGGTGCACCTATGACAAAATTTTGGAAAAACTTAACTAGTTCATGAAATAAAACAAATACTTGTAATATATTTCAATTTTTAAAATATTATATAATTTTGAAATACAGTAGCGGACTTTTTTTAATTTACTTTTGGTTGATTTTATTTGCATAGTTTCCTGATAATAATATGATGAACATAACTGGCTGCGGTAGTCGCCACATCTTAACCCCATTGAGAACATCCGGGGAAAGATTGAAAGAGCATTGAATGGAAAAAAGTTTAAAAAATTCAAAGTTTTGTACTTGACTGTTTCAGAAGCTTTTAAACGGTTTTATTCGTAAATTGATTGATTCTATGCCGAGACGATATGCTGCACTGCTAAAGACAAAAGGAGAGACCACTAAATATTAGTTATTTTTAATATTATTTTGTTATTTATTGATATTTTTGAAACTGGTAACTTTTTTGTCCGGCTTATTTCCCGGTTGTTACGCTTTGAGTTATTATAAGAATTTTTTTTTGTTGATAAATGTGTGTAATTATGAAAAAACATTAAATTTTTTATAAGAAACGCTACTTACAAAAATAATAAACTTGAAAAATCGCTCTAATAAAATCAACCAAAAAAAAATTAAAAAAAGTGGTAACTATTTTGTCCACTACTGTATATACTTATATGTTTCATTTAATATTTTTTTTTATATCGTATTATGAAGCTTTCTATAGTTTCAAAATATAATTTGGTGCATATAATATTTTTAATAGATTGAAATATAATGGATAGATATAGAATATAATATGGTTCTGATATATAAATAAGTTATATGGGTCACTGACCCGGTGCCCCTATAACAAAATTTTGTAAAAACTTAACTAATTTATGAAATAAAACAAATACTTGTAATACATGTCAATTTACAAAATATTAAATAATTTTGAAATATATGGGGTTCATATAATTTGACTATATGTCAACATTTAGTAGTAGGTATATATTGCATATATTGTATTGTTAAAGTATATAATTATGTAATTAAAGGACCAAAAAATAATTATTTTAATATATATGATTTTCTATGTCATCAATTATTTTTCAATATAAATTGTACCATATTATGTATGTCGTGTGGCTATACCTACACTTAATTAATTATTATTCTTTTAAATAAACGTTTATTTATATTTTATTATTGTGCCAATTTATAAAGTATTTATGTATAATGTGTTAAAAAGAAAGAATAAAACATTTTCAATTTATCGCTCGAAACTGAACCGAAAACCGATATATTTGGCGGAACGAAACCGATATATGTATTTTTTTCATTCAACCCTAATTATAAAACTAACGGTTCGAAAACTTGGCTGTAGTAATCTATTATTAGTTAAACTTAATATTATTTACTTGTACCATACGTTTTAATTACATAACCAAAACTTAAAATTTTTTCTAAAAAATATCTAAACCAATTAATCTATCGAAATAAAGGTGTACAAAATAGTTTTCAGATATTGCGTTTAAAGCCTCAACCTCCTTAATTGCGAATTTATCTCATTCTTTAGATATTATGTTACCCAAGGTTTCTTGACGAAGCAAATCATATTTTATTGTATTAAACTGGCCAGAAAAAATGCGAAACTATCATTTTAAACATCTTGCGTTATCAGGGAAAAGATTCACGACAAATTAGGCCAATAAATTAAACCTAAAATTAATTAAATAATTTGAATTGTTCATATCTTCTCGCTCTCTTCCACTCATTGCTATGGTCAATACGTTTTTCGAATACAAAATCGATATTTACCAAATTAAATTTACATTTTTGATTTGAAGGCGCGCAAGACGAATTCGACCAATGTAATAAATACGAAGATGCGCGCATTCGAGCGAAAAGTGGCACATTTCCGAGCGAGGAGGCAAATGAAGCGCGACGCGGAGCGGCGCGCTTCATTTTCCCGAGATCGGAATGTGCCACTTTGAGCTCGAATGCGCGCACTCGATTTTAAGCACGATTCACAATAATTTAGGCCAATAAGTTGCTCGAAAAAGCAGTTGAATAATTTTAATCGTTTCCTCTCATTCACACTGACGAGATTGTCGTATCTTTTCGCTCCCTTCCACTCATTGCTATGGTAAATATATTTTTCGAACATAAAATCGATATTTACCAAACTAAATTAAAATTTTTGATTTAAAAGAGTCAAGGGTAAAGTAGACAAATCTAATAAGTACGAAGATGTGCGCATTCGAGCGAAAAGTGGCACATTCCCGAGCGAGGGAGGCAAATGAAGCGCGACGCGAAGCGGCGCGCTTCATTTTCCCGAGATCGGAATGTGCCACTTTGAGCTCGAATGCGCGCACTCGGTTTTAAGCACCATTCACAATAAAATTCATTCTTTCGGCTATGATTAAAATAAAATAGTGAAAATTCGATGTGCAGATTCTAAGATACAATTTGAAAAAAAATATATTACACGAAATTTCTTGTTAATCGAGTTATATAGGTGTAGTTTAAAAAAAAATACTTTTAGAATTTTTGGCGTAACGATTTTTTTACATCTATTTATACTACAAGAAAATTCATTCTTTTGGTTTTAATTTAAAAAAAAATTCGTCCAATTTCGACGATCAAAACCGAAGATACGATTTTTTTAAAAACACACTCGCTTGGAGACTCTAAGGCCGAGAAGCGACGAACCCGATACTCGATTTTCCGCGATCGGAAACGTGCCACTTTGAGCTCGAGCGCGCGCATTCGGTTTTAAGCACCATTCACAATAGTTAGACAAATCTAATAAGTATGAAGATGTGCGCATTCGAGCGAAAAGTGGCACATTGCCGAGCGAGGGAGGCAAATGAAGCGCGACGCGGAGCGGCGCGCTTCATTTTCCCGAGATCGGAAATGTGCCACTTTGAGCTCGAATGCGCGCACTCGGTTTTAAGCACCATTCACAATAAAATTAATTCTTTCGGTTATGATTAAAATAAAATAGTGAAAATCCTAAGATACAATTTGAAAACAAATATATTACACAAAATCCTATTTAATTAATTAGCTAAATACCATTATTTTTAAAAATTTTCAAATAAAAAGTTTATGTTAATCGTCTTCCCCTCGCATATTGTGACATGATTAATCCAAGTTTAACATCATAACTTATTGTTTGTTAATAGTTTCTTTCAAACATTGACCGATAATCAATTATCCGGCGACTCATACCATCGAGCTCTTATTATTTATTGCTTATCTCTAATAATAATCGATACAGCTTAGATAACAATCTAAAGCAATAAATTAACGAAAAAAAAACAAATTTAAAAAGCACATTCGACCATTACTAAAACGGCTCGTCGGAAAAGAACAGGTGAGCACATCTTTTTTTACGCACACACTCAAACGGATAAAGTTGTTAATGAAAATTCGACCACGAAACGAAACATTAAGGCAACCAGTTTGATTTTCTCTATATGGAATTAATCTTCTTTAAATTCTCGCTTTCGGTGGCTTATATTTTTTTTCGAATTTCGTGTAACTTAATAGATTTAGATACTATCGACAAGTATCCTTTTGGATAATTATTTCTTAAATGCCCCCAAAAAAACCATTAACATAAAAGAAAGCGCGTGTGCGTGTGACGTAATTTATTAAATTCGAATCGAGCGCGCAAAGGGCACAAAATTTCGAGGAAGGGTTGCGGACGATTAATTTTGAAAAATGATACCGGAGCCGAAACGGGGCCATTAGGATCGTCGGAATGAACTGTTTAGCATTGTCGTGAGAGTGCAAGAATCCGACAGTTCCGTGACACGTCCAAAATTCGTTTTTTCCACAATGGAATATTTTATGCGATTGTTCGGGGAAGGTGATATAATGTTACAGAACACGGTGATCACCTATAATTAATGATACGTCGGCCGTAAGCATTAAAGTGCATCCATCTGCTTTGTTGTTGATTCTTTTCAGCGGCTCCCGTAACCAGCCGGTTATAAGAGACTAATGCCTTTTGTACAACATCCCTTTCAGACGCAACTCGCTTCTTTTCTATTCCGTTTCCTTTGCTACATAAGCTCCTATCATTATTCAATAGCATTGTAATCCGTCTTTAGTTAAATCCGCATTGTCTTTGCGTCGGCCCGAATGCGTTGAAAGGGCCGTTTTGGCGTGGGGGAAAGTTGCCTAAATGCGCGCTGTTCGCCTAAATTGTATTTTTCAGAATTTTCTAAGGTCGTTTAAGGTGAAAATTTCAAGTGCTGTAAAAATAATTAATTTAGTTGTACAGTAAAACCCCTCTACAACGGACGGTCGCGAGACCAACGGTATGGCACGTTGTACGCCGAGAAGGGGGCCTAAATACATTTTTTTTTTCGGCCAGTACCTTTTAAATTTGTTTGTTGACGAAAGGTGCCACTTAAAAGAGGTTTTACTGTACTAATAAAATTGTTTCTTTGATAAAACTGAGTGTTTTTGCTTTTTTGAAATGTCTTTGTTAGTTCTAAAGATTTTTGATAATCGAAACAATTTGAAATGGAAAAAACAATTTGAGTTCACCATACGAATGTACGCAAAAAAGTAGATCGAGAAAGTGTTTTCAAAATATTTCTATAGTGATTAATAACAAAGTTAGCAATTTTTTTTTTGAGGTGGAAATTGAGGTTTCCACCAAAATAGGTATTTTTTGGATATCTTCATTATTTCTCAAAATTTTCTTAGGCTGTTACATATCGTTGGAATCGTAAAAAAATGGGTTATAAAAATGTACAAAAATCCAAATAGGTGCCTACTTGTTTTAAAGAAGTTTGAATAGCTACAAACATAATTTAATATCAAAAAAAATATTTAATCTTACCATAGCAAAGTACACAAAAAGTGCTTTAAAAGGTATTTTCAATATTTTGCTATCTTAATGAATAAAAAAATTAGCAAATTTTTTTTTGGGTGAAAATTTGAGGTTTCCATCAAAATTAATAGACCAAAATACGTATTTTTTTAATATCTCCGTTATTTCTCAAAATTTTCCGAGACTGTTACGTATCGTTGGAATCGTAAAAAAATCAGCTATAATATGGTACAAAAATCAAAATAGGCGCCTACTTGATTTAAAGAAGTTTGACTTGCTAAACGCATAATTGCGCTTCAAAAGATTTTTTTTAATTACACCAACACAAAGTACGCAGAAAAGTGCTTTAAAAAATTGTTTTTTAATATTTTTTAACTCAATTAACAAAAAAAGACCAATCTCCTGGTAAATTTAAATTTACTCTTTTAGTGTTTATCATTTTCTATTAATAACTACGTTATTTTTGAAAATTTTTTTAAATTGTTTTATGTCGTTAAATTTAACATAAAATTTGTGCGTGTACTTATGTACTCGCGTTAGAAGTTATACTTCTTTGGCGTAATTGAGGGTTAGCTATAGATTTTGATTCGAAAATGTGCCTTTTTTGCCCGGATGTGTACATATGTCGTTTTCTTTAGGTAAATGACTCTTTCCTCTTTAATTCCAAATTCAATAAATACGAAGATGTGCGCATTCGAGCGAAAAGTGGCACATTTCCGAGCGAGGGAGGCAAATGAAGCGCGACGCGAGCGGCGCGCTTCATTTTCCCGAGATCGGAATGTGCCACTTTGAGCTCGAATGCGCACAATCGGTTTTAAGCACGATTCACAATAATCAATTAACTTTCTTCGACAGCTAACTTCATACTGTCAAAATTTAGCAAGATGTGCGCGCGCTCCTTACTTTGCCTGCTAAAAACTTTACTCTCGCCCAGCCAAAAGAAGTATAACGTCAAAAATCGTCATCAAACACATAATAGCAATAAAACCCATTGTAATACACAAATAAATAACAAAAAAAAAATCTTAAGTAGTACGATTTAGGCGACTTTTCTCCGCTCTTCCCCGCAACAATTTCCATTAGGAAATTTTAATCGACTCCCCGAAATTAACAAAAACAACATGGCAAATGAACGAAAACGAAATTGAAATTACAGAAACGAATTGCATGTTGCCTTAGAGTTTCAAAGCCATCGGATCCGAATTCAGAACTCAAAGAAGTTAATGGAAAGCCTCACAGGCGTTTGTTCGCGTCCTCTTTACTAAACACAACGCCGATCTTAAATTATTATTCGGTTTATTTATTTTCTACGTTTGCTTTTTATTATGAACTTTATAAAAGGTAAATACAAAAATGTTTTAGCGTCGCACTTTGCGAGACCCCGAACGAAAAAGCAAATTTCGCGGATCCTGCCCCTTGGAAAATTTTATCTTAGGGCGTCGGAAGAAAGAAAAAATCGGCCGCGCCTAATTTTTAGTCGCTTTTCTTTTCGGTCGAGATGGAATTTCTCGAAGAGCAAAATGCGCGTACGAGCAAAAGGCGAAAAACGTTTATTTATTAATTACTTAAAATGAGAAACAACTTTCTTAGTGCGGAGATTCATTCCTTCGGTAACTTATATAAGAATATACGGTAAATCAAAATAATGGGCAAATTTATTTATATTTTCCTTTCTATAAATACCAGTAAGTGCCATTTACTTCGGTTATGGTTCGTGTGGGATTGTAAGCACCGTATAAGCATGTAAAACTACATAATTCCGTGCATCATATTTATTAGTAACAAATTAAAGCGTAAGTAAAACGATAAATTACGACAATTGTCTAAGAGGAGATGTTTACTTAATAAAAAGGTGTGTTGTGCCTTTAAAGCATAAATTACGCACTTTGATTGGAAAAATTAAGCAACAAACGCGCTCGAAATGAAAGCTCGCCTTTTTGCGTTACAAGACTCGATTAATTCAATGTCGAGATGTCTCCCATTGTGCCAATGGCTTTAAAATTTATAAAATTTAAAATTAAATATGTTTTAATCCGCTAAAATTTGTATTTTTCTGTAGGCCAACAAAAAAAGAATTTAATTATCTCTTAAAAATTAATTGTTTTCCGCAGAGCTACGACCCAGTTTTTCGATATTTACTCAGAAAAACACAGGTCTTGACGACAAAACGTTTATAATAAAAAAACTAAGAGTCTGATTAAAATGCGGTTTTCGCCAGTCGAAAAACAATTAAATTTTAGCTAATAGGGGCCTCGGCGATTTTTATTAAAAATGTTTTGCAGTTTCTGTAAGTGTACTAAAAATATTTATAAAATTTTTGAAACTAATACCCACCGATTAATTATTTTTTGAAAAAAAAATTTAAAAATCATAGACAGGAATTTTAATTTACTCCTTTTTAAACTAGTGAAAACAAAATTTTATTATATATGCCAGTTTTCCCAAAATTAATTATTTTCCGCAAAGCCACAATCGACCTTTTTGATATTTACTCAGAAAAACACAGTTCTTGATGACAAAACGTTTATAATAAAAAAACAAAGAGTCTGATTGAAATGCGGTTTTCGCCAGTCAAAAAACAATTAAATTTTAGCTAACAGGGGTCTTGGCGATTTTTTATTGAAAAAGTTTTGCAGTTTCTGTAAGTGCACTAAAAATATTTATAAAATTTTTGAAACTAATACCTAACAACTTATTATTTTTTGAAAAAAAATTTCTAAAATGATAGACTATAATTTTAATTTACCCCTTTTTATACCAGTAAAACAAAATTTTATTATAGATGCCCGTTTGCCCAAAAATAATTTTTTTTCCGTAGAGCTACGCTCGGGCTTTTTGATATTTACTCATGGAAACACAGTTCTTGAGGAAAAAACGTTTATAATAAAAAAACAAATAGTCTGATTAAAATGCGGTTTTCGCCAGTCAAAAAACAATTAAATTTTAGCTAATAGGGGTTTCGGCGATTTTTTATTAAAACAGTTTTGCAGTTTCTGTAAGTGCACTAAAAATATTTATAAATTTTTTGAAACTAATACCCACCGGTTATTTTTTTTAAAAAAAATTCTAAAATAATAGACTGTAATTTTAATTTACCCCTTTTTATACCAGTAAAAACAAAATTTAATTATAATGCCCGTTTGCCCAAAAATAATTTATTTCCGCAGAGCTACCACCGTGCTTTTTGATATTTACTCAGAAAAACGCAGTCCTTGAGACAAAACGCTAATAATAAAAAAAAAAAGTCTGATTGAAATGCGGTTTTTGCCAATCAAAAAACAATTAAATTTTAGCTAATACGGGTCTTGGCGATTTTTATTAAAAAGTTTTGCAGTTTCTGTAAGTGCACTAAAAGTATTTGTAAAATTATTGAAACTAACACCCACCGTTTTATTATTTTTTGAAAAAAAAATTCGAAAATTATAGACAGTAATTTCAATTTACCCCTCTTTAAATCAGTGAAAAAAAATTCAATTATATATGCCAGTTTTTCCAAAATTAATTGTTTTCCGCAGAGCTACGACCGAGCTTTTTGATATTTAACTCAAAAAACACACTTCTTAAGGACAAAACGTTTATAATAAAAAAACAAAGAGTCCGATTAAAATGCGGTTTTTTCCAGTCGAAAAACAATTAAATTTTAGCTAATAGGGTCTCGGCGATTTTTTATTAAAAAGTTTTGCAGTTTCTGTAAGTGCATTAAAAATATTTATAAAATTTTTGAAACTAATAACTTACGGTTTATTTTTTTTAAAAAAATTGAAAATCATATACAGCAATTTTAATTTACCCTTCTTTCAACCAGTAAGAACAAAATTTAATTATAAAAGCCAGTTCTCCCAAAATTAATTGTTTTTCGCATAGATACGACCGAACTTTTTGATATTTACTCAGAAAAACACAGTTCTTGACGACAAATCGCTTATAATAAAAAAAAAAGAGTCTGATTAAAATGCGGTTTTTGCCAATCAAAAAACAATTAAATTTTAGCAATAATTACGTTCTGTAAGTGAAAATTAAAATAGTTTAAAAAATTTTGCAATACGATTTTTATTTAAAAAAATGCTTTACAGTTTCTTAAGTGCACTAAAACGCTATTAAAAAAAATTATTAAAAAGCCGGTTTCCAACAAAATTAATTTAAATTTTAGCATAATAGAGACTTCGATATTTTATAGAAAGTAATTTAAAGTTTTGAGCACAAAAGCTTTTAAATATTGAAAAAAATTATTATATATGCGTTTTGCCAAAATAAATTGAAATTTTAGCAGTAGTCGACGATTTTTATTAAAATTTTGCAGTTTCTCAAAAAATTGTTTTGAGACAACACCACGCTTTTATATTTATAAAAAACAAAGATTCTTGAATAAAATCGTTTATAACAGTAAAAAAATCAATTAAATGCGGTTTGCCAAAATTAATAGGTGTCTCAGCGATTTTTTATTAAAAAAGTTTTGTAATTTCTGCAAGTGCATTTAAATTAATTAAATTGTTTTTGAAACTAATAGCTAACGTTTTGTTATTTTTTGAAAAACAATTTTAAAAATCATAGGCAGTAATTTAAATTTAACCCTCTTTAAACCAATAAAAACAAAATTTAATTATATATGCCAATTTTCCCAAAATTAATTGTTTTCTGAAAGACTACAATAGATCTTTTAAAAGTTCAACAGAATTGCAGTTCCCATCAAGAAATTATTTATAACGCAAAAATGGCTACTCCAATTAAAGCACAGTTTTCACTAGTTAATAAAATAAATTAAGGCTAACAGGCGTCTTTTACTATTAAATTTTTTATTAATTTTTTTTTTCAAATACCTATATGTGTATTAAAATTAATTCCAAATCTGAACCATGTATCGGCCATCCTGTTAGTTTTTGAAAAACATTTTTCAAAATTAAATTTAGTGGCCTTTAAGCCAGTGAAAACAAAACTTAATTATTTTTGGTAGTTTTTCCAAAATTAATTGTTTTTCGCTTTTTGATACTTAATCAAAAAAACACACTTTGTGACGACAAAATGTTAATAACAAAAAAACAACAACTCTGATTAAAATGCGGTTTTCGCCACTCGAAAACAATTAAATTTTAGCCAACAGGTGTCTCTGCGATTACAAAAAACAATTTCGACAATTTCGACCAAACCTTATCAGGCTTGCTACAAAACTCATGGTCCATACACCATCAATTAAAATTAGAAAATTTATGGTCGACGTGCAATTAAAAACAAATCCAGGGGTACCAAAATTTAACAATCGTCCAACGCCAAGGAAAAAAAATCGCCAAATTCGCGTCCACCGCCAATTTTCGGTCGAAACGCGTCGCATCGAACGCGTCTCCGCGGGGTTGACGACTTTTAATTCGAGATGGAAATCAAATTCAGTGCCCCTAAGCGAAGAAGACGAGAAGTGGTTTAAACAGTTGTCAGCCACATATTGCGTTGAATCGCGATTGCGAAAGATGCGGAACTGACGAGCGGAGCCCCGACCGTGGAAAAGCGCTCGCCCAAAAAAAAAAGGCGTACGAAACGTTACGGCACGCATCTCTCGATAATTTACTTATTGTGAGCGAAAATTTATGCAATACGGAATTCCGCAGCATCTGTTCGCGAATGAAATGGGAAAAAAGTCGAGCATTAGAGTCGGCCGGAGAAAGTTACGCACAACTGCTCCAATACAAATTTACATCCAAAGGAATAACTTGACATGTCTACTTATCTAGCGGTTAAAGAATGTCCTTATATGTATTTAGATTGTGCTGCGAAGCACGCAAGAATAGGTTCTACGGCACAAAGGATGCCGGCCGATTTTTCTTGTTCCCGATAAAACAATGTTATAGAAATTTCTGGTCTCTTAGAACGAATAGAATGGTTACTTTTAATTTCATGTCATTGTACTTTGCGGCGGGCCCAGAACCGCGCCGTTCCACGGTTATCTAATCACAAAAATACATTTACAAATTTTTTTGGGCGAAATGTGATTTCTTTTATTGAAAAAATCAAGTTTTTTGACCGATTTTGCAGACGGATTGACATGCAATAGCGCAGAGATGTAGTGTGTCAGACGAATAGGTACCGAAAGTTTACTAATGTGTTAAAATTAAATTAATTATTGTGAATGGTGCTTAAAACCGAGTGTGCGCATTCGAGCTCAAAGTGGCACATTTCCGATCTCGGGAAAATGAAGCGCGCCGCTCCGCGTCGCGCTTCATTTGCCTCCCTCGCTCGGCAATGTGCCACTTTTCGCTCGAACGTGCACATCCTCGTATTTATTGATTTGCCTTAATTAATCTTTTCACGTTCAAATCAAAAAATTAAAAGTAAATATGAATTTTATGTTCAAGAATCGTATTTACCATAGTAATGAGTGGAAGTGAGCGAAAAGATACGAGAATTTCGTAGGTGCGAGTGAGAAAAAACGATTAAATTATTTATTTAATTTTTTGAATAATTTAATGGCCTAAATTTTATGAATGGTGCCTAAAATCGAGTGTGCACATTTGAGCTCAAAGTGGCACATTCCCGATCTCGGGAAAATGAAGCGCGCCGCTCCGCGTCGCGCTTCATTTGCCTCCCTCGCTCGGAAATGTGCCACTTTTCGCTCAAACGCGCACATCTTCGCTTTATTAAATCTTTTAGATTTATATTTACATTTATCAATCTAATTATAAATCGAAATACCAATTTAAGTCTAATAAATTTCATAGAAAAAATCAGAGGTTTAGTTTCAACAGAAAATACGGTCCTGCCATTTAAAATTAAACAATTTTTAGATAATAATCGGCATAGTTTTTAGTAATCAAGCATGTGTGCATAAAAAAATAATCGATTTTTGTGAAACTGGCAGAGATAATTAATTTTGAAAGTATTTTGAAAAAATTGCCTCAAAGAATACTAAATTATGTAAGAATGAACTTCTAACTTAAAATTTGGGTACTTAAAAACAAAACAAAAACTGAGTTTTAAAGACATTCCTGATAAACCTTTTTACAAAAATCTAGTGCTTTTTCAATTAGTAAAAATTCTATTTAAAATTGGCAAAATGTTTTCAAAAATTAAGAATTTTGCTCAAGAAATGTATTTTCTTCGAAAAAATATCAAACAGCCTTCTAAAAAAATTCTGATACCGCCCTTTACTTAAATTTTTAAACCACAATTAAAAGTGGTTGCTCGTTTTCAAAAAATTTACCATTAATTCTCAAAATATGCATTTTTTACACAATAAACTTATCAATTAATATTTATTTTTCAAAAATCAGCAGACATAAATAAAAACTGTTCTTATTTTAAACATTTATAAGCATTTGGACGTGTTAAAATTTATTTTAAAATGTTTTCTACAAAGAATACTGTATTGGTAATTTTTTTAAAAATAGCTTTAACTTAAATTCGTGAACAATTTCAAAAAAATTAAAATAGCGATTTAAAAAAATTCCTGATACATCTCTTTACTCAAATTTAGTACTATATTAATTAATGAAAATTTTATTTAAAACTGCCTTCACGTTCTCAAAAAATTAGGTATTCATAGGTTCAAGATATATATTTCTTTAAAAAAAATTAAAACAGCGTTTCAAAAATTTAAAATTGGCAAAATGTTTTTAAAAAATAAAGAATTTTTGAGCAAGAAATGCATTTTCTTCGAAAAAATATTAAACAGCCTTTTAAAAAAATTCTGATACACCCCTTTACTTAAATTTTTAAACCACAATTAAAAGTGGTTGCTCGTTTTCAAAAAATTTACCATTAATTCTCAAAATATGCATTTTTTACACAATTAAGATTTATTTTTAAAAAATCAGCAGACATAAATAAAAACCGTTCTTATTTTAACCATTTATAAGCATTTGGACGTGTTAAAATTTATTTTGAAAAGTTTTCAACAAAGAATACTGTATAAGTAAATTTTAAAAAATAGCTTTAACGCAAATTCATGAACACTTTTAAAAAATTAAGAGCCATTTAAAAAAATTCCCGATACATCTCTGTACTTAAATTTAGTTTAGTAAATATCGATTTTATGTTCGAAAAACGTTTTTACCATAGCAATGTGTGGAAGGGAGCGAAAAGATACGACAATCACGTGAGTACGAGTGAAAGAAAACGATCAAACTCAATCCACTGATTTTTCGTCTAATTTATCGTCCTAAATTAACAAAAAAATATATAAAAAACATTATTTGGCAAACGCAGCAACTTTAATTGAATAAAAACCTCGCTTTTTAATTCGAATCTGCTAATCTTAAAAAGCCCCAACAATTGCACGTACACCTCGAGCCCTAATTGTGCAAGTCATCAAAAATAAAAGCCGCATGTATTTATTCTTCGTGCCTGACAGCTGTGCGGAGACGTACGAAACACCGAAACTAATCAAATAATGAGGATAGGTGTTCTGTGAGTCAACAAAAAACAGCTACCGAGGTTTCGGTTTAAAATTAGACCGTTCAGGCCGTGGGCGAACGGTCCCCAAAGTTTTGCGGGCGCTGCTCTAGAGAGGGAGTTCCCAAACGGTCGCGCTTCGTGATTTCTAACATGTGTTGTTGTTCCAATTATAAATAATCTATTAATTTTAGTCAACCCATTCACTAATCGCGTTTTAGTGGAACTGAATTGTTGCTGCTTAAAAATAAACCGGCGCTGCGAGAGGAACTTTCGAAAATAAGCGACTTTTTATTCGAAAAAAGCGTTTTCTCGGATTTGGGAAGGGCGATAAATGAGCGCGCGTGCTTTTTGAAATATTTGATTTACAAAAAATAATAATAAAGGTGCTATTTTGGGGAGCTCGTCAGGCGACGAGCGTTTGCTTAAATCTGAAGACAAGCGTATCAGTTGTGAGGTGACAGTTTTCTTCATTAATTGGCCTTGCTTTGAGGTAATTTTAGTAGCAAAAAAATTTTCAAATTAGTGAACGAGGTTTTACCAAATCCCAAATTTATTCTGTTCTCGTAAAAGTTGTCACGCCGAATTTTAAGATGCGAAGAAGAAAAAAGTTTTTGAGAATTGATTTGAACTGTTGTCGTTTTTTAATTTAAAGAAAAAACGGCCGTTGTTTAAATGATTACATAAAAAAGAAGATTTGCTCAATATAAATGTAGTTATAATTTTTTTTAAATATTAATATAAACTTATTGACTTGCATGAGCGAGGTTTTTGAATAAAAAATTGAAATCAAAATTTGGTAAATGATGCTCAGGCTCCTCCGCCCCTACACCTGGCCTAACACCTCTAAAAGCACTAAAAAATAGCTATTTAAATAATCTTTTCTTGGCTTCCAAGACAACGAAAAATACAGCAATAATTTAAACAATTCTTAAGCAATAATGTATACTATAACCTTTGCTATATAATTTTAAAATTGAATTAAAAAAATATAAGGTATTGTTTTTGATAATTGACTGGACTGTTGTCGTTTTTTAAATTTAAAAAAATATCAATTAAAAATTTTTGGCTTGAAAGAGTGATTTATAATAAAAATCAAAATCAAAATTTGGAAAATGATGCTCAGGCTCCTCCTCCCCTACACCTGGCCTAACACCTCCAAAAGCACCAAAAAAAAATGGTTATTTAAATAATCTTTTTTGTGCTTCGAAGACAATAAAAAATACAACAATAATTTAAACAATTTTTAAGCAGTAATAAATTCTAAAACCTCTTTCATATAATTTTAAAATTAAATTAAAAAAATATTAGATATAATTAATTGTAATAAAAATAATTTATTAAGTATCTACCTACATATAATATTAATTCTTGCTAAGAGTGCCTTTAATAATATTAACACTTCCTTATAAATTATTTTTATTGTGGTACCAAATATATTTTGCTCAATTGTGGAATAAAATTGTTATATTTGCAGATTTTTCCAATCATATGCTTCCCCTAAACTCTCGTTTTAAGCTAAAAAGTTTTAATTGTTATTAATAATAAATGTTTAAAAAAAAAACATATTTTTCTCGAAACCGATTTACTTTATCTTTCGAGATAAGTAAATTAAATTACGCTAAACGAAAACCCTCCCCTTTTTATTCACCGAATTAAAGCTCAAAAAGTCGAGCTTTTGCCGGCAAATGCTCAAGACTTTTCGAGCCGAAAGGCGCTTCAAATGTGGGAGAGTCAAGACGCAGCTGTGGCTTTATTATAAATGTCAAGGCGCAAAATCATTGATTTTACAAGTTCATTGTAAAATCCAAAGCGCAAAAGCTCTAGATTTAAGAGCTTTGATATGGGACCTTTTAATAAAAGTCATAACGCCCTGTAAATAAAACAAACGCCCTGAAAAGCAAAAGTTAGCGATTAGGTATTTCAAAAAAAAGTAATAAAAAAGCTGAAAAGGAAACACATCATTTAGTCAAGGTAGCTGAAACGGGCATATCGGAAACGAAATTCACAAACACTCACCCGAAACCGAAAATAAAGTAAACCAAGGGGTGTACTTTATTTTAAGGGGTAACGCGCGATTTTGCCGAGCCAAAAAGGCATCAAAGCAATTATTTCGCAAAAACGTAACTCTCCCAACATTTGATTTTTTAAATTAGGCCGCAGTTTTATTCCCCAAAATTTTAGTTTAATTTTAATTAAATTTTTACGATTCCAAAATCGTAAAGGCGCCTTTATTTAAGGTCAGGCGCATAATGACCACCCTTTTGAGGGAGTCAAAAACCGAAATACTATTTTTCGGAAGCAAAGCGGAAAAAAACTCGATGACTTCCAAAAGGACAGTCAAAACCCAGGGCCCTAACCACAAGAAGACAAAAGTCTCACGCCTGTGCTCTGACCTAAGAGCTTTCGCGCCTGAAAATTTCGTGAAAAATCTATGCCCCCTCTTCCGCCACCTCTAAAAAGATTCCATTTAAATTAATAAAAAACTTGGAGCTCGCGCCCCTCGTTTTCGCAAAATCTTTTTTAGAAGTGGCAGCATTTAAAAATCGCGGTATCTAAGGCTGCCCCATGCCCAGCCAACGTGGACATGGAAGCGGTACAAGTTTTACATGAAATACACAGATATATAAACATTTTTTTTGCGCAATTGCATTCAGGCCAATTCAATTTATTAGAAGAGTGCAAAATATTCAAAATTAGAGAATTTTTAAAAAATGCAAAAATTGACCTTTCAGCAAATTGCACAAATGTTGAAACAATAATCGGACGTTATTCTCCCTGTTTGGGTTTTGGTGCAAAATACAACAAATTCTTATAACTAGGCGAGGGGGCGCAGGGGTCCTTAAGAAAGATAACAAAAGGCACCAAAAACCCAAAAGTTTGAATTAGTTCCGATTGCAAAAGGACTTGGTTCTTTTGCAGCTTATTGAATCAACGCGGACGTTTTCAGCAGTTCAGAAATTATTCAAAAGCAATGCCTTAGAAAAAAATCCGTCCCTTACTGAAAACACCCATACACAGATATAGAACAGTTTAAAAAAAATTGCAGGGGTGAACTGGTTTTATAAGCGAAGAACGAACATCCAACTCTGAAAGGCGTACTCTCCGAATTTTTATTTCGTTCTTCCCTTAATTTTAAACAAAAGCCATTTTTCTTTGTTAACCAAGCAGATGGTTAACAAATTATTAAATTAATTACTTTTGAACATTAAAAAAAATGATTTGAAGCCTTAATTTTTGTTGCACATTGAAATTAATAATATTTCATTTAGTTTACAACAAAGACAAAGCACAAAAAGAGCAAATAGAAACCAGACAACTCGTTACATTTTTTTTTAACACAAAAATATCAACCTATTAAACAATTAAAACAATTTAAATAAATTTTGAAACTAATAATATAAAAAAAGCTAAATTAAAAACAATTAATTCATTTTTTCTAATTAAAAATCAGCATCTCAACTTAAAGAATTTTTCACAATTTGTTTTTTTTTAATTTGCAATAGAAATATTATTAAACGTTCCCTTTGAAATTTTGCCAAGTTATTATTAAAACTTCGTAGTATGACTACTACTGCTGAATTATCATAATTTTATCAACAATTAGAAATTAAATTTTAATGATAAAAAATTAAGATTGTCTGGTCGCATATTTGCAAATCGTTTTGAATTGCAAAGAAATATAAATTAAAGCAATTAAATAGACTTGTAAAATTATTAATGAAACATATGTTAATTGTAAGCTAACAACAATTAGAAAAAAAATTTTAAACTATTAAATTGACACAACAATAAAATTTATGAACTCTATGGCATTTAAAATACTGAACATATTTTTCAGGTGGAGACTTGACCCTATATAAAAAGACGCATAAAATCAAAAATCCCTTATGATTGAGTAATACAATTAATTTAATTAAAAAATTCAGAAAAAAAAACTTCATTAAACAACCATAAGGTACATATTGTTAAATCGCAGATCAAAAATTTTCCAAGTGCCTGAAGGGCGTTCCGACCGAAAAATCCGCATTAAAGGCGATCCACCCAAACGCAATCCCAGGCGCAGCGCAAAATTTTTTCAGCTAAAGATATAAAAAAAAACAAGTCTCCACCATCCAATTTCACCACCTGCAATGGGAAAAATAAAAAGTACTTACCGAAGAGCGTCTTCATCCTCTTCCAACGTCCCAAACGCTGGACGAACCTACCCAATGCCCTTTTAAAGTTGTTTTGTTCGCCTCGGCGTTCGGTTGTCCTAGGTCCCAGGTCCCAGGTCCTAGGTCCTCCACCATCCTCCCTCAGGAACGATCAGCTACTCAGGCCCGAAGAAAACTTTTAAAACCGAAACGCGCGATTTTTTTAATTAAAGGGACCACTACTTATACTGGGGGGGCAAGCACTCGGTTATAGAACTACGATAGCAAACGGAAATCGCGGAAGCACGAAATCTTCCCACCAAACGCTGAAAAAATTCAAAAAAATTAGTTTTGCTTGTTACAGGGTCGCTGCAGCTGTAATTAATAAACACTAATTAGGATTTATTAATTACTGCCACAACTTGAGTGCCCGACCATAATAAATTAAATTATGATTGGGACTCTCAAAAACGATGGTTACCTAAACTCAGATATCGGTCGACCTTGCAAAAAGCCAACGAGCTATCAGAGTTCAGGCAAATGTGAAAGTCTGATTAACAAGTGATTTGATAATCAAAAACTAACATTTTAAAAAATAATTTTACGACCATGTCAATAACCCTAAAGTTTAGGGCTAAGAAACACAATAATTAAAGATGTGTTTACAAATGATAAACAAACAATTACCTAAAATAGAAAAATTAATTAAAACAATTAATACCTAAATAAAAAAAAACAAATTGATGATTAACGGGTGCGTTGCAGTTACCAGCTACCTGAGATAATCCCTTATGCGTTATGTACGCATAAGGGATTATCTCAGATAGCGTGGTGGAACTGCAACGCGTCCTGATTAACATCATTTCTAATCCTGGAGGCCTGAAAATTAAAACCAAAAAAAATAATTCATTACAGGTATGTGGCGATGCCAAATTCCGGGAGCTGTAACCACCATGTCCGAGGATGGAGGAAATCTAGATAAAAAAATAATTTGCAAAGAGAAACCTCACCTTAAAAAAAAGAGTCGTTCTTTTGTGATCTGCGAGGTCCTTTGAGGCTGGCGTCCTGGAAGTTGTCCGAAAAGCTTCATTCCTTGTAAAAAACAAACCAAAAATTAGTTAAAATTGCTATATCAACGTTGCGGCTATAATTAAGAAATAGTAATTAACAATTACGTACATTTAAAAACTGCAATTCATTTGTTAGAAGAGCTGTTAATGCACGTCTGTTCGTTTCGAAAGCAAGCTCACAAATAAATAAATTTCGTTATCTGAACACTTGGGCATTGCAAATGCAGATATCGGCTATCTATAGAGAAAGTTGATAACGCAACGCACCGGGCACTCGTACGAGCATTAATCAGCTTTTGCGTTAAAGAAATCGATATTTGACCTTTGTTTAAACAAAAATTTAAATCGTGCATTGGCGTAGCAATGGATTTGCTAAATGCAAGGGGCTCACGAACAAAGGGGGCCCCTGGCACGAGAGACACAGGAGCAGCCCAACATTTATTATTAGAAAATTTAATAAAACTTATTAGTTTTGCATTTTAATTAATTTAAGTTACATACACAAATTAAACAAAAAAAAATATTTCCAGATTTGGACGCCTTCCTGTGCTGACCAAATTAACAGTTTGCAGTGATATATTTGGATTAGGACCAATGAGTAAACTCAAAAGTAACAAAAAAAAAGGAAAAAAAACGATTTTCACATTGATCACCGTTGTGCAATTTTGCAATACAATCAATTTAAGAGATCTGCTCATTATGGTGGTATAGCTAATCATAGATGTAACGTTTTGGGAAAAAATTTGTGGTGACTATTATTTTCTAATGCCCTGTATAGTATTGCAGTAAATGCTTGGAAACTAAACCATACAGTAAATAAAAAAAAAATTCAACTTGAATTTAAGTTTTAAAAAATGTATTGTTTTGTAATTGCAATTTTTTCCCAATTTCTTTTTGACATCTTGGTGTTCTTAAGATCCCATTCAAATATTAAATGCAATGTTTTTAGAAAATACTGAAACATTAAAAAATTGGGTTTGAAGTTGTCAAAGTAATAAAGATTTGATACACTAAACAATTCTAAAAATCGATACGACTTTAAGAATTAAAAAAACCGCATTTTCTAGAATTTAGTGAAGCGAACAAATGATATTTAAATTAATCGCCAACTATAGCAACTAACAACCTATTTTTTGAGGGTTTTATAATTACACCGAAATGACTAAAATAAGCAATACTGAACACATCTTCAGAATAAAAGGGGTAGCGTCAATCTGGCGGAAAGTGTTGGGTGGTTGACGGGTATCTTCTCATTCCCAACGACGGTAAAACTCACCACGACTTAAGGGCTAGAAATAAAATAATTTCGCCTGTTACTAATACACGTCTGTTCAATTTACAATTACACAAACAACTGAATCATTTATAAAATTAAACGTTAGGTAAAAGTTGATAAAATTTAATCGGTAACTTCCGGAATAAAATCGCTCGATATCAACAGCCAGACCTTCATTTCTATTCGACTTCTAAAAATCAATATCAATGTTTACCGAAACACTATAAACAATTAAAAACGTTTTTCTCAAAGCTTTGAAATAGCACGCCTACGGTTTCTTAAGCCTATCCGAAGCCAAAAAGGCTGCCAAATCCGAATCTGAATAGTTTTTAAAGATCCGTCCACAAATAACGGCGCTACAATTTTTTTAAAGTTTAAAATTGTGCCAAAATAAAGCCGAAAAATTGCGATTTTTAATTTTTGAAAAATTTACGTTGCGCCCTACACTTATTTTACATGTATCTTATGTAGAAAGGTCCCAGAATTCCGAATCCGTCTCGCTTTTAATGATTGCATCAAAAATAAGGGCACTACGATTTTTTTTGTGAATCAAGGTATATTTTTTTTGTGTTATTTAGTTTTATGGAAAATTTTTATTTTAGAGCGAGAGCGCCAGGAAATGACACCGGCTATAGTCGCTAGGGGTACATAGGAACATCCCCTTTTTATATTTTGGGATTATCTACTAATCTGGCATTTTATTTGTATTTTTCTCTTTTTTAATGAATAAACTTTTTTTGTGCTTGTATGAATCTTTTATTTAGAAATATTTAATGTAGTGGTATATTATAAAAAAAAATTCATTTTTTTTATTTCTACCCTTGGGATGATATGGGTTAAAAAAAATCGATATTTGACCGTTGTTCACAAACAATTCCACATGCGTAAAATTACTGTTCCAAACTATAAACAAATTAAGTCAATGGGACCACATTTCTTTTTAATACCATAAAAAAAATTCAGATCAAAGCCCATCCTACAAAAATTTTAATTAAACAAGACACTTTAACCGAACAAATAAAAAGGACACTTCCACCAACACACACATATACACACACACACACTAATTTAGCATTAATTAAAAAAAAATGTAAGCAGCGATTATGAAAGCAATATTTACACTCATTAGCAAAAGCCAGAAATTCAAACACTCTTATTTAAAGCCGCTTTAAAAAGGACGACGAGTCCTATCGCTTTCCATTAATGAAGATATTTCGGTCCTGTGTGTACATATGTTATTCGAACGCCCAATTCTTAAGATACAGTAATTCATTAGCGTTATTTTCATTCAGGAAAAAAAACGAGGGGCATTTTTAAAAGCGACCTAAATCAGTTTAGCGGAGTCGACACGAACACATAAACTTGCACGGATTATCCCAGATTTTATTTACGAAACTAACAGTCGTAAAAATGTATTATTGGATTTACCGTGCGACAATCCAAAAGGAAACAAAGAACGTAATTTTTAAGTTAATAAATCTCTCCTGCGATTTTGTTTACCAAACTAAAAACGCTTTGTAGGAATTCGGTTCGCATTAGTAGAACGAGGGAGGAAATGGGGATTCATTTGTATTAGTTAGAAAGGACGTGCCGACAGAGGCAGATTGCTGGGGTGAAATTATTAGGGGGTGGACGAGCCCGATACGTATGCAGATCTGAGCGGATCTCTCGAGATTCGGCGGCCCTTCAATTTTGGCACCGAAATTCGGACGTGCCGCGTTGTTTTTAACGAATATATGTTGGGACCGAAGAGATACGTTTAACACGTTTTTAAAACAAACATGTTGTCTAAAAATACAACCCTCGACAACGATGTCGTGTATTGTTACGGGCTGTCACTCCACGACTTCGTCCAAAACACAATTAACAGAACCTCCTGTAAATATTTCACAATCTTGTATATTTAGACAGACAACAATGGCACCAGATTGCTGCCAAAAGCCGAACCGAACGCCAGTGACTATAAAAATGTTCGAGCTCCTTTTTCGATTACAAAAGAAAAAAAAATTGAATTTTAATCATGCAATGGACAAGTTCAAAATAATTTCTGACCCGTTATTCTTTAAGGATTTTGTTTTTTAATTAAGGGTGTTATTGTTAATTTGATTTACCATTTAAGTATTTTAATTAGTTTCGAAGAAATTAAATTTTTTTACTGTTCAAAAATGTCCCATGTTTACTTTAATACATCTCGAGTGGACAAATTGTTTATTGCAAGCAAACGGCTCGTCCGATTAATTTGAGCCTTTTACCAATCGAAAGAGAATCAAATTGGAGCTAATAAGTCTCTCGGCAATTTTTTCTAAATTAGTTATTTACCTTTTGGTAGTCATGCAAACATAAAAGTTAAAATATATTACAGATCAAAATTAAAAAATTGGCTATCTTGTTATCCACTAAGATAACTAATTCAAACTTGCTGGTATTATTGCTAATTAACACTTTTTACTTTTGTGTAAACCGTATTTAAATATCTCAATTTGTTTCAGAGAAATTTGTGTTTTTTTTGTATGCTCAAAAACAGTAAACCCCAGATACAGTAGGACAATACAAGTTGACTCGACGAATTGTTTAAAAAAACTAAACGAATGGATCGATTACGTTGGGTCTTTTACCAATCGATAGAGCATTAAATTTGAGCTAATAGGTGTTTCTAATTTTTAAAAAAATTATTAAACTTTTGGTAGCCATGCAAACTGAAATGTTGAAATATTTTGTAAATCAAAATCAAAAAATTCTCCATCTTGTTATCTATTAAGATAAATACTTCAAACTTGCTGGTATTATTACTCATTAACGCCTTTTAGTTTGTTATAAACCGCACTTAAATATCTTTAATATTTGCGGAGAAATTAATGTTTTTCTGCATGGCACCAAATGGAGAACGTCGAATACACTGGAAAAACACAAATTGATTCGACAAATTGTTGGTACCAGCCAAACCAATAAAGCAATTAAGTTCCGCTTTTTACCAATTAAAAGAGAATTAAATTTAACTAAATAGGTGTCTTGGGGATTTTTTTTAAATAAATTATTTACCTTTTGGTAGCAATGCAAACTGAAATGTTGAAATATTTTGTAGATCAAAATCAAAAAATTCGCCATCTTGTCATCTATTAAGATAAATACTGTAAACTTGCTGGTATTATTACTCATTAACGCCTTTTAGTTCGTTATAAACCGCACTAAAATATCTTTATTATTTGCGGAGAAATTAACGTTTTTCTGCATGGTACCAAATAGAGAACTGAAAAAATACAAATCGACTCGACAAATTGTTTGTAACAGCCAAGCCAATAAACCGATTAAGTTCCGCTTTTTACCAATTAAAAGAAAATTAAATTTAGCTAAATAGGTGTCTCTGCGATTTTTTGAAAATTGTTTTATTATTTTTTCATAAGCACACAAATTTTAAAGTTTAATTTTATTAATAATCCGTTTAAAAAATAAACGTGGGGCCCGTTTAGGACATAATCCAAGTTCATTCTGATTAAAAATCAAGGACCGTATTTTTACTAGGTCCTTTTAAACCTAATTTGTCGTTTAGAAAATCATTGAACCATTTTTGTAGAGAAAATCCACAATTACAACTAACTCTTCGGATCAAACGGCAAATAAATCGATGTGTATTTTTCCAAGTCCAAACAACAGATTTAGTGAGAGACCTACAATAATAAATATCGACAAGGAAAAACTGTTTTTGGAACGGAGAGATTTAGAAAAGAGGAACAATGGTAATTACTGCTGATTATTTGTCTCGCACAACACCGAAGTCAACCTACACGCATTCTTCTTAAGTTTACTGTTATGTAAACAAGAAGCTACTGTAAGATAATGGGTGGAACCTGAAAGATTTATAGTTAAACTCATAAATTAAGGCCTATCTATTTTAAATTTTCCGAACGTTTGCTCTAATTGTTGAAATTCTAAGTTTGGAGACCAGAAGCGTGGATTTTTCGACATTCTGTGCAGCTTTAAAAAGGAAGGAATAACAAAAAGGCGGTTTAGGTGTTGATCTGATTGAAATACAACGGTTGTGGTAACAAAGAAGTTTATAAAATGCTACAAGCATGTGGAATTGTTTAGGTTTCGTCTCGATGATTGAGTACATAAAATATTCACGTAAATAAACATTGCGTTTTATGTAGTCTTCGTTACATTTTTAAGTACCTCAAAGATGTAAACATATTTGAACTATTTTTCAATTAATAGACTAAACCTCGCCTTTTTTTAATTTTTCTCTCGGAACTTACTCAATGTAAAAATAGGTACCTGTTTCTATTTGGCGTATATCTAATATTGTTTTTTTTTTAAAATAAGTTGAAAGCTTTTCTTATGTTTTCATTAACGTCTCTCTTTCAAGTTAATTGAGTTAATGGCATACCTCGGTGATTTGTAAAGATATCTTTATAAACTTTTGAGATTTTAAATCTTATGACACGATAAAATTAACAAAGAAACGGACGTGTGTGTTTATGTGCGCGAGTTAGAAGTTATACTTCTTTGGCGTCGATAAATTAAATATAACTAAGTTACCGCGCCTCCCTTAAAAAATCTAAACCTGGGGCTTCCCCACTATATACCTATTCTCTGAAAAGTTATGAGCATTTGAAGAGGAAACGCGCAAATGTAAAAAAAAAATAAATTTTAAAAACGGAGGGTCAACCATGTTTGAAAAAACGCCATGGAAGTGTTTTTCATTAGTCCCATATAAAATTTTGAAAATCATTTAAACGGGTCATTTCAAAAAATAACCGATTTGGCGTGGAATGCCCCATACATAATTAAAATAGTTATAATTCTGGAAAATTTCTGAAATTGTCATATTTGTAAACCGTGTAAAAGCGAAATCATGTAAAACAAGTAGCGTGTAAATCGAGGAATATGTATACTATATTGTTTATTGTAAATTTTCGTTAAAAACAGAGTGTACAATTAGGTCTCGAAAAAATATGCACTTTTCACGCAAATGAGCACATATGTAGTTTAATTTAGGTACAGTGAGACCCCGCTTAGCGCGAGGGTTGCGTTCCAACGAGTTCAAGCGCCAAACGAAATAGTTAATTGAGACCTTACAGTACATTGCATTGTCTTTTTGGTAGAAAACTGAAATTAATATATTATTTTTGAAGGCCTAGTAAATAAATCAATTTAAAGCTGTTTTTCTGACTTAATTTTTTTTTTCAAAATTAGCAATTTAAATAAAACGCACCTTAGAAGGTATACTTTTATACTATTAAAAATTACAAGACTGTATTTTTGTCATAAAAACTAAATTTCAGATTTAGTGCTTTTAAACAGCTATTATAGAAAAATAAACTTTTTCCCAATAGAAAATCTGAAATTAATTTTTTTATTTGAAAGGGGATGCTTTATATAGACAAGTTCAATAAGTGCGGGGTGTGTGCACATTAATAACTATTTTCAAAATTTATTGCACAGGGTGCATTTTCTAAATGTTATAATGAGATCTCGCATCATTTTTTTTAATATTTAATTTTAATTAATTTAAACAGAAACATCTTTCATTCTAATAATTTTTTTCAAGTGAATTATAACTTTTATTATTAGCGAACTAATTATTTATATCTTTACTTGTTGTTCTGTTCGAATCAATAGTTATTTCTGTATATAAATTGTTTAAATTTGACAAATCTAATAGAAAAAATGATTTCCTTCTTCGATAGCTATGTTAGAATTTTTTAAACATTTTGTGAGGTTATAATAAACAATAACAAATAATTGTATTACATGAAAACGGCCGTTTGGTCATTTTTCAAAAATTTCTAGTTTTACAGTATTAAATATAGCAAATACAATAGAAAAAAAATTATTTCCTTTTTTGATAGCCATGCTGGAATTTTTTAAACATTTTTTGGGGTTATAATAAACAATAACAAATAATTGTATCGCATGAAAACGGCCGTTTGGTTATTTTTCAAAAATTTCGAGTTTTACAGTATTAAATATAGCAAATACAATAGGAAAAAATTATTTCCTTCTTTGATAGCCATGCTGGAATTTTTTAAACGTTTTTTAGAGTTATAATAAACAATAACAAATAATTGTATCGCATGAAAACGGCCGTTTAGCTATTTCTCAAAAATCGCGAGTTTTACAGTATTAAATTTGACAAATATAATAGGAAAAAAATTATTTCCTTCATCGATAGCTATGTTGGAATTTTTTAAACATTTTTGGGGTTATAATAAACAATAACAAATAATTGTAATGCATGAGAAAGGCCGTTTGGCCATTTTTCAAAATTTTTAGTTTTACAGTATTAAATATAGGAAATACAATAGGAAAAAAATATTTCCTTCTTTCATAGCTATGCTGGAATATTTTAAACATTTTTGAGATTATAATAAACAATAACAAATAATTGTATAGCATGAGAACGGCTTTAGCCATTTCTCAAAAATCTCGAGTTTTACAGTATTAAATTTGACAAATCTAATAGGAAAAAAATTATTTCCTTATTTGATAGCTATGTTGGAATTTTTTAAACATTTTTCGGGGTTATAATAAACAATAACAAATAATTTTATCGCATGAGAACGACCATTTAGTTATTTTTTAAAAATTTTGAGTTTTACTGTGTAATGCAAATTAATTGACTTGTTCATAAATTTTTTCCGCGCTTATTGGCAATTTTACAACAAACAAATCTTCATATAAAATGTTTATGAAGGTCCATATTAAGCAGCTCTTGCATTAGATTTTAATAGTTTTGAAAAAAAAAATAAGGACTTTTTTAATAATGCAAAACGGGTTGATTTGTTCATAAATTTTTTCCGGGCTTATTTGCAATTTTACAACAAACAGTTCTTCATATAAAATGTTTATGAAGGTCCATAGTAAGCAGCCCTTGCATTAGATTATAATTGTAAGTTTTATTATTACTGAATTAATTATTTATATCTTTACTTGTTATTCTATTCGAATCAATAGTTATTCCGATACATTTAAGAAATACATAATTTTGCCCAATTGCGCTGGTGATTTTGAAAAGTGTTGGTCGGTATTGCTTATATTTATTATTCTACAAGAAAAACGTGCATCTATGTGTCTACTATTAAGAAAATTTCAATTTATTTAATATAGTGAACTAAAGTCATGTCGCAAAATTTATTTATAAAAATTATAGGACATTTAATATGATTTAGACTTATAATAGTATTAAATTACTGATGATAACGTCAACGGCAATAATTTTCAACAAAAATCCAAAAATTAATGCAAGCAAGTTCAATAAATACGAGGATGTGCGCATTCGAGCGAAAAGTGGCACATTTCCGAGCGAGGGAGGCAAATGAAGCGCGACGCGGAGCGGCGCGCTTCATTTTCCCGAGATCGGAATGTGCCACTTTGAGCTCGAACGCGCACGCTCGGTTTAAAGCACGATTCACAATTCCTTCGACGGGCGAACTTCATACTGTCGAATTTTCGTTTGCTGTGCGCGCGCAACCCCCTAAAATCTCTCTCTCGCGGCGCCACAAGAAGTATAACTTCAAAAATAAATAACCATAATCGGTTATAACAACAATCTCATTCCGGGCTCTCAAAAATCGCTATAACCGGTCGCTCGATCGTTCCGAACGTCAAAGACGTTTCAAAAAAACGTTGTAAATAATTTACGACCTTTGTCGTCTTCGCATTTTATTTTTCTCCTTAGAGAATATAATCAAAAGAACTGATCACAATTTACGATTCGAAGTGAAACAAGTAAATAAATATTTTATGTAAATGATTGTTACTCTAATTGTAAATTCATGCAAACTCTCGCCTGAATAAGTGCTACAAATCGTTTCCCAACAATAATTCTTCAGCCGGATTATTTATATTTAATAATTTAAACAAAAATCGCAGCGTGCGCTCGAAGAATCGACCGTAAAGAAGTCGTTCTAATGCCTCGAATAAAACCCAAAAAAGAATTTAGTAGATTATCCGAAATATATCTAACACAAAATAATTAACAAGCCATTTAATTATTACGAAAAAAGGCTCGAATGGCCGCAGCAAGAATATTAAGATAATTATAAATAATAAAAAGACGTGTAAGCCCACAACTTATTCTAAAATATGTCAAATTTTAACGATAAACTTCCTTATTATCTTTCGAATAGAATTTAAAATTCTAAATACCTAAAAGTTATAATTAACAGGTTTCTTATAACAACTTTTAGTGTCACCCGAATTTAAGTCGCCAATTATCTTGCGTTTTTTATTAACGCCGTTTCGCCCGACGATTTTTCGTAATTAAGTAAAAACTTCGAT
Source organism: Sinopyrophorus schimmeli (assembly GCA_036325965.1). Taxonomy (NCBI): domain Eukaryota; kingdom Metazoa; phylum Arthropoda; class Insecta; order Coleoptera; family Elateridae; genus Sinopyrophorus; species Sinopyrophorus schimmeli. The sequence goes on along the minus strand of JARFIZ010000329.1, from coordinate 374,084 downwards.
CGGCCACGAGTCGTTAAATACTGGTCTAATCGCGAAGAAAGAAGAATTTATTCGGGTTGCATAAGAGAAGTGTTATTTTAGTTTTTTCGACGAGCGGCTCTCCGCGTCCAATTAGTAAAACAAGAAGAAAATCGACCGTATTTTATAATTTGGCATCTCGTTTTGATATCACACCGAGCCTTCGCCTCTCAAATTTATTGTAAAATGTTAGTTAAAACCAACAAGCTAACAGAATCCAACTGTGATTCAATTTCTAAATTGTTATGCAATAAATAATGTTTTGTTTGAATATTTTTAGATATTATCTTTCAAATGGCCACAATCTAAGAAATGGATGCCGATGGATCGTCTGCAACGTGAGAACAAACTTAGAGTTTTTTTTTCTAGCAGACAAATCGTTTGCCTTTTAGCTATCGACGCGAATTCCGGGCCCATTGCTTGTTTAATTCTTGAAGTTGTACTTCTTTTGGGAAATTTTTCCAGTATCGGGTTCGTCGCTTCTCGGCCTTAGAGTCTCCAAGCGAGGGTGTTTTTAAAAATGTCATATCTCCGGTTCTGATCGTCGAAATTGGACGAATTTTTTTTTAAATTAAAGCCAAAAGAATGTATTTTCTTGTAATATAAATAGATGTACAAAAATCGTTACGCCAAAAGTTGTAAAAGAATTTTTTTTACACTACACCTATATAACTCAATAAACAAGAAATTTCGTGTAATATATTTTTTTTCAAATTGTATCTTAGAATCTGCACATCGAATTTTCACTATTTGATTTTAATGATTTTATTGTGAATGGTGCTTAAAACCGAGTGCACACGTTTGAGCTCAAAGTGGCACATTCCGATCTCGGGAAAATGAAGCGCGCCGCTCCGCGTCGCGCTTCATTTGCGTCCCTCGCTCGGAAATGTGCCACTTTTCGCTCAAACGTGCACATCTTTGCTTTATTAAATTTTTCGATTGATATTTGGATTTATTGGATTAATTTTAAATCGAAATACCAATTTAAGTCTAATAAATTCCATAAAAAAAATCAGAGGTTTAGTTCCAACAGAAAATACGGTCCTGATATTTAAAATTAAAACAATTTTAGATAATAATCAGCATAATTTCGAAAAATCAAGCATTTGTGCATAAGAAAATAATCGAATTTTGGAAAATGGCAGATATAATTAATTTTGAAAGTATTTTGAAAAAATTGCCTCAAAGAATACTGAATTATGTAAGAATGAACTTCTAACTTAAAATTTGGGTACTTAAAAAAAACTAAAACTGAGTTTTAAAGACATTCCTGATAGACTTATTTACGAACATCTAGTGCTCTTTTAATTAGTAAAAATCTATTTAAAATTGGCAAAATGTTTTTAAAAAATTAAGAATTTTTGCTCAAGAAATGTATTTTCCTCGAAAAAATATCAAACAGCCTTTTAAAAAAATTCTGATACACCCCTTTACTTAAATTTTTAAACCACAATTAAAATTGGTTGCTCGTTTTCAAAAAATTTATCATTAATTCTCAAGATAAGCATTTTTCACACAATAAACTTATCAATTAAGATTTATTTTTTAAAAATCAGCAGACATAAATAAAAACCGTTCTTATTTTAATAATTTATAAGCATTTAGACGTGTTAAAATTTATTTTGAAAAGTTTTCTACAAAGAATACTGTATTTGTGAATTTAAAAAAAAATAACTTTAACTTAAATTAATAAACACTTTCAAAAAATATTAAAATAGCGATTTAGAAAAATTCCTGATACATCTCTTTACTTAAATCGAGTACTGTTTTAATTATTGGAAATTATATTTAAAATTGCCTTCACGTTCTCAAAAAATTAGGTATTCATGGGTTCATGATATGTATTTCTTTAAAAAAAAAATTAAAACAGCGTTTTAAAAAATTCCGGATACACCCCTTTATTGAAATTTAATTCTTTTTTAATTGATGAAAACTCCAATTAAAATTGGTCACCCGTTTTCAAAAAATTTTGCATTAATTCTCAAGACAAATTTTTTACACAATAAACCTATCATTTTATATTTTTTTTTTGTAAATCAACACATAAATAAATACGGTTTGAATTTTTAATAATTTACAAGCATTTGGATGTGTTTATAATTTGTTTCAAAAAGTTGGTTAATATAGAAACAGTACAAACTTAAATTCACGAACGCCTTCAAAAAAAAATGCAGATACACCCCTGCACTTAAATTTAACACTTTTTTCAATTGATGAAACCCTCAAATAAAATTAGTCGCCCGTTTTCAAAAAATTGAGCATCAATCCTCAAGCCACCCATTTTTTACACAAAGAACTTGTCGGTTTATATTTTTTTCTAAAAAATTTTTACATAAATAAATACCGTTGAATTTTTAATAATTTACAAGCATTTGGATGTGTTTATAATTTATTTCAAAAAGTTGGTTAATATAGAAAGAGTACAAACTTAAATTCACGAACGCTTTCAAAAAAAATTGCAGATACACCCCTGCACTTAAATTTAACGTTTTTTTTCAATTAATGAAACCCTCAAAGAAAATTAGTCGCTCGTTTTCAAAAAATTGAGCACTAATTCTCAAGATACCTATTTTTTACGCAACTTGTCGGTTTATATTTTTGAAGAAAACCTTCTTTGCCGAGGGGGCTACGCTTTTCGAGTGTTACAAAATTCCGCAAATTTTAAGACCACGAACAGCCACAGACTCATTCATACGCGCATTTCAAATCAAATTATTTATTTAAAAAAACTCAATAAGCGACGCAAAGATAATTACGCGCATTCCCGTAATAAGTTCGCAAGAACCTTCGCGCAAAAAAAATCGCAAATAATTATCGAAACTAGTTCTGATCATAAACTAACCAGAGCTTCTGGTTCTTGTGCAACTAGAAATTTTCTTGCACATAATAAAATAATTTATATGGTCGTTTCCTCTTAAACTTTTAATAATCCCGTAATTTCAAATGGTAAACAACAAAAGAAGTGCACTCGCATCCGGCCTCTTACGTAATGCCTAAGCGAATAGGAAGCTGGCCGGCATCGAACCGATTTCCGTCTCCCCTTGCTCTTTTGCGTCTTTTTTTCCCTTTTGCCGCTTCGGCTTTTATTGTGTTTGCTCAGCGAAATAATGCCGGACCCCTTTTCCTAGCATTTAAAAGCTGACCCCCGGCTTATTTGCTTATTTAAATAAATGTTTATTTTTAAATCACGGGACATCAAAGCGAATAATCACGACGAGACCATTGTTTGCACAACAAAAAGGTAGAAAATAAATTTCCCCGGTGGAAGGCGCTTTCCACTTACCGGCGAACTAATTAAATGCATTTTGCAAGACGGATTCGTACGAGCGGGCACGCGAATTCTCTAATGTTGCAGGAAGCGTGCCCCCATTGTTTAAATACAATTTTGTCGTTTGCTAATTAACGTCGGGAGAGACATCAAAGAAGATGTTTCTCGGTCCCGACGCTAAAGAGCCGGTGACTGCAGGAGGGACGCCGAAGCTCCCCGGTTTGTTCGCAGGAAACTTGTTAAAACAACCTCAAACCGTCACGAAATCCGAATCCATTGCTCACTGTTTAGCATTCTGTTTCTTATGCTGAAAGCAATTAGCTCTTGTAGTCGTGTTTCACCGCTTTCGTTATTTTGGGAGTTTTTTTTTGATCTTTTGGCAACTGAAATAAGATAGGGGGTCAAATGATGTTTTTTCCAGTAAAAAAATCAATTTTTTTGGTCGATTCTGAAGCCGGCTATTAATAATTAAAGTCTATGTGATGTGGTGTGTCAAACGAATAGGTACTGAAACTTAACTGACGTTACCATGTTTTTTAAATTAAATTAATCGTTGTGAATGGTGCTTAAAGCCGAGTGTGCACATTCGAGCTCAAAGTGGCACATTCCGATCTCGGGAAAGTGAAGCGCGCCGCTCCGCGTTGCGCTTTATTTGCCTCCCTCGCTCGGAAATGTGCCACTTTTCGCTCGAATGCGCACATCCTTGTGTTTATGTAATTTGTTTACAAATTGGAGTTGAAAAGACAAAGCAATGTACTGGTAAGGCCTCGATTAACTGTTTCGTTTGGCGCTTAATACTTTAGTACACACAATTAAATATATTTCATTTCGTTAGAGTGCCACATAATTAGTGGTTTTTATTTTTGAAAATTTATTTAATTATTAACACTTAAAAATTATCGGGGGTGTACTGTAGTACGCAGAATTAATCGTATTTTATCGTGTAAAGATGCCAATTAATTAAATCTTTAGTTTTGGAAAAATTTATTAATCTAACACTTAAAAAAGTAAGCGGGGGTCTACTGTAGTACACACAATTAAATATATTTTATTTCGTTAGAGCGCCGCTTAATTACTGGTTTTTATTTTTGAGAAATTATTTAATTACTAACACTTAATAAAATTATCGGGGGTGTACTGTAGTACGCAGAATTAATCGTATTTTATTGTGTAAAGATGCCAATTAATTCAATTATAAGTTTTGGTAAAATTTATTAATCTAACACTTAAAAAAGTAAACGGGGGTCTACTGTAGTACAAACAATTACATATATTTCAATTTGTTACAGCGCCACATAATTTGTGGTTTTTATTTTTGAAAATTATTTAATTATTAACACTTAAAAATTATCGGGGGTGTACTGTAGTACGCAGAATTAATCGTATTTTATTGTGTAGAGATGCCAATTAATTAAATTTTTAGTTTTAGACAAATTTATTAATCTAACACTTAAAAAAGTAAACGGGGGTCTACTGTAATACACACAATTAAATATATTTCGTTTTGTTAGAGCGCCACTTAATTAATAGTTTTAATTTTTGAGAAATTATTTAATTATTAACACTTGATAAAATTATCGGGGGTTTACTGTAGTACACAAAATTAATCGTATTTTAGTGTGTAAAGATGCCATTTAATTAAATTTTTAGTTTTAGACAAATTTATTAATCTAACACTTAAAAAAGTAAACGGGGGTCTACTGTAATACACACAATTAAATATATTTCGTTTTGTTAGAGCGCTACTTAATTAATAGTTTTAACTTTTGAGAAATTATTTAATTTTTAACACTTGATAAAATTATCGGGGGTTTACTGTAGTACACAAAATTAATCGTATTTTAGTGTGTAAAGATGCCATTTAATTAAATTTTTAGTTTTAGACAAATTTATTAATCTAACAGTTAAAAAAGTAAGCGGGGGTCTACTGTAGTACACACAATTGAATATCGGGGGTGTACTGTAGTACGCAATATTAATCGTTTTTTATTGTGTACAAATGCCATTTAATTAATTTTACCAATTTGGGCAAAATTTATTAATCTAACTCTTAAGAAGGTAATTGAGGGTCTACTGTAGGTACACAGAGAATATTGCTAAAGTTGGAAAGATTTTTTTTTTTTGGAAAAAAAAACAAAATGTTCGAACTTGTCACCTCATATTTAGACTTCCACGGTGAACTTATATTATCCTGGGCTGGATAGTATTAGTGCAGCATGAGAAGTCTAACATAACTGATCAAATGTACACATTGGCATGTCCGTCAGGGAGGAATACGCACTCAAACACTGACGGACTAGCAGCATTCCTGCTGCCTCAATGATAACACCTTCTCAGGTATTATGAGGTGAACAAGTCCAACCACTCTTGTATAAAATTGAAAGGTCTATTTATGTCGCGATCATTTTTTCGCTGACCTCGACTTGTCACTCGAAAATTCATTTTAATTAACGCAACGTCAAACTTGGGCGACTGCGTTTCAAATACATCACTATTTTAATTATTTAAAACAATACTGTAGAAAAAAATTTGTTGATTTTATTAAATCGGAGAAGTTTATAATTTTGCTATGAGACCGTATAAACCGTGGGTGCCTAAAAGTTGACCGAGCGAGGAACTTTTTCCGGGCGCTTTTAGTCGTAAGCGCCGGCGAAATTCGAAGGAACGTTTTAGTAATTATAAGATATGAAACGATATAAACTGACATAGCCTAAAATTGACCGAACGAAGGACTTTTTCTAGACGCGTCCCTTGTTTAAATTTTTGAAACCGGATTCGGCGTAGATCAAAATTGAATAATAGTTTTTCGCCGTGTTTAATATTACTGGTTGGCCCAGCAATGAAAGTAATTGTTGTTAATTTAAATAAAAAAAGAGCGTATAACAGAATATGTAAAAGAATACGTCTTGCAATGACTGCAATGCTTCGAAGTTGAATTAAATACTGTAAAATTTGGGATATTTGAGAAATGGGCGTATTCATGCTATACAATTATTTATTATTGTTTATTATAACCCCGAAAAATGTTAAAAATATTTCCGGGGTAGTTGTCAAAGAAAGAAATATTTTTTTTCTTATTAGAATTAACAAATTAAATACCTTCAAAATCAAAATGTTTGAAAAATAGCAAAACGCCCGTTTCTTTTTTATACAATTATTTGTTATTGTTTATTATAACCCGAAAAGTGTTTAAAAAATTCCAGGGTAGCTATCAAAGAAAGAAATATATCTTTTTTCTATGAAATTTGCCAAATTAAATATTGTAAAATTGGAAATTTTTGAAAAATGATTAAACGTCCGTTCTTATGCGATACAAGTATTTGTTATTATTCATTACACCCCCAAAAAATGTTTAAAAAATTGCAGCATAGCTATCAGAGAGAGAAATAATTTGTTTTACTATTAGAATTGCCAAATTAAATTGTGTAAAACTCGAGGATTTTTGAAAAATGGCTAAACGGCCGTTATCATGCGTTACAATTATTTGTTATTGTTTATTATAACCCTGAAAAATGTTTAAAAAATCAGGGTAGCTATCAAAAAAAAAAATATCTTTTTTCTATAAGATTTGCCAAACTAAATATTGTAAAATTGGAGATTTTTGAAAAATGATTAAACGGCCGTTCTTATGCAATACAAATATTTGTTATTATTCATTATACCCCCAAAAAATGTTTAAAATATTGCAGCATATTTATCAGAGAGAGAAATATTTTTTTTTACCATTAGAATTGCCAAATTAAATTGTGTAAAACTCGAGATTTTTGAAAAATGGCCAAACGGCCGTTCTCATGAGATACAATGGTCGCACATAAAAAACTGGAATTAATGACAACACATTCCCGTTTAATTTTTTGCAAAATTTGATAAAGACATGGCACGTATATATTTTAAACAATTCTTGCCAGCAATTGATTATTTTACATGCATTAGTTATTCCGATTAGTGCGTATTTGATTAGTTTTTCCCGTTACTTAACACCGAATTATTTACTACATATTAATAAAATATTGTGAGTAATATACTATAACAGGGACAGAATGTGGCACTTTCCCCCCGCAAAATAGAGTCCGAAAGTGAACCTTTCGATCCCTGTATGATAAAAACATTTTTTTTGATTTTACAATTGTTATTTTATATTTAATACCACTTGTCAAAAAAAAAGTCAATGTTGTAGCAAATTAATGAACAAATTTTTGGTTTTTGATTTTAAAATCACTTTTTACACTATTTAAACTACGTTTATGTTATATTTCATTAAATAAGCAACGTTTTAGTATTTTTTTAAATTTTTTTTTATAAATTCAAAAAAAGAATTAATAAAAGTGTGGAACAAGAGTAAATTGCACGATCATAATTGAGAATGAGGTCGGGCTACATCTGCGTTTGTTAAAACATTTAGAAATAAACAGATCGAGCGCTTAACGATTCAATTCGAAGGCAATCACAATAAAATAATTGGCAGCGAACGAAGAATGAAAAAGGCGAAAAACAAAGCAAAGATAAACAGCGACGGCTTCTAAAACCAAACAATAAGCGACCGGTAATTACATCATTAGTCGACGCCAATGGAGGAATTTCATGAATATTAATTCGACGAGCTCGTTTTAGAAAAATTCGAAAGTAAACTGATCGAAAAATCTTCTGGTATAGCGATTACCAAATAAGTCTTTCTAACGGTAATCATATTCTTTGGCATTCCAGTAGCTAAATGTTTCATTCAAATCGAATCAACTTGCTTTATATTAAAATATTTAAACAGCGGGAATAATCCTTTATCGAAGCAGATCGACCACTGCGATTCGGTAATTTATTTTTTTTTTATTTACATTTCGAAAAAAGTATTTCTGTTTGGCTACAAAATCTTATTTGTTAGAAGAAGTCGTAAATTTAAAACGTGGAACTATTTAATTCTGATGATTGGAATTTGGAAAAAGTATAATCATAAAGTAAGGCTGTTTAGCGACTCATAAATTTTTTGTATTTTATGATTTTAATTCTTTAAAAAATTAGATTGGGTTTTTTATACGAGAAAAAATTAATTCAGTTTTAGCAAATCTTTTGCACTTTTGACTAAAAGAAAAGCTCACTGGTAATTAGACAAATGTTGGGGTTTGTAGTATACTGCATTATGTTTTTTCAACTTTTTATAAAAGTATTTATAATTGTTTTTAAGAAAAATTTAATTGAATTTCAATCAAAAATCAATTGACTCAGTTTTATCAAAATAAAATGTGTAGTTTTAATTCAAAAATAATATGAATGGTATTAGCGACATATTTAGGGGTTGTAGATTATTAAATTTATTATTTTTGTGTGTTACCATTATTATTTTTAATTGTTTTTTGAAAAAATTACAATTAATTTTGCATGAACATGTTTTGCAAGTTTTCCAAAAAAATGTATGGAATTTTTAAACTTAAAAATGGATTAATACTGATTGGAAATTTTTTAGGGATTGCACACCCTTGTATTTATTTTTTTCACTATCTTTAATAGTATTGTAATTGTTTTTTAAAGAAAAACCAATTGATTATAGCTCAAAAACAAATCAACACAATTTTAGAGAAAAAAATTCATCAAGTTTTAAATACAAAACTAATTGTAACTGTTACAGAAAAATATTTAGGGGTCGCAAACTGCCCTATTATTTTTTTTTACCCATTTTAATGTACTTAAAATTGTTTTTTAAACAAATTTTAAATTAATTTTGCATGATAAAAGTTTAACTGACTTTGCAAATAAATATAAGAACTTTTTTAAGCTTAAAAATAGATTAATACTGATTGGAAATTTTTTAGGGGTTGCACACCCCTGTATTTATTTTTTTTTATTATCTTTAACAGTATTGTAATTGATTTTTACAGAAAAACCAATTGAATATAACTTAAAAACAAATCAACACAATTTTAGAGAAAAAATTCATCAAGTTTTGAATGCAAAACTAATTGTAACTGTTACAGAAAAATATTTAGGGGTCGCAAACTGCCCTATTATTTTTTTTTACCCATTTTAATGTACTTAAAATTGTTTTTTAAACAAATTTTAAATTAATTTTGCATGATAAAAGTTTAACTGACTTTGCAAATAAATATAAGAACTTTTTTAAGCTTAAAAATAGATTAATACTGATTGGAAATTTTTTAGGGGTTGCACACCCCTGTATTTATTTTTTTTTATTATCTTTAATAGTATTGTAATTGATTTTTACAGACAAACCAATTGAATATAACTTAAAAACAAATCGCCAAAATTTTAGAGCAAAAATTCATCAAGTTTTAAATGCAACAATAATTGTAATTGTTATAAAAAAATATTTAGGGGTCGCAAACTGCTTTATTATTTTTTTTTTGCTTTTGTAATGCACTTAATATTGTTTTTTTTTTAAATTTTAATTATTTTTAAGCGAACAAAAATTTACCCATTTTAGAAGAAACCTTTTAAGCACAAAAACAGCTTAACATTGTTTCTAAATCATTTGGGGGTTGAAAACTTTGAAATTTACTTTTTTACCTTTACTAACATTTTTTTTAATTGTTTTTAAAAGAAATCCAATTGAATTCGACTCATAAACAAACTAAAACAATTTTAGAAGGAAAACTGATCAAGTTTTAAGTGCAAAAATAATTCACAAATGATTTTTAAGAGTTGTAGACTGCTGAATTAATTTTTTTCTCGTATTTTAACAAAGCTTCTAATTGTTTTTAACAAATTCAAAACCGTTTTTACCTGAAAAAACAATTTGGCATAATTTTATAAAATATAAGATTTTACAAAAACACAAAGAACGAAACCTTTAAATTTGTTAACCCTTTCGTTAATAAAATTAATTTTAATCGTTGGTAACTAAAATCCTATATGTTTTACTAAAAAAAAAACAACCATCAAAATAAATTACGCAAATTTTAAAGCAATTTAGAGAAAGGTAAATGTGTTAGTCGATGTCATAAGTTGTATATCTTAAGCGATTAACATTTTAACACCTTAAAATGTTATGTTATCGGCATTTTATTTAATTTTTCCCACCTCTCAAGATGCTCAATAATTAAAACGCTAAATAACGATTTTTTATTCGATTTCCAGCGGTTCAAAACCATACTAAATTATCGATAAAGGACACTCTCATTATGGACATTAGACCACATAAATGTTGAGAAGTCGTTCGAGCAGTAATAAGAAATTCCTAGATAAGAATAGTAATTGTTAAACATGTTTAACCGTTAAAGATGTCGAATATGATAATCACACATCTTGTTTAACATAAAACTTGTTCATGAGATACTTTCAAAAAATCGCCCCAAGGCGCACCATTTCGACTAACACCTTTTTCGAGCTCGCCGAGCGGCGCAGGGAAATTTTTCATATTAATCAGCCCCAGCTTTTTAATTATGTCCGTTTTGCGTTTATTCAAAATCGTGTGTGCAGGGATCGTTAGAGCCGATTATAGGTTTGCGAGAAATATTAAACGGCTACTGTCTTGCACTTAATTTTTTCACCTCGCACTTGCTCGAAACGGATCTGTTGGTAAACAGAGTAATTTAAAGGGCAATTATAGTAATGAGGTGTGTGTGCCGAGAAAAGCGTGTGATTTACAACGTCGCAGGCCTCGTTAATTTTTTAGCGATTTTTTTTCGCCGCTTCGCGCGGCGCAAATTTAGGGATTTCGAAACGCGCGCGCGGATTATCGAAGAGGCAAAAGGGAGCAACAAAAGATACGTGGCTCGGCGTTCGGCCTCGATAATACAGCAATAAATTATATTATTACCTTGTCCGCCGTGGTATAATATAAATTGATTGGAATTTCATACCGTGTTTCAGTGCAATTGCACGTGAAGACCAGCATCTCCTGCGGAAAAAAGCGCACGCATGCATAAGTAAAAATGTCGATGAAGAAATATTGCGGACGATTATGATTTGTGCGGCGGGTTGTTATTTTGCGACGGATGCCCAATTTGGGGAGGCCCGTTCGGTCGGGGAACGGACACTTTGGGCTTGAGACATAAACAAAAATGTGGTCCGGACCTGTACAGTGCTCGTCGAAACCAAATGGACGTGCAAATTTAACGTGCGAAGTTAAAGCTCCTAAAATTAGAGGGCCAATGCTGCTTTTAGTTGTAAGGTACTTGCGGGTAATAAGGCCTGTCGGCTAATAAGGCCTAATTAACAAAAATCGTATTTAAAATAACCGCTTTGACTTAAAGGCACACACACACAAACACCTATTGAACGAAGATGTCTCTACAAGTTTGTGGAGGCGGCATATTCCGCTTCCTGCCCCAAATGTAGCATCATATATTGTAAAACGCGGCAAGGCAACACGAATAATAAAAATCGGTCCGAATCAATCGTTAGTATTTTTTGAAATATTACACTTAGCTATGTAAAATCACATTTATTTTCTTTATTCATTTAAGCTTCGATGATTTTAAATATTTGAATGACGTATCATGGACCAAATATTATTTATTTTGATTTTTTTACATACGTGGTCGGCGGTTATTGAAGCCTACTAAATTTAACCATAGGCCTTATTATACTTCTACTTTTTGTATCAAAGTTTAATTGTTTTCTAATGCATTTTATATTACTTTTAAGGTCTTACGGATATAAATATGTAAAGAAACTTGTTGTACTTTGACTCTTTTTTTAGTTGTAATTTTTTTCAAAATGTATATGTAACAATTTGTAAATAAAATAATTTGCACCGTATTGGGGCACTAATAAGGTGCACTTCATAAAAAAATTTAAAAGCATTAGCAACTGCTCATTCACATTGCTTTAAGATATAAAAATTCGTGGAACTATGGCTTAGGTATAACGGGGGGATGTACCTAGACCCGTCCCATGAAAAGTATATATTTATTATTTATTTTTAGATTATACGAACTATTAATGTTCTTCTTTGATATAACACTAAAATTGTTTCAAAAATTAACAAAACATTTCTCGTATACTGAAATTTAACTATTCAAAAACTTAAAAAAAATTTAACTTTTTATTTGATTTACTAGGCATATTATCTGAAGCAAAATAAAATAAAATAAAGAAGAATATATAACAAATATACTCCTATATTTTTATTTATTACACGTTGATCCTAGAGTCAAGATACAACTGATCTACAATGACCGAGGTACATCACACCGGCCCTTGATGTTAAATCATCACAAGAACAAAATTAAAGATTATGTTGTGTTAAAATCAGACTACTACTATGCAAACGTTAATAAATAATCTTCCTGCTTACGATAAGTCATTATTAGGTAATAAAAATTATGTCAGAGGATTATACTAATGACTTTGAGTGCGCTAATGACTGTTAGAAAAAGCAATTTAAAATTTTTTAAAATATTTATTCCATTTACTGTATTCATGTATTTATTAGAATTAGTTATCAAATATATTATATCCAGTTTGATTACTTAAATTTTTTAAAACTGTACGCTCTATTACCCTTCAGTAATATGATAAGGCTTACTGGCAAGGTTTTTAAAAATGTTAATTTTTGGATTCGTTTATGGTGAAAGTTGTCATTTTTTCTTTATATTTTATAGTAACTCAATCTTAAAAATGATTAGAGGAGAGTGGCCTAAAGCGGGTAGGTAGCCCAAAGCGGGCAATGGCCCTTATGTGGATATGTTATATATTAGCTAAAATTTATATATTTATTTACACTGCCAGTACCCAGCCTAATTGATGTCATACTACTTTTGACACCTAAGTTGCTTAATAACGCCAAAAAAATAAAAAATAATAAATTTAATAATTTTGTAAAATGTTTGAAATTAATTTAACTACAATTGCTACTAAAACCCTTCACATTAACCCATTTTTTATAATGGGGTTTTCTTTTACAATAAACTAGTTTTATTATTTGACTAAATATTTAATATCCATTCATTATTTTTTACGTTAATGTATGAAAACTAAAAAATGTGTGTTTGGGCAAAGCGGGTAGGTACCCTCTTTGCTTATACCAGAAGGAGTAATTTTATTATAATTGATAGGAACTAGTTGATAGGAATAAATTGGTATTAAAATAAGTGATTTAAAGCGTTGAAGCAATTAAGATTTAAAAACAATGGTAAACTAAAGTAATATTAAGATTGGAACAAATTAGCAGTTATAATATGAAAATGTTTAATATAACTTAATACTAATGTTACTGTCAAGAACATGTCAAGTGTAGATAATTTTTTTCAAAGATTTTGATTAATCCGATTGGTTTATGAGAGCCTACACGCTTTAGGCCCCACTGTCGGCTAAAGCGGTTAATTTTTGACATTTTATATTTTTGAATATATTTTTACAATTAAAGCAAAAATGTAATTATTTTTTTTTATAAAATTACAGTTTAATAATTGTATTACGTAAATCTAAAAAAGAAATACTTTTTTTTTAGCCGAAGTGGTTCATATTAATCCATGAACCTTAACCTACCCGCTTTAGGTCACCTTCCCCTACTATTATAACCTGTTGATTAAATTCGATGTTTTTTTATTTAATTTTTAATTTCCCTTGACTGGGCCTTATTACCCGCAGTTACCTTATATTTTAATAATAAATAATGAATAGGTTTAAGTAAAACACATTGTATCTTCTCGCTCCCTTCCACTCATTGCTATGGTAAATACGTTTTTCGAATTTAAAATCGATATTTACTAAATTAAATTAAAATTTTTCATTTGAAAGAGTTTATGGTAAGTTATATTAATGTAATAAATACGAGGATGTGCGCATTCGAGCGAAAAGTGGCACATTTCCGAGCGAGGGAGGCAAATGAAGCGCGACGCGGAGCGGCGCGCTTCATTTTCCCGAGATCGGAATGTGCCACTTTGAGCTCGAATGCGCACACTCGGCTTTAAGCATGATTCAAAATATTTTAAGTCGATTAACTCAGCCGGCTAGTCCGGCACCCTTGCTTTACCGATGTTCGAATCCCACTGGAGTCGTCTTTTTTTCTAAACTTTTTTGATTATAAATTTTGTGAACAAGTAAAATTACAATCGGCTTTTAATAATGCGAATATAAAAACCAAAATATTATAACCTTAAAATTCCAATACAATATTCGCACGTGCATATTCTTTCGACGCGCACTGTACATTTTTTCTTCTGGCTGTCGCAATAGCGGGACGCACACGCCGCGATTCGAAATAAATAATCGTTGCTCAACTTACGAAGTTATTAATTAAGAGATGGAGGGCTCGAACGTGACAATGAATTCAAATTACACGGTAAACGTGCGCGTTTTATTTTCGATGTAGTAAGAGAGTCGATTTTGTGATTTCTGGCTTTTGCATAACAAATGCGCTTGCTCAACCATTTGTTGCCAGATGCTTTGCTGTAAAACGCTTTTCTACTGACAATTAGTAAAATGTCAGAATTGGGTTTGATTTATTGTTTGGGAAAAGTCGTGGCCGTTCGATTCTGATGCAACGACGCGCTTTAAAAAGTAAAATGTACCAATCGATGCTTCGATAGTTTTATTTGTCGAGAACAGTTTGGTTTTTTTGGTTTTTGACAATTAAAAATAGGGCCTCGAATCGGTTGAAGTTGCTTCGAAATATGACTGGTTAATTTTCAAAAGAAAAAATTTGCAAAAAAAATATGTTCAAATTTTACCATGAGATAAATGTTTGGGGGCTTTGCCTTTAATCTTACCTTTAATCTTATTTAGTCGTCAACTTGATGGTGTAGTTAAAAATCGATGTTTTTAATAAAATAGCAACATTTATAAATACAATAAAAAATTGTGAGGTTATATCTGACTTTGTAAGTGCACAATAAATGTTTAAATCTCTGCAATAATTAGTTTTTTTCTAATTTCGATTCGGTTTGCTCTAAATTATAAACCAAAATACACAAAAATGATATATCAGAACTTGCAATTAATGAAAATGATTATTTTTACAGCCATCCCCCTCATAAGTAATAAATTCCAAAAATTTCTAAGGGTAGGATAAAAAAATCTTTATTAATCACAAGGATAAGGATTTAATTTGTTTAAAATGCTTTACAAGATTGGATGACTGCAACGCAAAAGAAAAAATTAATTTTTTTGCAATTTTCGCCTGTCTTTCAGGACGCAAAGGCAGATATACTCCTACAGAAAAAAAAATAAGACGACTCACCAGTGTTTCTGCACGAATTCACGATGGACCAATCTCCTTGAGAGAAATTCGGGGGGCGCAGGGACGAAGTAAGGACCCACGGCCGGACGTTGAATTTTCGCTTGGTTCTGAAAAAACAAAAATATAATCAAAATAATGTTAATTACAAGAATTAAATGCACAATTTTAATCAAAAAACCTAATTTGGTACTTCAAACTAAGCAGGCGTGATTCTTAGAGTCATAATACAATTTTGGTCCTTCGAGCCGGATCAAAAACGATCAAACCATATCGAAATATTCAATTGACCGTTTTCGCCCTAATAAAAACAAACAAATTTGAATGTACTAAATTGACTTTTAAAAGGGTCGCCTTAAATTATTAAAGAATTAGTTTTGACTTAAACGCGATCGCTTTTAGGACATTCGAGAAAGGCTTTTAAAAAAATCCCTGAAACACCCATTTGCCAAAATTTAGTCCACTTTCCGCTGGCAAGAGCCCCGCTTAAATCGAGCCATCATTTATTGAGTAATGGACGATTTGTGACCATTCGCGAGACCCCCATCTAAAATTAACGATTCTCCCGAAGAAGCTTTATTTTTTATTATCTTCTCGAAGTAGTTCGGATGCATAAGTTACGTCGGCCCGAAGGTCGAAAAACGAAGAATAGAAAAGTTAAGTGGGCCCGCGAAAAAATGCGACGGGGCGCAATCAAAAGTCGTACAATAAAAGCTGCGAGCTTTTATCTCGACGAGGCTCCGAAGAGAAAAATGTTAGGTATCCTAAGAAAGTATCGGAGGACGGTCATTTGCGGCACTTTCACATTGAAACGGCAGTAACAAGTGTCCACTGTTCTCCATAAACAGTAAAATTAATGCCTCGGCCCGGCCCGTTAATGCCTCTAATCTGATGCGCTCGGGCAGTAAACGCTTGCGGAATCTCGCAACTATTAATTCCGAAAGACCGGCTCATATATTCGAAAACACAATGACTGGACAGCGGAGATCATGGAAATTAATTTAAGATGACCGGACGGCGACCAAACCGCGTCACCTTCGTCGAGGTATTTCGCTACATTAACCTTCCGTGTACTAGGTGGGGTATAACTAAGGTGGACAATTTTTTTTTTTCAAAAACGGAACGTTTGGTAATCGAGCTTAAAACCGAGTGTGCGCATTCGAGCTCAAAGTGGCACATTTCCGATCTCGGGAAAATGAAGCGCGCCGCTCCGCGTCGCGCTTCATTTGCCTCCCTCGCTCGGAAATGTGCCACTTTTCGCTCGAACGCGCACATCTTCGCCTTATTAAATCTTTTCGATTGATATTTGGATTTATTGGATTAATTTTAAATCGAAGTCTAATAAATTTCATAGAAAAAATCAGAGGTTTAGTTCCAACAGAAAATACGGTCCTGCCATTTCAAATTAAACAATTTTTAGATAATAATCGGCGTAGTTTTTAGTAATCAAGCATGTGTGCATAAAAAAATAATCTATTTTTGTGAAACTGGCAGAAATAATTAATTTTGAAAGTATTTTGAAAAAATTGCCTCAAAGAATACTGAATTATGTAAGAATGAACTTCTAACTTAAAATTTGGGTACTTAAAAAAAAACTAAAACTGAGTTTTAAAGACATTCCTAATAGACCTTTTTACGAAAATCTAGTGCTCTTTCAATTAGTAAAAATTGTATTTAAAATTGGCAAAATGTTTTCAAAAAATTAAGAATTTTTGCTTAAGAAATGTATTTTCTTCGAAAAAATATCAAACAGCCTTCTAAAAAAATTCTGATACCGCCCTTTACTTAAATTTTTAAACCAAAATTAAAAGTGGTTGCTCGTTTTCAAAAAATTCCCCATTAATTCTCAAAATATGCATTTTTTACACAATAAACTTATCAATTAATATTTATTTTTCAAAAATCAGCAGACATAAATAAAAACTGTTCTTATTTTAAACATTTATAAGCATTTGGACGTGTTAAAATTTATTTTAAAAAGTTTTCTACAAAGAATACTGTATTGGTAATTTTTTTAAAAAATAGCTTTAACTTAAATTCGTGAACAATTTCAAAAAAATTAAAATAGCGATTTAAAAAAATTTCTGATACATCTCTTTACTCAAATTTAATACTATATTAATTATTAAAAATTTTATTAAAACTGCCTTCACGTTCTCAAAAAATTAGGTATTCATAGGTTCCAGATATATATTTCTTTAAAAAAAATTAAAACAGCGTTTCAAAAATTTAAAATTGGCAAAATGTTTTTAAAAAATTAAGAATTTTTGATCAAGAAATGTATTTTCTTCGAAAAAATATTAAACAGCCTTTTAAAAAAATTCTGATACACTCCTTTACTTAAATTTTTAAACCACAATTAAAAGTGGTTGCTCGTTTTCAAAAAATTTACCATTAATTCTCAAAATATGTATTTTTTACACAATTAAGATTTATTTTTAAAAAATCAGCAGACATAAATAAAAACCGTTCTTATTTTAACCATTTATAAGCATTTGGACGTGTTAAAATTTATTTTGAAAAGTTTTCTAGAAAGAATACTGTATTGGTAAATTTTTAAAATAATATTTTTTACTTCAATTCATAAACACTTTCAAAAAAATTAAAATAGCGATTTAAAAAAATTCCCGATGCATCTCTTTACTTACATTTAGTACTTACTATTTTAATTATTGGAAATTTTATTAAAAATTGCCTTCACGTTTTCAAAAAGTTAGGTATCCATGGGTTCACGATATGCATTTCTTTAAAAAAATTAAAGAATCGTTTTAAAAATTTTTTTGATTATGCCAAAGGGGAAAGCTTTAACGGGCTATGAAAAAGGTTAAATTAGTGTTTTAAGTGAAGAAAAACTTAGTAATCGTGAAATTTCTCGCCGTTTAAAACGTTCTTCTAGATTGATTAATAATTATCTACGAAATACACCAATATATGGTACCAAAATACGCACTGGGGGACCCAATAAATTATCAAGTCGTCAAATTCGTCATATTGTAAATTGTGCGTTAAATTCCAGGATTAGTTGCAATGAAATAAAACGACAAATTAACTTGGATGTGTCAAAATCTACCATTTGGAGGGCATTAAAAAAATCTGCTCATATTGTTTGTGCTAATATGAATGTAGCACCGTATTTGAAACCGTTTCATAAAACCAAAGGTCTTGAATTTGCCCAAATCAACATAACTCAAAATTGAAAGAATGTAAGTATTTAAAAAACAAATTGGCATTTGTTCTACATCCATTTATAAGTTATAAAATAATTCAAAATTGAGTCAATGCTAAAAAAATTGGTTTAGCACATTTTTAATGATGAAAAAAAATTGATTTAGATAGACCACACGGTAATAATGACTACTGGAAAGACTTAAGAAAAGAAGAAAGATTTTTTAGTAAGTGGAATTTTGGAGGTGGCTTGCTCATAGTATGGGGGGCTTTTTCATTTATGTATTACTTCGTGTTGTGTTTCCATCTACTCATATGAACTCTGAAGGGTGTTCTTACCAGTCAACTTTAGAGACCAAGTACATCTTTCAACAAGATAACGCACGTATTCATTTAAGCCTCTTAATGCTCTGGTTTCAAAATAATCATATTGACTTACTTGAATGACCATCTTGCGGTCCAGATTTAAATCCGATGGAAAACTTATGGGCTTATCTTGTGCCACTTGTTTATAGAGATAACCGTCAATTTGGCACTGTGAATTACAAACGGCCATAGTATCAGCTTGGAACACTATTCCGCAACAATTAATCGACAATTTGATCATCAGTATGAACAATGGCTTATTTTACTGAATAAATAGAAATGGTAACTTGACCTATTATTAAAAAGTTCTTCATGATTATTTTTTACTATAAAACGTTGTATTAGCCTTAAATTAAAAAAAATTAGTGAGGTTATAATTATGATCCGGATTTAAATCGAATTCTATCAATTTATTTCATAAATATTTGAATAAATTTTCTTCTTTTAGTTTTAGGTATGTTTTTTCACATGCTGAATTTAATGGTACTAATATTTTTTTAATGCGACACAATTTAACGGAAAAATAACAAAATTTTTTGAAACGCACTTGCGTGTGACGTGTGACATTTAGTCACCTAGTACCCGTTGGAAGAGTTAATAGGGAAATTAAAATACTTGCTAGTGGGAACGAATTTTATTATATATAAGTAAACAATTCTTTCGATGGTTTCTCTTTAAGGGCTAAACTTCAACTAAAAATGTAAAAATTAATTCTTAGTTCATTCTTTCTCACACATGTGTGAGACCTACCCTTATGACCTCAGTTATCGTAAATCAGAACTTAATTTTACGGAACGTTGAAAGCCTGGAATTTTTATTTATTCCAACGCTCCCACTTAAAAATTAGAGGTTTACTACAACTAATATTAATGTAAAAAAAAAAAATTATATAAAAAAAAATATTATATATAAAAAAAAATATAAAAAAATTATATATAAAAAAATAAAAAAAAAATAATATATCTGACTTTCATTTAAGTCCAATTTTACTCCGCAATACTTGGAATTGTATTGCAGCAAGCGGCTTTGTGAACATGTCGGCCTGTTGGTTTCCTGTTGGCAAATAATTTAATTTTATTTTTGGTTTTCAATTTGTTCACGTGAATAGTGGTATTTAATGTCTATGTGTTTAGTTCTTTTATGATTGGTTGGGTTCATAGCAATTGCTATGCAACTCTGATTGTCTTCATAGATAAGGGTAGGATGTCTTAATTGAAAATTTATACTTTCGAATAACGATCTTAACCAAACAGCTTCCTTAACTCCTTCATAGAGAGCCATATATTCACTTTCAGTGGAAGAAGTAGCTACCGAATTTTGCCTTTTAGTGTTCCAGGTAATTGTGTTATTATCAAAAACTTTGAATAAATAACCGGTAGTACTTTTACGATCGTTTTCATCCGATCCCCAATCTGAATCTACAAATCCAACAATCATTTCCACATAGTTATTATTTACCACGTAGGTTAATTTTAAGTCTATAGAGCCTTTAATATATCTCAGAACTCTTTTTAGACATTTCCAAAGTTCAATGTTATTATTACTTTGGTACCTACTTAAAACGTTTAATGCCGTGCTTAAATCTGGTCGAGTACACAACATTGTATACATTAGCGACCCAATTAGATTTTTAATTGGTGCATCATATAATTCTTTAGAATTTAATGCAACGAAATCTAGCTTAGTTGGTAAGGGTGTATTTATACTTTTACATTCAAGCATATTATATTGGCGAAGTATTGATTTCAAATAAGAGCTTTGATCTAACGTGATCGTATCATTATTTCGATCGATCTTAATGCCCAAAAATAATTTACATTCGTGTAGATCTATCATTTGAAAATGTTTCATCAAATACTTCTTAAAATTACACATTAATACCTTATCACTAGTGGCTATTACTACATCATCAACATAAAGTATCACATATATGTTTCTTGTTACATGGCCTTTATTAAGATAATATAAACAATTATCAACTTGCGAGTTTACAAAATTTGCATCTTTCATTAATTTGTCAAATTTCTGAAACCAGCATCGCGCCGATTGTTTAAGGCCATATAATGCTTTATTTAATTTGCAAACTTGACCAGCCTCAGCTTCAACACCATCCGGAACTTTCATATAAATTTCTGCGTTTAATTCGCCATTTAAAAACGCAGTTTTAACGTCCATCTGGTGTATCAAAAGATTATACTGGTTTGCAAATGCCAGTAAGAATCTAAATGTTGCAATTCGTGCAACTGGCGCGAAGGTCTTATCATAATCTACAAGATATCTTTGGCTAAAGCCTCTTGCGACTAAACGGGCTTTGTATTTATTTGGTTTTCCATCAGCATCATTTTTAAAAGTAAAAACCCATTTACAATCAATGATATTTTTATCTGATGGTTTTTCTACCAAGGACCATGTATTATTTATTAAGAGTGAGTTTATTTCGTCTCTCATGGCTTTCTCCCACTGAATTTTATCTTTCCTACTTTCAATCTCTTCATAAGAGTTTGGGGTTGAATACTCTAAAGATTGTGCACAAAATAAGTACTTAGTTAACTCATACTCATTGTAGGATACTTTTGGGAGATTTCGAATTCTGTTACTTCTTCTCGGTTCAGTTGTAGTTTTATTTTCTACTTCCGAGATTATTTCCTTATTGTGTTCATCAGGGATTTTTGATTCATTTGTTTCAAGGTTAGATGTATCATTTTGTGAAGTCACTTTCTCTGATTTTTGTTCATCAGATTTTATTTTATCTGGTATTAACAAGTCAGAGTTTATATGCACTTTAATTGGATCAATTATTTGTGCATTTGGAATTTTATTTATTGGTAATTTAGGACGTGACTCCTTAAAATTGATTTCATCAACTACTACATCCCTTGCTATTATGAATTTTTCACTTTCCACAATCCACACCTTATACCCATTCGGTTCATATCCAACCAGGATTCCCTTTTTCGATTTTATATCAAATTTGGTTTTTCCTGTTTTAATGTGGACATAAACTGTTGAACCGAATATTCTAAGGTGTTTAATTTTAGGCCTTTTTTCATGCCATAATTCATATGGCGTTTTATTTATTAAAAGAGCTTTTGTTGGCGACAGATTTATTAAGTACGTTGCTGTTAAAACAGCTTCCCCCCAAAACTCCTTATTTAAATCTGCACCTATAATCATGGACCGCGCTTTTTCAGTTATCGTTCGGTTCATACGCTCAGCTACGCCATTTTGGTCAGGTGTGTGTGGAACCGTTAAATGATAAGTAATTCCCTTATTAACACAATAAGTTTTGAATTCATTTGATAGATATTCGCCGCCATTGTCGCAATACAAGTAAACAATTCTTGTATTAAAAATTGCTTCGCTCTTTGATACAAAATCTCTAAAACAATTAAACACCTCTGACTTATAAGATAATAAATAAGTAGTAGTATAATGTGTAAACTGGTCAATGAATACAACAAAATAATTTTTATTATCAAATGCAGGAGGTGTTATTGGACCGCATACATCTGAATGAATTATGTATAATGGTCTCTTTACGTGGTTCTTATTCTTTTGTTTTGAAAAAGGAAGTTTTGTTTGTTTACTTTTAATGCAAACTTCACATAAATCCGAAGAAGGATTGATATTATTTATTACATTAATATCTTCTAACATCATTTTCCTTTTTAATTTTAGAAAATTGTCTTTTCCAATGTGACCAAGACGTTCGTGCCACGTTTTATAATTGTTTATTATTGAGGTGCATAAAATAGGATTTTCTGGTTTATTTAATTTAAATTTAACAAAATATAAATTGTTATTAAGCTCACCAGTTAAAATGACCCTTTCTTTATTCGCCACTTTGACGCCTTCGGAATCGAACAGTACAGTCAAGCCAGCTTCTTGCATTCGACGGACGGATAAGATGTTGTATGAAACTTCTGGTACAAACAGCACATCATTTAATGTTCCTTTAATTCCAAGATTAGATAGCACTTCAATAGTACCCTTTTTTATTGCATAAACAGACTCTTCATTTTTAGCCACTGAAATCTTGAGAGGAGGTGACAATTCCTGGAATTCCTTATAGAGATTTGGATTGTTTACAATGTGGTCAGTTGCACCAGAATCTATTAAAATGTTATTTCACCAGCCTTTGTATGTCCTTTATTAATGTTTCCAATCATGAATGCAAAGCCTTCTGTATCTTGAGTTTGTACACTTTGGAGTGTGCGATTACGTTTAGAGGAATTTATTTCCTTTTGTTTTTGGATCATTTTCTTATAATAAAAACAATCTCCTTTTATGTGATTTGTACGACCGCAGTGATCACATTTTATATTAGAAGTTTTAAAATTTTGATTTTTGTTATATTTACTTTGTTGTTGTTGGTATGACTTGTATTGCGAACCCTTTTTACTTTGGAACTTCCACTTTGGTGTCCAATTTTGATTTTGTTTTATTGCATTATTTGGTTTTGGTCTTGAAAATCCAACATTTAAAACTTTGAAAGTGTTTTGCGATAAAGAATCGGCTTTTAATTTTAGTTCTTGGTCGAGGAGTCGAGTTTTAACGAAAGCCATAGTTAATTTTTCTTTTGATGAGAGAGTCTCTAATGCGGTTATTATTGCTTCATAACTATTTGGAAGAGTTAGAAGGAGCTGGGCGATTTTCTCATTTTCTTCTATTTTGGATCCGGCTGATGTTAATTCGCTCATTAGCGCATCAAAAGTTGTAAAATGATGCTGTAATGTGGTATCGCCTTGCAGTTTTAAATTCATTAGACGTTTTCTCACCGCTAATTGTGTTGCCAAACTTTTGTGTTCATAAACACTATCAAAGAAATCTAGGATTTCTTTTGCGGTGCCCTTTTCTTGCGCAATCGTAATTAATGAATCACTTAAATATTCTATTATGATTCCTTTTGCAAGTCTTTGTTGTTTTTGTATTTCTTCCGTCACTTCATCCGGTAGAGGTTCTTCCACTACTTTTAAAATATCAAGTTCTTCGAAAAGTGCCTTAATTCTAAATTTCCAGATTCCATATCTGTCTCCATTAAAAGGGTAATGTTTCGCTTAATTTTATTTGCACTTTCCATTATTAGTTTTTTTTTTTTTTTTTTTATTTTCACTTAAACTCTTTTAATTTAATTTCTTTTTAGTTTTAATTTAACACTTGCGCATTCGTTCTTAGCACTCTGGGCCCATAACCCGTTGGAAGAGTTAATAGGAAATTAAAATACTTGCTAGTGGGAACGAATTTTATTATATATAAGTAAACAATTCTTTCGATGGTTTCTCTTTAAGGCTAAACTTCAACTAAAAATGTAAAATTAATTCTTAGTTCATTCTTTCTCACACATGTGTGAGACCTACCTATGACCTCAGTTATCGTAAATCAGAACTTAATTTTACGGAACGTTGAAAGCTGGAATTTTTATTTTCAGTCTATGCGAAAGGTTAAGACAAAGTCCCTCGGCGTGCGATTCCCGAAGAGGCACAAGCCGCCTAAATTATTCAGGACGTCGAGAAAATGCGATCCTGATGAATTTTCCCAACCCCGTCCCTTTAAATTTTCATGGCATTCTGCGATTAGTGGTCCCTCGTGGATGAAGAGATCGTGCGCGCCTCATCGGCTCGATTATTGTCGCAAATTCCCCCTTTGACAAACGACCATTTACGTGTTTGTCCTCGAAAAATGCTTCCTTTTTCCGGGGGACAATGCGTTCCCCGCTCAGTCTATTACGAAAGGGACAAAAAGCCACTCCACAAAAGATGCAACAATTCTTCCACCCTCGAAAGCGACCGGCCGGATTTATGTTGTTTATTTCTCTTCTTAAAGAGAAGAAAACAAATAATAAATTAGGCAAAATCGTTCCCACAACTTCGCTTCGCTTTACGGATAAGTGCTTTTATTTTTTTCCGAATTTTATCGGTGCCTTCTTTCGTCGCTCCGACCCCTTCTGTTTATTTTCGGTCGAGTGGGGCTTCGGTTTATAATTAGGGGGAGCGCGCGCGCATTAATTTCAAGTTAAATGTCAATAGTGAAAGAAATTAAAATTTATTACAATGGCTCCAATTTTGTCGAAAAAACTTGTCCCGAGATAAATTATTTTTACAGATAGAAATCGCAAAAACATTAATGATTAAATAAGCGATTAATGTCAGGAATTGTAAATTAATCGAATGGAATGATTGTAATTAAAATTTATTTTCGGATATTTTAGAAATTTATTTGAGAAGCGGCTTTTGAAGAAGTTTTGTAGGTTTAAGTTTTAGTGAAACAAGAAAAAAAAAAGATTGTGAATGGTTTGCGGATATAATAATTTTTTTTATTTGTTATATTTAAAAAAGAATTTGCTCCTTGGATAATCAAAAAACGCAAACCTTAATAAATATCAATACGTATTTAATTGCTCGAGTTTAAAGGCCCATTCAATATTGAATATGTTAATTAAAAAAAAAACAATAAAGTGAAAAATGCGTTTTATATAAAAAAGAGCGAATCAATTTATTTATCAATTAAGAAGAGTGTTTTTTATGAGCCACTTTAATATTTTTACAGAGAATTTAATAATTTCTTATAAGAAACAGAAAAAAAATTATTCCAGAGCACAAAGTCTTAAAAGCCCCCTAATTTATTAAATAAAATATATTTTTCTATAGGGAAATTTAAAAAAATATATTAGAGCAAATCAAAATAAAGATATAGCTTATTGCTTTGGGTGCAACGCTTTAAAAGCCCCCCAATTTATTAAATTAAATATATTCATCTATTAAAACAAAGTCAGAGCAAATTCAATTGAATATGTGACTTATTGCGTTGGGTACAACGTTTTAAGAGCCCCCCATTGTATTAAATTAAATATATTATTCCATTGGCAAAAAATCAGAGCAAATTAAGTTGAAGATGTGGCTTATTGCTTTAAATACAATGCAATTAGCGCCCACCCCCTCCTAATTTATTAAATTAAATATATTGTTCTGTTGTAGAAAAATCAGATCAAATTTAATTGAAAATGTCATCTACTGCTCTGTGTGTAACGCTTTAAGAGCCCCCCCCCCCCAATATTTTAAATAAAATATATTCATCTATTAAAAACAAAATCAGAGCAAATTAAGTTGAATATGTGACTTATTGCGTTGGGTACAACGTGTTAAGAGCCCCCCGTTGTATTAAATTAAATATATTTTTTATTAGCAAAAAATCAGAGCAAATTAAATTGGAGATGTGATAGACCACAATAGGTTGTTCTTGGTGTACCACTTTAAAAGCCCCTCAATTTATTTATTTAAATATTTTTTCTATTAGAAAAAAACAGAACAAATTAAATTGACGATGTGACTTATCGCTTTGGGCACAACGCTTTAAAGACCCCCTCCCCCCCCCCACCAAATTTGTGAAATAAACTATATTCTTCTATTTAAAAAAAATCAAAATAAAATCAAATGAAAATGTGATTTGGGTACAACACTTTCGAGCCCCCCAATTTAATAATTAAAATATACTTTGCGATAAAAAGAAAACAAATAACAAAATCAGAACAAATTAATATAAACACGTTTACATGCTTTGCCCGAATGCATTTGCGAATCGTTCAAAAGGGAAAAAAACGTAAGAAAAAGGGCGAAAAAAAAAGGTAACGCATGTTGACCGGATTGCGTAAACGATTGTATTAGAAACGATGCAAGAAGAAGCAAAATAGAAGAAAAGTAGAAGAAGTGGTTTGCGATGACCGATGGTGGGAATAACAGGTATGTTGTATTCTCAGTGAGCGAATATGCTAATGGAGGGCCACGAGCGCGGATGTCCGCACCTCTGAGTTATACCCGTTCTATTACAAGGGTAAACACACCACCGTGGGCCGAAGCCAGCCACCAATAACAAATTTAAATAAATAACGCCGCTTAATGATGCGAGGCCCCCCGTGCGAGGCCGCGCGGTTGGGGTCGTTCAACACGGCCCGGAACGACCTCAACTAATCATTCAGCCCGACTACGTAACGCAATTATTAATTCACATTTCGGACCCTTAAAGTCTTCGGCGCGAAGACCTTTGTTTAGGCTTCGAGTCTCGTAAAAACGACTAATAAATTTTTTAGGATAAAAATCTCATTTCTTGCATATTCAAGTGTTAAGAACACGCAATAAACAACTCATAATCTGTGTATAGCTGGTACTTAATTAGTTACCGCATTAAAATGGATGGACGCTCGGATATTCAATCAGGTTTTTCAGTCTCATCCGAGAATTTTTTACGTCCCAACGCGTACCATTCTTCCATTACAAAATTACTAGTCAAATATTTGAGGAAATACCAAAAAACCACTTTTGAATTGTTTTTCTCCGAGAAAAACCGCTGGTGACTGTTTTTTTTCCGTTTATCTTTCGAGATTCGAAAATATTTGCCCAAAGTTGCAAAATACAATAGATTTAAGTGATTCCCCGAAGTCGATTTATTAATAAACGTTACCGCCGAGTAATTAATATGCAACGAAGAAAATTGGAAGGTAAATGAAGATTGTCTTCGAGCAATGCTAATAAATTACGCTTAATTTACATAAGCGTTGAATTTTAATAATTAATTCTAATTATGCCTATTTCGAATCCTGTAATAGTTAGTTGCATGTTTCATAATAGTTTATTTCTTTGGTAACGTATTTACACATTAAATTAAATTAGTTGTTGACGTTTGAAATATCGATTGTAATCTTGGAACTATTACATCTATTCTGAATAAAATTTAGGAGCCCAAATGCGAAGCCTAATGCCTCTATTAAAGAAATTGTTGAATTAATTTCTGGACTTAGGAATAGCCAATGAGCTGTTTAATGTGGACCTACATAAATATTTTATTTAAATAACTGTTTGTTGAAAAGTTGCAAATAAGCTCGGAAAAAATTTATGAACAAGTTCATTCGTTTTGCATTATTAATAAAAAACCAAAATATTTTTTTTCAAAATTTTAAAATCTAACGAAAGGGTAGCTTAACAGGGACCTTTATATATATTTTATTTAAATAACTGTTTGTTGTAAAGTTGCAAAAAAGCTCGGAAAAAATGTATAAACAAGTCAACTCGTTTTGCATTATTAAAAAAGTCCAAATTTTTTTTCAAAATTTTTAAAATCTGACGTTAAGGCTGGGTAACAAGGACCTTCATAAACATTTTATATAGAGAACTGTTTGTTGTAAAGTTGCAAATAAGCCCGGAAAAAATTTATGAACAAGTCAACTCATTTTGCATTACACTGTAAAACTCAATTTTTTTAAAATGGCTAAACGGACGTTCTCATGAGATACAATTATTTGTTATTGTTTATTATAACCCCAAAAAATGTTTAAAAAATTCCAGCATAGCTATCCAAGAAGAAAATAATTTTTTTCCTATTGTATTTATCAAATATAATAGTGTAAATCTCGAGATTTTAGAAAAATGGCTAAACGGCCGTTCTCATGCTATACAATTATTTGTTATTGTTTATTATAACCCCGAAAAATGTTAAAAAATTTTAGCATAGCTATGAAAGAAGGAAATAATTTTTTTTCTATTGTATTTGCCATATTTATTACTGTAAAATTCGAGATTTTTGAAAAATGGCTAAACGGCTGTTTTTATGCAATACAATTATTTGTTACTGTTTATTATAACTTCAAAAAATATTTAAAAAATTCTAGCATAGATATCAAAGAAGAACATAATTTCTTTCCTATTAGATTTGCCTAATTTAATACTGTAAAACTCAAAATTTTTGAAAAATGACTAAACGGCCGTTCTCGTGTGTTACATTTATTTTTATTGTTTATTATAACCCCAAAAAATGTTTAAAAAATTTTAGCATAGCTATAAAAGAAGGAAATAATTTTTTTCCTATTAGATTTGTCAAATTTAATACTGTAAAACTCGAAATTTTTAAAAAATGACTAGATGGCCGTTCTCATGCGATACAATTATTTGTTATTGTTTATTACAACCCGCAAAAATGTTTTTAAAATTTCAGCATAGCTATCAAAGAAAGAAATAATTTTTTTCCTATTAGATTTCTTATATTAAATACTGTAAAACTCAAAATTTTTAAAAAATAGCCAAACGGCCGTTTTTATACAATACAATTATTTGTTATTGTTTATTATAACCTCAAAAAATGTTTAAAAAATTCCAGCATAACTATCAAAGAACGAAATAATTTTTTTCCTATTGTATTTGCCATATTTAATACTGTAAAACGCGAAATTTTCTAAAAATGGCTAAACGGCTGTTTTCATACAGCACAATTATTTGTTATTGTTTATTATAACCCCGCAAAGCGTTTAAAAAATTCCAGCATAGCTATCAAAGAAGGAAATATTTTTTTTCCTATTAGATTTGCCAAATTAAATATTGTAAAACGTAAAATTTTTGAAAAATAGCCAAACAGCCGTTTTCATGCGATACAAATATTTTTTATTGTTTAATATAGCCCCGAAAAATGTTAAAAAAATTCTAGCATAGCTACCAAAAAAGTACATAATTTTTTTCCTATTGTATTTGCCAAATTTAATACTGTAAAACTCGCGATTTTTGAGAAATGGCTAAACGGCCGTTCTCATGCTATACAATTATTTGTTATTGTTTATTATAACCCCAAAAAATGTTTAAAAAATTCCAGCATAGCTATGCAAGAAGGAAATAATTTTTTTCCTATTGTATTTGTCAAATATAATACTGTAAATCTCGAGATTTTTGAAAAATGGAAAACGGTCGTTCTCAAGCAATATAATTATTTGTTATTGTTTATTATAACCCTAAAAAAAGTTTAAAAAATTTCCACATAGCTACCAGAAAAAGAAATATTTTATTTTCCTATTAGATTTGCTAAATATGTATGGTATTAAAAAAAAATCAAAATATGTTTTTTCAAAATTATTTATATCTAACGCTAGGACTGCTTAAAAGGGACCTTCATAAACATTTTGTTTAAATAATTGTTTGTTGTAAAATTGTAACTAAGCCCGAAAAAAAATTTATATACAAGTCAACTCGTTTTGCATTAATAAAAAAAAAACAAAATATATTTTTTTTAAATTATTAAAATCTAACGCAAGTGCTGCTTAATAAAGACCTTCATAAACAATTTATATACAAAACTATTTGTTGTAAAGTTGCAAAAAAGCCCGAAAAAAATTTATAAACAAGTCAACTAGTTTTGCATTATTATAAAAGTCCAAATTTTTCTTTCCACCCCCAAACAAAATACAAAAATTTTCTGTTAGTACAAAAATATTGATATTCCATTGATTTTTTTTTCAATAAAACCCACCACGAGAAAAGCGTTAAAAAAAAATAAGCAACGACCAACCGAAATAAAAATAAAGTACAGGCGCGAAGCGTGGGAGCGAATAAACTCGAGTTCCGGGGCACCGAAAAAAAAGGCGAGCTAAAAGGCGGGCGCGTAACGCTCAAGAGCAATAAATTAACTTTAAGTATATATCCGCATTCGGGTGGTTCGAGATGGGGGCATAGGAAAAGGCACCTGTTCCATAAGCGTGTCTAAAAGTAAAAGCGCACATCTGATTGATTTAAGGTGCGTTCGGCGGCGCGGCCGTATGCGGACCACGTCCGTCCGACTGCCATCCATCAAGATCTTTCATAAATAAATCGGGCCCACAATGGGGCAGGCCCCCGAAATGTTTATGAGCGCGTACGACTCGCATGTCCCTTCTTAATTACTTATCGAGCGACAAGGATTGATCGCGTGAGCTGTGACAGTTGTTGGCCCCCGGCAATTACGCGATTATACAGCGACAGCACCCCCGCACGACACAATGCCCGATGATTTCCTTCGCCTTTCATTACCCCCATTGTCGGCCTTCCTTGTCGCGAACGCGTCCATTCTTCCCGCCGCCGAAACGAAATGATAGCTTTGCGACCCGCAGCCCCGGCGAAAACTTTTTCCACCGAATAGTTATCCGCGATTCAGGGGATTTTCTAAGGCGCCGTTCCGTTGCTCCATTTTTCTTCTCAAACTGTTCGACAAGGGGTTACTTTCCGGTCCCGTCTGTGCCGCCTCGACCCCCGAGCCGATCGACGGGGCGCGATTTTCATTTGGGCGACCGAGACGCGTTTGATGGAGTCGACACGACTCGGAAAGGATTAAAATCAAATCAAGAGATTATTAATTGCCGTGTAATCGGGATCCGACGCGTACGTTTCGTGGTAACATTTGTGCCCTGCGTGCCGCAATTTATCATTCTTATGCGCGCGCCTCGTACGTAAAACGCGGATTTTTTTTTGCGTGAAGTCGTACTTCTTTTGGCGCCCGAAGGTGCGCGTGCACGGCTGACAAAAGTGGGCAGGCGAAGTTGGTCGTCTGAGAAAGTAAATTAGTTATTGTGAATGGTGCTCAAAACCGAGTGTGCACGTTTGCTGGGGAGCAAAGCAAATTTTTTCAATGTCGGGTTCGTCGCTTCTCGGCCTTAGAGTCTCCAAGCGAGGGTGTTTTTAAAAATAGCATATCTCCGGTTCTGATCGTCGAAATTGGACGAATTTTTTTTTAAATTAAAGCCGAAAGAATGAATTTTCTTGTAATATAAATGGATGTGAAAAAATTCGTACGCCAAAAGTTCTAAAAGTCTTTTTTTAAACTACACCTATATAACTCAATTAACAAACAATTTTGTGTAATATATTTTTTTTTAAATTGTATCTTAGAATTTGCATATCGAATTTTCACTATTTTATTTTAATAATGGCAGAAAGAATGAATGTTATTGGGGTTAAAACTGAGTGTGCACATTCGAGCTCAAAGTGGCACATTCCGATCTCGGAAAATGAAGCGCGCCGCTCCGCGTCGCGCTTCATTTGCCTCCCTCGCTCGGAAATGTGCCACTTTTCGCTCGAATGCGCACATCCTCGTATTTATCGAATTTGCTTGCATTAATTTTGGGATTTTTGTTGAAAATTAGTGCCGTTGACGTTATCATCAGTAATTTAATACTAATATAAGTCTAAATCATATTAAATGTCCTATAATTTTTATAAATAAATTTTGCGACATGGACTTTAGTTCATTATATTAAATATATTGAAAATTTATTAATAGTGGACACATATGTATATGCACGTTTTTCTTGTAGAATAATAAATATAAGCAACACTTTTCAAAATCACCGGCGCAATTGGGCAAAATTATGTATTTCTTAAATCTATTGAAATAACTATTGATTCAAATAGAATAACAAGTAAAGATATAAATAATTAATTCGCTAATAATAAAAGTTACAATTCACTCGAAAAAAATTATTAGAATGAAAAATGTTTCTGTTTAAATTAATAAAAATTAAATTTTAAAAACATTACTAAATCCAACACAAGGGCTGCTTAATATGGACCTTAATAAACATTTTATATGAAAAACTGTTTGTTGTAAAATTGCACATAAGCCCGGAAAAAATTAACGAACAAGTCAACTCGTTTTGCATTATTAAAAAAAAACAAAATATTTTTTTTTCAAATTATTAATAATTAAAATCTAACTTAAGGGCTGCTTATTATGGACTTTCATAAACATTTTATATGCAGAACTGTTTGTTGTAAAGTTGCAAATAAGCCCGGAAAAAATTTATGAACAAGTCAACTCGTTTTGCATTATTAAAAAAATTCTTATTTTTTTTTCAAAATTATTAAAATCTAATGGAAGAGCTGCTTAACATGGACCTTCATAAACATTTTATATAAAGAACTGTTTGTTGTAAAATTGCAAATAAGCCCAGAAAAAATTTATGAACAAGTCAACTCGTTTTGCATTATTAAAAAAGTTCTTATTTTTTTTTCAAAATTATTAAAATCTAATGCAAGGGCTGCTTAATATGGACCTTCATAAACATTTTATATGCAAAATTGTTTGTTATTAAATTGCAAATAAGCCCGGAAAAAATTTATGAACATGTCAACTCATTTTGCATTACACAGTAAAACTCGAAATTTTTGAAAAATGACTAAACGGCTGTTCTCATGCTATAAAATTATTTGTTATTGTTTATTATAACCCCGAAAAATGTTTAAAATATTCCAGCATAGCTATGAAAGTAGGAAATAATTTTTTTCCTATTAGATTTGTCAAATTTAATACTGTAAAACTCGAGATTTTTGAAAAATAACCAAACGGCCGTTCTCATGCAATACAATTATTTGTTATTATTTATTATAACCCCAAAAAATGTTTAAAAAATTCCAGCATAGCTATCAAAGAAGAAAATAATTTTTTTTTGCTATTGTATTTGCTATATTTAATACTGCAAAACTCAAAATTTTTAAAAAATGGCCAAATGGCCGTTTTTATGCGTTACAATTATTTGTTATTGTTTATTATAACTCCAAAAAATGTTTGAAAAATTCCAGCATAGCTATGAAAGTGGGAAATAATTTTTTCCTATTAGATTTGTCAAATTTAATATTGTAAAACTCGAGATTTTTGAAAAATGACCAAACGGCCGTTCTCATGCAATACAATTATTTGTTATTGTTTATTATAACCCCAAAAAATGTTTAAAAAATTCCAGCCTAGCTATCAAAGAAGGAAATAATTTTTTTCCTATTGTATTTGCTATATTTAATACTGTTAAACTCGAAATTTCAAAAAAATGGCCAAACGGCCGTTCTTATGCGTTACAATTATTTATTATTGTTTATTATAACTCCGAAAAATGTTTGAAAAATTCCAGCATAGCTATGAAAGTGGGAAATAATTTTTTCCTATTAGATTTGTCAAATTTAATACTGTAAAACTCGAGATTTTTGAAAAACGGCCAAACGGAAACAGAAATAATTATACACAGAAATAACTATGGATTCGAATAGAAAAACAAGTAAAGATATAAATAATTAATTCGTTAATAATAAAAGTTACAATTTACTCGAAAACAATTATTAGAACGAAAAATGTTTCTGTTTAAATTAATTAAAATTAAATATTAAAAAAAATGATTTGAGGTCCCATTATAACATTTAGAAATTGCACCCTGTGCAATAATTTTTTTAAAATAGTTATTAATGGGCACACACCCCGCACTTATTAAACTTGTCTATATAAAGCATCCCCCTTTCAAATAAAAAATTAATTTCAGATTTTCTATTGGGAAAAAGTTGTAGCGCTTATTTTTCTATAATAGCTGTTTAAAAGCACTAAATCTGAAATTTGGTTTTTCTGGCATAAATACAGTCTTGTAATTTTTAATAGTATAAAAGTATAACTTCTAAGGCGCGTTTTATTTAATTTGCTAATTTTGCAAAAAAAATTAAGACAGAAAAACAGCTTTAAATTGATTTATTTCCTAGGCCTTTAAAAATAATAAATTTCAGTGTTTTACCTAATTTTAACTTGATTTTTTTAAGGAAGCCGCAGTACCTACTTTTATTTCTTGTAATATAAATTAATTTTTTTAATTTCTATAAACATTATTTCTTGTAACGGTCATTCACTGATAGGTAGCCTTAGATTGGACGTTTTACACTAATTAAAACTTGAAAAGAATTAAAGATAAACATTTTTTGTGAAAGAGCGGTATCCCAAATATTTCCTGTAGTTTTCTCGAATTTTTTAATGTAAAGGAGACAGAAAATTTCAAATTTAAATAGTTTTTTAAAATAGCGTCATAAAGCGCGATGTTACAATTTTTTAAATACAATATTTTATAGACCAAATTTGGTTTTAATCCATCATCTCTTTTTTATAAATATTTTTAGAGCATGTTAATTGTTCGTAATTTCTAATCCCGGAAATCGAAAATTGTGGCCCTCTCATCAAAGAAGCTTCACTTCGAAAATTCCTCGACGCCAAAATCTCCCACAAACCCAAATCCGCAAAGCAAAAGTAACAAGGTCCAATTTTACGACTTTGTCGAATATTTGGCATAGCAAAAAGTCATTTTAATTATACGTTTCGACTTAATGGCCGCGCACAGCAATTTCAAATTTAAGAACAGTTACAAAAGTACCTCGAAGAAAAATTAATATAAAAAACGCGGCAGCCCGAAAAAAATAATTACATAAATTGTACGACAACAACAACATAAATTATAAGATTCCTTATAATTTAGGATGACCTGTTGTCGCTTCCATCGTTTAGCTACTTTCTTAAGTTTCTAAACTGCTAGAATTTTACGAACATACCTTGAACGTTCCCGGCGGATCGTTTTCGACGAACAGTTATCTAATAAAATCGGCAGACTAATTAAGAGAATAATTATTTACTAATATCGGTTAAGTTAAATAATATCCAGGAAACATCTAAAAATTTTGAGTCGTAAATCAAGCGGCCGGGTTGCCGCTCAGTAGTCGGACGTCCTTTCAAAAAATTCTAACGATAGTACTTTAAAGAAATTCGAAAAATGGTTTTTAATTAAAACAAAACTACCTTATAATTTTTTTTTAACAATTTGGCTGTTAGTTGGTTATTTTTAACTTTATATATTTTTTTTTCTTATTCTCGATATTCTGTTCAGTAGTTAATATACTGCCAGATTGTTTTTTTGCGCTGCATAATGGTATTTGATTTCAGTAATTCCAAAATTCTTTTTTAAATCAAAGCACCCGTTTTTGAGCATATACCTTATAGCTACACAGTAAAAAATTTGCGGAGTGAATTGCGGAGTGAATGCGGAGTGGATGACTTTTAATTAGTTTAATTCCGCTCGGAGTGAAATTCACTCCAAACATTATTTTATATGAACAATTCAAAAAATTCACTCTGAATATATTTTAGATATAAGGACCGTGCATAATACATTTGATTATTACAAAAATTATTGTTATTATTATTATTAATAATAATATCATTATTATTTAGATTTATAATAATATAAATAAAAAAACAGAAAATGGCGTTCGGAAGTACTAATGGTGCTTTCATTTTTTTAAATTATTTTTGTGGAAATATCTTTGGACGCCATCTATCAGGTAATTTTTTGATTAAATTGTTATATTATTATATTGTTCTGAATATATAATTTATTGACTTATTTACATATTATTTATTTATTACTTTCGTTAACCTTAACTACAGTCATGCAAATAATTTTATAATTATATTGTAAAGAATTAGAAGAAGATTTAGGTTATATGTTAAATTTAATCTATTGTGTTTAATGAATTATAATAATTTCTGTAAGTTAAATCGATATTCACTCCGAACATCTATATTCACTGCGAAATTGGTGAGAAATCACTCCGCAATTAATCCGCTAAAAAAAACTCCAAGTTAACTCCGAGCGAGGAGTGATTTTTGTTTTCACTCCGAAACTCCGAGTGATGGGAGTGAAAATTCACTCCGGATTCACTCCCGATTTTTTACAGTGTACACCACTGGTTTTCAAATTATATATTACCTAATAAAAAAATGTATAACTAAAATAATTAAATTTATCTCGCTGTTTGCAAGATTTAAATATAATGTTGAAGCTTTGGAGCACGCAATTAAAAAGGTTAAACATAACCTCTTAATCGTCCACAAAGCCCGTGATTTATAAAATACTAAAAGTAACTTTAATTAAAAGGTACATTTAAAATAAATTTTACAAAATTTTATGAATTATTCTTTTTCAATAGGTGAATCGACTAATCAGTCATTCACTAGCCTATACCTGGTCATTCTTTAGACGAAAAAGTCATTAACAGGCACATCGTATCTCCACAGTTAATTTTACAAATTTTACGACCAAATTGTTATAACGTTTTCATTAATACACAAACAAAAATAACATTTCGTCAATTTATTTCCTATTTTTTCTATCAAAACGGCTCTCAATCCCAAAAATCGGTCATCCACTAGACGTTTTACCCCAAACGTCGCCCAGCTCAGTTCGTTTCCACACAAAGCCAACAATTATTAAGAATATTAAGTTGCAAGCCAATAGTTACGATAAAAGTGCGTCGAAAAAAAACAACTCGAAGAAATTATTCTTCCACGTCAAAACAGGACAATAATGTATCCGATGACAAGTCCGAACAAACCGCAAATTATTTTAAATCACAAATAAAACGAGGCGATCTCTGATTTAACAGATCAAATTACGAAGAAAATATACGTTTTTGCTCGTCAAACCGGGAGATAGCTTTACACAGAATTGTTTTTGTAAATAATAACTTAAACGTCGCCGCCATAAATTGCCGCTCGTAAAAACAACAAATCGAAAATGTATACAAATAGTTTTGTTATGCAAATCGCGCTCGCATAAAAAAAAACCGAAACGATATGCATAATATTTATAAAGATTGATTGAGTTGCATTAATAAGCAACGAGCCGTCCGTAAAATTATTATTATTCTAATCGAGGCGAGTTTTCGCAAAAACGCGAAGCCGCGCGCGCGAAGCGCAACAATCGTCGCTCAATTAAGACCAGATCAAAACTTCCTCTTTCGCCGATTAAAATAAATCGAAAACGTTTCGAGAAACGCAAAATAATTAATCGTGCCCGCGGATGCCGAGCGAAAACCTAACCGCAAAATTTGTTCGCTTGCGCAATTACAACTGTAAATGTCGCAAGGTCTTTTTCTTTCCCGCACAAATCGCACAGTTAATTCTGTTAAATTGTCGTAAATAGATGTGCAACGCGAATTAATCATGCGAAAGTCGTTAGGCGAGGAAGGTTTTTTTCCGAGCGCGCAGCCTTAACGCGTTCGACGTTGTACTTTGTGACGGGTCCGACATCCGTCGCGCCCACCGAGAAGCCTTTAATTTGCATTTTCATTTGAAATTAATCGCGGTAATTAAACGCGTCGTTGCGAATTACCGGCGAAAATGCCGCCGCTTGTTATTGCCGAAACGGCCTTGTTGCGCGAGAAAGCGGTCGAACGCCTCCGAAACGGCTTCCGGAATCGAATTCGGGTTCGGTTTCGGTTTCGATAATCAAAAAAATTTTTTTTGAGAGCTAATTGGCTAGTTAAATAAAGTTCGTAATTAACAAGGATTAGGTAAGGGAACCTGTTGTACCTTGGCGCTATTTTCGCTTGAATTTTTTTTAAATTGTATATGTAACAATTTGTTTATAAAATGAATTGCATCGTAGTGGGGGGCACTGATAAGGTATTCATTATAAAATATTTGAAAGCATTAAATAACGCGACCAATTTTTTTCTTGTTAAAACGGGACGCTTAGTAATCGTGCTTAAAACCGAGTGTGCGCATTCGAGCTCAAAGTGGCACATTCCGATCTCGGGAAAATGAAGCGCGCCGCTCCGCGTCGCGCTTCATTTGCCTCCCTCGCTCGGAAATGTGCCACTTTTCGCTCGATTGCGCACATCCTCGTATTTATTACATTAATATAATTTATCATTAGCTCCTTCAAATCAAAAATTTTAATTTAATTTAGTGGGGAAATCTGTTATAGCTAGGCCTTTTTTTCATTTGTAATTTTTTTTAAATTGTATATGTAACAATTTGTTGATAAAATGAATTGCATCGTAGTGGGGGGCACTGATAAGGTATTCATTATAAAATATTTGAAAGCATTAAATAACGCGACCAATTTTTTTCTTGTTAAAACGGGACGCTTAGTAATCGTGCTTAAAATCGAGTGTGCGCATTCGAGCTCAAAGTGGCACATTCCGATCTCGGGAAAATGAAGCGCGCCGCTCCGCGTCGCGCTTCATTTGCCTCCCTCGCTCGGAAATGTGCCACTTTTCGCTCGATTGCGCACATCCTCGATTTATTACATTAATATAATTTATCATTAGCTCCTTCAAATCAAAAATTTTAATTTAATTTAGTGGGGAAATCTGTTATAGCTAGGCCTTTTTTTCATTTGTAATTTTTTTTAAATTGTATATGTAACAATTTGTTGATAAAATGAATTGCATCGTAGTGGGGGGCACTGATAAGGTATTCATTATAAAATATTTGAAAGCATTAAATAACGCGACCAATTTTTTTCTTGTTAAAACGGGACGCTTAGTAATCGTGCTTAAAATCGAGTGTGCGCATTCGAGCTCAAAGTGGCACATTCCGATCTCGGGAAAATGAAGCGCGCCGCTCCGCGTCGCGCTTCATTTGCCTCCCTCGCTCGGAAATGTGCCACTTTTCGCTCGATTGCGCACATCCTCGTATTTATTACATTAATATAATTTATCATTAGCTCCTTCAAATCAAAAATTTTAATTTAATTTAGTGGGGAAATCTGTTATAGCTAGGCCTTTTTTTCATTTGTAATTTTTTTTAAATTGTATATGTAACAATTTGTTGATAAAATGAATTGCATCGTAGTGGGGGGCACTGATAAGGTATTCATTATAAAATATTTGAAAGTATTAAATAACGCGACCAATTTTTTTCTTGTTAAAACGGGACGCTTAGTAATCGTGCTTAAAACGAGTGTGCGCATTCGAGCTCAAAGTGGCACATTCCGATCTCGGAAAATGAAGCGCGCCGCTCCGCGTCGCGCTTCATTTGCTCCCTCGCTCGGAAATGTGCCACTTTTCGCTCGAACGCGCACATCCTCGTATTTATTACATTAATATAATTTTAAGTTAATTTAGTAGGGAACTCTGTTGTACCTTGGCCTTTTTTTCACTTGTAATTTTTTTTAAATTATATAGGGGCGAGTGGGGTAATCGCGGACGCGGGGTAATCCCGGACACCACAATTTCAGTACCTTAACAAAAAAAAATAGGTTTTTTTTACATGGAATTGTAGGCTAATGTACCATATATGTAGTATCAGGCAATAAGTCAGCTGCTCAGGTTCTACATTTTATTCAAGGTAAATATTATTTAATTCTTTCATCTTTTTACATGTAATTTTTGTCATGTATATATTCGTTAAATTCTCGCTTTACATAAATGAAATAATTATAATTTATTTACGATGTGTTAAGTAGAATTTAAGAAACATTTTCTGACACAAATACTTATTTTTATTTATTTCTAATCTCAAAAAAATATTAAGTTTTTTATTTTTGAACGTTGTGGGGCAATGGCGGACAAATTGTGTGGGGTAATCTCGGACGTTCGCAATTGCCCCACATCGATAATCATACTGTACAATTTTTAATTATAATTTTGCTTTTATCCAGATGGGTCGAAAATATAAAAAGCAAATTGAAAAAATATATGATTTAAACAATTTGGAACGTGCAGTAAGAGATGTAAGAAGTAAACAATTAACTATAAGAAAAGCATTTAAAAATTATTCTATACCAAAGTCAACTATACATGATCATTTAAAAAAAGAAGTTTTAGTTCAGCCAAAAAGTGGAAGAAAATATGTATTTTCTGAAGCACAAGAAAAATAATTAGCAGAGCATATTATCAAATGCATTAAACTATTCTATGGATTGACTGTTGAAGCTGTTCGGAAGATTGCTTACAAGTTTGCAGAAAAAAATAAATTAATTCACAAAAATAAGAACTCTCAAATGGCAGGTAAAGACTGGTAATTTGGATTTATCAAAAGACATTATCTACCTTTTTGGCGATTTTTTCTTCACTGTTCTAGCGATGCACTATTTGTTTAAAAGCAATTAATTAATTGTTTAATTTAATAAATTATATGTGTAGAGCGCATTTATTTAACACAAACACTGCCTGCTCGAGTTCCAGGTCAATACTGATAATTTTTATGCTTGCTACAGTATAAAAATTTTACTATCAGTTTTGATAGCAGGTAATTATTCAAGATTGCCGTTCTAGAATGTGTGTTTATTGTTATCGAAGATAAGTGACCCCAATGGTCAAAAAGTTGTTGTTTAACATTGATTTCAATTTTTAAATTATAGCAGTAGTGAAACATTTGTAGAAACTATTCAGGATGGCGTGTTGTGTTACTGTGTCGCAAAAAAATTAATTGTTTAAAAACTAAGTGTTAATTTAACGCTGTTTTTTCTAAAAAAATTACTATGTATATTAATATAAGTACAGTAGACGCCGCTTAATGTGATCACGGTTAATGTTATCAACCGCTTAGTGCGATAAAACTTAATTTTTCAAAAAGCGAAAATTTTTGTTTTAGAGCGAGAGCGCCAGGAAAGGACACCGGCTATAGTTGCTAAGAATACGTAGGAACATCCCCTTGAATATAAAACAATTCTATTAATTTCATTTTTTGTCAAAAAAACATGCATTACCATTCATGTTTTATATTATGTGCAATTTTCTTACGTAACAATTCGGTGGCGGTTTTGAAGTGAAACTTCTTCGTCGAGGCGACTACAATTCTCGTGGGCACATTTTTAAAGTCGCACATAAAACGAAACCCGTTTTAAAAAAAATCACCAACACTTTTGCAAAGCCTCAACGCCAAGTTACGTTTTTCGAAACGGAACTGTTCGAAAACAGAGTTCGTAGATCTCCGTTTCGCTTTTTTACCTAGAAAATAA
Source organism: Sinopyrophorus schimmeli (assembly GCA_036325965.1). Lineage (NCBI taxonomy): Eukaryota > Metazoa > Arthropoda > Insecta > Coleoptera > Elateridae > Sinopyrophorus > Sinopyrophorus schimmeli. Next base: position 332,810 of record JARFIZ010000329.1, on the reverse strand, counting down.
TTGCGGCCTTCCGCAGAAAAACATTTCATTCCGTATTTTCGCAACATGTACCCGCTGGACGCGGATCGTTGTTTCCACGAGCTGCTCCAGCGCGAAGAACGGTGATATGTTGTTGTGGCCGAAGACAGGCGTTCGCAGATACAAGTTCGAGGTGACAATTGACAAAGCTGGACTCTAGTCCTGCATGTCGGTGCGTTTCTCTTGAGCTATGCGTTACTTACCAGCGACAACATACCTTTTACTTGCATCTTGTTAGATATTTGTCTTCCTTGCGGCCATGCTAATTTTTATTGTTTTCTGCCATGCAGGAATTCTAAAGGATAATGGAAAACGCTTGCTTGTTAAACGTGTACGTACCCTCGTAATAAAAGTGCTTCGTCCTCTTCTGCGCGCTCGCCTCTTTTTCGTTCGGCTTCGAAAAGAGAAAAAAGTTTAATTATGATTAATTTATTGCGCTTATCGCAGATAAATAAACACGTATAAATTGTACGAGGAAATGCCATTATTATTATTGTCTACTATTGTGGGCATTTAATTGCCTCCAGCCACCTACAAAAAATATCTACATTTCATTCTTACGCATGCAAATGCAAAATAAGCAATTTTATTATTAATAGTTGTTGTTTCAATGGTAAATAATAAACGACCTTTTGTATTATGCAAATAATTAATGTAATACAATAAAGATCGTAGTTTATTCGTTTTTTATTGGAATATAAATTGATAAGTAATATTGCTTTATTGTATTTTGCAAGCTTTTTCTTTTCTCGAGTTGCATTGGCAAAATATTGGGTGGGCAAGAAAGTAGTTTAGATTTTTACCAATCGATGGCGTTATAGCTAACGAAATTTAGAATTTGAAAGTAAATTACTAACTGTGAAATGTGCTTAAATTCGAGATCAAAGTGGCATGTGGTTTTGTTGCAGCTCCCTTCATAAGCCCGAAAAAAAATAATTACCGTTGCTATATGTTTTTTGATATGCAAAAAAGTCGAAAAATGTTTTTTTCGAAATTATTGTTTAGTAGGGACCTTTGGGACAATTTATTTTGATGGGGAACGATATCGAAAATAGTGAAATGGTTTCGAATATATTTAACTACTCCTCAATTTTTTTAATTTTTATTTATTAATATACCAAATTTAATATATAAGTCTTTAATTATATTAACAATTATTACAAAATAATAATATACTGTTTATTAACAAAAACAAATATAAGCTAAAACCAAACTTATTATTATAAATATAAATCATTAATTATTGCAATAATTAGTACAAACAATTAACACAAACAATAAACTATATTTCTTTACAAATGTGTAATAATTAGCCTAGACATACTACAATAGAAAAGAAAACATTTATATAAACTGAACAATATCATATTAAATTTTATTCCTAATATTTTATTATATATTTTATTATTTAGTTATTTAATTTTTTTTTTAATAAAATATAAATTATCGCATCGATGTCACGGACCCCATTTGCACATTTTGGGCACACTTTGGAAATCACGGCTCTAGATGATCTAAATTTTTTTTCAACAGAGGGACAGAGGGAGTAATAATTAGAACTTTCATTCCTCTAATTAAAATAGAAAATCAAAAAACCAAACAGAATCCCTTTTCGATTGAATATTGAACTCAAAACGACCAAAAAAACTAATTGTTTTGAATCCGATCGCTGCAAAAAAAATCGAGCACAATTTCAATGGACCATTTCCCCAAAAATTACAAGAAAAACTAACTTCTCCCCGGTAGAAAATTATTAAAATCGAAAAAGGTAGAATTCCGGCGCTGCTCGCTCTCATTGTCGATTGAAGTATTCGAGTCGGATAATGTTGAAAGTCAATTTAAAACATTCAGAACGTTTCCAAGTGCTCTTAGGGCATTGTTCGAGCAAAAAACACTTGAGTGGAAGACATGAACCGTATGCAATGATTAACGATTGAATGCACTTCGCAAAAGCGCCAGGCGAGAACACGGAAATTCTTTCTTTTCTGAGAAATCGCAAAAAAGCATCGCGTATCGTAGCTTTGTGCGCGCAGAAATGGGACATTTGTCAAAGGCTCTCGATATAACGACAACTCCTCGACTATAACGGATTATTGTGTTTTCGCATTAGCGAGCGAAAAGCTCGAAAAAGGCGAAACGGAGCTTCGCTCGGAAAATTGTCAGCTCAAGGGATTATGCCTAACTTAGGTTAGGTCAAAATATCGATTTTTTTTATTGCATATTTTTTAATGCACTATATCATCTTAAAAATATTTTTCCAACATTATATGAAAATTGGAGAAGAAGTTAAAAAAATAGTTTTAATTAAATATAAAAAACATCGACTTCAAGCTTTAAGCGCGATTATCTCAAAACTGTTTTTTTTTAAAATGCAGTTGCGGTGACCAAAATATTGTGAATCGTGTTTAAAGCCGAGTGTGCACATTCGAGCTCAAAGTGGCACATTCCGATCTCGGGAAAATGAAGCGCGCCGCTCCGCGTCGCGCTTCATTTGCCTCCCTCGCTCGGAAATGTGCCACTTTTCGCTCGAATGCGCACATCCTCGTGTTTATCGAGTTTGCTAGCATTAATTTTTGGATTTTTGTTGAAAATGATTGCCGTTGACGTTTTCATCAGTAATTTAATACTAATATAAGTCTAAATCATATTAAATGTCCCCAATAATTTTTATAAATAAATTTTGTGACATGGACTTTAGTTTATTATATGAAATATATTGAAAATTTCACGTTTTTTTTGTAGAATAATAAATATAAGCGATACTGACCAACACTTTTCAAAATCACCAGCGCAATTGGGCAAAATTATGTATTTCTTAAATGTATTGAAATAACTATTGATTCGAATAGAATAACAAGTAAAGATATAAATAATTAATTCGCTAATAATAAAAGTTACAATTCATCTGAAAAAAATTATTAGAATAAAAAATGTTTCTGTTTAAGTTAATTAAAATTAAATATTAAAAAAATGATTTGAGATCTATTATAACATTTAGAAAATGCACCCTGTGCAATAAATTTTTGAAAATAGTTATTAATGTGCACACACCCCGCACTTATTGAACTTGTCCATATAAAGCATCCCTCTTTTAAATAAAAAAATTAATTTCCGATTTTCTATTGGGAAAAAGTTGTAGAGCTTATTTTTCTATAATAGATGTTTAAAAGCACTAAATCTGAAATTTGGTTTTTCTGGCATAAATACAGTCTTGTAATTTTATTTAATAGTATAAAAGTATACCTTCTAAGGTGCGTTTTATTTAATTCGCTAATTTTGCAAAAAAAATTAAGACAGAAAAACAGGTTTAAATTGATTTATTTCCTAGGCCTTCAAAAATAATATATTAATTTCGGTTTTTTACCAAATGAAGGACAAAGCGTGTGATCAAAAATTTTAACTTGATTTTTTTAAGGGAGCCGCAGTAACATATAATTTGAAAACCAGTGGTGTAGCTACAGGGTATATGCTCAAAAAAAGATGCATTGTTTTAAAGAACAATTACTGGAATCAAATGCCATTATACAGCGCAAAAAGCAATCTGGAGGTGTATTTAATACTGAACAGAATATCCAGAATAAGAAAAAAAAATTAGAGAAATCTAAAAATAACCAATTAACAGCCAAATAGTTAAAAATGAATTACAAGGTAGTTTTGTTTTATGGAATGGAAACGATTGGGGGAGGCATACGTTCAGCAGTGGACGCAAATGGCTGGATGATGATGATGATGATTTGTTTTAATTAACAACCTTTTTTCGAATTTCTTTAGAGTGGAATAAGATAGGCAAATTCAATTATGAAGAAGTGTGTGCACTTTCAAGCAAAAACTTTTTCCGAATGGAAAATCTGAATTTGAAGGATTTGTTATTAATATAGTCGAATCCAATTAACACGAAGATATGCGCATTCGAGCGAAAAGTGGCATATTTCCGAGCGAGGGAAGCAAGGGACACCAATCATTATGGATAAATACAAACAAAAACATTGCAAAATTAATAAGTAAATGTAAAACACTTTGCAATCTTCGAAGCATAGAAGCTACCAAATTTTCAAATATTTTATTATGTATTTTTAATTATTTTCATTTAATATGCGCATTACTCTTGTTTATTTAAAAAAAAGGTTTTTTGTATTCTTTATTTTTAAATATGTTTATAAATGTACAATATGATTCAAATTTCAAATATTTCTAATGTAACTATAGTTACGAAATAATGAATTCGATCTGATTGGCTAATTAATTGGCGGCCATTGTAGTGAATCAAAAATGAGCCAATCACAGTGGCACATTTACAGCGGGATTTTTAAAAGTCAATTTTTGTGCTTTTTTCCATAACTTGATGTCGGATTTCGATTGTATTCGACTGTATTTATACAAAACCCACGAAACATGGTTTGAAAACTGCTGTTCTAAAATACATAATAGAACTACTCCCTCCAATCCTCAAAAATAAAAATCTAAGCGAAAATGGGGGGCAATTTAATTAAAAAAAAATGCTTGAAAGAAATACTTCTTTGGCGTAACTGATTTAAATATAAATAAATGTAATAAATACGAGGATGTGCGCATTCGAGCGAAAAGTGGCACATTTCCGAGCGAGGGAGGCAAATGAAGCGCGACGCGGAGCGGCGCGCTTCATTTTCCCGAGATCGAAATGTGCCACTTTGAGCTCGAATGTGCACACTCGGCTTTTCGCCACGATTAACAATGATCAATTTACTTTAAAAAAATTTAAGTAATTCTTAAGTTGCGCTCTCAAAATGTCTCATTTCGGCTTCCCTTATTTTTTCATAAAAAAAATTGTACTTGTATCACAAAATAGGCATTTTGTGCATTTCAATAAATAAAAAAATTCTCAAAAATCAACGAATTTTCCCGACGCCAAGTAGGCATAACCCCTCAAGCGTCCGCAATCGATGGAATGCATTGTAATACAAAGTGCATCGTGGGTCGAAACACGAACTTCACACCAACACCGATTCAAAGTTAGCTGCTTCCAATGGTACAACTGACAGAACCACACAGAATACCCGTGTTATTCGAGTCGTCCTTTTGTCTCGAAAAAAGTAATTCGCGTTTACGCTGCCTCTCTTTTTTTTTGGGATTTAATTTCAGAAATAAAACGCTCCTCCGACCCGTTCGCGGCCCCGACGCTTTTACGAGAGCTCCAATAATAGTTTTCGATTCGGCGAAATTCCGTAATTAATTACGAGGTTTAAGAACAGCCCCGCTGTTTATTCTGCGTTTGTGGCAAGGAGCCGCCCGGTCTTTATAACTTCGGTGTTTGTTTCTGTTTAAGCAAACCTCTTCGTTCCTTTTGATTTTCCATCAGCAGCTTCATTTGCTGAATAGTTGCCGGGTTCAATACTAAACCAGAGTTTCATTACCAGACTCGGTTGCGATTGGCTGCAGGATTCTTCTCTTATCTCAGACTTATTTACATACGGCAACTTCTCGATTGAAGGCTCCGAGTTTGTCTTGTATCTCTGCGTTCTGTTGATTACATTTTTAGAAGTTCTTTGTGGTGCTACTAACCGAACTTTAAGCCACTCCACCTTCGCCTCTTCAGTTCGCTTCGGATCGATTTCGTGCCTTTTTGGCGCCGCTTCGGAAAAATTGCTCGTCTGCGCAAAGCGAAAGCGTTTTTCGCCGTGAATTGACTAATTTGGTAATGCAACGTTTTGGGATTGAAAAAAAGCTTAATTAAAAAAAAAATTAAGTCACTTAGTATTCAGGAAAGCTCAAAATTTTTTTATAAAATGGTCTAGAATTGTAATATTTGTAAGTTTCAAGAGCTTAGGCTTTATTTCTGTAATGTTGTCTTTTTTGGAAAATTTTACAAATGTAGTTGTGTTAAGCCAAATGGTCTTTATTTAAAATTTTTCTTTCCCAAAATGCGTGTTTAAATTTGGGTAAGCTTTTGAAAAGTTCAAAATCTTTTTTTGAAAAAATCGTCGAGATACCTATTTATTCAAATTTAAGGTTAGAAAACTCTTGAAAGCACAAAAGCTTATTTTTTGAAAAATTAGCGACACAGCCTTCGGCTTTAATTGATGTTTTTTTTTATATGTAAATAGACCCCGTATTAATTAGACTCAATTTTATTTTTTTATTAGTAAAGGGTGTTTCAAATTGAGCGCCTTTCTTTAAAACTAAATAAAACACAGATAGCGCATTGAATTCGTCTGGGTCTTTTAACATTTAAGAGGTGTGATGTATGACATGAATAAAAATGAAGTGGTGCACGATACAAAATCGCATTAAAATTGTTGAATTATTTTATGAAAATCTGCGTTCTGTGAAAAAGCTTTTTAGAAAATTACGTGATTTTTATTGTTTACATAAATGTCCATCTGAAAGGACTATTAGTCGCATTGTTCAAAAATTTAAAGAGACTGGTTACGCAGAAGATAAGAAAATAAAAAAATATAATCTTTTTGGTCGTTAACAAGAGCACATTGATATGGTTCGCGAAAGTGTTGCTGAAAAGCCTGAAATGTCCATTAGTCAACGATCACAACAAGTTGGGCCCAGTAAAACAACAACATGGCGTATTTTACAAAAGGATTTATCTTTAAGGACATATAGGGTCCAAATAATAAAGGAATTAAAGCCTTTGGACGATTCAAAACGTCGTGCATTTGTCAATTGGATTACCAGATAATTTTTCTCAAAAAATAATCAATTGGCAGATCTTGTTATTTGACACCGTTGGTTATTTTCTTTAGGGCCATGTAAAAAATCCACAATTGATTCTTGAACTAAAGAATGGAATTATTCGTGTTATTGGTGAAATAGAGCCTCAATTATGTCAAAATGTCATATAAAATTGTGAACGTGTGTGGAGCTACAAGGGGTGGTCATTTGACAAATATTATTTTTTGTGTTTAAATGCCATACATTACACTTCAATTATCAATAAAAAGTTTTTGAAAATCAATGCAAATTATGAGTGTTATTTAGTTTTAAAAAAAGGCGCTCAATTTGAAACATCCTTTAAAACGTCATGTAGATGAAATTATTTGTTTCCAAATACAGTAGGACCCCTATTATTTAGGATAATGACGGGGAGAGGGGTTCATGAATAATCGAAGGCCCCGAATCGTCAAATCTCAATTTTTTATTGACTACTTGTGCTTGGTAAGAAAGTTAATTAAAAAAAATGACATTTTTATTAAAAATAAACGTTTTACATTAATTTACAATATGTATATACACATACAGACATAGGTATTTTTAATAAATGTTTAGGAAAAATAAAAAACACTATAAAAAAAAATTTGCCACTTGGGACTCTGTTTTATTGAAACCTTGGGCAATAGTGTGCCGAATAACGGGTGTCCCACTGTAATAAACAATTTGTATCTTAAAAACGTAATTTCTCAATGACTTATGCTACATATATTCAAAAGTAAACAATTTTTTTTGGTAAAACCATCAAATACAATTAAATGCAACTGTAACCATACAAAAGCACATTAATTATTATGTACAGTCAGCCTAAGAAGTAATCAACACCCTAGAAACAAACCTACAGTAAACATACTATTCCAAAAGACAAAATCTGGAGCTGCATGGTTAAAAAACAATTAAAATAGATTTTATTTTAACAATTAATAAAAAGTTATTTGTTGTACTTATAAAAGCCGTCATAAACACTATTTTTAACTAAAACCTGTCTCTTGGAATAGTACGTTTACTGTAGGTTTGTTTGTAGGGTGTTGATTACTTCTTAGGCTGACTGTACATAAATTCCAAAATGATTTGTTTAAAAAATAACTTACACGCATTTTTTTTAAAGAATTAAACACCCTTTTTACCATTTCCAACAATGAGAACTATTAATTTTTTAAAATTTTTGATTAAAAAGAACTAAGGTAAATTTAATACTGGAAAATACACAAACAACTAATATAAACGTGTGTGTCACATAAAAGGTGATCGGCGAAAGCAGCGTAGGCGAAAATTTCATTAATACGGTAACCGAATCTTTTTGACAGTATCTCAAGACGCACATTAAGACATCCAAAGTTGCCCAACAATCTTCTACGAGCCGAAAAATTCGTGTATCGAACAGGAACAAAGTTGTCTTGAAAGCGGTCCCATCGCCTATTGAAAATCGGCGATCGGATGGGGTAGCTCGAACATTAAGGGTCATCGGGTACGACAAGTCTTCTGCCTCACCTGTGCGGGTCAAACCGGGCCCGAAGCACGAACAATACAAATTCCCCGTGTTGCACAGATGGGCGCACAATGGCCCAGCGATTGTTGATGGAATAATAGAGCAGTCTGAACAAATATTGAGGGGAGAGCATAAAATGTACCTCGGTGAGCCATTGTTCGCCTTCGAGTTCGTGTAAGTGTTGTCTTTGGATTGTTACGAAATAATGCGATGGGCTTTTAAATGCGCCCGAGTCGGAGACGCTCCGAAATTTTACAGTTCGGGCCCCGATTTGTCTAATTCGAATTATGATTAAAAACGTTTTTAATGAGGTATTTCGGTTGAATGGCAGGTACGAAGAAGGTCGGTGTGTGAAAGCCGATACCATCGGACCAAAAGTGTTTTGGATGGCGCATTGTGCTGGAACCCAGCGGGTTTTACGTTCCGTGGTACCTGAATCTTTCGATATAAAAGTTATCCGCATGTGTGTGTGTGGGAACGTTGTTTGATTTAACGATTGCCCTCCTTAAAAAATAAGCTCGAGCCGAGAAGACGAAGGACTTGGGCTTGTTAACATCGCCTTTGACAAATTTCCATTCGGCTACTACGTGCTAGGACTATAACTATTACTTCCAGTTATCAAAATTTGGAGACGTTGAAAAATTGGGCAACGTTCGGCTCGTTTAATTCGTGGACTGGACAGATTAATTTGTTACCGAGACGTCTCAGTTTAGAAATTTTTTTTATACGCCCCAAAAAAAAATTAAGACACCGAAAGTCGGTGTGGGATTAAAGCTGGGCGATCCAAAGCGTTTAATTTTATGGGAAATCAGAAAAAGAATTGTTTGCCGAAAATTTTGGAATTGTGCAATTTGCAGTAAAATGTTTTGTTACTTAAGTAAATCTATAAAACTTAGAGGCAATCAAGTTGTGGATTTATAATTGTTATTTGTAATCATAAAACACAGTTTTTGGTTTAATCGTGTGCAACAAAATGTGCAGATTTAATGCCATTAAAATGATTAAAAGTTTACATATGGTAAAGTTAGGTTTTTTAATTACTATCATTTTTGTTTTACTGTAAAGTGCATTAAAGGGCGTGGGTATTTATTAATAAATATTTCGTTAAAAATAAAAAGTTATAAAATTTAATGTCTTCAAAAAAACAAAGCAAATTTTTGATAAAACTAAATAAATCAAAATAAATACCCATTGTTTCACAAAAAAAATCGTAGCGTCCTTATTTTCGATGCAATCATTAAAAACGAGACGGATTCGGAATTCTGGGACGTTTTTACATAAGATACATATAAAATAAGTACGGGGCGCAACGTAAATTTTTTGAAAATTAAAAATGGCAATTTTAGGACCGTTTTTTGCACGATTTTGAACTTTAAAAAAATTCTAGCGCCGTTATTTGTGGAGGGATCTTTAAAAACTCTTTAGATTCGGATTCGGCAGCCTTTTTGGCTTCGGATAGGCCTATGAAACCATAGGCGTGCTCTTTCAAAGCTTTGAAAAAAACGTTTTTCTTTTTGAAAATACATGGGTTTTAACCCATGTTTTTTTGGCAAAAAATGAAAAAAATAGAATTGCTTTATATTGCAAGGGGATGTTCCTACGTACCCCTAGCAGCCATAGCCGGTGTAATTTCCTGGCGCCCTCGCTCTAAAATAAAAATTTTCTATAAAAGGTTCACTTCTTTGCACAAAATTTGACTTAAAAAAATTGTAGCGCCGTTATTTGTGGACGAATCTTTAAAAACATTGGGCTCTTTTAATTTTTTTAGCTGATCGTAAGCTCAGATAAACGGCCTTTCAGAATCTGAAAAGTTTATAAAGACGCGTTCACAAATACCCGAGCTACGATTTTTCAAAGTGGAAATTTAGAAAAAATTAATTACAAGTCAGACTATTCGAACCCGTTTTTCTCAAAAATTTTAAATAGCGTGCCAATGGTTTTTTATATCCATCCGAAGCCAAAAAGCCTGCTAATTTCGAATTTGTTTAGCTTTTAAAAATCCCTCCACAAATGACGGCGCTACAATTTTTTTAACATAAAATTTTGTGCTACTAAAATAAATCTAAAACTTCAACCATCAATTACTCAAAAAATTAACATTTTTTGTACATGGTTGGCACCCAAATGTTGTGTTACATTAATTAATATGTTGTAATTTCTCAATAATTGTGTTTTGTGACCGCACTTTTGGACATGTTAGTTTATTAAGCTTCATTTCAAAACTGTTTTCTTTGATTTTTTGGTGTTGCTTTTTTCTTCTTCTTTAAATGATATTACACATACATTTTTAAGTACACACGTACCCACATTTTAAATTGTTTTACCCTTAAAATTCTATTTTACATTTCTGAAAGAAACTTCTTCGCAAGCCGCCTCGATGGAAGCCACAATAAATCTTAAATAAATTATATCCGAACAATAATTTAATCCGACATTTTTACCAGAGTCTTACGCGCTATAATAAACAATAAAATAAAATTACAAGGTCCCTGTATAAGAGTTCATCCGTGGACTGTGATAGATATCGCCAGTAAAGACAACTAAAAGCTATCTTTGCCCGTTGTAGTTATGTTAATTCTTCCATGCGATAATTCATACGAGTTCTCCATTTGCTTTTATTATTGTATTAATCACAAGCATTCATTACTCGCGATTATAATTCTTTCCAACTTGCGTTCCCGAGAAAACGTCCAACTTTTTTGCAAACTCCAAATTTGGTAGTGCCCCAGCGGCAGCCTCAATTGACTCGCAATTAGATATGCGTAAAAATAATCTTCAATACCGTTGCGTCCGGTATTGTTATTTGCGAAGAAAAAAAAATTAATAAAAGAAAGCATACAAACGCGGACACTGTGCAGAGTAAAGAAGATGGAAGAAGTTGAATCGTCTAATTAATCACGGTGTGACAAGCATTGTATGCTGGTATCTTAGCTCACATCTGCTCGCCGATTCACATGCAAACCTGCTGCTATTGTTATTTTTATCAAGTCCCCTCTCGCGAAATCAGACGTGCTGCAGAATTTAACGATTCGATTCTTTGTCCACTAACTGACACTGTCTTGTCTCTACTTTCGCATCCCTTCATTGTTTATTGCGAAACGGACGCCATTGTCCAACTGGTTCACTTTTAAAGGGACTTTTTACAACTGCGCGTCCTAACGGCTTGACAAAGCTCGAAAGCTCCAGAGCGCACATAACATTTTAATAGATCCATCCGACGCGACCACTCTATCTAACATTTCATCTTGTTGTGAGGCCGCAGCTGCCGAAAATTTTCTCTTTGGGTCAATTATAAAAGTCTTTCAGGAATTGCACAGGACACTTTTGATTTAATGTGACGTTCTATAAGAAAATTGCTTTGTTGTTAATTTTTAATAAAGTGATCGGGGTTCTACTGTATTATGCAAAATGCAATATGGGTAATTAATTTTGTCAAAACACCAAAAAATTGCCTTTATTAGTTTTTGGGAAATTAAGTTAATTATTTTTTTTATTAAAATAATATTTCTATTAACCTTTCGCATACTGGGTGACTAAATGTCACATGCTATAGTAGGTATAGTTCGCCATACCCCAAAAATAAAAATAGCAGTTATGAAAATAAAAAAAATTGATTAAACCAGATCAAATCTTCCTTATATGTATATTTTGATGAGATGAATCCAAATTCAGAATCTGTTAATCTCGATCATTCATACGTTTCAGTTTTTTTACGATTACTTCGGAACTATTCGAAATTTTAAAATTTTCTTAACGGAATCTGAATCAGCACCTAAAACTGCAAAACATTGACCGTTTAACCAAACGTCTAGCTCCACTAATAGGAAAGATACGCACCTCAGCCTACTCAATTTGGAACACCTTGTATATATAATATCACCTTGCTCGGTCGTTTGACCCACGCAAAGTAGACGTACAGCAAACTAAATCTTTCGCTTGGCTGGAAGCACGTAAGCCGATGCTGCGATCGCACTAAGACACCCTTGCGCAGTGGTCGGGCGAATGCAAGCGCACCGGCGACCATCTCGCATGTGAGACTTTGTGCGAACTTTTGTTCTAAACCGATTCCGACACTCTTTCGCACTCGTGACCAATTAAAACACTAATTGAACACAGTTAAAACACTAATTTGTGCCGTTTTGCGTGTCAGCAAGCGACAAATGCAGGTTTATTTATGAGCAACGCACGGGTCAGTGGCCTTAAACATAACGTAACCACTGGAAATTTTTGGCGATATTGCTACCTGTTTGGCATACCTAAAAATCAATACTTTGTCGGCTTTGTGAAAAATCAATACATAAACTCCGCCCCTTTACTGCGCAAATGTGACTTAACTTATACGAAGCTTCAATACGAAGTGCTTCGTGAACGGCTAAGTAAAAAATCAATACATAAAGTCCGCCCCTTTACTTAACCCAAATTTTCCATAACTTATACATAGGCAGCTTGCATACAACGTGCTTTGAATGTAACATATGTGCTTCAAAGAATAATTAGGACATTTAAATTGTATCAGTCGTTAAAACATTTTTTAAACGACTTTAATACATTACTTAAAAATTGAAAATGCAAATATTAGTTTAATTGTATTATTTATTTGAACTCTTATAAATCAATTTAAACTAGTGCGTGTACCGTAGATGGCTCACGAGTTGATTTAAATTAGTTACATTATTTGTTTTTGGTGTGTACAAACTTATAAATAATTATAAAACATCGGTACGGCCGTTTTTAGAAAGTTTCTTAATCGTATTTAACATATACCAAAATTGAAATAAACGGATAATGTTGCAAACTGCATACATCGTTTCCCCCCGCACCACAGTTGTAAATCGCACGTTGAAGTGTTAAGAACGTTCTAGAAAATTTTGATTTTGACTAATTAGTGTTTGTGTGGAACAGAATAGTGTTTACCAAAAGGTTTTGGAACTCTCCGAAGTACACCCTGTATATAAATCTGAATTGTAAGATTATTTTTAAATATTCTATGTTTTGTCGTTTTTGTTACATCACAAATAATACTTTATAAATCTTTAGACCACCTTTCTCAAAAATCTCGGCTTTTTTGGTCGTAATGGCTTTCCAAAATGTTAGTTGCAAGGCCCAAAATTAATTTTCCTTTGTTCAACGTAGCGCTTACGGCCATTTGCAAGTTAACGTTATCGCGCTTTCCGGCTTCGTGCATTTGAGTTTTTAAATAGGCACACGTGTTTATCGGTTAGTAATAATAATCTTTTATAAATAATTACAAAGCCTCGTAACGATCGTTTTTGGCAATTTTTGAAAATCTTAATATTTTCTGCTTTAATTCGAAACACCCTTTATAAGGGAATTTGCGTTTGCACGTAATTAATTTGGAATTGACGCTTACTTTGTAAAATTAAAGCAAATTATTGGGGTTTTGTTTAGAGATCATAAAAAAATTTATATACAAGGTGTTTCGCATTTTGGTGCACCACTGTGAAATTTATTGCAGTCGTTGTTCAAACGTTTTTTTCGCGATTTTAAAAGTTAAATTTATTTGACGATATACTATACACAGAAAAATTTTAAACTCGACTTTTTTTGATAACTCGAATTATTTTTATTTTCTTTTCGATTTCGACTTATCGAGGTTCGACTGTAATTATAAATTAACATTAAAGTTACTATACAAATAGCATTTATTGTGTATAAAATTGAGATTTTTACTGTAAACAATTTTTTTTCATATCTCTGTCATTCTTCATTAAATTGTTGTAATCGAGATTGCCCAATTGTTATTCTTTAACTTTTTTATTTCACCTTTTAGCAATCCAATCAAAAATGTTTTACTAAAATTCATTCAAAAGCCCTGGATTCCGAGCTTTTGCCATTTTTACTTTTTACGGCACTCCACTAATTGGGTTTTTGACAATCGAAAAATAATCAAATTTGAGCGAATAGGTGTTGTGCCCAAAAAAAGTACAACTTTAAAATTTAGAATTGGAACGAGCGCGCAAACATTACCCAACTTAACTTAACTTTAAACATAAAACTTAGAAAAAAACATCCATCACTCGTTTTTTTAACCATAATTTGAAATAAATGTCAATTAAATTAATCGTTTTATTGCACGAAAAAAATTTTTCTAAGTGCTCATGCCAGCGAAGACCACAAAAAAAATTATTAATCGTATCAGAAAGCGCGCGTAACTGTATAAAAATAATCCCCGCTGATTTAGGAACGTAGTGAAAGGATCGATCTTTGATTATATTGCCAGAAGTTCGTGTTTTTAGTTTAATTTATATTGAAAAGCTTCTGCTTCCTACTGTGGGTCCACCTCGGGCCATCCAAAAACTCTTTGTATCCGTCTGATTGTTCGGTAATTGCATTATAACAACCCGCGGTCTGATTAATATTGAACCGATGCTCTCTCTGATGGATTTTTAGAAAGTATGATGTATTGCCAGTTTCGAAAATCCATAAACAATCGCTTACGCGTGTAAAAAGCTAAAAAATAATCGTCGGCGGATCGACTGACATAATGTACTCGATAAGTATTATTAAACATGACACACCGTCTCAGCAGTTGCCGGAAATTATTCCGAATCATATTTAGCTAGTCTTAATAGAAAATCCTCGTAAAATTTCCTGCAGATGTTAAATTGCTTTTTTTTTGTGTGCGCTGAAACGTTTTGTTGCCGATGCAATTTGGCTAGAGTTAATTAATTTCTAAACCGGTAGTCGAAAGATGACATAAGCAAAAATAATTTGGACCAAGTGAAAGTACTTTTTTGTTCTTCAAAAGATCGAATTCCTTTTTGAATTTTCAAAACTCACGTGCTTAGGATTGCCCATAATTAGTTTTTACAGCGAGCACGTTTAGGTAACGAGTTTTTTGATATGTCGTGTGCGAAACGCAATACGGTGCTTTATCGAATTATTGAAGTGCAATTTTGGAAAAAACTAATCGGGCGTCGCCTATGAATTTTTTTATCTTTTAGCTAAAAGTTCTTAGTTTTTGAATATGTAAAGCATCCCTACCGACGTTAGCTTACTTTTTGAGATACCCTCTTTGAACGCCTGAAACATTAAACTGATGTAATATTTGTAAATTATTCGTAAACTATGCATTGTATTAAAAAAATTTAATTAACAAACTTGGGTTATTTTAGAAAGACATGCCTATTAAAATATTGGAATATTAATTTTACTATAGATGGCGCTGTTGTAGAACAAAACATCCCAATTTTGATGGTTTAAGCAGCATTAAAAAAATTGCCATTTTGTTATGCCTTGGGAAATTTACTTTATTTTAAAGTATATTATTTTTGATAGGTCCCATTTAATGTACTATAAAAAATTATTTAAATATTTTAAATGATTTCCGAGAAATAAATTTTTTCTTGCTGTTTAACACTATATTACGTGTCGAGACGACAAATTGTTTTGAACCCCTGAAACATTAAGCAGATGTACTATTTGTAAATTATTCGTAAACTATGCATTGTATTAAAAAAAATTTAATTAACAAACTTGGGTTATTTTAGAAAGACATGCCTATTAAAATATTGGAATATTAATTTTACTATAGATGGCGCTGTTGTAGAACAAAACATCCCAATTTTTATGGTTTAAGCAGCATTAAAAAAATTGCCATTTTGTTATGCTTTAAGAAATATACTTTATTTTAAAGTATATTATTTCTGATAGATCCCTTTTAATATATTATAATAATTATTTAAATATTTTAAATGATTTCCGAGAAATAAATTTTTTTCTTGCTGTTTAACACTATATTACGTGTCGAGACGACAAATTGTTTATTGCAAGCAAACGGCTCGTCCGATTACATTGAGCGTTTTACCAGTCAAAATATAATTAAATTTGAGCAAATAGGTGTCTCAGCGATTTTTTATAAATTAATTATTTACTCTTTTGTACTCGTGCAAACTTAAAAGTTAAAATATTTTAAAGATCAAAATTAAAAAATTTGCCATCTTGTTGTTCATCAAGATAAATACTTCACACTTTCTGGTGTTATTACCAATTAACACCTTTTAATTTTGTGTAACTTGTATTTAAATATTTTGATTAGTTTCGGAGAAATTAATTTTTTTCTGACTGTTTTAAAACGTGACAGGTCCATTTTAACACTATATTACATATCAAGACGACAAATTGTTTATTGTAAGCAAACGGCTCTTCTGATTACATTAAGCTTTTTACCAGTCAAAAGAGAATTAAATTTGAGCAAACAGGTGTCTCAGCAATTTTTTATAAATTAAATATTTACCCTTTGGTAGTCGTGTAAACCTATAACTTTAATTATTTCATAGATCAAACTTAAAAAATTTGCCATCTTGTTATCCATCAAGATAAATACTTTAAACTTGCTGGTGTTATTACCAATTAACACCTCTTAATTCTGTGTAAATTGTATTTAAATATTTCAATTGGCTTTGAAGAAATTAATTTTTTTCTTACCGTTCTAAAAGTGAACCGATATAATTACGCTTTTCAACAATCGTAAAAAAACTAAATTTAATTAAAAAGCGTTTCAGAAAAATTATTAAAATTTAAGAAAACCTAATAAACAATTCGAAAATCACTAGTTTAATAGCAAATATCAATTTTAATTGACTCACCCGTATTATGGATTATTAATTATCGAAATCGGTGTTGGACAATCTTGAGTTTAGCGCGTATAATTATAAAAGTGATAAGGAGCGTGTTTATTTAAGAAAGGAAAACTGACAGTTACAGCTTCTTGTATTGAACGATCCAGAAGAGAAGCGAAAAAAAAAGTTATCGCCTCTTTCGATCGTATTACGCAAGAAATAGTCGCAGATTTGTTTATCAATTAATTAAATCTAAAGTCGTTAGATTTATTGGACGAAAAATACATTTGAAAAATAGCTAAAGCTAATTAGAGGTAATAAAGTGGCATAACTAGAATAGAAGCGAAGAGAAGAGAGGAACGGTCCGTAAAGCAAACGTGAGGTTTGTCGCCCCAGGACTGGGCGGACGGCGTGACTTGCACGTGGGTCCAGGGCTAATCGTCTGCTACCGTTCTTTGAATCGATGTTAACACCAATGACTCGGACTTTATTCCGGTAGTGACTCTGTAGAATCATAAATCATGCAACGATAACGTTGCTACCAAACGAGAATCAATTCTCGTTCGATTTTACACGCCATAATCGTCTTTGTTGCGGCGGATAAAAGCTCCCGAGCTTTCGCTTTTTATCTACGCGCGTCCTCTTCCTCGTCTCTGAAACAAAGTAGAAAAGCTATTAGAAAATATTCATAAATAATGTTTTGTGTATTACCACGTCGATTTTATCTCTTTGACTGATTACTTAGCGGTTAAATTCTTTGCATGTTAATGTTAAGGTTAATTCATGTCAGTTTTAGATTTGATGTTAAATTATTTTTCTTGCACGTGACTGCACATCGTCGTTCTTTCGATCATAGCACTTTGGGCTTTGTTTATTGTTTGGCATCTTTTCCTTGATGCCAAATCGAACGGTTGACCCGCACACGTCGGGTCAGAAAGCTTCGCCGTTCGACAAAGCTCGAAGCTGGTCGGAGAGAAATCATTTTGAAATGATCAGTTTGCTTGATATACAAATAAGTTCGAGATTTATTTCAACTCTTATAAATTAATTTAAACTAATTAAAGCTTATCAAACAGTCCTATATGAAAGTACAGTCGAACCTCGATAAGTCGAAGTCGAAGGGACAGCAAAAATAATTCGAATTATCAAAAACTCGAGTTACCAAAAGAAGTTCAGTTAAATACTTCCGTATATATATGTATATCATTCATTTTTTATAGAAAACGGGACGCTTCGTAATCGTGCTCAAAATCGAGTGTGCACATTCGAGCTCAAAGTGGCACATTTCCGTCTCGGGAAAATGAAGCGCGCCGCTCCGCGTCGCGCTTCATTTGCCTCCCTCGCTCGGAAATGTGCCACTTTTCGCTCGAATGCGCACATCTTTGTATTTATTGAATTTGTCTATAATAATCATCCGTCTTTAAAATCAAAAACTTCAATTTTTCGAAAATAACTAGTTGAAAGCACTAAATCGGACATTTTGTGTTTCTAATATAAATATAGTATTGTAATTTTGAATTAAAATTGTTCAAAAAGTAAATTATTTATTGTGAATCACGCTTTAAACCGAGTGTGCACATTCGAGCTCAAAGTGGCACATTCCGATCTCGGGAAAATGAAGCGCGCCGCTCCGCGTCGCGCTTCATTTGCCTCCCTCGCTCGGAAATGTGCCACTTTTCGCTCGAATGCGCACATCTTTGTATTTATTCAATTTGCCTATATTAATCATCTGTCTTTAAAATCAAAAACTTCAATTTTTCGAAAATAACTAGTTGAAAGCACT
Source organism: Sinopyrophorus schimmeli (assembly GCA_036325965.1). Taxonomy (NCBI): domain Eukaryota; kingdom Metazoa; phylum Arthropoda; class Insecta; order Coleoptera; family Elateridae; genus Sinopyrophorus; species Sinopyrophorus schimmeli. The sequence continues at coordinate 314,242 of JARFIZ010000329.1, read as the reverse complement.
AAATCGGACATTTGGTGTTTCTAATATAAATATAGTATTGTAATTTTGAATTAAAATTGTTCAAAAAGTAAATTATTTATTGTGAATCACGCTTAAAACCGAGTGTGCACATTCGAGCTCAAAGTGGCACATTCCGATCTCGGGAAAATGAAGCGCGCCGCTACGCGTCGCGCTTCATTTGCTTCCCTCGCTCGGAAATGTGCCACTTTTCGCTCGAATGCGCACATCTTTGTATTTATTAAATTTTCCTATATTAATCATCTGTCTTTAAAATCAAAAACTTCAATTTTTCGAAAATAACTAGTTGAAAGCACTAAATCGGACATTTGGTGTTTCTAATATAAATATAGTATTGTAATTTTGAATTAAAATTGTTCAAAAAGTAAATTATTTATTGTGAATCACGCTTAAAACCGAGTGTGCACATTCGAGCTCAAAGTGGCACATTCCGATCTCGGGAAAATGAAGCGCGCCGCCCGCGTGGCGCTTCATTTGCCTCCCTCGCTCGGAAATGTGCCACTTTTCGCTCGAATGCGCACATCCTCGTATTTATCGGATTTGTCTATACAGTCGAACCTCGATAAGTCGAAGTCGAAGGTACAGCAAAAATAATTCACCATATCAAAAGAAGTTCAGTTAAACACTTCCGTATATATATATGTATATATATTTCATTTGTTATAGAAAATAACCAAAATTGATCTACAATCATTAACATTATTTATTTTTATTAAAACCCAAAAAAATATAGTTATTTAGGGGAACCTGTTGAACCTCGGCCAGTTTTTTAGTTATATTTTTTTTATTGTAATTTGACGTACCGTACACAAACCGTATTAGCATATATCGAAAGGTCTATTATTTGAGTAGCCACCACAAAAATATCAGCAATGTCTATTTCATACTTACATGTGTTTAAGACGTTTAAAAAAAAAGGTTAATTAGGCCAAGGTACAACACACCCTATGTACTTCGGCCAGTACGACGATGTACCTAGGACACATTGAAAATTTGGGGGTAAAACATGGTGATTTAAAGAAACATAAACTTTTCTCTACTAAAATTGTTTTATTCGTCGAGTGAGATATTTAATCACAAATTTTTAACAAAATCAACATAACATTCATAGTATTTCTTTCTTAACTTTTGAATCAGTCATTAGGACTAACTTTTATAAGAACACTAGCAATATCTAGGTATATTATTTCAGTCTTAAGCATTTAGCAGAAACCCCAGTACTTCTGTATCTCTGGAACATAATAACTTTCTCTGGTTTTGTTAACTCTGAGGCATTTTAATTTTTTCTGTAATGTCACTTATCGGAACCTTTGTTTACAAATATAACATCGTCTCCAATATTGTAATTAATAGGCGTTCTTTTCTTCTTCTCTTTACTTCTAGACATGATTTTTGAAATATTAAATATATTTTATTGGGAATCTATTATATAAATGTGAAATACATAAAAATATATCCTCCTGGTCAAAGTATAACATCCTGGATGTACCTAGGCCACCGACCAAAACTCGAGTTACCAAAAGAAGTTCAGTTAAATACTTCCGTATATACAATATATGTATATCATTCATTTTTTATAGAAAATAACTAAAATTGATCTACAACCATTAACATTATTTATTTTTAATAAGACCCTAAAAAATATAATTATTTACTGTTAAATTGAAAGTAATCTAAAACTAAAATGTAAAAATAGTTCCTTTTGTTATAAAAGAAACGGTAAAACCATCTTAAAACTATTCATAAGACATTTAAATCTTGTATTGTAGTATAAAACCTTTCGTCGTAGTTAACAATAGAGCTTTTAAAGCATCAATAACACCAAACCAAGCCGTCCTTAATTCTCTCTCATGTAGCAAAATATTTAGAAAAGTTGTAAAATTTAACTTCGAGTCATCGACCTATTTACTAATGGAAACTTGAATTTAATGAATTGTAAAACGCTTCGACTAATTAAATAATTCGATTTATTAAATTTCGAGTTCTTGACATAAAAATATTAAGGTTGAGATAGGCAAGGCATAGGGAAATTGGTTCGAGTTTGAGCTACCAAAAATTCGGCTTATCGGCGTTCGACTGTATCTCAAAAAAGACATTTTTAAAAGCACAAAATTCCGCTTATTACGCCACCACTGTAAATGTTTTGAACATGGTACCACCAGGTTCGAAAATCTAAAATAGTTTGTTGACCTCGTGAAAAATCGATACATAAACTCCACCCCTTTACTTAACGCAAATTTTCCATAATTTACACATAGGCAGCTTGAATACAACGTGCTTTGAATGTAAAATATTTAATTTATTTTATTATTATTATTATTTAATTTATATCAGTCTTTAAAACATTTTATTAAATGACTTTAATATTACTTAAAAATTGAAATTACAAATATTTTTTTAATTGTATTTTTTATTTCAACTCTTATAAATTAATTTAAACTAATGTGTATTACTTTTTTTAGATCATAATTAAAGCTTATCAAACATTCCTCTATGAAAGTATCTCAAAAAAATCATTTTTAAAAGCACAAAATTCCGCTTATTACGCCACCACTGTAAATGTTTTGAACATGGTACTACCAGGTTCCAAAATCTAAAATAGTTTCTTGACCTCGTGAAAAAACGATACATAACTCCACCCCTTTACTTAACGCAAATTTTCCATAACTTATACATAGACAGCTTGAATACAACGTGGTTTGAATGTAAGATATTTAATTTATTATTATTATTATTATTTAATTTATATCAGTCTTTAAAATTTTTTTTTAAATGTCTTTAATGTTACTTAAAAATTGAAATTGCAAACATTTGTTTAATTGTATTTTTTATTTCAACTCTTATAAATTAATTTACATTAATATGCATTACTTTTTTCAGAACATAATTAAATCTTATCAAACTTTCCTCCATGAAAATATCTCAAAAAGACTTATTTTCACAAAATTCCGCTTATAACGCAACCACTGTAAATTTTTTGGGGATGTCACTACCTGTTTGGCAAATCTAAAAATCAATACATAAACTCCGCCCCTTTACTTAACGCAAACTTGCCATAACTTATACATAGGCAGCTTGAATACAACGTGCTTTGAATGTAAGATATGTGCTTCAAAGAAAAATTACAAAATCTAAATTATACCAGTCTTTAAAACATTTTTTTAAACGACAAATAAATTAATTAATATTAATATCTGCTAGAGCAATAAATAAATATATTCTTTTAGAAGGGCGTCGCAAAAAAATTACAACCAAGGGAGTCGCAGTATAAAAAAGATTTGGTACCCCTGGTTTAACTACAATAAAATTCTATGTCAAATTCAGAAATGAGTAGAATGATTAAAATTGGGGTTTCGCTAATTGAAAGATAATTAAATTTGAGCCAGTACATTTTTTTGGATTATAAATGGGCGCTCAAAATTACAATTTAAAATTACTAATTAAATAACTTCAGCTGGGTGATTCCTTATGGGAACGTTTTAAAAATTAACGCAGGAGTTATAATCTCTGTCCTTTATTCTGATAAAAATCGTATTTTATTTTTGAAAAATATAGTTTCTTCTAATTTAATTTAAAAAATGCGTGATTCATTTCACGTATTAGTTAAATTTGAGCAAACGGGCGTGGTTATAATGTTGCGTTTTAATCCGGCTCGAAGGACCAAAATGTATTCTGACTCAAGGGACCACATTTCATTAATTTGTAGTATTTTGTACAATTTAATTTCACGCTTTTGGAATTTATTGTGTTTTTCTACGTGTGATATCAAAATAAAGGCAATCGTTTTTAAAAATTTTACATTTTTGTTGTCGTTTTAAGACAAAAAATTTAATTGGTCCCAATCTTTAAAAAAAAACACGTTCTAATAATAGAGAAAACTTTTTAATCGAAATTAATTGAATAATAAAATCGATTTTTATTGATTTTCACGATAGCCAAAGAACGCGACGTTTTCTCTTCGGCAGCAACTTTCGATGGTGCTATTGCAAAAATGTAACCTGCAACTTTTTATTATTTGGCCGGCGATAATTAAACGAATTAATTAGTCGACTTTATTATCTCGCAAGCCAAAGTAAGATTTAACAAGTCCGCCGAGCGGGGGGAATAAATTATTTTTTAACGATCCGAGCGCGACTGACCCAGAACCGCTCGCAACTTTTCCAAAGTTGATTAGGGGGCCGGTTTTCGGGCGGAAGAAGCATCTTCGAAAATCAAATTGCAAAATTGTTTGGTCGATAATTTAAAGCGAAGTGCTCTATTGATGTCGCAAACAAGGCGTTTGTCTCCTCTTGGACTGCACACCTCTCGGCTCGTAAGTCAATCTTGTCCATTATTCTCTTCACTAATTCAGTTTGGAAGTTGCGCTTGCACGTTGAGAGCGAGCATTGCGGAGACAATGTAGCAATCAATAGGGTAATGAGAGGACACTATATCTAATTATTGGTGCGGTCAGCTCCATCCTCGCCTTCGGGCACAAGACGCCGCTTTTAGTGGAACTTGCCGTCGGTCGTGACGTGCATCCCCCATCGGCCGCCTTTTTCCCCTGGTGTGCCCTCGCAAGTGCGTGAATCGTTCATTAGCACCTCGAGGAGCGCAGTGACAATCGGAAACTCCATTCCTCCATGCCTCGGCTTGTCAGTGTTCCATCAGCCTTATCGCGTAATGACTTCGCCGGTCCATTGTTGACGCACATCTCGACCCATTGTCGAGTCAATCACTTCTCGAAAAGAGGATCGAACGATTAGAAGGGTTAAGGGGCGCAATCTTCGGGAACAGAAGCAGAAGGGAAGCCCGCGGTGCTCCGCAGACCTGCCTGACGGCCTGCTTTACCTGCTTATGTGTCCCCCACCGGCCCATTCTTACCTTCATGTGTATGTGATCAGTGTAAGAAGCGGAGTCTTCGGGAGAGCACGCGAGACTGCGAGAGTGCACCTCATGAATGGGACTGATTAAGGGCTGACAGCCACGCTCCAAGGGCTCGCGTGCACGTTGCGGCCTCAACCTCGACGCACCGGCAGTGACACCCAAGAGGTGCAACACGATCCTCAAGGATAAGCAGTGGTCGACGTATCGGTATAAAATGTACTGATATCGCAGTGAAACGCCTCAATCAAGGTCTGTTATTGTTTACGTTGTCCCCGAAGGGACTGATTGTGCTCCGAACGCAGTGCTAAGTGCAAACTCTTCGCCTCCTGGATAATCGAAGACACTTTCGTTGCGTTGCCGGTTTTTTGGATTTTAAAGTTTTCTTCTTTCCTTTCGGATCGCTCCCGGTAACATTCAACAGGTAAGGCTCTCCTTTTTAGCCCAGCAGGAAGACACGTGCTTTTCTTCTCTGGAACGGGCGCCGAATCGATTTTCTCTTTGAATTCGTGGGCTGTCGTAATAAAAAGCAAAAGTGCTCAATTAAGTAACAAAAAATGAAAATTTTCTTCCATTCCGCAATCGTTGCCAAATGTATTAATAAAGCCATTCGAATAATTTGCTTAACATTTGTTAGTTTGCTAACAATGCAGGCGATTTATTTATGTTTTGGAAGCAGATTTTTTTAAATGTCAACTTCTGAGCGTGGCATTTAATTTTTTTCGAAATTTCCGTGCTAATAAGTTGAGTGCGCGTGAGGTGGGAGATGGGTCGGTCGATGGGTATGGTCGACGAAGTGATTTTTTTGCGTCGAATGCAGTGGTTTTCAAGCTTTACGTTGTTGGGCTGCCCTTAGGAAAATTTAATCTTGGGGCCTGCCTACTGTACACCTATTTCCCGATTTACGCGGTGTATCAACCCTGGAGGGAACCGCGTAAAACGAAAACATAGTAAAATGTGAATAAATTTTGCGAAATTAATTTTTTTTTGACGTAAAAAGTTGTAAATTTTTTTAGTGCACCTTTTCAATAAAGAATACTACGCATCTATGATTTGTATATACCTATATATCATTCACAAGAATCTATGTGCTTTATCTACTTTTATTTTACATTGAAATAAATGATTGAATTATGCACATTTTATTTGTTTTCGATTTACAGTTCTTTTAGGAACCTATCTTCATTGTTAAACGGAGCTTTCGAAGTATTTTAGACAAATTCGAGATATAGAAATGTTGAATTACAGCAAAACACAAAATTTTTGTGCGCCTTTTATTCACAAAGTAACAGAAAAACGCAATACAAAAATAAACAAACTTTATAAGTAACTATAACTATTCCTCTATGCGCATATAACCAAAATAATTATGAAATACGTTTGTATAAGTAAATAATGCAAACCATTGTACACTATTACATTAAAAAAAATTGTAATTGCCGATGAATAATTCATATTCCCGCACTTGTGTGTAAACGACGCACAAGAAAAAAATTAAATATAGAGACATTCGGGATATGGGTCATAAAATGCGAGCTTGGCCTAGCTATTCCCCTAAAAGTTCGAATTATGGAAATAATCGACTTGAAGAATTTCGAAGTATAGCATTTTTCATTCTTGAATAGTTTTAGAACATTTGTAAATCGTGTAAAAGCGTGCAAATCGAGGAATAGGTGTAATGTTTATTCAAATTATTTGTTTTAACATTTAATTTTAATTAATTTACATGGAAACCCCTTAGCTATCGCATTTTTTATTCTAAAAAAATTTTTGAAGTCAATTGCAATTTTTACTATTAGTGAATTAATTATTTATATCAAATTTACTTATTATTCTATTCAAATGAATAGTTATTTCAATATAAAACCTTTCGTCGTAGTTAACAATAGAGCTTTTAAAGCATCAATAACACCAAACCAAGCCGTCCTTAATCTCTCTCATGTAGCAAAATATTTAGAAAAGTTGTAAAATTTAACTTCGAGTCATCGACCTATTTACTAATGGAAACTTGAATTTAATGAATTGTAAAACGCTTGACTAATTAAATAATTCGATTTATTAAATTTCGAGTTCTTGACATAAAAATATTAAGGTTGAGATAGGCAAGGCATAGGGAAATTGGTTCGAGTTTGAGCTACCAAAAATTCGGCTTATCGGCGTTCGACTGTATCTCAAAAAAGACATTTTTAAAAGCACAAAATTCCGCTTATTACGCCACCACTGTAAATGTTTTGAACATGGTACTACCAGGTTCGAAAATCTAAAAATCAATAGTTTGTTGACCTCGTGAAAAATCAATACATAAACTCCGCCCTTTTACTTAACGCAAATTTTCCATAACTTACACATAGGCAGCTTGAATACAACGTGCTTTGAATGTAAAATATTTAATTTATTTTATTATTATTATTATTTAATTTATATCAGTCTTTAAAACATTTTATTAAATGACTTTAATATTACTTAAAAATTGAAATTACAAATATTTTTTTAATTGTATTTTTTATTTCAACTCTTATAAATTAATTTAAACTAATGTGTATTACTTTTTTCAGATCATAATTAAAGCTTATCAAACATTCCTCTATGAAAGTATCACAAAAAAAGCATTTTTAAAAGCACAAAATTCCGCTTATTACGCCACCACTGTAAATGTTTTGAACATGGTACTACCAAGTTCCAAAATCTAAAATAGTTTCTTGACCTCGTGAAAAATCAATACATAACTCCACCCCTTTACTTAACGCAAATTTTCCATAACTTATACATAGGCAGCTTGAATACAACGTGCTTTGAATGTAAGATATTTAATTTATTATTATTATTATTATTATTATATTTAATTTATATCAGTCTTTAAAAATTTTTTTTAAATGACTTTAATATTACTTAAAAATTGAAATTGCAAACATTTGTTTAATTGTATTTTTTATTTCATCTTTTATAAATTAATTTATATTAATATGCATTACTTTTTTCAGAACATAATTAAAGCTTATCAAACTTTCCTCCATGAAAATATCTCAAAAAGACTTATTTTCATAAAATTCCGCTTATAACGCAACCACTGTAAATTTTTTGGAGATGTCACTACCTGTTTGGCAAATCTAAAAATCAATACATAAATTCCGCCCCTTTACTTAACGCAAACTTGCCATAACTTATACATAGGCAGCTTGAATACAACGTGCTTTGAATGTAAGATATGTGCTTCAAAGAAAAATTAGAAAATCTAAATTATACCAGTCTTTAAAACATTTTTTTAAACGACAAATAAATTAATTAATATTAATATCTGCTAGAGCAATAAATAAATATATTCTTTTAGAAGGGCGTCGCAAAAAAATTACAACCAAGGGAGTCGCAGTATAAAAAAGATTTGGTACCCCTGGTTTAACTACAATAAAATTCTAAGTCAAATTCAGAAATGAGTAGAATGATTAAAATTGGGGTTTCGCTAATTGAAAGATAATTAAATTTGAGCCAGTACATTTTTTTTTGGATTATAAATGGGCGCTCAAAAATTACAATTTAAAATTACTAATTAAATAACTTCAGCTGGGTGATTCCTTATGGGAACGTTTAAAAAATTAACGCAGGAGTTATAATCTCTGTCCTTTATTCTGATAAAAATCGTATTTTATTTTTGAAAAATATAGTTTCTTCTAATTTAATTTAAAAAATGCGTGATTCATTTCACGTATTAGTTAAATTTGAGCAAACGGGCGTGGTTATAATGTTGCGTTTTAATCCGGCTCGAAGGACCAAAATGTATTCTGACTCAAGGGACCACATTTCATTAATTTGTAGTATTTTGTACAATTTAATTTCACGCTTTTGGAATTTATTGTGTTTTTCTACGTGTGATATCAAAATAAAGGCAATCGTTTTTAAAAATTTTACATTTTTGTTGTCGTTTTAAGACAAAAAATTTAATTGGTCCCAATCTTTAAAAAAAAACACGTTCTAATAATAGAGAAAACTTTTTAATCGAAATTAATTGAATAATAAAATCGATTTTTATTGATTTTCACGATAGCCAAAGAACGCGACGTTTTCTCTTCGGCAGCAACTTTCGATGGTGCTATTGCAAAAATGTAACCTGCAACTTTTTATTATTTGGCCGGCGATAATTAAACGAATTAATTAGTCGACTTTATTATCTCGCAAGCCAAAGTAAGATTTAACAAGTCCGCCGAGCGCGGGGAATAAATTATTTTTTTAACGATCCGAGCGCGACTGACCCAGAACCGCTCGCAACTTTTCCAAAGTTGATTAGGGGGCCGGTTTTCGGGCGGAAGAAGCATCTTCGAAAATCAAATTGCAAAATTGTTTGGTCGATAATTTAAAGCGAAGTGCTCTATTGATGTCGCAAACAAGGCGTTTGTCTCCTCTTGGACTGCACACCTCTCGGCTCGTAAGTCAATCTTGTCCATTATTCTCTTCACTAATTCAGTTTGGAAGTTGCGCTTGCACGTTGAGAGCGAGCATTGCGGAGACAATGTAGCAATCAATAGGGTAATGAGAGGACACTATATCTAATTATTGGTGCGGTCAGCTCCATCCTCGCCTTCGGGCACAAGACGCCGCTTTTAGTGGAACTTGCCGTCGGTCGTGACGTGCATCCCCCATCGGCCGCCTTTTTCCCCTGGTGTGCCCTCGCAAGTGCGTGAATCGTTCATTAGCACCTCGAGGAGCGCAGTGACAATCGGAAACTCCATTCCTCCATGCCTCGGCTTGTCAGTGTTCCATCAGCCTTATCGCGTAATGACTTCGCCGGTCCATTGTTGACGCACATCTCGACCCATTGTCGAGTCAATCACTTCTCGAAAAGAGGATCGAACGATTAGAAGGGTTAAGGGGCGCAATCTTCGGGAACAGAAGCAGAAGGGAAGCCCGCGGTGCTCCGCAGACCTGCCTGACGGCCTGCTTTACCTGCTTATGTGTCCCCCACCGGCCCATTCTTACCTTCATGTGTATGTGATCAGTGTAAGAAGCGGAGTCTTCGGGAGAGCACGCGAGACTGCGAGAGTGCACCTCATGAATGGGACTGATTAAGGGCTGACAGCCACGCTCCAAGGGCTCGCGTGCACGTTGCGGCCTCAACCTCGACGCACCGGCAGTGACACCCAAGAGGTGCAACACGATCCTCAAGGATAAGCAGTGGTCGACGTATCGGTATAAAATGTACTGATATCGCAGTGAAACGCCTCAATCAAGGTCTGTTATTGTTTACGTTGTCCCCGAAGGGACTGATTGTGCTCCGAACGCAGTGCTAAGTGCAAACTCTTCGCCTCCTGGATAATCGAAGACACTTTCGTTGCGTTGCCGGTTTTTTGGATTTTAAAGTTTTCTTCTTTCCTTTCGGATCGCTCCCGGTAACATTCAACAGGTAAGGCTCTCCTTTTTAGCCCAGCAGGAAGACACGTGCTTTTCTTCTCTGGAACGGGCGCCGAATCGATTTTCTCTTTGAATTCGTGGGCTGTCGTAATAAAAAGCAAAAGTGCTCAATTAAGTAACAAAAAATGAAAATTTTCTTCCATTCCGCAATCGTTGCCAAATGTATTAATAAAGCCATTCGAATAATTTGCTTAACATTTGTTAGTTTGCTAACAATGCAGGCGATTTATTTATGTTTTGGAAGCAGATTTTTTTAAATGTCAACTTCTGAGCGTGGCATTTAATTTTTTTCGAAATTTCCGTGCTAATAAGTTGAGTGCGCGTGAGGTGGGAGATGGGTCGGTCGATGGGTATGGTCGACGAAGTGATTTTTTTGCGTCGAATGCAGTGGTTTTCAAGCTTTACGTTGTTGGGCTGCCCTTAGGAAAATTTAATCTTGGGGCCTGCCTACTGTACACCTATTTCCCGATTTACGCGGTGTATCAACCCTGGAGGGAACCGCGTAAAACGAAAACATAGTAAAATGTGAATAAATTTTGCAAAATTTAAATTTTTTTTGACGTAAAAAGTTGTAAATTTTTTTAGTGCACCTTTTCAATAAAGAATACTACGCATCTATGATTTGTATATACCTATATATCATTCACAAGAATCTATGTGCTTTATCTACTTTTATTTTACATTGAAATAAATGATTGAATTATGCACATTTTATTTGTTTTCGATTTACAGTTCTTTTAGGAACCTATCTTCATTGTTAAACGGAGCTTTCGAAGTATTTTAGACAAATTCGAGATATAGAAATGTTGAATTACAGCAAAACACAAAATTTTTGTGCGCCTTTTATTCACAAAGTAACAGAAAAACGCAATACAAAAATAAACAAACTTTATAAGTAACTATAACTATTCCTCTATGCGCATATAACCAAAATAATTATGAAATACGTTTGTATAAGTAAATAATGCAAACCATTGTACACTATTACATTAAAAAAAATTGTAATTGCCGATGAATAATTCATATTCCCGCACTTGTGTGTAAACGACGCACAAGAAAAAAATTAAATATAGAGACATTCGGGATATGGGTCATAAAATGCGAGCTTGGCCTAGCTATTCCCCTAAAAGTTCGAATTATGGAAATAATCGACTTGAAGAATTTCGAAGTATAGCATTTTTCATTCTTGAATAGTTTTAGAACATTTGTAAATCGTGTAAAAGCGTGCAAATCGAGGAATAGGTGTAATGTTTATTCAAATTATTTGTTTTAACATTTAATTTTAATTAATTTACATGGAAACCCCTTAGCTATCGCATTTTTTATTCTAAAAAAATTTTTGAAGTCAATTGCAATTTTTACTATTAGTGAATTAATTATTTATATCAAATTTACTTATTATTCTATTCAAATGAATAGTTATTTCAATACATTTAAGAAATACATAATTTTGGCCAATTGCTCTGGTAATTTTGGAAAGAATTTGTATAAGTTGGTCACTATTCCCTATATTTATCATTCTACAAAAAAAAACGTGCATATATGGGGTGTACTATAGAGTCATTTTAAATATATTTAATATAATGAAGTAAAATCCATATCGCAAAATTAATTTGTATAAATTAGAGAACAATTAATATAATTTCGATTTAAATTAGTGTTAAATTACTGATGATAACATTAACGGCAATAATTTTGAACAAATATCCAAAAATTGTTGTGAAAAAAATTAATAAATACGAGAACGTGCACTATAAGCTTGATTCTCAATAATTTAGCGCTATAAATTAAACGAAAAATCCGTGGAATAATTTTACTCGTTTCCTCTCACTCGCATTGACGTGATTATCGTATGTTTTCGCTCCCTTCCACTCATTGCTATGGTAAATACGTTTTTCGAACATAAAATCGATATTTAGTAAACTAAATGTAAATTTGTAATTTGAAAAAGTGATCAATTTAGTAGAAAAATCCATAAATACGAAGATGTGCGCATTTGAGCGAAAAGTGGCACATTTCCGAGCGAGGGAGGCAAATGAAGCGCGACGCGGAGCGGCGCGCTTCATTTTCCCGAGATCGGAATGTGCCACTTTGAGCTCGAATGTGCACACTCGGTTTTAAGCACAATAAAATTCATTCTTTTGGCCATCATTAAAATAAAATAGTGAAAATTTGATGTGCAGATTCTAAGATGCAATTTGAAAAAAATATAGTACACGAAATTACTTGCTAATTGAGTTATATAGGTGTAGTTTAAAAAAATACTTTTAGAACTTTTGGCGTAACGATTTTCTTACATCTATTTATATTACAAGAAAATTCATTCTTTTGGCTTTAATTTAAAAAAAAATTCGTCCATTTTTGATGATCAGAACCGGAGATATGATGTTTTTAAAAATACCCTCGCTTGGAGACTCTAAGGCCGGGACGCGACGAACCCGATTTTAAAAAAAAATATGATTTAGACTTATATTAGTATTAAATTACTGATGATAACGTCAACGGCACAAATTTTCAACAAAAATCCAATAAATTAATGCAAGCAAATTCAATAAATACGAGGATGCGCGCATTCGAGCGAAAAGTGGCACATTTCCGAGCGAGGGAGGCAAATGAAGCGCGACGCGGAGCGGCGCGCTTCATTTTCCCGAGATCGGAATGTGCCACTTTGAGCTCGAATGTGCGCACTCGGTTTTAAGCACAATAAAATTCATTCTTTTGGCCATCATTAAAATAAAATAGTGAAAATTTGATGTGCAGATTCTAAGATGCAATTTGAAAAAAATATAGTACACGAAATTACTTGCTAATTGAGTTATATAGGTGTAGTTTAAAAAAATACTTTTAGAACTTTTGGCGTAACGATTTTCTTACATCTATTTATATTACAAGAAAATTCATTCTTTTGGCTTTAATTTAAAAAAAAATTCGTCCATTTTTGATGATCAGAACCGGAGATATGATGTTTTTAAAAATACCCTCGCTTGGAGACTCTAAGGCCGGGACGCGACGAACCCGATTTAAAAAAAAATATGATTTAGACTTATATTAGTATTAAATTACTGATGATAACGTCAACGGCACAAATTTTCAACAAAAATCCAATAAATTAATGCAAGCAAATTCAATAAATACGAGGATGCGCGCATTCGAGCGAAAAGTGGCACATTTCCGAGCGAGGGAGGCAAATGAAGCGCGACGCGGAGCGGCGCGCTTCATTTTCCCGAGATCGGAATGTGCCACTTTGAGCTCGAATGTGCGCACTCGGTTTTAAGCACCATTCACAATCATTAATTAATATAAATTTTACTAAATTAAAAATTACAAAACCTCATTTCTACCAGAAACCAAAATTTTGAAAATTTTTAGTATTTTTATTTTGGTAAATAGAGGAATAGATATATTTAACAATCGATTATTAAATGTCAAGTTTCGTTTCGCTTTTTGCGGCCCCCCCTTCGCACTGCGAGCGCGTTCGCCAGTTTGGGAACCGCTGGTCTAACGGCTCCGATTTAGAAATTTATTAAAACCGAAATATAAACTTTTTATATTACGGCCATAAACTAAATACCACCAAATTCCCGCTAAAGGCAATTAGCATAAAACTTTTATATGGCCAAAGCGATTGTTGCTTATTTTTCTTTGGCCTGTTCCTTTTGCATAAGGCGTGGGAATGGCAGAAAGCGTAAACCTCTATCTTCTTCTTTTTTTTCGGTCGGAGTTTACGTAATAAAGAGAGGAAATTTATTTACATCTGCCGTTTGTGTGTGTGATTTGTAAAAGGCTATAGAAATGGGATTAGTTTGAAGATTCTGGCTGGCGCAATGCCAATCTTGATAACTACCAGGTGCAGATTCTGTTTATACGATGTTACATTTGATTCTATTACCTCACTGTTGCTACGCCTTTTTAAGTTTTTAAAACTAACAACCGACGATTATAATTAAACTCTTTTAATTAACGCCTAAGAACTGGGTTTCTGACTTTTTGCCTCGAACCTTCGGACGCGTTGCGTTCTTTAAATATTTGGGAAGCCATTCTTCTATTAAATCTGCGTTTTTGTAGCGACGCACGCGAGCAAACAAGGAACTAACTTTTACAGCGGATTATTGTTCGCGATTGAATGCGGATTTTATTTAGCTTTTCCCACTAAATATAGATTTTTTGACGAGCAGACTCAGATCAATCAAAATTAAGCTTATTTATTTTTTTTTATTTTTAAATTTTTACAAAAACAAACTTAAATGTTTAAAATAATTGCATTTAAACGCGTTCAAGCAGTTTTATGACCAAATTAAGTTTAGAGAAATTTATATCTCGGTTATATTTAGAGAAATCCTTTGGAACTTCACAGATTTAGAGTTCCGAGATTTTTTTTTATGAATTAGGCTTAAAATAAGATCAGCACAAGGCTCCATGTTGCATTTTTGAGATAAACGTCGTTGAGGAAGTTGTACACAGTTTAATTTTAAAAAGTCTTGGTTTGTTTTTCGAACAATCTTTCAACATTTTAGCGATTTGCAATTTTTAAATTGTGTTCTATCGATTGGGCAAAGAAATCTTCCATATGCGGGGTGTCGGACGAATAAGTACTGCGACTTAAACGGGCGAATTTAAACAATAAATGCCATAGGTCCTAAATCTAAAGATTTTCAAAAAATATTTGTTTTAATTTTGCAGCAAATGGCAACAGAGCATCGTTTCCATGTGCTCTTATAAGAGAATGAGGTTATATAGCACGTGCTTGATTGCTAATTCATTTTATCGATTGAATATTATGTTTTACGATGAACGTGGATTAACCCTTAGTTACTCGCGCAGTTTACCGTAACGCAATTGCTCGCGCGGTGCTTTTTAGGCACCACATAGAAGCTTAAAATTAAGTGCAAAAAGAAAATTAACTAAAATCAATGTAGCAAAGTCTATAAAACTGTTCAATAATCATCTTCTATTTTTTCAATTTGCAATAAATTGATGTAGGATTAACAATTGGCAATAGCCCGTTGTTTTTTACTGGTTATTTTAAAGTTTAATTTTTTCTTTGAATTTTGACAACAAAAGCTCAATTCTAGTTAGTAAATTTTCTAATTTGGCCGTTTTGATAGGATGCGCTTCCATCCACATTACCGTTAAAGTTTTCAAAATTGAGCAAGTGAAAAAAATGCATAATGGTCATCTTTTGGTTCTTCAAAATAATAAATAGTTTTATAAAACTGATCAATATATATTTACCGAAATAAATTTAGTAATTACAAAAACTTTGGCGCGGGTGCCTGAAAAACCCCCTTAAGTGTTAAAAATCCTCTATCTCTTGTGTAAAAATTTGACGAAGACCAAACGTGAAACTTTCCAGAATACTGTGGTCTTTTAGTCGTCAATATGCTCCAAAAAACTGTCAAAAACTTTTGAGAAAAGCCACGTGCAATTAATTCACGCAATCAAATTTTTATTCGAATGCCTTTGGGCCTTCGGGTCGTTACAAAACTCTCTACGGCCAACGGAAAAACATTGTTAGCAATAATTTTATTGATCAAGTAGGTGTTTATAACGAAATCTGACTAAAATATGCATTCTCTCGTCGACAATAAAAAATTTCCAATGGGTTTTATTTAATGGCTTCCAAAAATCTGATCGCTCTCCTACTTCTATCGAGAATCTGCAAGAATTAATAACAATTAATTTTTTTGCATCGGAATATGCAAATAATCCAGTGTCAACATCGAAACGCAGGAAAAACCGAAAGAGAAATTACCATTTTGATTGTTTTAGAAAACTACGAACGCTCGCATCGGGCCAAAATTTATACAACACAATAGTTTGCGATTTTTTTTACATAATCGCAAAGATTTGATTATTGAGGAACAATCACAGCTCGGTAAACATAAAATAAGAACAAATCAAGATTCTGACGTTGTGAAATTTCACTATGTTACAAACAACTTTTCATTTCTTGCTGCATCAGTTTAACCTAGATAAGTGGGCAGTTAATTGTCGACATTTTATTATTTTGGAGAAATCGAACAATTAAGATGTTTATTTGTTGGGCTGATTCACAATTTCTCGAAACCGATCCACTCATTCGATTTTTTCAGCGAACGATTCTCGCCAAAAGGAAGTCTTCGGCATTCCAGCCGCGCAAACGAAAATCAAAATTTTCCCGTAAAACCGTTAATTTTTTTGACGACTTCCACAAATTTCTGGGAACATCCACGATCTCGTTGTTTACGATTAACAAAGACGCGTACGCGCGCAGAAAAATGCGGCTTTCGTGCGTATTCCAATTAAAATCGCCTTGACATTTAATTTTCGAGAAGAAAAACGCGATCGGCGATGCGCCCGAAAAGCGCGAAGCGTTATCTCCTCTTCGGATTTCGCTGTCCCATAAAACGCTACGAGTAAACATATTTTCGAAGGTTTTTTTGCCAATAAAATTCGTTTGACGTATTATTTTATAACAACAAAACATGGGCCAAGGCCGAGCCACAATCAATTAACGCCCAAATTTTTTATCGATATCAATCTTGCGTTGTTTTTTTTCCGATTATCCATCATGGGCGCTTACATAACGGGCTTTAGCGCTTAAAAAAATGTACTCACGTGAGGTGTGGGGGTCCGTGCCGTTCGACGGTGTGTGTGCTTCGAGACTGGCGTCGCGACGCCCCGGGTCTGAAAGCTCGCGGTTGTCGGTCCCCATGATTTACGCCGCTTCACCTGCTCTTCCGTTTCATCTCGGCCCACTTGCAGCGGCATCCGGTTACATTGTCCTCTCACTTAACTGAAAGTAAAACCCATATTTTAAACGAGCCTCGAGAATTTTCGTCGCTCGTCTCCCGATTCGTATGAAACGCATCGTCCCGCAATAATTTAATAAATTGATAATAATTACGAGGCAATTAAAGATGTTTTGTTGGCTTACAAAAGCGATAAATAATTCTTGGATGCTTCGCAAATGCAATTAAGCGCTTGCGAATCGCAATTTTATAAATCATATTGCGCGACCCGCTCGATTATTGACTTGGGGTAAACTGTTTAGTTCTTAATGAGCTTTGGCTTGTTTAGGACCGCGACTTTGCAAACGTCCCACCTTTGGGCATAGTTAATTAATTCCTGCTTCTTCGATTTTTTAAATTAAATTGCTATATCTATAATACCAGTTTCCGGCAGAACGCACCTGTCACAATTGGTTTAAAAAATCGTAACTGGTGATGAAAAATGGGTCGTCCACAATGGCGTTAATGGAAAACGGTCGTGGTCCAAGAGCGACGAACCAGCACGAGTCACGTGAAAAACTGAATTGCACGAAAAAAATCATGCTTTAAGTTTTTGGTGGGATTATTCATTTATTTATTTATTTTCTTTTGCGTAGACTCAAATGAAATTGACCAATAACAGGGAGACAACGTATACACAATGGTTACATCACTATAAATGAAGAAAATGCAAAAAAAGAGCAA
This sequence comes from Sinopyrophorus schimmeli, assembly GCA_036325965.1. NCBI lineage: Eukaryota > Metazoa > Arthropoda > Insecta > Coleoptera > Elateridae > Sinopyrophorus > Sinopyrophorus schimmeli. The sequence continues at coordinate 296,507 of JARFIZ010000329.1, read as the reverse complement.
TGCAATAATAAAGCAAATTTTGCAAAAGTGAAACATGCATCAATTAGCAGATTACTTAATATAATAATATAAATAAAAAAGATCTCACACTGATCTTCATTAAATAATAGGATTCAATTCAAATAAGAGAAAAAAGAAGAACAGAAATACCAATCAACATCTGCTGAAATTGGAAAAAATCAATGGATGATAAACGGCCAGAATTGGCTAATCATAAAGGCATTATGTGCAACCATGACAACGTCATACCTCACACATCTTTAGTAACTCGTCAATAATTATTGGAGCTTGATTGGAAACTGATGTCATCCCCACCACATAACTTTGACCATCTGATTAACATTTGGATCTATACAAAACGCTTTAAAATTTAATGAATGAATTATTTAAACTTCGCAAAGCAGTTTAAAACAAATTAAAAAGAAAAATAATCATACTTAATAGCAACAAAAAATTAACGTTTTATTTATAGAATAATGCTAGATTAATAAACCATTCTCAATATTTATTATTAAGACAAAGTACTCGTATTTTTCTTTTAATTATTAAATACGAAGAAATAAATAAGTTTATTTATTTCTTCAGTAAATTGCTCTTTATTTATTATTAAGCTCGTTGAATTATAATAATTATAACATTATAAAAACGTCCGCGCCGCCCATTTAATTATTTCTTAATAAATGGATATAAGCGCTTTTTTCGCCTCCGATTGTGGATAAGAAAAATTAACTTTCTGATTTGGCTGGGCGAATTTTTTTTCGCGCGATCGAAACAGTTAGAACGAAGATTTTTCGAAGTCGCTTTTCTAAGTTTTATGCGCGAAACCATTAATTAACTTTCTTTAATATTTATTAGCGGTTCGCTTTCGGCCCGCGTTTTTTTCTCTCTCTCTCCTCGTACGAAAAAACGTACAAGTTATCCTTCACACAGAAAATTTGTATAGAAATGGGATTAGTTTGAAGATTCTGGCTGGCGCAATGCCAATCTTGATAACTACCAGGTGCAGATTCTGTTTATACGATGTTACATTTGATTCTATTACCTCACTGTTGCTACGCCTTTTAAGTTTTAAAACTAACAACCGACGATTATAATTAAACTCTTTAATTAACGCCTAAGAACTGGGTTTCTGACTTTTGCCTCGAACCTTCGGACGCGTTGCGTTCTTTAAATATTTGGGAAGGCCATTCTTCTATTAAATCTGCGTTTTTGTAGCGACGCACGCGAGCAAACAAGGAACTAACTTTTACAGCGGATTATTGTTCGCGATTGAATGCGGATTTTATTTAGCTTTTCCCACTAAATATAGATTTTTGACGAGCAGACTCAGATCAATCAAAATTAAGCTTATTTAATTTTTTTAATTTTTAAATGTTTACAAAAACAAATTTAAATGTTTAAAATAATTGCATTTAAACGTGTTAAAGCAGTTTTATGACCAAATTAAGTTTAGAGAAATTTATATCTCGGTTATATTTAAAGAAATCCTTTGGAACTTCACAGATTTAGAGTTCCGAGATTTTTTTTATGTATTAGGCTTAAAATAAGATCACCACAAGCCTCCATGTTGCATTTTTGAGATAAACGTCGTTGAGGAAGTTGTACACAATTTAATTTTAAATAGTCTTGGTTTGTTTTTCGAACAATCTTTCAACATTTTAGCGATTTGCAATTTTTAAATTGTGTTCTATCGATTGGGCAAAGAAATCTTCCATATGCGGGGTGTCGGACGAATAAGTACTGCGACTTAAACGGGCGAATTTAAACAATAAATGCCATAGGTCCTAAATCTAAAGATTTTCAAAAAATATTTGTTTTAATTTTGCAGCAAATGGCAACAGAGCATCGTTTCCATGTGCTCTTATAAGAGAATGAGGTTATATAGCACGTGCTTGATTGCTAATTCATTTTATCGATTTAATATTATGTTTTACGATGAACGTGGATTAACCCTTAGTTACTCGCGCAGTTTACCGTAACGCAATTGCTCGCGCGGTGCTTTTTATGCACCACATAGAAGCTTAAAATTAAGTGCAAAAAGAAAATTAACTAAAATCAATGTAGCAAAGTCTATAAAACTGTTCAATAATCATCTTCTATTTTTTTCAATTTGCAATAAATTGATGTAGGATTAACAATTGGCAATAGCCCGTTGTTTTTTACTGGTTCTTTTAAAGTTTAATTTTTTCTTTGAATTTTGACAACAAACGCTCAATTCTAGTTAGTAAATTTTCTAATTTGGCCGTTTTGATAGGATGCGCTTCCATCCACATTACCGTTAAAGTTTTCAAAATTGAGCAAGTGAAAAAAATGCATAATGGTCATCTTTTGGTTCTTCAAAATAATAAATAGTTTTATAAAACTGATCAATATATATTTACCGAAATAAATTTAGTAATTACAAAAACTTTGGCGCGGGTGCCTGAAAAACCCCCTTAAGTGTTAAAAATCCTCTATCTCTTGTGTAAAAATTTGGCGAAGACCAAACGTGAAACTTTCCAGAATACTGTGGTCTTTTAGTCGTCAATATGCTCCAAAAAAACTGTTAAAAACTTTTGAGAAAAGCCACGTGCAATTAATTCACGCAATCAAATTTTTATTCGAATGCCTTTGGGCCTTCGGGTCGTTACAAAACTCTCTACGGCCAACGGAAAAACATTGTTAGCAATAATTTTATTGATCAAGTAGGTGTTTATAACGAAATCTGACTAAAATATGCATTCTCTCGTCGACAATAAAAAATTTCCAATGGGTTTTATTTAATGGCTTCCAAAAATCTGATCGCTCTCCTACTTCTATCGAGAATCTGCAAGAATTAATAACAATTAATTTTTTTGCATCGGAATATGCAAATAATCCAGTGTCAACATCGAAACGCAGGAAAAACCGAAAGAGAAATTACCATTTTGATTGTTTTAGAAAACTACGAACGCTCGCATCGGGCCAAAATTTATACAACACAATAGTTTGCGATTTTTTTTACATAATCGCAAAGATTTGATTATTGAGGAACAATCACAGCTCGGTAAACATAAAATAAGAACAAATCAAGATTCTGACGTTGTGAAATTTCACTATGTTACAAACAACTTTTCATTTCTTGCTGCATCAGTTTAACCTAGATAAGTGGGCAGTTAATTGTCGACATTTTATTATTTTGGAGAAATCGAACAATTAAGATGTTTATTTGTTGGGCTGATTCACAATTTCTCGAAACCGATCCACTCATTCGATTTTTTCAGCGAACGATTCTCGCCAAAAGGAAGTCTTCGGCATTCCAGCCGCGCAAACGAAAATCAAAATTTTCCCGTAAAACCGTTAATTTTTTTGACGACTTCCACAAATTTCTGGGAACATCCACGATCTCGTTGTTTACGATTAACAAAGACGCGTACGCGCGCAGAAAAATGCGGCTTTCGTGCGTATTCCAATTAAAATCGCCTTGACATTTAATTTTCGAGAAGAAAAACGCGATCGGCGATGCGCCCGAAAAGCGCGAAGCGTTATCTCCTCTTCGGATTTCGCTGTCCCATAAAACGCTACGAGTAAACATATTTTCGAAGGTTTTTTTGCCAATAAAATTCGTTTGACGTATTATTTTATAACAACAAAACATGGGCCAAGGCCGAGCCACAATCAATTAACGACCAATTTTTATCGATATCAATCTTGCGTTGTTTTTTTTCCGATTATCCATCATGGGCGCTTACATAACGGGCTTTAGCGCTTAAAAAAATGTACTCACGTGAGGTGTGGGGGTCCGTGCCGTTCGACGGTGTGTGTGCTTCGAGACTGGCGTCGCGACGCCCCGGGTCTGAAAGCTCGCGGTTGTCGGTCCCCATGATTTACGCCGCTTCACCTGCTCTTCCGTTTCATCTCGGCCCACTTGCAGCGGCATCCGGTTACATTGTCCTCTCACTTAACTGAAAGTAAAACCCATATTTTAAACGAGCCTCGAGAATTTTCGTCGCTCGTCTCCCGATTCGTATGAAACGCATCGCCTCGCAATAATTTAATAAATTGATAATAATTACGAGGCAATTAAAGATGTTTTGTTGGCTTACACAAGCGATAAATAATTCTTGGATGCTTCGCAAATGCAATTAAGCGCTTGCGAATCGCAATTTTATAAATCATATTGCGCGACCCGCTCGATTATTGACTTGGGGTAAACTGTTTAGTTCTTAATGAGCTTTGGGTTGTTTAGGACCGCGACTTTGCAAACGTCCCACCTTTGGGCATAGTTAATTAATTCCTGCTTCTTCGATTTTTTAAATTAAATTGCTATATCTATAATACCAGTTTCCGGCAGAACGCACCTGTCACAATTGGTTTAAAAAATCGTAACTGGTGATGAAAAATGGGTCGTCCACAATGGCGTTAATGGAAAACGGTCGTGGTCCAAGAGCGACGAACCAGCACGAGTCTCATGAAAAATTGAATTTCATCAAAAAAATCGTGATTTTAGTTTTTGGTAGGATTATTCATTTATTTATTTATTTTCTTTTGCGTAGACCCAAAAGAAATTGGCCAATAACAGGGAGACAACGTATACACAATGGTTACATCACTCTAAATGAAGAAAATGCAAAAAAAGAGCAATGCAATAATAAAGCAAATTTTGCAAAAGTGAAACATGCATCAATTAGCAGATTACTTAATATAATAATATAAATAAAAAAGATCTCACACTGATCTTCATTAAATAATAGGATTCAATTCAAATAAGAGAAAAAAGAAGAACAGAAATACCAATCAACATCTGCTGAAATTGGAAAAATCAATGGATGATAAACGGCCAGAATTGGCTAATCATAAAGGCATTATGTGCAACCATGACAACGTCATACCTCACACATCTTTAGTAACTCGTCAATAATTATTGGAGCTTGATTGGAAACTGATGTCATCCCCACCACATAACTTTGACCATCTGATTAACATTTGGATCTATACAAAACGCTTTAAAATTTAATGAATGAATTATTTAAACTTCGCAAAGCAGTTTAAAACAAATTAAAAAGAAAAATAATCATACTTAATAGCAACAAAAAATTAACGTTTTATTTATAGAATAATGCTAGATTAATAAACCATTCTCAATATTTATTATTAAGACAAAGTACTCGTATTTTTCTTTTAATTATTAAATACGAAGAAATAAATAAGTTTATTTATTTCTTCAGTAAATTGCTCTTTATTTATTATTAAGCTCGTTGAATTATAATAATTATAACATTATAAAAACGTCCGCGCCGCCCATTTAATTATTTCTTAATAAATGGATATAAGCGCTTTTTTCGCCTCCGATTGTGGATAAGAAAAATTAACTTTCTGATTTGGCTGGGCGAATTTTTTTTCGCGCGATCGAAACAGTTAGAACGAAGATTTTTCGAAGTCGCTTTTCTAAGTTTTATGCGCGAAACCATTAATTAACTTTCTTTAATATTTATTAGCGGTTCGCTTTCGGCCCGCGTTTTTTTCTCTCTCTCCTCGTACGAAAAAACGTACAAGTTATCCTTCACACAGAAAATTTGTTATACAAAACAATGAATTTGTGAGTTGCATTTTGGTTCAATGTCCACCCACTAATTTGAATGTACACATAAATATTTGCACCTGAACGCACAGCGTTGAGATTGCGTCAAGTCGACAGGTTGTTTCGAAAGTAAGGCGCACTACGCCCCCGTATTTTAGCAGATGAATGCTTTGATATACGACCAACTCTAGATGTTGGGTCGGCAAGAAAGTAATTTCGGTTTGCACGCATCCAATTGTAACTTTTGATTTACTTTAGGAAAAAAAATGACATGATATTTTGGTTTACATTTGTTAATTCTGCGTCTGAGAAGGTCCCATTCGATCAAGCCCAATCAGGATTTTTTTGGACTTGCTAGGAAGCTCGATATTTGAGTTCTAGATGAATTGAAAAAAAAATCATTTGAGCGAACTAATGAATATTTGTGATGTGCATCTCAAACACAACGAAATCGAACGTTCTTTAAAACTAATCATCACTGGTGATCAAAAATGGGCTGTCTACAGTAATGTTAATCAAAAGGTCCTGGTCCAAGCAGAATTTCATCAAGAAAAGATCATGCTTTTGGTTTGGTGGGACTATAAAGGTGTTATATATTATATGATGCTTCCACAGAACCAAACAATTAATTCAAATGATGAAATTACACAGAGCAATGGACCATGACAACGCTCCTCCCCACTTATTTTTAGTAACTCGTCAAAAATTATTGGAGCTTGGTCGAAAACTGATGTCCCATCCACCATATAGCCCTCAGTTTGCACCATTAGATTACCATTTATTTAGATCTTCACGAAACTCTTTAAATGGTAAAAATTTCACTAATGATGATGACCTAAAATCAGTTTTTTGCCGATAAGGACCAGAACTTCAACGAATGTGGAATCATGATGTTACCAAAAGATGGAAAATGGCCATTGATCAAATGGTTCATTTATAGTTAATTAACATTCATTCTTGGTATAAAAAAATAAGTTTCATTCCAAACAAAAAATCGTTTTATGAAGTCGTCTACCCAAAATTCAAAGTAGAAGCTTCAGACCAATTCTTTCGTCTCGATCTTTTTCGAATTGATCAAAAAATGAAAAATAATAAAGAGATGAAAGTTGGATTGCAACTAGAAAAATTATAATTTCTAATTTTCTAGGCATTCCCGCTGAAAAACAACTAATCAAACAAAATGACAGCGTGCAGGTCTTTCCGATTTCCACTTTCATACCGTTCTTGGAGATTAATACGTTTTCTTAATTACGATTCTGTCGGATCTCTGTTTTTTTTTTATTTAAAATTAACGAAATCGAATTTTGTGCGAGCCTTTTAAAAAGAAATATTAATATTCATAACGAAATTCTTGTGAGATGCTTCGTAAAATGAGACACGTTTTCGACGCACGTTCTTGCTTTACTTTAACCTATGAACCTTGCGCAGCTGCTTTGTTACAACGAAATTACATAATAAAAACTAACATCTCGCTATCATAAATTACACATATGAGATGTGGATTTATATAAACAAAGTCTATTATTTTAAATAAGCTCCATTATGGGTCCAATTTTCCAAGTCGGGACCACCGCGGATTTCTTTCGGCTTCGAATCGGTGTACGGACTCCAGATTTTTCTGAAAACACCTACAATGCAGGAAATTCAATACAATTCAATTTGGTGAAAATCTTATATCATTAGCTCCGTTGGATTTAAAAAAAAATAGAAGTGAGTACTTGAGAAATTAGCCATACAAAATAAATAAAACTTGTAATTATTTACATTTTTTAAACTCAAATTATTTATTAGGCAATAACTGGTGAATTTATTAAAGTGGGGTTTCCACACATTTAAAAATGTATTAAATTTAACTGAAGAGGTGCCACAGCGATTTTTTTAAATTTAATTCTTGTGTTTTATTTAACTTCCCCAAGATTGAAGTTAAAATTTTTATTTTATGTTCATTTATTAGTTCTTAATGATTTATTTATAAAGTTTAAGGTACCATTAACACAAGATTTGTGTAATTCAATTTGGTGAATACCCTACTTAAGTACCTTTGTTTACCTTCGAGAAGTGCATTTTTGAAAAAACATTGATTTTATATTATGTTTATTACAAATGAGGTCCACAAATAGTTTATTTATTAAAAAATGGCTCGTTCAATAAGAACGGGCCTTTTACCAATCAAAAGAAGATCTAATTTAGGTAATTAAGTATTTGGGCTATTTTTCTGTAAATATTTCGTTCTAAATGGTAACAAAATGTATTTTGTTTTGGTAAAAAGGTTACTTTATTATGTTCAAGGGTCCCTATAATAGTAATTATTTGTTTTTGAGATGCATGCATGAATGCTTTTTGCGCTTAAATATCTTTATTTATTTTTGGGAGATTTAATTGGTTTATAAATTGTTATTAAAAACATTGATTTTATATCATGGGAATTACATATAAGCTTCAGAAATAAGGTTTTTTTCAAAAACGGTGTTTCGGATTAAAATGGCGTTACGACCAATCAAAAGAGGACAAAATTTTAGTAAATAGGTGTCTCAGCGATTTTTAAAAAAATTATTTTTAAGTATGTCAGGCGCGTCACATTATTAGCCATAAGTAGGTACCTAAGAAATGTTAAAAACCCGGTTATATTTCATTAAATTCTTTCCAAATTACAATATGGCACTACTGTGTATTAATATTATTTATAATAATTTATTCAATTGCAACATCCGAATACAGTTCTTAAAATCGGCAATTTACTCAAAAGTATACATTCGATAACATGGGATTTAAATCCAGTGCCCCTTCTCATGCCGAGTACAAATATATCCAGAACCCCATCGACCAAAGTTATTAAATAACTTCAAATTATTTAATCGAAGTTTAATAAAAATTGTTTATTAGTATTATAGAGAATCGTTTTTGACACGCGTAGTAATTTTTCCAAGTCGATTTGGTTGGTAATTTTCGAAAAAAACAAATTTCAATATAAGTGAATTTAATGCATAGTTTAAGGTGTCAATTTAAAGCAAAGCCTTAGGTAGAAGGTGCGATATCGACACCCGCCTCGGGCTATTGTGAGTGTGACGTCAGCGTTGCCATGCGTTCACGCTAAGCCTGGTGGGGAGAGTATTGTGCGCGAGAACGCCGGCTTAGGTAGCCAAAATTTTTATTAAGCCATTTCGGCGTTTTTTGGTTGAGAAAAATAGTGAAAAGTGTCCCGAAAAATATATTTAAGTGGTAAGAATATTTCTACTTAACGATTTACAAAAAATATTTGCAAAAAAATACCAATCGACCTTTCAAGTGAATTAAAAGTCAACAACCCCATTGTTTAATTATGGTCATTCTTCACAACAATAAATATTGTTTTTAAGGATGCCGGAATTTGAAACATTAGGTGCTGGACCAATTTTTTTCAAATTCTTTTCTGTTTTAATAAAGCGTCAGATACATTATAGGTACACAATAAATTTTTAAAAATTCGGCATGGCATTATTCTTTATAAAATTCTTTCTAAATTGCAATAAATTACACGTTCCTTCATATATTGTCTTTTGCTACAGAAGCCATGTAATTGTTATTAATTTTTTTTAAATATTAATGGATGGAGTTATTCATTTAAGAATTCACTACTCAAGTATTCCTTTACTATAATTTTATTAACACATAAATCTCTACAAAATGTAATGTAGTTGATTTTGGTACAAAGGGCACTTAACTATCTCCAAGGTCTTTACTAGTAAATTTTGGTTTTTGAGATTTTTTACATAAAAGCTTCTTCCTTTGACAAAAATTTTACTGTAATTCATAAAGAATTTTAATTAGCACTTTATCATACTTAATGTTACATATTTTTGGTCGAATTAAGCCCTATAAGGGCACATAAATATTTTTATGCTTTAATTTTGAGGTATTTAAATTTTTTAAAAACGCCACCTTAAAAACCAAAATTATGCCAATCGAATCTCGCTGTTAGATTTCCACAATCAAAGTTATAAACGGCCTAATTTGAATTTTAAAATCCTTCTTGAATGTTCGACAAGAATTTGCTCTAAAATGCATAACTTGGCCGGAATTAAATTTTTATCAAAACACATGTACGGTCGCCCGAGCGCACAACAGATAATTATTTTATTGCAACAAATTGATAAAACTTTTTTGATTTTATGCAAGCGACTTCTCGAAAATTCTAGAATTCGAATAGCATTCGTCATTCCTTTAGTATTGTTCCTGTCTTTATAGAAATGGGTTGTGTATTAAGTGCGTCCGTCCAGGAAGAATTCGAAGGTCCCGATGCCACAACTTGAGGTCCCTGGTGCGTTCCTAGTCCCCGAAATAAACTGCTCTAAGGTAGAATTTTGTTATTTATTTAAATGTTTCTGTTGTACAAAGGTATATAATTGTTTATTTTAAAATTTGCTTTAGTTGTTAGCACGGAATTAAATAAGAAACGGCTCTAAGGGTTCGTACTGATCTCACAACGTATTTTGGGAAAAATTTTCGTCTAAGTGTTTAATAAAATTTGACAATATTTTATATCCTTTAACCTATTTTTCCTTTAAAAAAAACTGTGTCAAAAAGTGTTGATTAGTTTTCCAAAAATTATTATTTTTTAATTGAAATAAAACCTAACAATATGTATTACAGAATAGAAAAGCATTTTGGAAGCACAATTAGCTTATTGTTTGAAAACGGATAACCCGATTGAAATGGGGTTTTCACCAATCGAAAAAACGTCAAATTTGAGCAAATAGGTGTATCGGTGATTTTTTTTAAATTTTAATGCATCTTATAAGTGCTCAAAAATAACTTTAAAGTTCTACTTTAAAAATCGTCAAACGGCTATTTCTTATTGAAACACTATCATAATTTAAGAAAACACTCGTGATTTAATGTACTTTACTCTAAAAAAAATAGCATTTAATTATTTCAAATGGTTTTCCAAAAAAAAAAATAATTTGGAATTGAAATAAAAGGTAGCAAGGTTGCAGTACAAAAAAGCATTGTGTCAGCGCAATTTGTTTATTGCTCGAAAACGGATAATTCGATCGAGACGGGGTTTTCACCAATAAAAAAAACACAAAATTTGACAAAATAGGTGTGTCGGCGATTTTTTTTTAAATACTTTTGAATATTTCTTAGACGCGCCCAAAGATTAAACGTAAAACTTCTTCTTTAGCGAATCGTCATAATGGTTATTCCTCATTGAAATGGTTTCGCAAATTAAGACAATGAACACAATTTAATATATTTTACTCTGGAAAAAACCGCATTTATTTATCACAATATATTTTCCAATAATTAATATTTTTTGGGTTCTAAATAAAAAGGTTACATGATAAATTTTACATTTTTTTATGCACAATTAGTTGATTTCTCGAAAACGGATAATCCAATTAAAACGGGATTTTCACCAATCGAAAAACAACTAAATTTTATTAAACAGGTGTTTCTGCAAGTTTATTTAATTTACTTTTTAATACTTTATATAAGCGCTCATGGATTAAAATCAAAACTTTGCTGTTAGCAGTAATAATTTTTTTAAGGTATCTCTCAATCGATAATTTTCTGAAGAGCTTTTTGATCTTCAAAATTAACTATTCTAAAATCAAGTTTATTCAATTAAGAACCTCAAAACAATACAAAAGACACTTCGGCAAACTTGCTAAGCGGCTACGATTAAAACTCGTATTTGTAAATAAAAGGAAGGTCAGTTTGTTTTTATTAAAAAATCATAAACACGGAAATTAAATTTATAGATCAACATTCCTGTTTTTTGAGCTCGAAATAATTTTTCGGTTTGTTTAGTTTGAGAATTAAAAAAAGCCACTCACTTCGACGGATCTTCGGCCACTTTTTCGTCGGCAATTAATTTTTTTTTACTAATCATAATCTTTTTTACGAAATTTATTATTGTTGGAATTTGTTTAAAATTCCACACACTAAAATTAGAAGCCGACAAAAAGTTTCCTTTATGGATTTTAAAGTAATAACGTGAATTTCGGCGTCCTCCGACCTGAAAGCTTTAGCGAAGAAGAAAAAAACGAGTATTTCCTGAGTTTATTGTGGCAGTAACCTTTTGCGTTTTTACATATTTATTCAAATTAACATATCGACTAATCAGTATGCGATTTTTCGACTACATCTTTTTCATTTCCGCGTCGAGACTTTTACTTTTCGGTCGGTCCACGTTCGGCGAGGAGCTCGAAATTTATCGCCTCCATTTTTTTTCCATTAATTTGATGTTTTAATGGATCGGGCAATAATTATCTGGCTTTCTCTCCAAACAAACTTAATGTAAATATTTTGCGAGAACACATTTTAAAACGCTTTTATTAGATTCGATCATTTTCACTTTAACAAAACCATAAAAACGGGCGCAAAAAAACGGATAATGGCTAGAAACTGCATCGCTTTCACTCTTAAACTCTTCGCCGAAGATAATTTGCGTCGGAAAATTAATTGCGAGTATGAAGAGATGTGATTGGATAAACAAACACGCATTGTTCCTAGTTCGTTAAGTAATTGCGTACTGAAGCGTGACGCCGGCATTGTTCAAAATTATTATTAACATGTAATCTACGAAAATTTTTAATGTTTACGTCTAATTTGCATTTCACCAAAGTTTAACGTCTAACAACAATGGCCCATCAAATTACGAACTGAGAAAAAATGAGATATAATAAAAGGAACCTTCAAAACTCAGCATGTGTTATCACGTAGCTAAAAACTATTAGATTGCGATGGACGAAGACTTGCCGTCCGTAAATCCGTAGACATGTACCAGAAGAAGCAAAAAAAAATACCTACATCAGCGTTTGGTCGAGAAGAAAAAAAAAGCTAATCACAACCGAACCGTGTGAATGTGTCTAAATGATGAGGTACAAACATTACGTTTTGCAGTTTGAAGATACTACTTAATCGGAACCGTAAACGTGACCATCTCCAAAAAATCGCATCGAGCTTGGTCTGGGCCGATGCGTGCCGGTCTCTCGGCCTCTTACCTTGTCATGATGCAAGGCAACCGTTAGGTTATACACCTGATCCGAGCAGTCCGCTGCTGACCTCTTCGACGTCACACCTGTCCACTCTTCCGGGTAACCTTGAGCCTCCTCATCTCACTTATGACCGATCTCGCTCGCCGCCCGGCCCGACATACCTCATCGCTGACAACGGACACTCCGGCCTCGGCTCTTCGGGGAAGTTATTTATGATACCTGTTATTCAATCCGGCAGAGCGATTATAAAAACTCCCAACTCTTTACTTAGCTCACAATGAGAAGATGATCGTCGTTATTGATTGTTACTTCAATGTAATTGCTATGATCACAAGATATCTATTCACTATCTGTAATCGCTGTTATATAAGGCGATGCCTTCTTGTAACATAATTAGCTTCGAGTTATAACAAGCACGAAGTGCCTGTGTTTGAGGAGACCAACACAAAACACAACGGTACCATGGTTCAAAATCGCCAGGTTGATAGGCTTATATGGTCGGAAGAAAACGGGCGAAATTACTTTGTGATTGTTCGTTCAAATGGAATTGGTTTTTTTTGCCCCAACACCAATCTTTGCAAAATGTGTTTTTTTAAATAACGAGCCTTCAGGGCGAAGTAACTGAGGAGTTCGATCGATTTTCTTCATGAGGAATTGATTTGGTGCTGCAGAAATGTGGGAAGCAAAGAACAATTGTGAGCAAAAAGGACTAGACCATGTCAGGAAGGACGACACAAGACAAGATGGGGCGACCAAGTGGGAAGAACGTACTCAATCGAGCAAGAGGTCATGGACCACAAGGAAAAAGAAGCTCGTGACGCCCTGAAAAGATGATCTGGATGAAACAGGCAAAGAAACAGAAGAAGAAAGGTTTTAAGTCGGGTTGCCAACTTTGGGGATGAGAAATTTGAGAGGTGGCGAAAGAAGAAATTAATGAAAATTAAATACACATGGCCTCAAATAAATTCGGCCTTGCGTCATGTTTTAAAATGGTTTGGATCAAAATAATTTTTGGTTTTTAGGATTTTTGAAGATCAACTTGTTTTAGTAACTTAATTCTTTGTTGTTCAAGTAAAGTGTTTAGCAACTTTAGTAAAATTATTTTGGGATTTTAAAGAACTCGTTTTGGTATCTTAATTTGCTTCTTTTTTTTGGTTTTTAATAAAAATATTAGTTACATTTAATAATATGAATTTAGTTTCTAAAGTTATTAGAAGAACTAATTTAAATGGGTTATTCTTTAAGTTATTTGGTGCAAAAGGTGCAAATATTGACCAAGGTATAGCCCAGTGAATGACTTAATAATTGAAAAAGAGTAATTCCAAAAATTTTGTAAAATTTATTTTAAATACTGTGCTTAGATCTATCTTTGAGTAGTTTTTTTATTAAAGTTTCTTTTGATATTCTATAAATCACAGGCTTTGTTGTCGCTTAGAAGGGTACGCCCATTTTTTTTAATTGCGTCCTTCAAAGCTTTTGAAATCTCGCAAACTGCAATATAAAGTTAATTATATTAGCTCTCCATTTCATTGTTACTTTTATTTCTTTCGCTAAAATGAAAAAGAAAACATACAAAATTGCATAAATAAATACAGTCGAACCTCGATAAGTCGAAGTCGAAGGACACAAAATTATAGCCCAGTGAATGACTTAATAATTGAAAAGAGTAATTCCAAAAATTTTGTAAAATTTATTTTAAATACTGTGCTTAGATCTATCTTTGAGTAGTTTTTTTATTAAAGTTTCTTTTGATATTCTATAAATCACAGGCTTTGTTGTCGCTTAGAAGGGTACGCCCATTTTTTTTAATTGCGTCCTTCAAAGCTTTTGAAATCTCGCAAACTGCAATATAAAGTTAATTATATTAGCTCTCCATTTCATTGTTACTTTTATTTCTTTCGCTAAAATGAAAAAGAAAACATACAAAAAAGGTTAGACTTATGTCAGTGAGTACGCACGTATAAATGTCTTTAAAGATTGATTTTTAATTTATTTCCTTTGTTAACTGCGCTTTTGCGACAATGCCTCGTGAAAAGTCTTCTGTGTACTGCGGGATGTGTTGTCAACAAATTTGTGATTTGTCGATGGCTGAGACGGCTGGCACAGCCTGTAAACATAAATTTCACACAATGTGTATTATGGTTCGTTGTTGTTTACAAGCGAAATCAGATGTCAAAGGCTTCATTGCCGATAAATGTCCGGTATGTCCGGTACCTCTGGATTCTTATGCGGTGTTAGTACAAATAAATAAGAAGTTAGATTTGTTGACAGTTTTAGACTCTAAGCTCACTGCTTTGACAGAGCGTGTAGATAAAATTCAGGATAGTTACATTTCGCTAGAGAATCGTGTTTCGAAACTGGAGTCAAGGCGTTTGCCAAATATCGAGTCATCAACTGGCGCTGCGTTTGTTAAGCAAGTTGCAAATTGTATAAAAGCAACTACTGACATAAATATAGAAAAACGTCAGCTAGAATTGGAGACAAGGATGCTCAGTGATCAATTTGTTATTTCAGGAGTCTCTGAGACGATTTCTGAGACGACTTCTAGTAATTTGGTGCATACTGTGGTCAGGTTAGGTTCGCTATTGGGTGTTCCGGATCTAGCAGTGGATTGTTTTCATTATGTAGACAGGATTGGAAAGAAAGGTGGTCCTGGTGGAAGCCGAGACATTATAGTTAAGTGTAAGTCGCCGCAGCTTGTTGGCGCCTTTGTCTCAGCTAAGAAGAAACATCGGGACTTTACAGCAAATATTTTGTACCCGCAGCTAGATAAGATACCAATTTATGTCAGCAAGAGATACCCTTCAACGTTATATAAGCTAAGACAATCTGTAATAAAGAAGTATCCGGCGATTAATAGAAGAAATGTCTGGATTGCTGGTTCCAGTGTTTGTATAAAATTGAAAGAGGGATCTGAACCAATTAAGGTTTATCCGTCTACAGATCTGGGCAATGTCCCGGGTCTATCAGCATAATATTTGAATATTGACTCTGTACAACTCCCTTCGGCTGCTGTTCTTGTGCATATTAATCAACTAAAAATTTGTCACCTTAATGCTCAGTCTCTTGTGCCCCATATTGACGAATTTCGAGAATATTTCAGATCTAACTATTACGACGTTATTGCGGTGTCGGAGACTTGGCTCAATTCAAACGTTGTTGATGCTCAAATCAGTTTGCCCATGTTCCATCTACATAGAAACGATCGGAAACGTCGGCATGGCGGTGGGGTTGCTATATTTGTGCGAAATATATTCTCGTCGCGGATTGTTGCGTGGTCACACAATAACTGGGATGGTCGTCCTGAATATTTATTAATTGAACTGTGGTCTGTTGACAAGAAAAAATTTTAATTAGTGTTATTTATAGACCACCACATACTGCTCTGCTGAAAGACTTTGAAGAAGACTTTGACGTACTTCTGCCGGTATATAATAACATTGTAATTATTGGAGACTTGAATATTAATATGCTACATGATACCTATGAAACCAAATGCCTTAAAGACTTTTGCAATGTTCACAGCTTGTATTTAGTTCCGTTCAGTAGTACTCATCATACTTCTACGTCTGATACGTGGATTGATCATTGTATGGTAAATGATCAGTCAACTGTGATTTCTTCTGCTCAGACATTAGAGCCTTTTCTATCGGGACATGATGCTATATCTGTCTGTGTGGATTTTACAGTACCCAGACAGCAGTTTAAGCAATTAAGATGTCGCAATTGGAAACTGGTAAATCGGGAGTCTATAGAGAGGCAACTGTTGAGCTGTAGTTTGCCTGTTGTGGATTACAGTATCTCCATAAATGATTTAATCTCTGATTTAAATCAAGGTATCCTTCGAATTCTAGATGGAATTCCCCCTGAACACGTGATTAAAACTTCTCGTCCGCCTGCTCCATGGTTCACTAATGATATTCGTGGGCTTCAGCGTAGAAGAAATAAGTTATATAGGTTTTTTAGAAGAACTGGGTATGCCTATGCTGAGTACTGCAATATTCGTCGTTTAGTTAAACAAAGGATTACCAAAGCTAAAAAGGAGTTTTTGCAAACAAGGATTGGAATTACTCGAGCCCCAAAAGTCATCTGGGATGATTTCCGAAGGCTTGGGCTTCTTAAAACTAAGTCTTCAATATGTCCGCCAGATCTAGATGGTGACAAGTTAAATGACTACTTCGTGTTAGCAGGTGGTGGTAGTAGTGTTAGTCAGCAGTTTCAGACTGTTTGTTCGTGTGTTGAGAATGAGAAACAGTTTAAATTTGTGGCAATTACGCCAGAAGATGTTCAACGAAATTTGAGTCGTGTAACAACTAATGCTGTAGGCCCGGATGGCTTCTCGATAAGATATTATAAGCAGTTACTGCCTTACTGCTTGCAGTCAATTGTTGACTTCTTCAATGTGTCGTTATCTACTTCAGTGTTTCCTCAGCAGTGGAAAGATTCATTTGTGCTACCGATTCCAAAGGTTAGGTCTCCTCTGCAGTACAGTGATTACAGGCCCATTTCTATTCTATGCCCGCTGTCCAAAGTGCTTGAGCGCTGTGTTTATGATCAGATAATTAGCTACATTACAGTGAATAACTTATTGGATCCGTTTCAGACTGGTTTTCGAAAGGAGCAAATACTCAGACTGCCGTAATTCGGTTTTGTGATGATATACGTGTAGGGATTGATAAACACTTGGTTACCATTGCTTTGTTTTTGACTTTTCCAAAGCATTCGACAGTGTCGATCATCTACTGGTTTTGTTAAAGCTTAAGGATCTAAATTTATCGGAGAATGTCCTGAAGTGGTTTAGCTCGTACTTGAGTGATAGGCGACAAGCAGTGAAGATTGAAGAGGTGCTATCTTCGTGGAAATCGGTGCGTAGTGGTGTTCCGCAGGGTAGCGTCCTTGGCCCGCTGTTATATACCTTGTTTGTGACTGACCTTGGTAAACTTATTGACTGCAATCATATTTTTATGCTGATGATTTAGTGATTTATAATACCTGTAAAATATCTGAAATTAGGCAGTCTGTTGAGTGCATTAACGATACTATTTTGAAGATAGAGGCTTGGTGTTGTAACAACTTACTTAGGCTTAATGCAAGTAAAACAAAGGCTTGCATTTTGGAAGTCCGCAACATGTGAAAGATTCAGCGTGTTTAAATGCACTAAAAGTTGTAGTAAATGGGGTACCAATTGATTATGTTACTTCTATAAAGTACCTTGGTATTATAATAAACAGTACTCTGTCATGGCATGAGCAGATAGTGTCAGTCAGTAACCAGGCTATGGGATGCTTAGCGCGTCTAAAGATGAATAGTGGTGTATTAAATACTGAGATGCGAAGAAGACTGGTTACTGCGCTGATACTGCCAATATTTGACTACTGTAGTGCTGTTTATACTAACATCTCTGGTAGACTTCAACAAAGATTGCAACGCAAGTTTAATTCGTGCATTAGATTCATTTACGGTGTGCCGAGGTCGAATCATATCACTCCCTACAGGCGTAGGCTTGGCTGGTTGACTTTGCAGAGCAGGCGAGAATTCTTGATTATGTGCCAGGTGTATAAGATGTTGCATTTACATCATGATAAGCTGCTCCATGATAACTTTCAAATTATGTTATCCATTAGAGATCGCGCTGAGCGTAAGAATGATGTGTTTTACCAACCAAGATTCAGAACAGTTAGTTATGAACGTTCGTTTTTGTTAACAGCTATAAAGACATGGAATAAGCTACCATCAGAACTTGTTGCCTTAGTTATTTTAACAGAATTTAAATCTGCATGTTACCGTTGGTTTTTTGATAGAGACGTTTAAGTTGTTCAGATTCAATATTAATAGTATAGTCAAAATTAACATTTTTATTTTCCTTATTGTCTTATTGTGTTTAATGTTATTCTGATTTTGTTATTATTATATTAATTTTAATACTCGCTATGTATATATTGATATTTTACGGCCCTTAAGGAACACTTGTTCTAGGGTCGCTTTCCTTTTAAATAAATAAAAAATAAATAAAATACAAAATTGCATAAATAAATACAGTCGAACCTCGATAAGTCGAAGTCGAAGGGACACCAAAATTAATTCGAATTATCAATAATTCGAGTTATTAAAAAAGCTTAAAAATTAAATATATATTTGTTTATATATATATCTTTTATGTGAAATGGTATTTTATATAACGTAATTAGAACTGTAAGTGGTTTAAAGCATACTTTAAAAATCCCGCTTTAAATAAGTCACTGTGATTGGCTCATTTTTGATACACCATTATGGCCGTTAGCTAATTGGCCAATCAGAAAGGTTAATCACTTCGTAACCATAGTTATATTAGAATAGCTTCAATTTTACGTTTTGAAATAGGCATTTTGTCGAGAAACACTTTCCAACTTGAGTTATCAAAGAATTCGAGTTGTGGAGTTATTAAAGTTAACTGTACATAAAATTTATTAAAGTGGTTAAGCTGAAAATTTTCATATTATTTACAACAATTATTAAATGATAAAGAAAGGTGCGTATACTTATGCACGCCCGTGAGAAGTTATACTTCTTGGCATAACTAAATTAAATGTAATCATAAATGTAAATAAATACCAGGATGTGCACATTCGAGCGAAAAGTGGCACATTTCCGAGCGAGGAAGCAAATGAAGCGCGACGCGGGCGCGCGCTTCATTCCAGATCGGAATGTGCCACTGAGCTCGAATGTCACACTGATTTTAAGCACCATTCACAAAATTTAGGCTAATAAATTATTCAAAAATTAAATAAATAATTTAATTGTTTTCTCTCACTCGCATCTACTAAATTCTCGTATCTTTTCCCCCACTTCCACTCTTTACTATGGCAAATACGTTTCTTGAATATAAAATTCATATTTACTTTTAATTTTTTGATTTGAAAGTGGAAAGATTAATTAAGACAAGTCAATAAATACAAGGATGTGCACGTTCGAGCGAAAAGTGGCACATTTCGGAGCGAGGGAAGCAAATGAAGCGCGACGCGGAGCGGCGCGCTTCATTTTCCCGAGATCGGAATGTGCCACTTTGAGCTCGAATGTGCACACTTCACTTTCAGCACGATTCAAAAATACTTCACTTATTTTCTAAAAAAATTTAATTATTCTAACTAATATTATAAAAGCGAAAGTAACTCTGGATGTCTGTCTATCTGTCTGTTACCTTTTCACGCCAAAACATAAATTAGTTTTTAAATCCAATTGAAGTCCCGCCGTTAAAACAGCGTATAGTATAAAACCTTTTCATAGAATAGACCTTTTAAGCAGCAATAACACCGAACCGCACCCATCCTTAATCCTCTCTCAGGTAGCGTAATTTTTAGAAAAGTTGTAAAATTTAACTTGGAGTCATCGACCTATTTACTAATAGAAATTTGAATTTAAAGAATTGTAAAACAATTCGACTTATTAAATAATTCAATTTATAGAAATTCCATTTATTGACATGAAAATATTAACGTTGAGATAGGCAAATCTTAGGAAAACAGGTTCGAGTTCGAGCTATCAAAAATTCGTCTTATCGGCGTTCGACTTATGGAAGTTCGACTGTATATCAAGAAATTAATTTATTTAACTGTTGTTTGTTGTAACGGTCATTCTCTGGTAGGGGGCCACATGGTGGGCGGTTTACCTCATAATCATTTTGGGTAATTAATTATTACTAATCCAAAAAAAAACACAATATAAATCTTAAACGTGGGTGCAAAAAGCTCTATTATTTCTTTTTAGATTTAAAGAAGTGCCCAAAAATAATATACACTAAAATTTTATTTTTGGTTCGATTATGGACTATTTATAATTCCAAAATAATTGAAAAGGTGGCAACCCAAATACCTTTCCCCAAAATTTGTGCATATCAAACGCTATGGGCAATGCGATAGCATAAAACCGTCGATATTAATTTACCATTAATTCAACTTGAACTTCAACGCTATTGGTCCATTTTAACACGTGGAATTGAGACCAACATTCCTCAATTTATTTAAATAATTTTGTGCTTAAAACAAAATCAGTTCTCTATCGAAACGCAAATTCATCCAAAATTCTACAATTTTACATAAATTGTTCAAAACAAAAGGACCGTTATTCTCAGATTAATTAAAGAAAAGCTTTTATACACATAAATTAAAAAAAAAAAAAGCAAATAAATAGAAACAGCCGGATATCCCAGTTTCTTAAGATAATCGAAAGTTGCTTATTCAAATTATTATTGTTAGTGAGCCACATTTTGATTTAAGTACGTAGGAAAGAGAAAAAGAACAAAAAACGACCGGATTGAGTCGCTATAGTACAGAAAATAATTCAAGCATACCACTGTTGTCTTCGGGCATTATTCTAATAAGAATTTCTAATTAGTATCCAACAGCCTACAGGTGTTGTATTAATATTTGACATGTTATGTTGCATTTCGTGAAGTAAGTAGGTGAGAAATTGCAACACGAAACTTATTATTGCCAATAATAATACTTTTCCGTCGATCCGTTCCGAGAAGGAATTGTCTTGAGATTAATGCCGAAGAGAAATCAAACGTAATCTGTGTTTTCCTAACGGACGTGGCACACACGTGAGTGGCCGAAGGATGGACAAGCTCAGCAGGTGCCCGAGGTCAGGGCACATCATCTTCAACGAACGCTCGACGACTGCAACGTGCATTTCGAAAAGTCGATCTCTTCGGGGGGGCCCTCGCTCGATCGTCGATCCTCCGGGGGCGGCAAAACGCGGGCCCCGGCTCGAGAAAAATTGCACAAGCGCAAAAAAGGATCGTTTTGCGTTGCGCAACATTTGGGTCAATGTTTAGTCGTCGTTCTTAATTATTGTTAATAATAGACAGGCGTTCTTGAATTTTTTGTGCGACGAAACGGTGTTTACATAATTCCCCGATTAAAATCGAAAGCGCTTACAAGACAATCGACATCTTTTTTACGACGGACGAATGATTAATAAATATTCAAATAAAACTGACGAAAAGAGTTGTTTTACTAGTTTTGATAACAAACAATTTCTTTATTATAATAACGACGTTCAAAGTTTACGAGTAATTCAATTAATAATCCGGTGTGTTTGCCTTGAGTGTTTTCTCAAGATCGTTTTCTAGAAAACCATCAACAAAAATTTAAAAAAAACAACGCGTTAATTCCAGTTGTAAAGTGAATCCGAATAAATTGGCTGTCGATGAGTAAGTTTTCGAAAGAATCTAAACTAAAAGGCTTTAATTAGTTAACGTAGCATCGCACTTCGTTCCCGCGTATTTTATGATGTTAAAATGGCCCAAATCGTGCGCACGGTGACGATATGTTCTTGCTGGCCGACGACGGTGAAATTTAACAATGCGTTTTTATCGGCGTCGTAGAAATTAAAGGTTTTCGGTTATAACGAATTTCAAAGGGCATTTTACCGACTAATCGGGAGATTCCTCAAATTCTTTCGACTTTTACAAAATTAATACAAAGTAAAATAAACGATTATGTTAAATAAGATTCTTTAAATTTATTATTTATTAATTATTATCATATGTAATTATATAAATAATTATATATTAATTTATTTAATTATTATATATGTTAATTATTACTCGAAACATGTATGTAGGTAAGCATTTAATACCAAAAAGAACGTATTTCTGATATATATTGTTTATAGCAAACTTCGGTTATAACGAATCGTTTTTGTCGGTGACTTAAAGTTTGTTCTAACCCGACATTACTGTATTAAAATTAAAAAACTAAACTATTTTGAAACACCACAATTAGTTATTTAAAAATATTTAAAATTGAACAAAAAAAATTTCTGGCTTTGATAGCAACGCACGAATTTTTTTATTATTTTTCTGGCTTATAGTAATTACCAATAAACAAATATAAGACCGTTTGGGCAAATTTTTGAAATTCCACATTATGCAGTTTTTATTCTAACAAATCTGATAGGAAATAAATTATTTCTGGCTTTGATAATAATGCACGAATTTTTTTATTATTTTTCTCGTTTATAGTAATTACCAATAAACAATTATAAAGAAAAATACGGCCGTTTGGGCAAATTTTTGAAATTTTACATTTTACAGTTTTTATTCTAACAAATTCGACAAGAAATAAATTATTTCTGCCTTTGATAGCAATGCCCGAATTTTTAATTATTTTTCTGGTTTATAGTAATTATCAATAAACAATTATAAAGAAAAAGTACGGCCGTTTGGGCAAAATTTTGAAATTCCACATTTTGCAGTTTCTATTCTAACAAATCCGATAGGAAATAAATTATTTCTGGCTTTGATAGCAATGCAGGAATTTTTAATTATTTTTCTGGTTTATAATAATTACCAATAAACAATTATAAAGCAAAAGTACGGCCGTTTGGGCAAATTTTTGAAATTCTACATTTTGCAGTTTGTATTTTAACAAATCCGACAGGAAATAAATTATTTCTGCCTTTGATAGCAATGCCCGAATTTTTTAATTATTTTTCTCGTTTATAGTAAATACCAATAAACAATTATAAAAGAAAAATACGGCCGTTTGGCCAAATTTTTGAAATTTTACATTTTACAGTTTTTATTCTAACAAATTCGACAAGAAATAAATTATTTCTGCCTTTGATAGCAATGCCCGAATTTTTTAATTATTTTTCTGGTTTATAGTAATTACCAATAAACAATTATAAAGAAAGAGTACGGCCGTTTGGGCAAAATTTTGAAATTCCACATTTTGCAGTATCTATTCTAACAAATCCGACAGGAAATAAATTATTTCTGCCTTTGATAGCAATGCCCGAATTTTTTAATTATTTTTCTCGTTTATAGTAAATACCAATAAACAATTATAAAAGAAAAATACGGCCGTTTGGGCAAATTTTAAAATTTTCACATTTTGCAGTTTGTATTTTAACAAATCCGATAGGAAATAAATTATTTCTGGCTTTGATAGCAATGCCCCAATTTTTTTATTATTTTTCTGGTTTATAGTAATTACCAATAAACAATTATAAAGAAAAGTACGGCCGTTTGGGAAAAATTTTGAAATTCTACATTTTGCAGTTTTATTCTAACAAATCCGACAGGAAATAAATTATTTCTGCCTTTGATAGCAATGCCCGAATTTTTAATTATTTTTCTGGTTTATAGTAATTACCAATAAACAATTATAAAGAAAAATACGGCCGTTTGGGCAAATTTTGAAATTCCACATTTTGCAGTTTCTATTCTAACAAATCCGATAGGAAATAAATTATTTCTGGCTTTGATAGCAATGCAGGAATTTTTTATTATTTTTCTGGTTTATAGTAATTACCAATAAACAATTATAAAGCAAATGTACGGCCGTTTGGGCAAATTTTTGAAATTCTACATTTTGCAGTTTGTATTTTAACAAATCCGACAGGAAATAAATTATTTCTGCCTTTGATAGCAATGCCCGAATTTTTTAATTATTTTTCTCGTTTATAGTAAATACCAATAAACAATTATAAAAGAAAAATACGGCCGTTTGGCCAAATTTTTGAAATTTTACATTTTACAGTTTTTATTCTAACAAATTCGACAAGAAATAAATTATTTCTGCCTTTGATAGCAATGCCCGAATTTTTTAATTATTTTTCTGGTTTATAGTAATTACCAATAAACAATTATAAAGAAAGAGTACGGCCGTTTGGGCAAAATTTTGAAATTCCACATTTTGCAGTTTCTATTCTAACAAATCCGATAGGAAATAAATTATTTCTGGCTTTGATAGCAATGCAGGAATTTTTTTATTATTTTTCTGGTTTATAATAATTACCAAGAAACAATTATAAAGCAAATGTACGGCCGTTTGGGCAAATTTTTGAAATTCTACATTTTGCAGTTTGTATTTTAACAAATCCGACAGGAAATAAATTATTTCTGCCTTTGATAGCAATGCCCGAATTTTTTAATTATTTTTCTCGTTTATAGTAAATACCAATAAACAATTATAAAAGAAAAATACGGCCGTTTGGGCAAATTTCTGAAATTTCAAATTTTGCAGTTTGTATTTTAACAAATCCGATAGGAAATAAATTATTTCTGGCTTTGATAGCAAGGCCCCAATTTTTTTATTATTTTTCTGGTTTATAGTAATTACCAATAAACAATTATAAAGCAAAAGTTTGTCCGTTTGGGCACATTTTTGAAATTCCACATTTTGCAGTTTCTATTCTAACAAATCCGACAGGAAATAAATTATTTCTGGCTTTGATAGCAATCCCCGAATTTTTCTATTATTTTTCTCGTTTAGACGATCATAATCATCTTCTACCTGCATCATTTTCGTTGTGAGCCAGTGTACATACGCAGTTCCTAAAGGGATTCGTCCACTCCATTAATTTATAATTTAATTGAGACACCTCAATCGATTCATTAAGCAATCGTGTACGTTCCCTCGAATCTAATTAAATAAATAAAGCAATAAAAACGCACAACTTGTAAAAACGTAAATGGTCGTCCATTAATTTTTATACTTACAATCAACATGAAGCATATTTATGCGACTCTCAACGGCCGCAGGCCTGAAAAATTAAGACGAAGAAATGAAGCGGACGCGATTTAGAGAAAAAGCGAAGGAGCGACCCCGCGAACGCCCGATGCATTATTTAACAAAACGAAAAGAATAGCAGAGAGTTAACAATATATACATAATACATCGGACAAAGTAGCTCTTTAGACAAGAATTGCTCGAAGTCAGACCGGAACAGTGGGATTATTGGATTGACATGGAATCGCTAGTTCGTGACGAGAATGTACTAGACTTACCTTGCCCTCAGATATTGCATTAATAGACTGCACATTCGAGGGTCAACCGCTCATTTAATTACGCGATCACAATTTCTCTCGAACGGCGTGCAATTAGTAAACGTCGCCGTCCTTTTTGGATCCGAAAAGCGCGGGGGGAGGGGAAGAAAACGCAAGAAATGCGGCTCTCAACATCTGCGCTTTTTATCCTTAAGAGGATAAAGTTAAGTTAGAACAAACGCCACAGGACAACGTTCCAACAACATTTCGAACAAGTTCTAATAATGCTAAGCGTATACACACACCGTAATTGGCTACCTGTTATTATATAATTGGACAATGCCAGCACCGGCCATTAACGACGAACACTGTTCAATGTACGTTCGGTTTTGATTAATCGCTCAAGAATTTCAATTTTAATTTTAAATCTTCCGAACCATTTAAGAGTAACACGTAATTGGCGGTATATTACGGTACAATGAACTTAAAAATGGCACGAAACATTATATTGCCGATTATGTTATTATAAAGGCATTAAATTTTATTGTGCGCAACAGCTTTTATCTTGGACATTTACATTTTTCTTTATTTAAAAAATGTTTGGCTTTAGGGATTTTCGTTAAAGTACAGGGCCGAGGACCGTTGCGAAATGATTTACTGCCTTGGCCGGTACCGAAATATTTAAGCCCACGGAGGAAAAAAATTTACCATTCCATAGTGTTATTATGATTTTAATATTTTTTTAAACAATTTTTCAGTTTTTTTTGTTTTGTTTAATTGCGGACTTTACAATTATTTTCTTTTGTTGAGGAACGCAGGAATTTAACAAAAAAACTTATAACAACTTAGGTGTTTAAAGCCAGCATTTTTTAAAGTTAATAAAACATTGTTTTTTTGTAATTATATTTAGTGTATAATTATTTTGATATCAACAAAAATTTATTTTTTAAAAACAAAAAGATACAATTAACATAGGTAACTTTAAAAGTATTACTTATTTAATTAAACTAATACCCACCCTGTTTTTTAGGGGTAGTTGGAATTTTTCTACTATTTTTTTGGTATACTGGAAACTTCAGTTGATAACCCCAATGCAATAGTTTGCTTAAATTTGCGATTTCAACAAATTGTGTTTTTTAACCTAAGTAAAGTTAAGGGTTTTATATTCTGCATGGCATTAATGGCAACATTGCTTCTCTAAGGGCACTTAGAATTTTTTAATTATTTTTTTAGTTTATTCAAAATATTAATAGACAACTTACATGCACCAGTTAGCTCGAATTTGCGTTTTAAAAAATTGTGTTTATACTATAGGCAAAGTTATAAGTTACATTTTGCTTTACATTAAAGCCTCCCCTGCGTGTTTAGGCATAGTTAGAATTTTTTAATTATTTTTTTAGTTGTTTATAAACTCTAATTAAGAGTCTACATACAATAGTTTGCCTTATTTCGCGTTTTTCCAAATCTGTGTTGTTTAGCATAGGCAAATTAAAAGTCTTACATATTCACTTGCATTAGGAGCTCCGCTGATCTTTTAGGGGTAGGTAGAATTTTTTAATTATTTTTTGGGACGTTTGTAAAGTTCAATTAATAGTGTACGTACAATAGTTTATCTTAATTCGCGTTTTTTTTTATATCTGTGTTATTTAGCATAGGCAAATCAAAAATCTTACATTTTCACTTGCATTAGGATATGCCCTGATCGTTTCGGGGTACTTAGAATTTTTTAACTATTTTTCTGGTTGTTCATAAACTCCAATTAATAGTTTACGTACAATAGTTTCCCTTAATTCGCGTTTTTCAAAATCTGCGTTTTTTAGCGATGGTAAATGAAGTCTTACATTTTCACTTGTGTTATGATCTTCTCTGATCGTTTAGGGGTAGTTAGAATTTTTAACTATTTTTTGTGTTTAGTAGAAACATCAATAGATAACTGGCATGCAACAGTTTATTCAAAATTACGATTTTAAACAATTTTTAACAAATTTTTAACATTAGGAAAGTTAAATTTTTTACATATTGCATTGGATTAATGCTTATACTGCTTCTTTAGGGGTAGTTAGAATTTTTCAACTATTTTTCTGGTTTATTGTAAACTTTAATAGATAACTTACATGCAACAGTTCTTTCGAATTTGGGATTTTAAAAAATTGTGTTTCTTAGCATTTGCAAAGTTATAAGTCTTACATTTCGACTTGCATTAATGCCTACCCTGCTTCTTTAGGGGTGGTTAGAATTTTTTATATATTTTTCTCGTTTATTGTAAACTTGAATAAATAACTTTCAAGCAATAATTTCTTTGAGTTCGCGATTTTATAAATTTGTGTTTTTCTGTTTAGATAAAATCAAAGTCATACATCTTTAAACGTATTAATGCCAACCCTGCGTCTCTAGTGGTAATTAAAATTTTGTAACAATTTTTTCAGCTTATTGCAAACCCTAGTTAATAACTTGCGTAAAATAGATTTTTCGAATTTGTGATTTAAAACAATTATTATTTTTTTAAATTGTTTACAAGTTTTCTGTGACATTCTTAGTTATTTTGTCCCGAACCTTCCTCTCATAAATTTATTCTACATGTCTGTACATATTGTCGTTTTAAACATTTATTTAATGTTTTTATTATTTATTGTTTGAAAAAAACTACCTTTTATTTTAATTGCGAAACGTTCGATTATCATTATTATTCCGCCAAGGTTTTACTGTTTAATAATAGAAACGCACAAATATGTTTAGAAATATGCAAAAACGAGTAAAGTAATAATTCTGCAACAGTTGTTGTGTTTTATGGAAACAATAAATAACAATTATAAATGTAGTTATGTATAAATGCACGAGCGTAGTTATTTTATTATAGCGGCCACGTTCTGTACGCAAGTACAACTCTTCAGTGAAAGTGGTAACCCAGTCTTTCAAAATAATCTCCACAACAAATAAATTATTAGATTATGATACAAATAGTTGTCTTATAATATACCTACGCAAATGTCCATTGCAGAAGTGAAAATCTGAGCATACACATAAGTAAATACCCAACGCACTTTAAGTCAAATCGAACAGAAAAATTATTAAAGACCATTCACTTTCGATTTTAATTAAATGGGAGACTATTATATGGTCTGCATTATTAAAGAAAATTGCGTACTGCTAGCACAAAGTAATCCAAATGTTAGCCCTGAAACGGTCATGATTTATGCATCTCCTATAATGGCCCATAAAAGCGACTTAATGAAATAATGCTTTTGATTTTATAGACTGAATTTTATTTAATTTATTACCTTCACACTGCAACCGTTTACAATCACACTTAACAATTGCCATTTGTATAGATCTAAGAAGTTTATTAACGAGGTGCTTTTTACGACGCCTTTTGTAATATGCATGCTTTGCAATTCTAAAACAGACGTTCCCAGGATGGGGCTTCGAAAAGAGCTCCCCCTAACGCTTCGTAGCCTTGGACACTCAAAAAATTAACTTCGCATTAAAATACGCCAAAGTTTAGTAAAAATACTAGTAAAGTACCAGTTTCTAATTTCGTTTTAAATTAATTTTATTTATTTACTTCCAATGAGTAAGAGTAAACGATTTTAAGGTTTCTCGTTATAAATTTGGTGCTATAAAGAGCTTCAGTAATACCAAAAATGAATCAAAATTATTCTCAAATAAAGGTTCTTGAATAAACTCTTTGCGATTCGCAAGATTTTCCAAAAGATGGCACTTAAATGCATTCATTCCGAATATATGATTTATAAATACTTTGGCAAAGTTTTGGTAGCGCAAAACTGACGAGTACAATTCGAATTTGTTTATTATTTAATAATGCAAAACGAGTTGAGTTGTTTATAATTTTTTTCCGGGCTTATTTACAATTTAACAACAAACAGTTCTTTATATAAAATGTTTATGAAGGTTCATATTAAGCAGCCCTTGAGTTAGATTGTAATAATTTTGAAAAAAAATATTTTGGTTTTTTTTTAATAATGCAAAACGAGTTGACTTGTTTATAAATTTTTTTCGGGCTTATTTGCAATTTAACAACAAACAGTTCTTCATATAAAATGTTTATGAAGGTCCATATTAAGCAGCCCTTGGGTTAGATTGTAATAATTTTGAAAAAAAATATTTTGGTTTTTTTTTAATAATGCAAAACGAGTTGAGTTGTTTATAATTTTTTTCCGGGCTTATTTACAATTTAACAACAAACAGTTCTTCATATAAAATGTTTATGAAGGTCCATATTAAGCAGCCCTTGAGTTAGATTGTAATAATTTTGAAAAAAAATATTTTGGTTTTTTTTTAATAATGCAAAACGAGTTGAGTTGTTTATAATTTTTTTCCGGGCTTATTTACAATTTAACAACAAACAGATCTTCATATAAAATGTTTATGAAGGTCCATATTAAGCAGCCCTTGAGTTAGATTGTAATAATTTTGAAAAAAAATATTTTGGTTTTTTTTTAATAATGCAAAACGAGTTGACTTGTTTATAAATTTTTTTCGGGCTTATTTACAATTTAACAACAAACAGTTCTTCATATAAAATGTTTATGAAGGTCCATATTAAGCAGCCCTTGGGTTAGATTGTAATAATTTTGAAAAAAAATATTTTGGTTTTTTTTTAATAATGCAAAACGAGTTGAGTTGTTTATAATTTTTTTCCGGGCTTATTTACAATTTAACAACAAACAGTTCTTCATATAAAATGTTTATGAAGGTCCATATTAAGCAGCCCTTGAGTTAGATTGTAATAATTTTGAAAAAAAATATTTTGGTTTTTTTTTAATAATGCAAAACGAGTTGAGTTGTTTATAATTTTTTTCCGGGCTTATTTACAATTTAACAACAAACAGATCTTTATATAAAATGTTTATGAAGGTCCATATTAAGCAGCCCTTGAGTTAGATTGTAATAATTTTAAAAAAAAATATTTTGGTTTTTTTTTAATAATGCAAAACGAGTTGAGTTGTTTATAATTTTTTTCCGGGCTTATTTACAATTTAACAACAAACAGTTCTTCATATAAAATGTTTATGAAGGTCCATATTAAGCAGCCCTTGGGTTAGATTGTAATAATTTTGAAAAAAAATATTTTGGTTTTTTTTTAATAATGCAAAACGAGTTGACTTGTTTATAAATTTTTTTCGGGTTTATTTGCAATTTTACAACAAACAATTTTTCATATAAAATGTTCATGAAGGTCCCTATTAAGCAGCCCTTGGGTTAGATTTTAGTAATTTTGAAAAAAAATATTTTATTTTTTTTTTAATAATGCAAAACGAGTTGACTTGTTTATAAATTTTTTCCGGGTTTATTTGCAATTTTACAACAAACAGTTTTTGATATAAAATGTTCATGAAGGTCCATATTAAGCAGCCCTTGGGTTAGATTCTAATAATTATGAAAAAAAATATTTTGGTTTTTTTTAATAATGCAAAACGAGTTGACTTGTTTATAATTTTTTTCCGGGCTTATTTGCAATTTTACAACAAACAGTTCTTTTATAAAATGTTTATAAAGATCCATATTAAGCAGTCCTTTAATTATGTTTAAAGGGCCGTTTTGTTCAAAGCAAAATATTTTTTTTCGAAATCAATTTTAGCAAAACACTCAGAAGTTTTATTTTGATTTATTTGTAGGTGTATTAGGGTAATGCGCCCAGTGAATGACCGTTGCGAGGAATACTGTTTACTCAAGACATATTTATTTATGCTATCTTTTTCATTTAAGTGCAAGAAATAAAAGTAATAATGAAGTGGATGGCTATAATAATTAAATTTATATTGCAGTTTGCATTGTGTTTATCTAAAATTTTCAACGAAAGAAGACGAAAGAGCAGAAAACGTTGATTATGATGTAAAAGTTTATTGCTGCATAATCTTCGAGATAATTACGGAAAATATTAAACGCGCAGCTTTAACACTAAAGCATATAATTACAAATCGTTGAATCAAAGAAGCGAGTAAGCTTTTTATTTATTAACCGAGTTCAGCACGAGGTAGGAAACAACCATATTTAATTGGTTTTTTGTAAAAATACATCTTGCACGGTTCGTTTACACCGGGCTCTCGGTTTTTATCGAATCGATTTAAAATTAGAATTTACGTTTTGTAATATTAAGAAAGCATTTTTATGTCCGCCTTTAGTATTCCCGTAAAAAAGCCATCAAACGAAGTTATCAAACAAAAACAACCTATTTGTGGGGAAAGCTCTATAAAGAAGGGTCCCTTTTAAAAGGCCAGTCTCTGACCCCTCTTCATTAATTATTAACGCGATTGTGTGCAATGAATAAGTAAGGCACATTATAAAACTTATCGAACCGACGGACTCGGACGAAAAACTCTTTGCGAAATGCAGACCACGCGCGCTAAAGCGAAGATATCATATAAAATTGAAGCAAATTGTCGTAGCGCTGATCTGATTATATTTCCGGATATTGTGCTGCTGCTGCAAGCAACGAAAAGATGACGCACGCTTTTTCGGACTTGCCTTAGACGAACTCCTAAATCCAATTCTTATCAAATTACATTCACCATCCACCGTCTTCAATTCATCATTCTTTTCGTCTCAATCCGAAACGTCACACTTCGCACATTTTAACCCCTTGACGTCTAGGAGACGTCAATCGTTTAGAGTGTCATTGTAGATTTTGGGAATTTTGTTATTAATATAATTCTGTAATATTTAATTGCGAATTGTCGGAGAGTAAATTAATTCTTGTAAAGTGTGCTTAAAGCCGAGTGTGCGCATTCGAGCTCAAAGTGGCACATTTCCGATCTCGGGAAAATGAAGCGCGCCGCTCCGCGTCGCGCTCCATTTGCCTCCCTCGCTCGAAAATGTGCCACTTTTCGCTCGAACGCGCACATCTTCGTACTTATTCAATTTGTTTAAATTACTTTTTGGATTTAAAAAGGAAATAGCAATGTATTCAAATAAAACGACATATGCGCAGTAACATATAGTTTGATAACCACTGGTCTAGCTATACACAAGCGCAACATAGCGCGTTGTTATATTTAATTTAGACGCGCCAAAGAAGTATTACTTCTAACATGCGTACATAAGTACATGCACCGGTTTTTTTTTACATAGAATGAAATTCAGTTTTAAACATTTAGCAAAATTATTAAAGTAAACTCGAAGAATAAATTATTTTAAGTTTTTAGACAACTCAAATTAAGTAAATTAATAATTTGGAAAATTTTTAAAATATATTTAAAAACTTTAGAAATTTTTAATTATCAATTTTTTTTGTATAACACAAATTGAATAAAACAAAACTTTATTCGGTATATTTAAAAGGAAATTTTGATGAAAAAATTATTATGTATTTTCAGAAAACTCAAATAGAGTAAATACAGAATTTGTGGTTTTTCAAAAAACTTTGAAGATCATTAATTTACGCAAATAAAATTAATATTGGAGAAAACTCAATAAATAAATTATCTTAATTGTTCAGAAATATTAAATTTATAAATTTAAATACAGTCAAACCTCGATAGGTCGAAGTTGAAGAGAAACTAAAAATAATTCGCATTATCAAAAATTCGAGCTATCGATATAAAAATATTTTTTAGTTTATGTTTTTAAAATTTACTTATTGTTTCTTTTTCTTAATAATTTCTTAGTGATTTCTTGCTAAAACCTAAATCTTGTGTCTTGAACAACTTGTAATTAAGCTTCATTTATGGAATAATTCAATTTTTAAATATAAAAAAAATATTTATATGTTATCTATTATATGCATCAAAATTTTAGAATGACTTAGGTGGGGAATGTTAAAAAAAGATTGGAAAACACTGCTCTACATATTTCAAAATATTTTAAACTATTAATTATTTATTTTATGTTATTTGTGTATGCTCATAACAGTTAAGTTGAGCCAAATTAATAGTTTTTTTCGGACTCATCAAATTCGTTTTCTTTTGTATGTCAAGGGGTTAATTCAATTCTTCTTCCACAACGAAAAAACCGTGTTATACGAGACTAATTAATTAATTTAGCTCGATTTTAGGTAAATATGCAGGCCTTGGCAATATAATCATAGTTACGAAGTAATCAGCCCTTCCGATTGGCTAATTAGGCGGCGGCCATTATGGTTTATCAAAAATGGGCCAATCAGAGCCGCACATTCAACGCGGAATTTTCAAAAGTCGATTTTGAAGATTTCGAGCATTTGCCCATTATTGATAATGCAATTTTGGGTTTTGCTCGAGCTTTTGCTCGTCGAAAATCGACCGTGCTGTTGTGAAGCACACGGGAATTTTTTTCTCGGATAGAAACGTTTGCGAAGTGGTCGTGTCCGTAATATAAATCTTAGGAAAGTACTGAAAAGCAATTAATCAATGACGAAATTGAAGAAGAAGGTCTGGGAACGTAGCAAATTTGCATCCAGCTTAAT
This sequence comes from Sinopyrophorus schimmeli, assembly GCA_036325965.1. NCBI lineage: Eukaryota > Metazoa > Arthropoda > Insecta > Coleoptera > Elateridae > Sinopyrophorus > Sinopyrophorus schimmeli. The sequence continues at coordinate 262,836 of JARFIZ010000329.1, read as the reverse complement.
AACTGTAAAAATGAAAATGACTCGTTAATAATAATGGTAAATAATAAATTAAAAACGTGCATCGAAGAAGGAGATGGTCAAAGGGAGAGGAAGAAGTCGTCCGCCTTTTGGTCTTCTACAATTTGTAAGTCCTGCAAAGCGCGCCCAAGTTCTTCGAGTGATTAATGATGCAGGAAGCGATCGGTTTGTTGGACACGCCGCTTTCTGATCGTCTAATTGTTTTTAGCGTCCTATAATGTAACAACATAGCCGCATTACGAGCTCTAATATCCGATTACACGGCTGTCGTTTTTATTATATCTCACGAAATGATTGGTGTGCGAGCTTACCATTATATTAATGCGAGGGAACCGAGAGTAAGTTTTCTATATCGCGAACTCTTCCGGTGCTTCTTCGGCGAACGTGTCGAAAACCGTACAAGTCCCGACCTCATCTCGTCACATTATAGCTGAAAGAGCAGCCCGTCAAACAAATTCATTATATTAAGGTCCCTCGCGATTTTCTTTGATTAGATGCCATAGATTGCATTTTGCGCAACGGTATCTGTCGCCGCACTGCATCGCTCCTAGATGCCATAATTTCGCCTTTTTCATTTAAACCAATTAATTGCAGAAAAATGATGTTTTATTATTAGTAACTTTCATAACTGGAAATTGAATTTACCCAATAAGGAGCAGAGAATTCGTGAAGAAAAAAGCATTTAAAAGTTCATGGTGTTGAGATTCTTGGTAAAATGTTCATCAAATCTTTGCTGGTTATTCAGATATCTTTAAATCAATTTTTCTGGTTTATAACAAGTTACTAGAAAATAGATTTGGGCATAGAAAAATTGTTTAATCGTTTCAACAGAGCTGCATCATCGCTGCAAAATTACTATTAACAGAGAAACAATTTTTTTTTCAATATGATTTTGTCTTAAAGTAATACTAAAGTATGTAGTTTTTGAAATATACCAAAACGGCCGTTCTAACTGCTTACAATTGTTTATAACAATCTATTGTACATTAGAAAAACAATTAAACAATTGCCAGATCTGTATATAAGGAGAAACAAATTTATTTAATACTGAATTTGCTCTGAACAATGCAGTTAGATTTGAGAATTTTGAAAAATGCCAAAAAGGCAGTGTGATGGTTTTATAATTGTTTACAATAAACTATAATACACCAAAAAAATAATAAAAAAATTTTCGGATGACTATTAAAGGAAAAACAATTTTTTTTCAATATGCTTTTGCCTTGAAAGTAAGACTAAAGTATGTAATTTTCGAAATATACCAAAACGGCCGTTTTAATTGCTTACAATTGTTTATAACAATCTATTGTACATTAGAAAAACAATTAAATAATTGACAGATCCGTATATAAGGAGAAACCAATTTATTTAATACTGAATTTGCTATGAACAATGCAGTTAGATATGAGATTTTTGAAAAATGCTAAAAAGGCTTGTGTGATGTTTTATAATTGTTTACAATAAACTATAATACACCAAAAAAATAATAAAAAAATTTTCGGATGACTATTAAAGGAAAAACAATTTTTTTTCAATATGCTTTTGCCTTGAAAGTAAGACTAAAGTATGTAATTTTCGAAATATACCAAAACGGCCGTTTTAATTGCTTACAATTGTTTATAACAATCTATTGTACATTAGAAAAACAATTAAATAATTGACAGATCCGTATATAAGGAGAAACCAATTTATTTAATACTGAATTTGCTATGAACAATGCAGTTAGATATGAGATTTTTGAAAAATGCTAAAAAGGCTTGTGTGATGTTTTATAATTGTTTACAATAAACTATAATACACCAAAAAAATAATAAAAAAATTTTCGGATGACTATTAAAGGAAAAACAATTTTTTTTCAATATGATTTTGTCTTAAAGTAATACTAAAGTATGTAATTTTCGAAATATATCAAAACGGCCGTTTTAACTGCTCACAATTGTTTATAACAATCTATTGTACATTAGAAAAACAATTAAATAATTGTCAGGTCCGTACATAAGGAGAAACAAATTTATTTAATACTGAATTTGCTCTGAACAATGCAGTTAGATATGAGAATTTTGAAAAATGCCAAAAAGGCCTGTGTGATGGTTTATAATTGTTTACAATAAACTATAATACACCAGAAAAATAATAAAAAATTTCCGGATGACTATTAACAGAGAAACAATTTTTTTCTCAATATGATTTTGTCTTGAAAGTAAGACTAAAGTATGTAATTTTCGAAATATACCAAAACGGCCGTTTTAACTGCTCACAATGGTTTATAACAATCTATTGTACATTAGAAAAACAATTAAATAATTGCCAGATCCGTACATAAGGAGAAACAAATTTATTTAATACTGAATTTGCTATGAACAATGCAGTTAGATATGAGATTTTTGAAAAATGCTTAAAAGGCATGTGTGATGGTTTATAATTGTTTACAATAAACTATAATACACCAGAAAAATAATAAAAAAATTCCCGGATGACTATTAACGGAGAAACAATTTTTTTTTAATATGATTTTGTCTTAAAGTAAGACTAAAGAATGTAATTTTCAAAATATACCAAAACGGCCGTTTTAACTGCTCACAATTGTTTATAACAATCTATTGTACATTAGAAAAACAATTAAATAATTGTCAGGTCCGTACATAAGGAGAAACAAATTTATTTAATACTGAATTTGCTCTGAACAATGCAGTTAGATATGAGAATTTTGAAAAATGCCAAAAAGGCCTGTGTGATGGTTTATAATTGTTTACAATAAACTATAATACACCAGAAAAATAATAAAAAAATTCCCGGATGACTATTAACGGAGAAACAATTTTTTTTCAATATGATTTTGTCTTAAAGTAATACTAAAATATGTAATTTTCGAAATATACCAAAACGGCCGTTCTAACTGCTTACAATTGTTTATAACAATCTATTGTACATTAGAAAAACAATTAAATAATTGCCAGATCCGTACATAAGGAGAAACAAATTTATTTAATACTGAATTTGCTATGAACAATGCAGTTAGATATGAGGTTTTTGAAAAATGCCAAAAAGGCCTGTGTGATGGTTTATAATTGTTTACAATAAACTATAATACACCAGAAAAATAATAAAAAAATTTCCGGATGACTATTAAAGGAGAAATAATTTTTTTTCTATATGATTTTGTCTTAAAGTAAGACTAAAGTATGTAATTTTCGAAATATACCAAAACGGCCGTTTTAATTGCTTACAATTGTTTATAACAATCTATTGTACATTAGAAAAACAATTAAATAATTCCCAGATCTTTATATAAGGAGAAACAAATTTATTTAATACTGAATTTGCTCTGAACAATGCAGTTAGATATGAGATTTTTGAAAAATGCTAAAAAGACTTATGTGATGCTTTATAATTGTTTAAAATAAACTATTATACACCAGAAAAATAATAAAAAAATTTTTGGAAGACTATTAAAGGAGAAACATTTTTTTTTCAATATGATTTTGTCTTAAAGTAATAATAAAGTATGTAGTTTTTGAAATATACCAAAACGGCCGTTCTAACTGTTTACAATTGTTTATAACAATCTATTGTACATTAGAAAAACAATTAAATAATTGCCAGATCTGTATATAAGGAGAAACAAATTTATTTAATACTGAATTTGCTCTGAACAATGCAGTTAGATATGAGAATTTTGAAAAATTCCAAAAAGGCCTGTGTGATGGTTTATAATTGTTTACAATAAACTATAATACACCAGAAAAATAATAAAAAATTTCCGGATGACTATTAACAGAGAAACAATTTTTTTCTCAATATGATTTTGTCTTGAAAGTAAGACTAAAGTATGTAATTTTCGAAATATACCAAAACGGCCGTTTTAACTGCTCACAATGGTTTATAACAATCTATTGTACATTAGAAAAACAATTAAATAATTGCCAGATCCGTACATAAGGAGAAACAAATTTATTTAATACTGAATTTGCTATGAACAATGCAGTTAAATATGAGATTTTTGAAAAATGCCTAAAAGGCATGTCTGATGGTTTATAATTGTTTACAATAAACTATAATACACAGAAAAATAATAAAAAAATTCCCGGATGACTATTAACGGAGAAACAATTTTTTTTTAATATGATTTTGTCTTAAAGTAAGACTAAAGAATGTAATTTTCAAAATATACCAAAACGGCCGTTTTAACTGCTCACAATTGTTTATAACAATCTATTGTACATTAGAAAAACAATTAAATAATTGCCAGATCTGTATATAAGGAGAAACAAATTTATTTAATACTGATTAAAATAAATAAGTATAGGGGGAACTTGTTGTACCTTGGTTCCTTTGTACCTAAAAATAAATATATAGTTTTCGTAGAACAATGGGTTTTATTTTGCTTAATGTGAATAGAACCAAGGTACATCACCCCTGTTGTACCTAGGTCATAGATCCACTAATTTTTAAATCTTATAGCAATTTGAGTAAACGATTGGTAATGCTTTCAAATATTTTAATTTATTAGTGCCCCACTACTATGCAATTCATTTTATCCACAACTTGTTACATATACAATTTAAAAAAAATTAGAAGTGAAAAAAGAGCCAAGGTACAACAGGTTTTTTTAAAATTAATATAAACAATTTCAATAAATGCGCAGATGTGCGCATTCGAGCGAAAAGTGGCACATTTCCGAGCGAGGGAGGCAAATGAAGCGCGACGCGGAGCGGCGCGCTTCATTTTCCCGAGATCGGAATGTGCCACTTTGAGCTCGAATGTGCACACTCGGTTTTAAGCATGATTCACAATAATTAATTTACTTTATTAGACGTCTAACTTCATTTCGTTAGTTGTGAAAAAAGTGAAAAGTAAAAAAAGGGCCAAAATACAACATATTCCCCTACTGTATAGTAAATTACGCCATAATTACGGGACTCCCTGGTACCACTATGGTAATAAAGGCCATACAATTTTCTCCGTGTACAACTAACATTTATTTAAATACAGTGTTGACTAATAATTCAATTACAAGTGAAAAAAGGGCCTATGTTATCGATAAAATTGGTGGAAATCGGTGTTTGCCGAAGAAACAAAGAATAAAGCCGTCTCTCGCCTCGGCCCAAAAGGCAAAGACGGTTAAGTGGTGTGCCGGGGTCAAATGATAAAGCGCATAAAGTTATTATAAATCTTTTGTACGGTTCGTTAATGAATACAAACTTGTAGAATTCTTAAACGCTAACACTTGCTAGTTCCACGTCTGACTTTTACTCGGAACCATGCTGCGAGCATTGTCATCTTTTGTAAAAGAATAACTCGGATAATATACGAGCCTCGTCGGATAATCGTTGGATTCATTACAACATGAAATGTAAAAATGTACCGTAATAAAACCACAAATTTAATTGGCCAAGAAAAATAACAGGTCGACGACGGTTCTTAAATGCACATTTTATATCAACAGAAACCCGCTTCGGCTCATCGATGAAAATGCGCCGAATTATTATTGGTGGATGCCCGACTTTGAATTGTCGAAAAGAAATTATTTCGCACGTCAACCACGATCACAATAAATTGTTTTGTAGGATAAAAACGGGTGCGCGTGCTTATATACGCGTGTTAGAAGTTATACTTCTTTGGCGCGACCTAATTGCGACCAGATTGCTTTTTTGCGTTGTATAATGGTATGTGACTCCAATAATTCCAATCATTGCATACTTTTTTGAGCATATACCTTCCCTATAGCTACACCACTGGTTTTCAAATTATATGTTACTGTGAATTCCTTAAAAAAATCAAGTTAAAATTTTTGATCACACGCTTTGTCCTTCATTTGGTAAAAAATTGAAATAGATATATTATTTTTGAAGGCCCAGGAAATAAATCAATTTAAGGCAGTTTTTCTGTCTTACTTTTTTTGAAAAATTAGCAAATTAAATAAAACGCGCCCTAGAAATTATACTTTTATACCATTAAAAATTACAAGACTGTATTTATGTCGAAAAAACCGAATTTCAGATTTAGTGCTTTTAAACAGCGATTATAGAAAAATAAGCGCTTCAACTTTTTCCCAATAGAAAATCTGAAATTAATTTTTTTATTTGAAAGGGGGATGCTTTATATAGACAAGTGCGGGGTGTGCGCACATTAATAACTATTTTCAAAAATTTATTGCACAGGGTGCATTTTCAAAATGTTATAATGGGATCTCAAGTTATTTTTTTTAATATTTAATTTTAATTAATTTAAACAGACACATTTTTAATTCCAATAATTTTTTTCAAGTGAATTGTAACTTTTATTATTAGCGAATTAATTATTTATATCTTTACTTGTTATTCTATTCGAATCAATAGTTATGGCAATACATTTAAGATATACATAATTTTGCCCAATTGCGCTGGTGATTTTGAAAAGTGTTGGTCAGTATCGCTTATATTTATTATTCTACAAGAAAAACGTGCATATATGTTAGGGTTTTCGTTATTTCCCAAGTTGATTTTTTTGCTGCCGCCCTATAAATTTATAATTTTTTCCCTAAAAAAATATCCATCCCAAAAAAAACTCAGTTTTTAAATTACACTGTGCCGAAAGCATGTTACATTTCCCATTTAAATAACATGGGAATTGCAGACTTTTTGCATTTAGTTTTTTTTTTCTGAAACAAATAACAATACGGCAAAGACCAAGACACATTTTATAGATAATTAAACGCTCTACAAAAAAGGTCTCTATTGATTTTTTCATAATTTGACTCCTTCGAAAGTTATTTAAAATTAAAGTTTTGTCCATAGTGAATATCACACTTTTCAAGTTTTGCTACGATTCTTTTTAATAAAATCATTCCACTAATCTATAATAATTAAAAAAGTTTAATAGCTACAATAACGTAAACAATACATTGTAAATAATATTAAATAAAGATTTATTTCAGTGACAAAGAGCCAAATATATATTGAATAAAAAAAATAAAAACATGGAAGAGCCGCTAAAAAGATTGCATCTAAATTTTAAGATGGTTTTATACAGAAATATTTAATATTCAGGGAGCCACAAACTTTTCTAAAAGAGCCGCATGCGGCTCCGGAGCCACAGGTTGCCGACCCCTGGTTTAAGGCAATCGAAATCTAAATCTTCATTAGTTTTTAATGCTTCAATCGTTTTACGTTCTATGGGAGATGGCACATTCGGATCAAAAAAAGGGCAAAGCAGCAGTTTCAGCATTCAAGTACCACAAATGGTTCTTGAAAGTAAAGAGAATCATAAAAATTATAAAATTAACCATGAACCCGACTTTAATCTTGAATAACTTTCGAAGGAGTGAAATTATCAAAAAATCATAAGAGACCTTTTTTGTAGAGCGCCCAATTTTGTATAAAAATATATATAGTCAGTGCCGTATTATTTTTTGTTTCAGAGAAAAAAAATTAAATGCATAAAGTCCGAAATTCCCTAGGTATTTAAATAGGAAATGTAACATGCTTTCGGCACGGTTTAATTTGAAAACTAAGAGTTTTTTTAGGGAAAAAACTAAAAATTTATGGGGCGGCAGCAGAAAAAAAATCAATTTGGGAAATAACGGACACCCTAATATATGTGTCCACTATTAAGAAATTTTCAATATATTTAATATAATGAACTAAAGTCCATGACGCTCGATTTATTTTTAAAAATTATAGGACATTTAATATGATTTAGACTTATATTAGTATTAAATTACTGATAATAACGTCAACGGCAATCATTTTCAACAAAAATCCAAAAATGAATGCAAGCAAATTCGATAAATACGAGGATGCGCGCATTCGAGCGAAAAGTGGCACATTTCCGAGCGAGGGAGGCAAATGAAGCGCGACGCGGAGCGGCGCGCTTCATTTTCCCGAGATCGGAATGTGCCACTTTGAGCTCGAATGTGCGCACCCAATTTTCAGCATAGTTCACAATAATTTAACTCAATAAATTACACAAAAAAATCAATAGAGTAATGTCAATCATTTCCTCTCACTCGTACTGACCTAATTACCGTATCTTTTCGCTCCCTTCCACTCATTGCTACAATAAATACGTTTTCCGAACATAAAATCGATATTTGCCCAATTTAAAACGCTTTACAAAAGAAGTATAACTTCAGAAAGATTCTTACTTTTATTAACCCAATCGTAAATTGTCGTAGCTTCTTCGCTCTTTGGGACAAACAATGCGACGACATTACGGCCAATAAAGAATACCAACGATAACAGTATCTCAACAATGACCATTAATATATAATATTTATGCACCTCACTACCTTGTAAATACTTCGACACGTCCTGAATTACCCCCTATCCGTGCATTAATTTACGTCCACTTAATGTCAGCATTTAAATGCTCAGAAATATGCCGAAGCAAGAAGAATTCAACCGTAAAGAGACGCAGACGTGCCCACCGATACGTCCCTTTGAAATTTCGAATGGCTTTTTGTTTGCTTCTGGCGCACATCGGCCTCGTCGGAGGATGATAAATAACCGAGCGAAAGAGACGGTAGGAGGACGCCTATGCGAAAATTGAAAAATGCGAGCACAATGTCGAGAGGTAGGAGGAATTGCGGGCACAATGTGACAAAAGTGGCGATGCAAAATGCATGGGCTTTATTGTCAGACGTAGAGACAACAAAGATTGTTATTGTGATCCTTTAACGAGTCTCTGAGCACCTCTATTCTTTCAGAGAAGTATGGATGGCACTACACAATGCATGAAATGAGGACGTGTCCTCGTTCTTTCTTTATGGAAACTCGCATTCGAGATTTTCCTAATCGAAATTACGCTTCTGTAGAATTCATCGAGCGGATATTTAAATTTTTTCTTCCTCGTTTTGATTTTTTAATGCGAATCCTGAAGAAATAAACACTGTTTGACGGCTGAGGCTTGCACAAATTTTGTGTTTCGATGCCCCTGTGTCTTGGGCAGCAAAACTTATGCTGATAACTTAAAAACCACCGGGTTTATTTAAGTGCCGTTTTCAGCGATCGATAGAGTGTTAAATTTTAGTAAATGGCTGTTTTGGGAATTTTTTTTAAAGCACTTAATTATTTTGTTGTAAACGTCCAAAGTTGAGAGTTGCAGTTAAGGAACTATTCTTCGAGTTATTTCACAAGAAAACATTTTCACATTTATATATAACATACAAATAGGCGTATATATTTTTTTGAATAACAGAATTTGAATAACTTAGGTAATTTTTGAGAAATGAATTTTTTTATGTTAAAGCCATTAATAGAGCACCGTTCAAATTGAAGAAAATGCATTTGTCGGTGAGAAATGCTTTATAACGAGAAAATAACTAATCTGATTTAACTGCGGTTTTTAGTGGTCGAAAGAGCACAAAATTTTAGTAAATAGGTGTTTGAGAAAAATTTTTTTAAGGGCTTAATTATAATTTTTTGCGGGGCTCAAAATTAAAAATTAAAAATCGTTGTAAAATATGAACTCTTGTGTTATTTCACAAGGAAACATTTACAAATTAATATACAAGATACAAATGCGCATATATTTTAATGTTTTTGAAACAGAATTTTAATGACTTAGGTAATTTTTGAGAAATGAATTTTTTTATGTTAAAGTCATGAATAGAGCACCGTCCAAATTGAAGAAAATGCTTTATAACGCGAAAATAAGTAGTCTGATTTAACTGCGGTTTTTAGTGGTCGAAAAGGCACAAAATTTTAGTAAGTAGGTGTTTAAGGAAATTTTTTTTAAGGGCTTAATTATATTTATTTTGGCGCTCAAAATTAAAAATTAAAAATCTTTGTGAAACATGAACTGTCGTGTTATTTCACAAGGAAACATTTTCAAATTAATATACAAGATACAAATACGCATATATTTTAATGTTTTTAACACAGAATTTTAATAACTCAAACCGTTTTTGAGAAATCAATTTTTTTCTGTTAACAGTATTACTCAAACGTCGTCTAAATCCAGGAAAATGCATTTAACGGTGATAAATGCCTTATAACAAGAAAACAAATAATCTGATTTAACTGCGGTTTTCAGTGGACGAAAAATCACAAAATTTGAGTAAATAGGTGTCCGAGGAAATTTTTTTTAAGGGCTTAATTATAATTTTTTTCGGCGTTTAAAGTTAAAAATTAAAAATCATTGTAAAATATGAACTGTCGTGTTATTTCGTAAGGAAACATTTTCAAATTAATACACAAGATACAAATACGCATATATTTTAGTGTTTTTAAGACAGCATTTTAATAACTCCAACCGTTTTTGAGAAATCAATTTTTTTGTGTTAACAGTATTACTCAAACGTCTTCTAAATCCAGACAAATGCATTTAACGGTGAGAAATGCCTTATAACGAGAAAACAAATAATCCGATTTAACTGCGGTTTTCAGTATTCGAAAAAGTACAAAATTTTAGCATACAGGTGTCTCGGGATTTTTTAAGCCCTTAATTACCTTTTTATACAGCGCACAGAACTACAACCAAAAATTAATCATTAAAATACTAGTCATAGGGTTATTTCACAATGTAACCTTATGAAATTTATATATACGTTGTAAAATAACCCTATACCTAATCTTCTAAAACAGATGTTAAATAACTTAAGCCATTTTTGAGTAATTAATTGTTTTTTATCTTAAATAAAACACTTTGCGAACCAGAAGTAACACATCTGAAACTGAAAACTCCGTTATAACGGGAAAACCAATAATCCGATTGAAATGCGGTTTTCAGCAATCAAAAGCGAACTAAATTTGAGTAAACAGGTGTCTCGGCGATTTTTTTTTCGAAAGCAAATTACACTTTTTTCCAGGCGTCCAAAACTAAAACCATAAAAAAATTGCTCGTTGAGTTATTTCGCAAGGAAAACCCTCAGTATTTACGCACACCCCGCAAAAATTAATGCACTTTTAATTTTCTCCTGAAAAACTATTTTTTTATGTAAAGTGCACGGCGCAAGAGCACATGTGTCATAAATTAAAAACGGAAAGTTACTTAATTGTTACGTGGCGGCTTCAAAAAAAAAAAAAATTAAGAAAACGCAAACAATTGCGAATTGTTATGCAAATTGCGAAACGAGGACCGCGCCAAGAATAGATGGAAAACAATAAAATCAAAAGTCATGCAATTAATATGCAAAACTACCGGAAACCTTGCATATTTATTTAAATTAAAAACATTTTTTTCTTCCCAATTAAAAAAAATAATTATAATGAGCCGGCGTCGAACGCGTGTCACCATCCAAATTTACAACAATCTTTTAAATTCTTTTAATGTCAACCAGGAAATTGCAAGGATCGACCGAAATGTCAAAAACTGCACTTCGAAAAAGGCCAAAGCTCGACTTTGCGTTTATTCGTTTCTTTTCTCTTTTTGGCCGAACATTAGTTTTATGCAAATTGAACATTAAAGATCAATACAACAGATTTAAAATTTAAATAAAAATTTATCTATGCGCTTAATCGAATTTTACCGTAAGGGAACTACGTTTCGCATTTAAATTCAACAACACATCAATTTACAAGAATCTAACATCATTGTTTACCCGTTTTTTCCGCCTGTTTTTGTTCGCCGCCGCCGACGAGTAATTAATTACTATTTTATTTATTTAATTCTATGGGCAAACAATTTTCATCACAAAAGTGACGCATAATTACCTCAATTAAGAGTCGTTTATTAGTCGAATTGAAATGTTTCCTAATTCATTCCCTTTACAGGTAGTAGAATTTTAGGGGCCGCTATATTTAATAATAGCCCCATTACAATTCAAAACACCCCATGGCCACAGAAGTTATAACGAAGTAGAGTTCCCGAAGCGATTTTCGCTTAATAAAATTTACAACGAAATTTATCATTTGCTACCGTATTTAAATATTTAAATATTTTACGACGATTAATTAAGGCCGATTTGCATTTTAAACAAATAGTTTACAATTGATTTTTTACTGAGGCCGCGCGTTCTTCTTGCGAAACGTACAAAATTCTCGATAACATTGATTTTTAAGTCGAACGACGAAAAGATTGTTGATTGCCCTCGCCTACGCCACTGAATCAATTATTGTCGGACTTGAAATTAGAATTAATTAGTCGTTCTTTGTTGGTAAATCGGCCTTTAAACAATTCGGCCGAAGGAAAGCTGGGCCGGCGCGGCGCGGCGCGGCCATCTACGATTTTTTCGTAAATCTGTGAAGCGCGCGCGACCCTTTTCCAAAGGCAAAAGCTCCAGCTTTCTATCTCATTTCCGACATAGAAAAGGATATTTAATTTCGGTTCTGTCGACAAACAATCACGGCACGGGGCGCGAGGAAAAACTCGGGGCCAATATTCTTTCAATCAGCACAAAACATGTCTCGTCCAGGCGAAAAAACGATTCGGAAAAATGCGAAACAAGGCGTCCGGCCCGGAAATATGCAGGAAAATGACAATTATGTTGCACGGGGCCCTCGCGTTTTGCAATCGCTTTTTTCGCCTCGCGCTATTATTTACATTTTAATGTAATCAAATTAATCGATAAGTGATCGTTTGCTCAGCGCTCCAAGTTTTATCAATTGGGCGAAAGGCAGAAACGCGCCCATGGATCTTACAATGGGTTTAATTCCGATTGCGACATCTTTATCGGCGAGCCTGTTTGCTTAGATCTGGTTGTTTTTTTTTTTTTGATTGTGGGTTTTATTGTTGCAGAAGTCCACGAAGGATGCGTCGCTGGAGGAGGCTTTAGATGTCATGACAACAAGGTAGGATTTTTTGTTTTTTTTTGTGCGTCTGTGGATTTGGGAGGGGCGGGTTTTTTTTGGTCGCTTTTAGGGGTCGTGGGTACCAACTTTTGCCCTAAATACTATTAATGTGAATTTAATATGACCCCTTTTCCCTTTGCATTCAGTTTAATCCAAAGTTGTATTTGATTTTTTGAAGTTATACTTCTTTTGGTGCGTGGAGATTAAAATTTTGGTAGGTAATGGAAGTTGCTCGCGCACAGCTACTGAAAATTCGATGATATGAAGTTGGAAATCCAAGAAAGCAAATTAATCGTTGTGAATCGTGCTTAAAACCGAGTGCGCACATTCGAGCTCAAAGTGGCACATTCCGATCTCGGGAAAATGAAGCGCGCCGCTCCGCGTCGCGCTTCATTTGCCTCCCTCGCTCGGAAATGTGCCACTTTTCGCTCGAATGCGCGCATCCTCGTATTTATCGAATTTGCTTGCATTAATTTTTGGATTTTTGTTGCAAATTATTGCCGTTGACGTTATCATCAGTAATTTAATACTAATATAAGTCTAAATCATATTAAATGTCTTATAATTTTTATAAATAAATTCTGCGACATGGACTTTAGTTCATTATATTAAATATATTGAAAATTTTTTAATAATAGACACATAGGTATATGGGTATTCCGTTCTAACTGTTAGTTTTTTTATTAAAAATTTTTGAATTTTACAACTAAACTTTTTTTGATTTTTTATGCATATTATTACTCTATTTGATAGTAAAAATGAAAGTGCGAAAGGATTTTGCTACAACTTCAAAATATCGAGAATGAGAATCATATTTTATAATTTCCATGCCACGGTACTGACATAAAATACATTTGGTAGACATTCTTCACAAAAATTATTATATTCATTTATGAATTGTGGTGGTACCATTTTAAAACTTTTTTTTATTGATTATTTAACATTTCAATAATCCATAGTAACTTATGTATAACAAATAATACATTATAATTTATATCAAACATTAATCAACTCAAATCTAACACATTTCACAAAAATTAACTTAACGAAAATTTTTTTTTGGTTTTCATTAGAGCATTTTTAATTCTTAAGCTTCTCCGCCAATAGTCAATATTATTTATTAACAATAAAATATATTTTTATTATTTTTTGACACGGTAATGACCGCCACGGTACTTACATTTTAAATTAAAATAGCAACTGCAATTTTTTGATTATGAATTTGATAATATCCTATTACCCTATAATTTAGGCTCGTAATAAGTACAGAAATTCATTACTTATGATGAAAAAAATTAATCGTTAATTAAGTTTACCAATGCCACGGTACTGACAAGTAAATTTATTAGATCATCTTTTAAAAATTGAATTTTAAAATGACACAAACTCGCCTTAGAATTTCGCTTGTGTGATATTTGTAAACATAACTCAGTTAACGTACTTTCAATGTGTCTTATTAGTTGTTTCATTAATTTCGAGGTGAATGGCGCACGAGTCATACACATTCAAATTTAAAAATTTTCTTAAATCTGAGGACAAAAGTTATTAAGCCGGAATTCAATCTTAAATTGATATATTACAAAAAACTTAGTTAATTTCTTTTAAGTTTGATTATATACATTACGATTTATCAGTTAATTGGTTTGAATTACTATTGCAACAAAAAAAATAACCGATTTATAGGTAAATTCTGGAAAAAAACATGACACGGTACTGACTTTTAAGTGAGATATTGCAAGTTTTCTTTGGACTGCAACTTATATTATACAAGAAACGTGATGAAATATGTTCATGATAATCGTATTGATACAAAAATTTCATTAATAGATTTATAATGTATGACCAGTGAGAGCAAACAGTATAGGACACAAAAAATCACAGTTGGAATGGAATCACCCATATGGAAACGACGTTGAGTTGTCATTTAATTAAAAATTTAAAAGCATTTTGATCGAATGTTTTTAGATTTAGGACATATTGTATTGGTTGTATTGGTTGAATTGGTGACACCCAGATAAGTTTCAGTACCTATTCGTGGAACACCCTGTATGCCCAAAAATCGCAATTTTCAATTAAATTTTTTTTAATTAAAAATAACAAAAATTCAAAGCACTTTCTTAAGGCACTTTTTTGCGTTCTTTACGATTGTGAGATTAAAAAAATTGTTTCATGATCAATTGTCTTTTTAGCGAGACGAATTTCGTTAAATCAAATAGGCAGCTACTTTAAATTTTTTTTTCATTATATAGCTTATTTTTCTCCGATTCCAACCATACGCAATAGTATGGATAAATTTTGAGTAATAACAGTGATACAGTGATAAAGAAAAAAAATCAAAAAATTACAAAAATACACACATAAGAAAAACATCACAACAAATTAACTGTAGAAAATTCTTTTAAACGCCAAAGATTGAACTATCTTCAAAGGGAATTCTAATACAGCGGTCTTTCGAAATAAAAAAAAGTTTTCGATTTAATCGACCGGGTTAAAAATGTTAACTCCTGCACACTCTTAAGGGCCGAAAGGAATTCGTGTCACCGCCGCGCGGCCGGTCATTATTTCAAGCGCACACATTCCCCTGTCCCGTGCAACAGAAGCACCAAACCGATTATTCACCTATTAAAGGCGACTTCGCGATCCATTTGTCTTCGATCGAGAAATATTCATTAGCCAAACCCGTTCGGTGCCCAAAAAAAGTCGCCGCAAAAACGCGACAATGATATCGTCGATCGGATGCTAAGTTATGCAGATGTATTCGCCAATCTCCCTGCAATTGTGCTGTTATTTAAGGCTTAACATGTCTTGCCTTCACATTTTTGCCGGATTTAAATGAGTCCGTATTAAATTATCTTCTGCCTTTACAAAACCAGTCCGTGTATATCGATCAGGATGTCGCGTTCGACACAATGCTGGATACCTACGGGGCGTACTTTTACATGCTTCTTCTTGTTTTACACTAAATCAACGTTGTTTTTTTTGAAATCATTTTGCGCATTGTTGCCGATCGGCACCTTGCCTTCCTTTTTTCTCGCATTCATGGCGAGCTTGACGGACTTGTGGTAGGTCTGCTGGGCGCTTTGAAAGCTTGCAGAACTCTTGCACATTTTTGACATTTTTTTGGCAAGGAAGTAATTTCGGTTTTGTAGTTCAAAATAAAACTCAATTTTTCATACAAAATGTGCCATTTTCCTTCTTCATGATGCAACGTTCGTAAAACTTCTGGTCCTTATGAGCCAAAAATTGGACCAAGTGCGCTTTCAGGTCATCATCATTAGTGAAATTTACACCATTTAAAACCGAAATAAATGGCAATGTGGTGGATGCGACATCAGTTCCCAACCAAGTTCCAATCATTTTTGACAAAAGTCCAGAGATGTGTGTGGTCATGGTTGGACATGATGTCTTTACGATTAGTCGCTTATCGTTGATAGCTTCCTTCAATTTCATTAAGTGTTGACAGAAGATATCTGAATTGATCGCTCAGTTCTTGGAAAGCCGCCCAAAATACCCAACGCCTTTATAATCTGACCAAACTGAAAGAATAATATTTTTTTGATGCGATTCAGTTGTTGATGTGGCCTGTGCTGGTTCATCGCTCTTGGGCCATGATGGTTTTAGACTAGTGTTATTGTGGATGACACATTTTTCGTCACCAGTGATGGTTTGTTTTCAAAAAGGGCCCAATGTTGTTGAGTTTGAGCTGCATATCATACATTCTCATTGTGGGTGTTAAATGGATCTCTTTCAATTCATATAGAACCCAAATATCGGGCCTTTTGGCACGTCCAAGACATTTCAAATAGTTTTTGATTGTTAATTGTTAATTATACCTTTGATCTAATCATTACTGAACTATGTAATAAATGTAAATCAAGTAATTCGTTTCCCCAGTATATTCAAAATTACCTCTGTCAATTGACCAACGGAAAAAATGATAACATTGACCTATTACAAATACCTATACAAAAAAAATTCCCAAATTGTATATCTTCACTAATTCTCCCAGTGATCGATAAACAATTAAAATTCTTAGTTCCCACAACGCAAATCTATTTCTCCCATACCTCGGAATTCCTGGCAAATTATAAACAAATAAGTCGTAATTATAAAATGATAAAAGAATGCAAGCAGACGAGGTAAATTGCGAAATTAATCGATGCGTCGCGTTCGAGCTTCGCAAATAATTTTCATGTTTCGCTAACAAGTGAAACGTACAAACGAGATCGTAATTTACAAAGTCGAAAGAAATTGACGCGAACGCTTTAACATTTTGACAAGAAAATTTGCGACGTCCGCGTTTTTTAGCGATCGCGAAACGTTTTTCGCGATTCAAGTAAACGCCGCCATAACAATCATGGCGGTTATTTTGTATTAGATCGGGTTTTTTGATGGTCCCATTAACCCTTATGTGTGTGCATTAAAGGAGCTCGTGAAATAAAATTGGTAGTGAGATATACGGCAAGATTTTAAATGACCACACGGAAAGCTGTTTCAAGTAGGAGGATGCTTAATGTCGATGACTTGGGAACTTTTATTGGACCAGTTTATTGAGAAGGTAACCTGCGTTTATCGCATCAAATTTTATTTACTCTTTTTACGCTATCGCATAATACATTTACATTAAAATTAAATGCAAGAAGTCAATCTTTATCTCGAAAAAGGCAACCAGCGCTCTTCGGCCACTTTCACAATCACACTTTGCCAATGGCACTTAAGGGTCCCGGGTACCGAATTTCGTGCCGTTTACTTTAAATGTATACTTAATGTGAGTCTCACGGCTTAATCCAAATGTACTACTTTGGTAGAAAAAAATTACTAAAGAAGACAATGGCATTAATTTGATTTATTTCCTGCGCCTTCAAAAATAATTTCAGTCAATTACCAATTGAAGAACAAAGCTTGTAAAATATAGGCGACAAATTCCAAATTTTTGGTAAATATTTTTATTAATAAGTTATACATAATTAAATTATGTAGATGCTGAAAAAAAATTGGTATAAAGTAGATTTGTTCTCGTATGATTGACATGTTTTAAGCAGCTTACCTCTTTGTAAGGTTCTGGCGAAGGGTCAATAATGGCAATATTCTACCGACCAACTTTTTCAAACTATTTTAGCCAAATTAATGAGATATATGTACATAAAATGGTTATTTCACACGATGACACCTAAATTATTTTTTTTCTCCCCCAATATATATTTTGAACCATGTGTTTGTTGAAATATGTATATAAAATTTCGTAAACATACATGAATTGTCAAATATACCCAAAAATACACTCAAACTGACTGTACAAAAGGCATAGATATAAAAAGTTGTTAATTACTAATTTATTTTTAATGTAATGTATATATAATCTTATCGCACTTTTATTTTTACTACCAAATAGAGTAATAATATGCATGAAAAATCAAAAAAAGTTTAGTTGTAAAATTCAAAAATTTTTAATCAAAAAAGTAACGGTTAGAACAGAATCCGCCATATGCTTTTAAAGGAGAGTGAGGTTATTTAGTGCTTTATTACTAATTGGCATATTTTATATGTGATTTCTAGGCTTTTTTTGATTTTTTTTTAACAAAAATTTCAGATATGGCTTTAATGGCATCGTTATAACAAAATTTTTTGAACTATTCTAAATAATAAAGTATTTACTACACATTTTCAAATGGAAGTCTACCATACCATAACTCAAAAATTTGACACGTGAGGTCACTTGACTCGGGGTATCTTTTTGTTCAATTTACGGTTATTTATAAGTGGTTTAAGTTTCAGTACTTATTCGTGGGACACCCAATGTGTCATTTTTGAATAATATCTCTGTTATTTTTCAAAATAAATTTGAACTGTTACATATCACTGAATTAAAAAAAAAAACCTATCAAATGATGAAAAAAAATTTCTCCAATTTAACAAAATTTGTGCAAGAAGTTCTGCGAAAGTTGGACAATTGGGAAAAAAGACGAAACTAGAATGAATGCTATGGAAAAGAAACACCTCAGGAAAATGGCAGGAAAAACTAAGTGGGACAGAATAAAGAATGAAGACATAAGAGAAATAACTAAACAAGAATCATTAATGGAGAAAATAAAACAGAAGCAATTAAACTGGTATGCACGCGTAATAAGAATGGAACCCAGCAGAACACCAAGAAGAATAATAGAAGAAGACCCAGAAGAAAATGGATGGAACAAATCAAAGAAATAGGTGCAGAAAAGGGAGTGACAATGGATGAGATGAAAACAATAGCGAAAGACAGAAAAAGATGGAAAAAATAGATGCAGGACCAGAGATCGTCATCCGACGCTCGAAAGGGCATTAAGGATTAGAGAAGAAGAAGAAGTGCTAGAAGTATTACTTCTGCTTCGGGTTACTTTTCTCTTTAGTTTATTATAAATAACAAAAAATCACAATTCAAAAAAGTAATTCGCAATATCTTTAGCGAATTAATGTGTCTAAAAAAAATTATAATTTTGTATAGTTTGGAGTGAATTGGCATGCCTTTTTCTTGGAGACCGAATCGACTCCCGCTCACTCTTAAATCTGTCCTCGGGCTCGCATAATGAGACACCGATGTTCCTCATTAGTCCCATCTCCTACACACATCTACGGGTTACAGGTTAAAGTTCATTATTGTCTTGCGATCCCAGTTATGCCCTTAATTACGAAGTTCGCCAATTTGGTCGGCCGATTCTCATTTCCTGCTCTCATCCATTACGCATCGACTGACAGCCTGACACGTTTCAGCTAACCTTTCAAAAAGTAATTTGTTCCGAGTAGCGCTCCACTACTGAAGAAAACGCAAAAAGTAAACTGCTTGTTTACTTTATGTAATTTGTTGAGTGTTCTGGGCCGCCTCGGCGTGCAATCTTTATCAGTTAGCGTTGAATTATCGTCTGTCGAATGACTATCCGAATTTCAATTTTCAATAACAGTAGAGTGCTTCTCGAGCAAACTTTACATACGAGAGAAGAGGAGAAGGCCGAGGCGAGAGTTATGCGCCGGATTGTTAGAACAAAACGATGTAAAACAAGCCGGAAGTGGTCCCGCGAGGCTCGTAGCCCGGCTGCGAGCGCCGAGGAGCGAAAGAGAACGGGCGTTCTTCGCCGGCAAAATACGAGTGCTTCGGGAATGCGGCTCGCCGAGAAATGATGCACACAGGGACGGCAATTTTTAAATAATTGACTGGAGTCCGGTGGAAAATGAATTACAGCTTG
Organism: Sinopyrophorus schimmeli; assembly: GCA_036325965.1. Classification (NCBI taxonomy): domain Eukaryota; kingdom Metazoa; phylum Arthropoda; class Insecta; order Coleoptera; family Elateridae; genus Sinopyrophorus; species Sinopyrophorus schimmeli. Next base: position 242,894 of record JARFIZ010000329.1, on the reverse strand, counting down.
ATCCCCTCAATAATGTTGCCGATCTTACGCTTACGTAAGATGCGAGCAGCATCCCTCGAATGTTACCGTGTCAAATTCTTTCCGGCGCTGCTTTATGCGTCATACATTATACATGAGGGCTCGTCTCTCCGATATCAACTAAGTTTTTTTTTTTTTTTTTTAAAAAAAATTATCTTCCCCGGATGTATGAATGTACACGGTTGCACGTTGCTCGCCGGGGACCACTTCACAAATCGGACGGGATGACGAAGAAGTCTTCGTTTGGCACAACGTTTAGAAAAATTGACTCGTTTTGTACCTTATTGCCTTTGTACACCTGCTCTAATTATTTGACAGGGTTGGCCAAAGATGTCTACCAGGAATTTTCAAGAATTACATTTGCATTTTACATAACGAAAAAAATATATCCTAAATTAGATACATAAATATACAGTAGAGGCCGCTTAATGTGATCATTTTGGGATCTAGGTAAAGTGATTATAAAGCAAAAGTACGGCCGTTTGTGCAAATTTTTGAAATTTCACATTTTGCAGTTTTTTGTAACAAATCCGACAGGAAATAAATTATTTCTGGCTTTGATAGCAATGCCGATTTTTTAATTATTTTTCCGGTTTATAGTAATTACCAATAAACAATTATAAAAGCAAAAGTACGGCCGTTTGGGCAAATTTTTGAAATTCCTCATTTTGCAGTATTTATTCTAACAAATCCGATAGGAAATAAATTATTTCTGGCTTTGATAGCAATGCCCTAATTTTTTAATTATTTTTCTGGTTTATAGTAAATACCATTAAACAATTATAAAGCAAAAGTACGGCCGTTTGGGCAAATTTTTGAAATTCCTCATTTTGCAGTATTTATTCTAACAAATCCGATAGGAAATAAATTATTTCTGGCTTTGATAGCAATGCCCAAATTTTTATTATTTTTCTGTTTATAGTAATTACCAATAAACAATTATAAAGCAAAAGTACGGCCGTTTGGGCAAATTTTTGAAATTCCTACATTTTGCAGTATTTATTCTAACAAACCCGATAGGAAATAAATTATTTCTGGATTTGATAGCAATGCACGAATTTTTTATTATTTTTTGGTTTATAGTAATTACCAATAAACAATTATAAAGCAAAAGTACGGCCGTTTGGGCAAATTTTTGAAATTCCCCATTTTGCAGTTTTATTCTAACAAATCCGATAGGAAATAAATTATTTCTGGATTTGATAGCAATGCCCAAATTTTTTATTATTTTTTGGTTTATAGTAATTACCAATAAACAATTATAAAGCAAAAGTACGGCCGTTTGGGCAAATTTTTGAAATTCCTCATTTTGCAGTATTTATTCTAACAAATCCGATAGGAAATAAATTATTTCTGGATTTGATAGCAAGGCACGAAATTTTTTATTATTTTTTGGTGTATAATAATTACCAATAAACAATTATAAAACAACAGTACGACCGTTTGGGCACATTTTGAAATTCCTTATTTTGCAGTATTTATTCTAACAAATCCGATAATAAATAAATTATTTCTGGCTTTGCTGGCAATGCCCGAATTTGTTAATTATTTTTCTGGTTTATAGTAATTACCAATAAACAATTATAAAGCAAAGGTACGGCCGTTTGGGCAAATTTTTGAAATTCCTCATTTTGCAGTATTTATTCTAACAAACCCTGATAGGAAATAAATTATTTCTGGCTTTGATAGCAATGCACGAATTTTTTATTATTTTTTGGTTTATAGTAATTACCAATAAACAATTATAAAGCAAAAGTACGGCCGTTTGGGCAAATTTTGAAATTACATTTTGCAGTATTTATTCTAACAAATCCGATAGGAAATAAATTATTTCTGGATTTGATAGCAAGGCACGAATTTTTTTATTATTTTTCTGGTTTATAGTAATTACCAATAAACAATTATAAAGCAGAAGTACGGCCGTTTGGGCAAATTTTGAAATTCTCATTTTGCAGTATTTATTCTAACAAATCCGATAGGAAATAAATTATTTCTGGCTTTGATAGCAATGCACGAATTTTTTATTATTTTTTGGTTTATACTAATTACCAATAAACAATTATAAAGCAAAAGTTCGGCCGTTTGGGCAAATTTTTGAAATTCTCATTTTGCAGTATTTATTCTAACAAATCCGATAGAAATAAATTATTTCTGGATTTGATAGCAATGCCGAATTTTTTATTATTTTTTGGTTTATAGTAATTACCAATAAACAATTATAAAGCAAAGTACGGCCGTTTGGGCAAATTTTTGAAATTCCTCATTTTGCAGTATTTATTCTAACAAATCCGATAGAAATAAATTATTTCTGGATTTGATAGCAATGCACGAATTTTTATTATTTTTCTGGTTTATAGTAATTACCAATAAACAATTATAAAGCAAAAGTACGGCCGTTTGGGAAAATTTTTTGAAATTTCATTTTGCAGATTTATTCTAACAAACCCGATAAGAAATAAATTATTTCTGGCTTTGATAGCAATGCCGAATTTTTATTATTTTTTGGTTTATAGTAATTACCAATAAACAATTATAAAGCAAAAGTACGGCCGTTTGGGCAAATTTTTGAAATTCCTCATTTTGCAGTATTTATTCTAACAAATCCGATAGAAATAAATTATTTCTGGCTTTGATAGCAATGCCGAATTTTTTATTATTTTTCTGGTTTATAGTAATTACCAATAAACAATTATAAAGCAAAAGTACGGCCGTTTGGGCAAATTTTGAAATTCACATTTTGCAGTTTTATTCTAACAAATCCGATAGGAAATAAATTATTTCTGGCTTTGATAGCAATGCCCGAATTTTTTATTATTTTTCTGGTTTATAGTAATTACCAATAAACAATTATAAAGCAAAAGTACGGCCGTTTGGGCAAATTTTGAAATTCACATTTTGCAGTATTTATTCTAACAAATCCGATAGGAAATAAATTATTTCTGGCTTTGATAGCAATGCCGAATTTTTTATTATTTTTCTGGTTTATAGTAATTACCAATAAACAATTATAAAGCAAAAGTACGGCCGTTTGGGCAAATTTTTGAAATTCACATTTTGCAGTATTTATTCTAACAAATCCGATAATAAATAAATTATTTCTGGCTTTGCTGGCAATGCCCGAATTTGTTAATTATTTTTCTGGTTTATAGTAATTACCAATAAACAATTATAAAGCAAAGGTACGGCCGTTTGAGTAAATATTTTGGAATTCCACATTATGCAGTTCTATTGTAACAAATCCTATAGGAAATAAATTATTTCTGCCTTTGATAGCAATGCACGAATATTTTTATTATTTTTCTGGTTTATAGTAATTACCCATAAACAATTATAAAGCAAAAATACGGCCGTTTGTGCAAATTTTTGAAATTCACATTTTACAGTTTTTACTGTAACTAATCCGACAGGAAATAAATTATTTATGGCTTTGATAGCAATGCACGAATTTTTTTATTATTTTTCTGGTTTATAGTAATTAACAATAAACAATTATAAAGAAAAAGTACGGCCGTTTGTGCAAATTTTTGAAATTCTACATTTTGCAGTTTTATTCTAACAAATCCGATAGGAAATAAATTATTTCTGGCTTTGAAGCAATGCCGAATTTTTTATTATTTTTTGGTTTATAGTAATTACCAATAAACAATTATAAAGCAAAAAGTACGGCCGTTTGGGCAAATTTTTGAAATTTCATTTTGCAGTTTTTATTCTAACAAATCCGATAGAAATAAATTATTTCTGGCTTTGATAGCAAGCCAATTTTTTATTATTTTTCTGGTTTATAGTAATTACCAATAAACAATTATAAAGCAAAGTATCGGCCGTTTGGGCAAATTTTTAAATTTCATTTTGCAGTTTTATTCTAACAAATCGATAGAAATAAATTATTTCTGGCTTTGACAGCAATGCACGAATTTTTTATTATTTTTCTGGTTTATAGTAATTACCAATAAACAATTATAAAGCAAAAGTACGGCCGTTTGGGCAAATTTTTGAAATTCCTCAATTTGCAGTTTTATTCTAACAAATCCGAAGAAATAAATTATTTCTGGCTTTGATAGCAATGCACGAATTTTTTATTATTTTTCTGGTTTATAGTAATTACCAATAAACAATTATAAAGCAAAGTACGGCCGTTTGGGCAAATTTTTGAAATTTCATTTTGCAGTTTTATTCTAACAAATCGATAGAAATAAATTATTTCTGGCTTTGATAGCAATGCCCGAATTTTTTATTATTTTTTTGGTTTATAGTAATTACCAATAAACAATTATAAAGCAAAAGTACGGCCGTTTGGGCATATTTTTGAAATTCCACATTTTGCAGTTTTTATTGTAACAAATCCGATAGGAAATAAATTATTTCTGGCTTTGATAGCAATGCACGAATTTTTTTATTATTTTTCTGGTTTATAGTAATTACCAATAAACAATTATAAAGCAAAAGTACGGCCGTTTGTGCAAATTTTTGAAATTTTACATTTTGCAGTTTTTATTGAAACAAATCCGACAGAAATAAATTATTTCTGGCTTTGATAGCAATGCACGAATTTTTTTATTATTTTTCTGGTTTATAGTAATTACCAATAAACAATTATAAAGCAAAGGTACGGCCGTTTGAGTAAATATTTTGGAATTCACATTATGCAGTTCTATTGTAACAAATCCTATAGGAAATAAATTATTTCTGCCTTTGATAGCAATGCACGATTATTTTTATTATTTTTCTGGTTTATAGTAATTACCAATAAACAAGTATAAAGCAAAAGTACGGCCGTTTGGGCCAATTTTTAAAGTATTACATTTTGTAGTTTCTATTGTAACAAATCCGACAGGAAATAAATTATTTATGGCTTTGATAGCAATGCACGAATTTTTTTATTATTTTTCTGGTTTATAGTAATTAACAATAAACAATTATAAAGCAAAAGTTCGGCCGTTTAGGCAAATTTTTGAAATTCTTCATTTTGCAGTTTTATTCTAACAAATCCGATAGAAATAAATTATTTCTGGATTTGATAGCAATGCACGAATTTTTTATTATTTTTCTGGTTTATAGTAATTACTAATAAACAATTATAAAGCAAAATACGGCCGTTTGGGCAAATTTTGAAATTACATTTTGCAGTTTTATTCTAACAAACCCAAAGGGAAATAAATTATTTCTGGCTTTGATAGCAATCCCCGAATTTTTTATTATTTTTTGGTTTATAGTAATTACCAATAAACAATTATAAAGCAAAATACGGCCGTTTGGGAAATTTTGAAATTCCTCATTTTGCAGTTTTATTCTAACAAATCCGAAGGAAATAAATTATTTCTGGTTTGATAGCAAGCCCAAATTTTTTTATTATTTTTCTGGTTTATAGTAATTACTAATAAACAATTATAAAGCAAATACGGCCGTTTGGGAAAATTTTTTGAAATTCACAATTTTGCAGTTTTATTCTAACAAACCCGATGGGAAATAAATTATTTCTGGCTTTGAAGCAATGCCCAATTTTTTATTATTTTTCGGGTTTATAGTAATTACCAATAAACAATTATAAAGCAAAAGTACGGCCGTTTGGGCAAATTTTTGAAATTCCTCATTTTGCAGTATTTATTCTAACAAATCCGATAGGAAATAAATTATTTCTGGCTTTGATAGCAATGCCGAATTTTTATTATTTTTCTGGTTTATAGTAATTACAATAAACAATTATAAAGCAAAAGTACGGCCGTTTGGGCAAATTTTTGAAATTCACATTTTGCAGTTTTATTCTAACAAATCCGATAGGAAATAAATTATTTCTGGCTTTGACAGCAATGCCCAAATTTTTTTATTATTTTTTTATTTATAGTAATTACCAATCAACAATTATAAGGCAAAAGTTCGGCCGTTTGGGCAAATTTTTGAAATTCCTCATTTTGCAGTATTTATTCTAACAAATCCGATAGAAAATAAATTATTTCTGGCTTTGATAGCAATGTACGAATTTTTTTATTATTTTTCTGGTTTATAGTAATTACCAATAAACAATTATAAGACAACAGTACGGCCGTTTGGGCACATTTTTGAAATTCCACATTTTGCAGTATTTATTCTAACAAATCCGATAGAAATAAATTATTTCTGGCTTTGATAGCAATGCCCGAATTTTTTATTATTTTTCTGGTTTATAGTAATTACCAATAAACAATTATAAGACAACAGTACGGCCGTTTGGGCACATTTTTGAAATTCCACATTTTGCAGTATTTATTCTAACAAATCCGATAGGAAATAAATTATTTCTGGATTTGATAGCAAGGCACGAATTTTTTTATAATTTTTCTGGGTTATAGTAATTACCAATAAACAATTATAAAGCAGAAGTACGGCCGTTTGGGCAAATTTTTGAAATTACATATTTTGCAGTTTTATTCTAACAAATCCGAAGGAAATAAATTATTTCTGGCTTTGATAGCAATGCCCGAATTTTTTATTATTTTTTGGTTTATAGTAATTACCAATAAACAATTATAAAGCAAAAGTACGGCCGTTTGGGCAAATTTTTGAAATTCCTCATTTTGCAGTATTTATTCTAAAAAATTTGATAGGAAATAAATTATTTCTGGTTTTGATAGCAATGCTCGAATTTTTATATATTTTTTGGTTTATAGTAATTACATAAAAAACAATTATAAAGCAAAATTACGGGTTTAAATTTTTAAATTCACATTTTGAGTATTTATTTAACAAATCCGATAAAATAAATTATTTCTGGCTTTGTACAATAATTTTTTATTATTTTTTTTATAGTAATTACCAATAAAAATTATAAACAAATACGGCCGTTTGGGAAAATTTTTTAAAATTTCACAATTTTGCAGTTTTATTCTAACAAACCCGATAGGAAAAAATTATTTTGCTTTGATAGCAATGCCAATTTTTTATTATTTTTTTTATGTAATTACAAAAAACAATTATAAAGCATAAAACGGCCGTTTAAATTTTTGAAAACATTTTGCAGTTTTTATTCTAAAAATCCATAGAAATAAATTATTTCTGGCTTTGATAAACCCCAATTTTTTATTTTTTTTCTTTTAAAATTACCAATAAAAATTATAAAGAAAATAGGCCTTTGGGAAATTTTAAATTTCAAATTTTGCAGTTTTTATTCTCAAATCCAAGGAAAAAAATTTTTTTGGCTTTGATAGCAAGCCGAATTTTTTATTATTTTTCTTTTTAGTAATTCCAATAAACTTTAAAGCATAAAACGGCGTTTAAATTTTTGTTTACTTTTCATTTTATTCAAAAATTGGAAATAAATTATTATTGGCTTTAAAAACCCCAATTTTTTTATTTTTTGGGTTTTAGAAATTTACCTAAACAATTATAAAGCAAAAGTACGGCCGTTTGGGAAAATTTTTTGAAATTCACATTTGCAGTATTTATTCTAACAAATCCGAAGGAAATAAATTATTTCTGGCTTTGATAGCAATGCACGAATTTTTTTATTATTTTTCTGGTTTATAGTAATTACCAATAAACAATTATAAGACAACAGTACGGCCGTTTGGGCACATTTTTGAAATTCCACATTTTGCAGTATTTATTCTAACAAATCCGATAATAAATAAATTATTTCTGGCTTTGCTGGCAATGCCCGAATTTGTTAATTATTTTTCTGGTTTATAGTAATTACCAATAAACAATTATAAAGCAAAGGTACGGCCGTTTGGGCAAATTTTTGAAATTCCATTTTGCAGTATTTATTCTAACAAATCCGATAGGAAATAAATTATTTCTGGCTTTGATAGCAATGCCGAATTTTTTATTATTTTTCTGGTTTATAGTAATTACCAATAAACAATTATAAAGCAAAAGTACGGCCGTTTGGGCAAATTTTGAAATTCACATTTTGCAGTTTTATTCTAACAAATCCGATAGGAAATAAATTATTTCTGGCTTTGATAGCAATGCCCGAATTTTTTATTATTTTTCTCGTTTATAGTAATCACTAATAAACAATTATAAAGCAGAAGTACGGCCGTTTGGGCAAATTTTTGAAATTACACATTTTGCAGTTTGACTTCTAACAAATCTGACAAGAAATAAATTATTACTGGCTTTGACAGCAATGCCCGAATTTTTTTATTATTTTTGTGGTTTATAGTAATTACCAATAAACAATTATAAAGCAAAAGTACGGCCGTTTGGGTAAATTTTTGAAATTCCTCATTTTGCAGTATTTATTCTAACAAATCCGATAAGAAATAAATTATTTCTGGATTTGATAGCAAGGCACAAAATTTTTTATTATTTTTCTCGTTTATAGTAATCACTAATAAACAATTATAAAGCAGAAGTACTGCCGTTTGGGCAAATTTTTGAAATTACACATTTTGCAGTTTGACTTCTAACAAATCTGACAAGAAATAAATTATTACTGGCTTTGACAGCAATGCCCGAATTTTTTTATTATTTTTGTGGTTTATAGTAATTACCAATAAACAATTATAAAGCAAAAGTACGGCCGTTTGGGCAAATTTTTTGAAATTCCTCATTTTGCAGTATTTATTCTAACAAATCCGATAGGAAATAAATTATTTCTGGATTTGATAGCAAGGCACGAATTTTTTTATTATTTTTCTCGTTTATAGTAATTACCAATAAACAATTATAAAGCAGAAGTACGGCCGTTTGGGCAAATTTTTAAAATTTTACATTTTGCAGTTTGACTTCTAACAAATCTGACAAGAAATAAATTATTTCTGGCTTTGACAGCAATGCCCGAATTTTTTTATTATTTTTTTGGTTTATAGTAATTACCAATAAACAATTATAAGGCAAAAGTACGGCCGTTTGGGCAAATTTTTGAAATTCCTCATTTTGCAGTATTTATTCTAACAAATCCGATAGGAAATAAATTATTTCTGGATTTGATAGCAAGGCACGAATTTTTTTATTATTTTTCTCGTTTATAGTAATTACCAATAAACAATTTTAAAGCAGAAGTACGGCCGTTTGGGCAAATTTTTGAAATTACACAATTTGCAGTTTAACTTCTAACAAATCTGACAAGAAATAAATTATTTCTGGCTTTGACAACAATGCCCATATTTTTTAATTATTTTTTTGGTTTATAATAATTACCAATAAACAATTATAAAGCAAAAGTACGGCCGTTTGGGCAAATTTTTGAAATTCTTCATTTTGCAGTATTTATTCTAACAAATTCGATAGAACATAAATTATTTCTGGCTTTGATAGCAATGTACGAATTTTTTTATTATTTTTCTGGTTTATACTAATTACCAATAAACAATTATAAAGCAACAATACGGCCGTTTGGGCAAATTTTTGAAATTTCTCTTTTTGCAGTATTTATTCTAACAAATCCGATAGGAAATAAATTATTTCTGGATTTCATAGCAAGGCACGAAATTTTTTATTATTTTTCTCGTTTATAGTAATCACTAATAAACAATTATAAAGCAGAAGTACGGCCGTTTGGGCAAATTTTTGAAATTACACATTTTGCAGTTTGACTTCTAACAAATCTGACAAGAAATAAATTATTTCTGGCTTTGACAGCAATGCCCGAATTTTTTTATTATTTTTGTGGTTTATAGTAATTACCAATAAACAATTATAAAGCAAAAGTACGGCCGTTTGGGTAAATTTTTGAAATTCCTCATTTTGCAGTATTTATTCTAACAAATCCGATGGGAAATAAATTATTTCTGGATTGGATAGCAAGGCACGAAATTTTTTATTATTTTTCTCGTTTATAGTAATTACCAATAAACAATTTTAAAGCAGAAGTACGGCCGTTTGGGCAAATTTTTGAAATTACACAATTTGCAGTTTAACTTCTAACAAATCTGACAAGAAATAAATTATTTCTGGCTTTGACAACAATGCCCATATTTTTTAATTATTTTTTTGGTTTATAATAATTACCAATAAACAATTATAAAGCAAAAGTACGGCCGTTTGGGCAAATTTTTGAAATTCTTCATTTTGCAGTATTTATTCTAACAAATTCGATAGAACATAAATTATTTCTGGCTTTGATAGCAATGTACGAATTTTTTTATTATTTTTCTGGTTTATACTAATTACCAATAAACAATTATAAAGCAACAATACGGCCGTTTGGGCAAATTTTTGAAATTTCTCTTTTTGCAGTATTTATTCTAACAAATCCGATAGGAAATAAATTATTTCTGGATTTGATAGCAAGGCACGAAATTTTTTATTATTTTTCTGGTTTATAGTAATTAACAATAAACAATTACAAAACAAAAGTTCGGCCGTTTAGGCAAATTTTTGTAATTTCACATTTTGCAGTTTTTATTGTAACAAATCCGACAGAAAATAAATTACTTTTGGCTTTGATAGCAATGCACGAATTTTTTTATTATTAAAGCAAAAGTACGGCCGTTTGTGCAAATTTTTGAAATTCCTGTTGGTCATCCTGAACAAGTGTGCTCGACTACAAATCCGGCGTTGCTGCTGAAGTGGCGATTTTCAATTGTAGGCCCAGTAATACAAAGTTTGGAAACCACTGTTCTAGCAAACTAATTTTCAAAACGGTGCCGAACTACGTCTTCTCTGTCGCACCGTAGACATCTAAATCCTTTGTTCAAATTGCTTCAACCTTCGATGCTGACGAAGTACCAAAAAAAGAGCACACCTTAATGGCTCTAATTAAGGAAGCATAATGGACAATCAGTTTAAGCAATTACAAAGGCGTCGAGGGAATGATTTGCCACCGGCACAGGACAAACGGTGCAGAGTTTCGGTAGTTGAAGCCGAGTCACGGTGACTTGCATCAACAAGAGCCGAGCTAATTAGAGACCGGACCCGCACAAACCAATACGGACCTTAGATATGATGAGTTCAAAAAAGGACGAACTCTGCGCCCTTTGATCTCTATATAAAGAGATATAACCATTAGGTTTTCATCATGCTATGCGGCCGCTGGTCTGTTTGTGCTATCCTGGATTAAGGAAATATAAGTGGTGCGCCAGAAAACTCGTTCATTATGAATTAATGTCGGACGGAACCTTTCACATCAAACCCGAGCCGATGGCCATTTTCGCGATAGATTTTCGAGTCGCTTCCCTTGATCACTTTTTTTTCAATCCGACCCTCGTCTTCTCGATTGTTGCGGATTCGCTTTCGGGAAATAAGACGTTGGGCCATTTATTTTTAATTAAAAGTGGTTTCGGTTGCATCTTGCAAGCGTATTCGCTTCGGCACGGGCTGATACTTTGCGATCTTACGATCGAGGTTGTCTTTTTAAGGTGTTTCAATTAAAATTATCGTTACTTAATTTGTTCTAGTTTAATTTGGCCCGCGGGAGAGCTTGTTTAGTTATCCTTAGGCAAATATTTTTTTTTGGTTGTAATCAAATGAGAGAAGATTTGTTTATAAAAAATACAGATTTTTTCAAAAGGCATGATTTTGAAAATTACATATATGGTGTTTGCAAAATATTTATTTTTTGAAAACGGTTTGTCGGATTGGAACAGACGTTTTCTTAAACAAAAAAGAATTAAATTTCAAGTAATAGGTGGTCCAAAAATTTTTTAAACAATTATGTGGTTTTCTCAACAGTTTAAAAACTGAAATTCTTTCAGGAATATTAAAATTGGAGAAAGGAAGTTAAAATTGTATGTATTTTAATTTAGAAAAACCTCTTTAATGTGTTTCTGTTTTTAAAAAATTAATTTTTTTATAACTTATATAAAAAACATTGATTTTGGATCACGAAAATTACATATGAGATTCAGCAGACGGCTTTTCAGACCATAATAAGATTTTTAACAATCGAAAGAAGATTTAATTTTAGCAAATAGGTGTGTAGGTGAATTCTTATAAACAATTTTTGGTCTGGTAACACATTTGTCAAATTAGATGCCCAAATTTGGCCATTAAGACTTTTTCGTTTATTATTTCTTAAGAAAATCATGAAAAAATTGCTGGTACTATTACAGATTTTGGTATACTTTTTTTTGGTAAAACTCCTTGCTTAAATATCTTTATTTATTTTTTGGAGATTTAATTGGTTTATAATTTGTTATTAAAAATATTGATTTTATATCATGGGAATTGCATATGAGCTTCAGAAATAAAGTGTTTCTCAAAAACGGCGTTTTGGATTTAAATGGCGTTTTGACCAATCAAAAGAGGACTAAATTTTAGTAAATAGGTGTCTCAGCGATTTTTTTCAAAATTATTTTTAAGTATGTCAGACGCGTCACAATATTAGCCAGAGTACGTACCTAAAAAATGTTAAAAATCAAGTTATATTTCATTAAATTTTTTCCAAATGACAATATGGCACTACTGTGTATTAATATTATTTATAATAGTTTATTCAATCGCAACATCTGAATTTGGTGAAAACCCTACTTAAGTACTTTTGTTAGTTTTCGAAAAATTTATTTTTAAAAAACATTGATTTTATATCATGGCAATTACATATGAGCTTCAGATATATCGTTTTTCTCAAAAACGGCACTTTGGATCAAAATGGCGTTACGACCAATCAAAAGAGGACTAAATTTTAGTAAATAGGTGTCTCAGCGGTTTTTTCAAAATGATTTTTAAGTATGTCAGGCGCGTCGCAACATTAACCAGGAGTAGGTGCCTGAGACATGTTAAAAACCACGTTATAGTTCATTAATTTTTTTTCTAAATGACAATATGGCACTCCTGTGTATTAATATTATTTATAATAATTTATTCAATGGCAACATCCGAATGCAGTCCTTAAAAACGACGATTTACTAAAAAGTATACATTCGATAACATGGATTGAAATCCAGAGTCCCTTCTCATGCCGAGTACAAATATATCCAGAACCCCATCGACCAAAGTTATTAAATAACTTCAAATTATTTAGCCGAAGTTTAATAAAAATTGTTTATTAGTATTATAGAGAATTGTTTTTGACACGCGTAGTAATTTTTCCAAGTCGATTTGATTGGTAATTTTCGAAAAAAACGAATTTCAATATAAGTGAATTTAATGCATAGTTTAAGGTGTCAATTTAAAGCAAAGCCTTAGGTAGAAGGTGCGATATCGACACCCGCCTCGGGCTATTGTGAGTGTGACGTCAGCGTTGCCATGCGTTCACGCTAAGCCTGGTGGGGAGATTATTGTGCGCGAGAACTCCGGCTTAAGTAGCCGAAATTTTTATTAAGCCATTTCGGCCTTTTTTGGTTGCGAAAAATAGTGAAAAGTGTACCGAAAAATATATTTAAGTGGTAAGAATATTTCTACTTAACGATTTACAAAAAATATTTGCAAAAAGATACCAATCGATCTTTCAAGTGAATTTAAAGTCAACAACCTTATTGTTTGATTATGGTCATTCTTCACAACAATAAATATTGTTTTTAAGAATGCCGGAATTTGAAACATTAGGTGCTGGACCAATTTTTTTCAAATTCTTTTCTGTCTTAATAAAGCGGCAGATACATTATAGGTACACAATAAATCTTTAAAAATTCGGCATGGCATTATTTTTTATAAAATTCTTTCTGAATTGCAATAAATTATACGTTCCTTCGTATATTTTTGCTAGAGAAGCCACGTAATTGTTATTATTTTTTTTTAACTATTAATGGATGGAGTTATTCATTTAAGAATTCACTACTCAAGTATTTCTTTACTAAATTTCTTATTAACACATAAATCTCTACGAAATGTAATGTAATTGATTTTGGTACAAAGGGCACTTAACTATCTCTAAGGCCTTTACTAGTAAATTTTGGTTTTTGATTTTTTTTTTTACATAAAAGCTTCTGGCTTTGACAAAAATTTTACTGCAATCCATAAAGAATTTTGATTAGCACATCATCATACTTAATGTTACATATTTTTGGTCGAATTCAGGCCCTATAAGGGCACATAAATATTTTTATGCTTTAATTTTGAGGTATTTAAATTTTTTAAAAACGCCACCTTAAAAACCAAAATTATGCCAATCGAATCTCGCTGTTAGATTTCCAAAATCAAAGTTCCAAAAGGCCTAATTTGAATTTCAAAATTCTTCTGGAATGTTCGACAAGAATTTGCTCTAAAATGCATTTATTTGCCGGAATTAAATTTTTATCAAAGCACGTGTACGGTCGCCCGAGCGCATAACAGATAATTATTTTATTGCAACAAATTGATAAAACTTTTTGATTTTATTTAAACGACTTTTAGAAAATTGTAGAATTCGAATAGCATTCATCATTCCTTTAGTATTGTTCGTGTCTTTATAGAAATGGGTTGTGTATTAAGTGCGTCCGTCCAGGAAGAATTCGAAGGTCCCGATGCCACAACTTGAGGTCCTCGGTGCGTCCCTAGTCCCCGAAATAAACTGCTCTAAGGTAGAATTTTATTATTTATTTAATTGTTTCTGTTGTACAAAGGTATATGATTGATTATTTCGAAATTTGCGTTAGTTGTAAGCACGATATTACATAAGAAGCAGCTCGAAGGGTTCGTACTGATCTCCCTACGTGTTCTGGGAAAAATTTTCGTCTAAGTGTTTAATAAAATTTGACTATATTTTATATCATTTACCCTATTTTTCCTTTAAAAAAACTGCGTCGAAATGCTTTGATTAGTTTTCCAAAAATTATTATTTTTGATTGAAATAAAACGTAACAATATGTATTACAGAATATAAAAGCATTTTGGAAGCACAATTAGCTTATTGTTTGAAAACGGATTACCCGATTGAAATGAGGTTTTCACCAATCAAAAAAACGTCAAATTTGAGCAAACAGGTGTATCAGTAATTTTTTTTTTTTTAATTTTTAATATATCTTATAAGTGCTCAAAAAATAATTTTTAAAGTTCTACTTGAAAAATCGTCAAACGGCTATTTCTTATTGAAACACTATCATAATTTAAAACAACACTCGTAATTTAATGTACTTTACTCTGAAAAAAAGCGCATTTAATTATTTCAATTGGTTTTCCAAAAAAAAATTCGGGATTGAAATAAACGGTAGCAAGGTTGCAGTACAAAAAAAGCATTTTGTAAGCGCAACTTGTTTATTGCTCGAAAACGGATAATCCGATCGAGACGGGGTTTTCACTAATCAAAAAAACACAAAATTTGAGAAAATACGTGTGTCAGCAATTTTTTTTTAAATACTTTTGAATATTTCTTAGACTTGCACAAACATTAAACGTAAAACTTCTTCTTTAGCGAATCGTCATATGGTTATTCCTCATTGAAATGGTTTTGCAATTTAAGACAATAGACGCAATTTAATATATTTTACTTTGGAATAAACCGCACTTATTTATCACAATATATTTTCAAAAAATTAATATTTTTTGGGTTCTAAATAAACAGGTTAAATGATAAATTTAACATTTTTTTATGCACAATTTGTTGATTTCTCGAAAAATTATTACTTTGAAAAAACACTACCCCCTAATATCTTGATTACTTTTCCCATAATTTTTCGTATGGTGGGACTGAAATAAAAAATAACACGGTTGAAAGTATAAGAAACGCATTTTCGAAGCGGAATTTATTGATTGCTCGAAAACGAGCAAATCAATTGGAACACGGTTTTCACTGATCGAAAAAAACATTAAATATCAGTAAACAAGTGTTTTGGCGTTTTTTTTTATAAAACGATTTTGGCTTTATCGGTGATCGCGCCAAGATCAAACTTAACAATACTCCTTTCAATGGCGTTCTATGGTTATTTCCCATAAAACTAATTTCAACATTTATTATAAATACACGTAACTTTTTTTTATTTAATTTGCACTAAAACACATTATTATTAGTTACCTAGAAATTAATTCTTTTGGGTGTCGAAGTAAAATATTAAAAACGTACTTTTTCAGCGCAATTAATTGTATGCTCAAAAACGGGTTATCCAATTGAAATGGGGTTTTCGAAAATGAAAAACGCGTTCCATTTAAATAAACAGGTACCTCGGCAATTTTTTTAAAAATAATTTTTGGTTTTGCCACAAGCGCAACAAAATTAACCTTAAAACTAGTTGCCTAAAGAAAATCGTCGTATGGCTACTTGTCGTTTACAGTAGACCCACGGTAATGCGACATGTCAATTATATAATATTTAAAAAGTTTCGAAAAAATTGTTTTGAATTAAATTAAACTGTTCACGTTTCGTTCCTAATATTAAATTTTTTGCCCAAGAAGTTCTAAACCAAACAACTTGGGGACCTCTCAAAAATCGTTGGGCACCTCAGAGCGTACGAAAATAGAGAGGCAAAACTGTACGACCGAAACGAGAGAAAAAAGAAATTAGAACTTGGAAGCCTCGAAAGCGTTTTTGATAATAGCTCGCGTTAGATATTTTTTCTATTTATTTTAGAAGGTCGTTATTAACACGCAGGTACACTTGACCTCCTCAAACTACCGACTAAAAACCTCCAATTGTTTAAACATGCATTAAGAAAAAAGGCAAACAGTCGTGACTGGCTATCTTCTTATAATGAGTGTACGGTCATTTATTTAGACGTGAATAATAATAGCAAATTAAAGTGGCGAAGATAACGGCGAAAAGCGGGCCGTGTTAATGAAGGAAGGTTTCATTACGGCGATGCGATCTTTGGCCGGGTGGCTTTGAAAATGCAGGCTATTTCAATCGGGAGCATGTTCTTTCGGGACGATTGTATCTCTAATATTTATTCGGTAGTTATACAACGACCGTATCTGCATCTTGGTACTCTCGAAGGTACTCGCTATCTTTATTATACGTACACACCGAGCCGATTATTTTGCATTTACACGCATTTCTGCGTGCTGCTTTGTTTTGCATTGCTAAATCGCCGATATTCAATGATCTATTGCTCCCGCATTTTGGTCTTCGCGAACGATTTACTGCACTTCCTCTTCTTATCTCGGCATCGCGACGAGCCAGATGCAAACGATACTAATGACTAAGCCCATCTATCGTTTAGTTTTTGAAGGTATACTTCTTTTGGCGCGTTGAAAGTAAAATTTTAATCTAACAATTTCTAAATTACCCATTGAATCTTTAAAACAAAAAGTTAAATTTTCGATAAATACTTTTTCCGTTCGAAAATGAACGCGCGTCCGGCGTGCGCTTCAATTTTTGCTCCCTCGCTCGAAAGGCCATTTTCGTCAATTCACTCTTCGTCTTATTTTTTTTTTAACATTATTTAAACTCTTTAAAAAAAAATTAATTTTGTTTTATAAATTTCCCGATTTCTGGAAAATGAACGCGAGTTAAGGGACGCGTTTGATTTGTTAATTCGAGCGGAAACGTTAAATTTTAGTCAACTAAATTATTCGTCTTATTTTTTTGGCTAAATTATTTGAATTTTTAAAAACCCAAAAAGTTAAATTTTCGATAAATACTTTTTCCGTTCGAAAATGAACGCGCGTCCGGCGTGCGCTTCAATTTTTGCTCCTTCGGAAAGGCACTCTCGAAGGTACTCGCTATCTTTATTATACGTACACACCGAGCCGATTATTTTGCATTTACACGCATTTCTGCGTGCTGCTTTGTTTTGCATTGCTAAATCGCCGATATTCAATGATCTATTGCTCCCGCATTTTGGTCTTCGCGAACGATTTACTGCACTTCCTCTTCTTATCTCGGCATCGCGACGAGCCAGATGCAAACGATACTAATGACTAAGCCCATCTATCGTTTAGTTTTTGAAGGTATACTTCTTTTGGCGCGTTGAAAGTAAAATTTTAATCGGCTAACGAAAATTTGACAATATGAAGTTAGTCGTTGTGAATCGTGCTTAAAACGGAGTGTGCACATTCGAGCTCAAAGTGGCACATTCCGATCTCGGGAAAATGAAGCGCGCCGCTCCGCGTCGCGCTTCATTTGCCTCCCTCGCTCGGAAATGTGCCACTTTTCGCTCGAATGTGCACATCTTCGTACTTATTACATTTTTCTACATTATCCTTGACTCTTTCAAATCAAAAAAATTAATTTTGTTTTATAAATATCGATTTTCTGTTCGATAAATGTATTTACTATAGCAATGAGTAGAAGGGAGCAAAAAGATACGATGATTTTGTTAATTCGAGCGAGAGGGAACGATTAAAATTAGTCAACTCATTATTCGTCTTATTTATTGGCTTAAATTATTGTGAATCGTGCTTAAAACCGAGTGTGCACATTCGAGCTCAAAGTGGCACATTCCGATCTCGGGAAAATGAAGCTCGCCGCTTCGCGTCGCGCTTCATTTGCCTTCTTCGCTCGGAAATGTGCCACTTTTCGCTCGAATGTGCACATCTTCGTACTTATTACATTTTTCTACATTATCCTTGACTCTTTCAAATCAAAAAAATTAATTTTGTTTTATAAATATCGATTTTCTGTTCGATAAATGTATTTACTATAGCAATGAGTAGAAGGGAGCAAAAAGATACGATGATTTTGTTAATTCGAGCGAGAGGGAACGATTAAAATTAGTCAACTCATTATTCGTCTTATTTATTGGCTTAAATTATTGTGAATCGTGCTTAAAACCGAGTGTGCACATTCGAGCTCAAAGTGGCACATTCCGATCTCGGGAAAATGAAGCGCGCCGCTCCGCGTCGCGCTTCATTTGCCTCCCTCGCTCGGAAATGTGCCACTTTTCGCTCGAACGCGCACATCCTCGTATTTATTAAATTTATTAATATTTAAATCAGTTACGCCAAAGAAGTATGTTTTTGAAGTATTTTTTTGAATTAAATTGCCCCCCATTTTCGCTTAGATTTTTATTTTTGAAGATTAGAGGAAGTAGTTCTATTATGCATTTTAGAACAGCAGTTTCCAAACTATGTTTCGTGGGTTATGTATAAATACGGTCGAATACAGTCGAAATCCGACATCAAGTTATCCAAAAAAGCACAAAAATTGACTTTTAAAAATCCCGCTGTAAATGTGCCACTGTGATTGGCTCATTCTTGATTCACTACAATGGCCGCCAATTAATTAGCCAATCAGATAAAATTCATTATTTCGTAACTATAGTTACATTAGAAATATTTGAAATTTGAATCATATTGTACATTTATAAACATATTTAAAAAAACTGTTACAAAAAACATTTTTTTAAATAAACAAGAGTAATGCGCATATTAAATGAAAATAATTAAAAATACATAATAAAATATTTAAAAATTTGGTAGCTTCTATGCTTCGAAGATTGCAAAGTGTTTTAAAAAATAAAGTATTTACATCTACGTATTAATTTTGCAATGTTTTTGTTTGTATTTATCCATAATGATTGGTGTCCCTTGCTTCCCGCGCTCGGAAATGTGCCACTTTTCGCTCAAATGCGCACATCCTCGTATTTATCGAATTAACTTACATTAATTTTTGAATTTAAAAGAAGAGGGGTAATGTTTTCGAATAAAAATTGCAAATTCGGGGAATTTATTGCACGCACGTTATCTATTGGTGTTTCTAATATCCCAGAAAAATAATTAAAAAATTCTAGCTACCCCTATACAAACAGTGAGGGCATTAATGCAATGCAAAATGGAAATACTTTTAAGTTTTCTTAAGCTACAGAACACAATTTTTCAATACTGCAAATTTGGGGAAATTATTGCATGCACGTTATTTATTCATGTTCCTAATAACCCAGAAAAATATTTAAAAAATTCTAGCTACCCCTATACAAACAGGGTAGACATTAATGCATTGCAAAATGTAATAATTTTAACTGTTTTTAAGCTAAAAAATACAATTTTTCAAAATTGCAAATTCGGAGAAACTATTGCATGCACGTTATTTATTCATGTTTCTAATTAATTAAAAAAATATTTAAAAAATTTTAGCTACCCCCAATCAAGCAGGGTAGGCGTTAATGCAAAGTGAAATGTAATACTTTTAACCTTTCTTGCACTAAAAAATACATTTTTGCAAAATTGCAAATTCAAAGAAACTATTGCATGCACGTTATCTATTTATGTCCCTAATAACCCAGAAAAATATTGAAAAAATTCTAGCTAACCCTATATAAACAGGGAAGGCATTAATACAAGGCAAAATGTAATAATTTTAACTGTTCTTAAGCTAAAAAATACAATTTTTCAAAATTGCAAATTCGGAGAAACTATTGCATGCACGTTATCTATTCATGTTTCTAATAACTAAAAAATATTTAAAAAATTTTAGCTACCCCCAATCAAGCAGGGTAGGCGTTAATGCAAAGTGAAATGTAATACTTTTAACCTTTCTTGCACTAAAAAATACAATTTTTCAAAATTGCAAATTCGGACAAACTATTGTATGCACGTTATCTATTTATGTCCCTAATAACCCAGAAAAATATTTAAAAAATTTTAGCTAACCCTATATAAACAGGGAAGGCATTAATACAAGGCAAAATGTAATAATTTTAACTGTTCTTAAGCTAAAAAATACAATTTTTTTAAAATTGCAAATTCGAAGAAACTATTGCATGCACGTTATCTATTCATGTTTCTAATAACCTAAAAATATTTAAAAATTTTAGCTACCCCAATCAAGCAGCGTAGGCGTTAATGCAAAGTGAAATGTAATACTGAGTCGAATCACGTCAAGTGGACCTCTACGTAATATAAAAACGTATATTATTTAAACTAATGCAGGGTAATAAAATTTTATTTTGAAATATTGAATTTAAATGTATAAGGCATATAACTAAAAAAAAAAATTGATAATCGTCCAAAGAAGTCATTAAAATTTTTATTTGTTTATTTAAATGTTAATAAAAAGTATGATAATAAACAAATGAAATTGTTTTCTATTTTTTTTATGAAATTATAAATATAGTACTATAAGCTCTGAAAATTTCGTTAAGTTATCTCAAACAGCTTTTTCACAATTAATTTTTTAATTAATGTAGATACAGAAAATTTTCATTTGAAAAAAAATTGTTGTTAAATTCAAAATTTTCAAAAACTTTTTTAAGGGATGATTATTAGTAATAACTACTTTTGAAAAATAAATTTGAACAGGTATTCCATGATCAAGTGGAAAATGAGGGGTCCACTTGACGTGATTTGACCTTACTTTTAACCTTTCTTGCACTAAACAATATAATTTTGCAAAATCGCAAATTCGGAGAAACTATTACATGCACGTTATCTATTTATGTTCCTAATAACCCAGAAAAATATTTAAAAAATTCTAGCTACCCCCAATCAAGCAGGGTAGGCGTTAATGCAAAGTGAAATGTAATACTTTTAACCTTTCTTGCACTAAAAAATACAATTTTGCAAAATCGCAAATTCGGAGAAAGTATTACATGCACGTTATCTATTTATGTCCTAATAACCCAGAAAAATAATTAAAAAATTCTAGCTACCCCTATACAAACAGGGCAAGCATTAATGCAATGCAAAATGTAATACTTTTAACTTTGCCTACGCTAAAAAAACAAAATTTTCAAAATCGCGAATTCGGGGGGACGTTATCTCTTAAAGATTCTGTAAAACCAGAAAAATAATTAAAAAATTATCTACCCTCAAAGAAGCAGGGTGGGCATTAATGCAATGAAAATGTAATTCTTCTAACTTTGCCCTGTTAAAAACCACAATTTCTTAAAATTGTAAATTTGGGGATAGTGTTGCATAGACATCATCTAATAAAGTCTCCAATAAGCATAGTTAAAAAATTTCAACTTCCCCTAATTAACCACCCTGTACAATCCGAAACACCATCGATTTGCAAAACCGAAATTAATCTCTCGCCAACCCCTAAATTTAAAACCGACTCCAAAGGTTTTCTCCACTTTTGCTTCCATTTTTAATATTATCGTCCGAATAAATATACTTCTGGTACTAATCAAAATACACGAAGACTCCCTTGTAAAGAAAATAATGTCGTATAAGATCTCCGGGGACGAAGCGAACACAGAATTGCTGCGGCTTTTGATCTTATTCGGGCATCATGTGTTGTTTTTCCGTTCAAAATTACATACATCGTAAAAAGCGGCGACCGGTCGCAAGGGATGAAGGACAAGCACGTGGATGTTTTATATATTAACGACCTTGTTTGAAATTTTAAAACGAGACTTATTTTAAAATCTCTTCGTTTTAATTCGTTTTGCGAACGAAAAACTTAGTTTTTTTGTTGTTTTTCTAAAAATGAGTGGCTTGATTCGAATCCAGCAATCGAAAAGGACAAAATTTTGGTAATTAGGCGCCTGGCTATTTTTTTTTAAATCATATTTAAGTTTAAAACAAGCAACTCAAAAAAAAAAAATAAACAATTCTTTTTTGTTAAAACGGGACGTTTGGTAATCGAGCTTAAAACCGAGTGTGCACATTCGAGCTCAAAGTGGCACATTCCGATCTCGGGAAAATGAAGCGCGCCGCTCCGCGTCGCGCTTCATTTGCCTCCCTCGCTCGGAAATGTGCCACTTTTCGCTCGAATGCGCACATCCTCGTATTCATTAAATTTGTTTATATTAATCTTCCTCTTTTAAATCAATAATTCATTTATTTTAATCAATCGGAGATTTAATTATTCTGGTATGGCAACGGTTTTGTAATTTTTTATTAAAAACTCTTTCAAATTAAATTAATTATTGTAAATTGTGCTTAAAGCGAGTGTGCACATTCGAGCTCAAAGTGGCACATTCGATCTCGGAATGAAGCGCGCCGCCCGCGTCGCGCTTCATTTGCCTCCTCGCTCGGAAATGTGCCACTTTTCGCTCGAATGCGCACATCCTCGTATTCATTAAATTTGTTTATATTAATCTTCCCTCTTTTAAATCAATAATTCATTTATTTTAATCAATCGGAGATTTAATTATTCTGGTATGGCAACGGTTTTGTAATTTTTTACTAAAAACTCTTTCAAATTAAATTAATTATTGTAAATTGTGCTTAAAGCCGAGTGTGCACATTCGAGCTCAAAGTGGCACATTTCGATCTCGGGAAAATGAAGCGCGCCGCCCCGCGTCGCGCTTCATTTGCCTCCCTCGCTCGGAAATGTGCCACTTTTTGCTCGAATGCGCACATCTTCGTGTTTATTATATTAGTATAATTGACCGTGCGCTCTTTCAAATCAAAAATTTTAATTTAATTTATTAATATCGATTGTATACTCGAAAAATGTATTTATCATAGCAATGAGTGGAAGGGAGCGAGAAGATACGATAATCTTATCAAAGCAAGTGAGAGGGAACGATTAAAATTATTCAATTAATTTTTCATGTAATTTATTGGTCTAAATTATTGCGAAATTTATTTGTATTTCAATAAAGAGGCAAGAATGAAAGTCTTGTTAGGTTTTCTTAATATTCGGTATCGTAATTGACACGTGTCATTGGAATTTAGTACTCAAGAAAGGACTCAATAGTCAGTCGAAGAAAAAGTTAAGTTTTTGTATTTTTATTAATAAAAGTTTATTCAAATGCATAAATAAATAGGTTTTTTACTTAAACCTATTTATTATTGGTTATTAAAATATATTTATTATTATTGAACTGTCATAAAGTACAATTTTGTGGATTTTATTTTATTTTCGGGGTATGGCAAACCCCACTTAGTATGGCATGTGACATTTAGTCACCTAGTATGCGGAGCCTTAAATAAATTCAAAAATTGTATTACCAAAATACTTTATTTAATGTATTTTAAGTTAATTCAAAATTAATTGTATTTAATTAGACAATTTTTCATAAAATTCTAATTTTTTTACAAGCCCAAAAAAAATAAAACAAACCTAATTTAAAATGCATGCGTCTCAAATTATTTATAACTCAAAATTACGATTTAAATTGATTCACAAAAAAGCTGCCTTCAAATTAAGATACAAATGGAACTAACAGATTTTAGCTTTAAGCACGAATTAGAATAAAGACCAAACATTTGTTCACGTAATCGTTTTAAACACCAACATAAGTCACGCGAACTAAATTAAAATCCAGTTTCATTCAATTTCTTCACACACGTAAATTGCATATTAATTTTTTACCGAAGAAGCAACTCTTCGAATTCCAAAAAAAATAATTGTACTTATTTTCTTCGAACCACGAAGCAATTTTCGTCGACGCACAAAAGTCGAACGAATCCTTTCCAGAAACGATATTTATTTGAGTTAATTTTAAGGTTCATTATTCCCCACATTTCATATGTTTAGATTTCGGTAGTTACGTAGGAAAATTCGAACACATGTTCTTCCTGTCAGTTCCTAACTCGTGCTAGTCGCGATGCACGCTTGAATTCCATCCTCCGGGATAATTTTATTACGACGATCTTTCGCTTAAAAACCGCCCGCTAAAATGCCGTGTTAATTTCCGAACCGAAGACCGACGGGATTTATGGGATGGCCTCAAAGTCTTAGCCCCAAGTGTTGATTCAAAGACGCGCGAAAAATGTAAGTTCGGAGTCGTTTGCGATTTAGCAGTACAGTGGAGCTCGATTATACGGGTTCGTCGGGACCTCACCCCATTCGGATAACAAAATATGCGGATAATCGAAGAATAATAGAAAAAAGGTAATTGTTTTAAAAAAAATTGGTCACAATTGTACAGTAGGTCATAGCACATAATTTCTTCGTCATTTCGGTAACCGTAAATCGCGCGTACAGTAACAACCAACAACTACACAACCACATAACTCGTGTTGGCTTAATAAAACGATTTTTTTCGCTCAAAGCCATCCGGACAGCTGGCGTGCGAATGATCGTGGGTCTACTGTACCCCGCGAAGACGAAAACGCTTCAGGTTTAAAATCGTAGAATTTCAGACAAGTACGAATGGCAATAAAAAGTTGTCGTTGACATAAAAATGTGAGCATATTGAATGCTACATCTGCTAAGATATTAATTTGTACCCCGTCTTTATTTTTAACACTTGACCCATTTTATATTTTCTACGGTGCGCGGAATACGCGGTAGGTAAATAAGGAAAGCGTTCGAAAAGTTGGTCGTCGTCGATGATTTCGTTCAAGCCCGACCGAATGTTTGTCAGATTCCAGCAATTCGAAATAATTTCGCCCGATCGCATTTACTATATAATTTAAGCGATTCGAGAAGAAAACAAGTTATAATGAGCTCGCCGGCGAGAGACGATGCTGCGGTTCATTCATATTTTCGAGGCTATTCTCAGGAAAGGTGCCAGAAATTGCTGGAAAATAAGAGCAAAAATATTGCAAGCGGTGGCGGCCAAATTCGTGACGTCGCTCCTTTAAATTCGAGCACTTGGAAAAATAGCTCTTTTTTATGCGAATTCCTTCGGATAATGAGGAAAGAACGAACGGCTTGTTCCGTTCGAGAAAAAAAAACATTCTTTTTTTAAATTGCACGCGCGCCTATGACTCGCTATGCGGCCGCAAACGTTGGCCGTAAAGCGAAACGCCGCATAACAAATCGATTGGTTTATTTGACCGTATAACGAAACATCGTGGGCTGTAAAGCGAACAAATTTCATATTTAAAAAGGGCCGTTGTAGCGAGACGCCGTATAGCGAGGTATAAGTGTACACGTTTACCAAATTTCGCATTAACGCGCGAGTTAATGTTTTTCTCTTGTTGTTGTGTTATGTTTGAGTTTCCTTTTATAGCTTTTTATAAAGCCATAATCGATTAATGGGGTTGTAATTTATAACGGATCGTGCTGGTAATCAATTGCAAAGATCCAGAAATATCCGTCGACGATCAATATTTCAAGTTAATGCAGTTAACATTTCGAATTTATCGATTCATTGTTTTGTAATCGAGCGTGGAAATAGAAATCATGAAAATCGTTCAGTAACTACGCGCTTTTTCTTTTTGCAATTTGCAATTTCCAATAACATCGTTTCTAAATTCGAGCATAATTAATTTGATCGTTAAAGTTTGGAGGGAAAGTCTTTAGGAAGGTTCTAATTGTATGTTTTTCTTTCTTCGTTGTTCTTTTCTTAAGTAATTTAGTGTATTTTATTTGATCGAAAACCCTGCTACGATTTAACTCAAAACTTGTTACTGAAAAAATTGCCATAGCTACATTTCTTTGAATTTTTTTTTCAAAATTAGAATTTTGTACAGAATTTGTTTATATTTTATTTTGTTATAAACTTAATTATTATATCTCCGGTAATTTCCAAAAAAAGAAAAGAAATGAGTGAATTGTATTAAAAATTTTCCTTTTTTGAATGAAAATTGTATATCCAAGTTACAAATTTCTTATTACTTAAAAACGAGTGCTCCAATTAATAGTGGGACTTTTTTAATTGAAAAGAGATTAAATTTGAGCAAATACGTGTTTTAGCAATTTTTCAAAAATTGATTTTTAAATTTTATTCGAGCACGCTACGATTTAATTCAAAACTAATTATTTCAAAAATAGCTACAGCTATGCTCCTTAAAAAAACGTCTTCAAAATTATCGATCTTTTGCAGAATTGTATATATTTTAATTTGTTAAAAGCCTTATTGTTATATCTTTACTATTTTCCAAAAAAACTATTGGTTTATACTAAAAGTTTACATTTTACGAATGAAAATTGCACATCTTGGGCACAATCTTATTATTACTCGAAAACGGTGCTCTAATTAGAACTCAGATTTTTTTAATCCAAAAAGGATTCAATTTGAGCAAATAGGTGTTTCTGCGATTTTTTTTAAATTAATTTTTAAATTTTATTCTAGCGCGCTACATTTAACTCAAAACTTATTATTTAAAAAATTGGCGCAGCTATATTTCTTAATTTTTTTTTTCAAAATTCAAAGTTTTGTACGGTCTTTTTATATATTTTAATTTTTTAAAAGCTCATTTATTTATAATAATTGATTTTAAACAATTAGAATGTATAAGAATGGACGTTTTGACAAATTTTGAATAACACACATTTTGATGCTTTTAGCTTTGCAATTCTAATATGAAAAAATATTTCTTTTTGTTATAGCTATTCAGAAACTTTATAATTATTTTCTGGTTTATAATAATTAATTTTAAACAATTATAATGTATAATAACGGCCGTTTTGGCAAATTTTGAAAAAGTCATATGTTGGTGCTTTTAGCTTTGCAATTCTAATAGGAAAAAAAATATTTCTTTTTATTATAGCTATTCAGGAATTTTTAATTATTTTTCTGGTTTATAGTATTTAATTTTACATAATTAAAATGTATAAGAATGGCTATTTTGACAAATTTTGAATAACACATACTTTGATGCTTTTAGCTTTGCAATTCTAATAGGAAAAAAATTAATTCTTCTTGTTATAACTATCCCGGAATTTTATAATTATTTTTCTGGTTTATAGTAATTAATTTTAAACAATTATAATGTATAAAAATGGCCATTTTGACAAATTTTGAAAAACACATATTTTGGAACTTTTAGCTTTGCAATTCTAATAGGAAAAAAATTATTTCTTCTTGTCATAGCTATCCTGGAATTTTTTAATTATTTTTTGGTTTCTAGTAATTAATTTTAAACAATTATAATGTATAATAACGACCGTTTTGGTCAATTGTGAAAAACACATATTTTGTTTCTTTTAGCTTTGCAATTCTAATAGGAAAAAAAATAATTCTTCTTGTTATAACTATCCAGGAATTTTTTAATTATTTTTCTGGCTTATAGTAATTAATTTTAAACAATTATAATGCATAAAAACAATCATTATGGCAAATTTCTAAAATCCTATGTTAACCAATTTGAAGTCCACCAAATCTAATAAGAAAATAATTCTTTTCTTCTTTGATAGCCATCCAGGAATTTTTTAATTATTTTTCTGATTTATAGTAATCAACAATAAACAATTATAATTAATTTCCATAAAAATTTTAAAAAAATTAGATTTATGTTACAAGTTTACATTTTATTGAATGAAAGTTGCATGTTTTGGACACAAATTCATTATTAGTCAAAAACAGATAATACAATTTGAATAGAGTTTTTTTCCAATCAAAATATAATTAAATTTTAGCCAACAGGTGTCTGTGCAATTTTTTATCAAGGCTATTTTGAGTTTTTCATTAATCCACAAAGTGTCATCAAAACATACGTTTTATTTTAAATTTCTTACGTTGTTATAAGTAACAATACACGAACACCATTACACAACAATTTTTCGATTAAAGATGAATTTTTTATTAAAACAAAAATTAATTTTATGGTTTCACAAATAAATGTTTATTTAAATTTTTGGATAGGTTCACGATATAAACTTTCATTTTCTATGAGTTGGGAATCAATTTATTTCTGTCAAACGACAATTTAACTTTCACAACAAAGCATAATTCAAGACACTTAAACAAGAAAAAAAATTCAATGTATAAAAATTATTTACACAAACACCTTAATTGGAAACCCGATTGATTTATTTCCATTGGCTATTCCTCGGCTTAAAAAATCGCCTAGACAAAAAGTCGTTTTTTTATTAAAATTTTCAAAGGCGCTGTTGGCGTTACGAAATTTCGGTTTGGTCGATAAAGCTGGGGGTAATTTGCGTCGAAAAGTTAAAAATAAAGCGGCAACCCTTTCGGCGCGTAACCGAACCCTTATTTACTTAAAATGTGCAGCATATGTTCGCGTATTCAAAAATACAACCCCCTCATCAAAAGTGTAATAAATCTGCTCAAAAATACTAAACCCCTTTTCCGGTTTACCTTCCGCGGCATTCCTTCGGCCCGAGCGACTTTTCTCCGCACAAAAGAAAATCGAGGGGGAAGATGGACGCGTTCCAAAAAGCTTTTAGAATTAACTTTTATAGTTTTGACATCGGAAAAAATGTTTTTTTCTGGTCGCGCGTACGAGGTGGGATTCTAATGCGTTTAGACTGTGAGGATTTATGGACGTGGTCGTCGGACCTGGAGATGGCCTCGTATTTCATATTAATAATAGTGACAGTTTGTCATAACAGAAACCGCGGGCGGTAGCCGTACACTGGTTTGTTATTTGTCAATTCCTAACAGCCCCGTTTTGCGTTTACTTTGATCGCTTAATTCTTAAGAATGTAGATTTAGAACGTACCCGACAGCTATGAAAGTGGCGTAGCTGTAAAATTCTGAACGTTTCCGTTCATAATTCCACTATTTTATTCGTTAATTTTTGAGACGCCGAAATAGCTTCGCTTTAAATGCATCTTCGAACGACAAAAATGAAGAAAAAAACCCGTACCGTTATTAAAAGAGACAAAAAAAGCGCCCAATTATTTATTGTTATGACTACCTCGTTCACTTTTATGAAAAATCGCACCGACAAAACCCGAGCCCGCTTTATTAACGAAATTTATGAATATTTTGCATTTAATTAGCTCTGATTAATTGGACTTTTTAATAAAAACAAACACCCCGAGAATTAATTTAAAGTTTTTTTATTGACTTTCATAAATAAATTAATTATAATTTTTTTTTAAAGTTGCTCGAACTTAAAACTAATTCTTTTCGGCGAAAAGTTGGGGGTCGGGGGCGCGCTCCGGTTTTAGGGGGACGGGGGCGAGGCTGCGGGGTTTTCTCCGTCCCGACTAGAATGTACAGTTAGGTTCGAATAGGGCATGCCGAATTTTAGGCTCAAATGCGGCAGCCGTACGAGGCCCGTATTGTCCAAGTAAGGCACGTGCGGGTCTTTGCCCCATTTGGTCCAAATTAATCCTTTGGTGTGCCTTACTCAAATTTACAATCGGCACTTTATTTTATTAACGAATTTACTAGACAATCAATTAGTATTTTGTTAAAGGGGAGGGCGCAGTTCGGGGAGAATATTTGCTTTTACATGTTCAATTTAAAATTGTTAAAAAATAAATTAAGCATTGTAAATTGTTTGAAGTACAGTGGACACTTGGTTATCCGGGCTAATTATTGTTGCAGTTCGTTCGGATAATTGAAAATTCGGTTAATATACAATTTTAATTAATCAAAAACGCGAATTGGTAAACATTCGGAAGTACACCTGATAATATTATGATGTAACTATAGATACGACATAATTAATTCTATCTGATTGGCTAATTAATTGGCGGCCATTATAGTGAATTAAGAATGAGCCAATCACAGTGGCTCATTTAAAGCGGGACTTTTAAAAGTCTATTATTGTGCTCTTTTGGCTAACTCGATTTCTGGTTTCAGCTTGGCTATAACTTATCGAGGTTTGACTGTATTTATACATTATACATAACTAATAGGATATAGTTTGGAAACTGCTGGTCTAAAACATATAATAGAACTCCCTCCAACCGTCAAAAAGAGAAATCTAAGCCAAAATGAGTAATTTAATTTAAAAAAAAAACCCAAAGCGTGTCTTTATAGACGCGCGTTGGAAGTTATACTTCTTTGGCGCAATTAAATTAAATACAACTTTCTTTATATTTATTTATATTTAAAAAAAAATTAATAATTGAAATAGCACTAAATTTAAGTAAAGAGATGTATCCGAAATTTTTTTAAATTGCTATTTTATTTTTATTTTAAAGTGTTCATGAATTTAAGTTAAGCTATTTTTTTTTTATTTACCAATACAGTATTCTTTGCAGAATACTTTTCAAAATAAATTTTAACACGTCCAAAGGCTTATAAATTATAAATTATAAATGTAAATTGATAAGTTTATTGTGTAAAAAATGCATATCTTGAGAATTAATGGTAAATTTTTTGAAAACGAGCAACCAATTTTAATTGTGGTTTAAAAATTTAAGTAAAGGGGTGTATCAGAATTTTTTTAAAAGGCTCTTTGATATTTTTTCGAAGAAAATACATTTCTTGAGCAAAAATTCTTAATTTTTTGAAAATATTTTGCCAATTTTAAATAGAATTTTTACTAATTAAAAGTGCATTAGATTTTCGTAAATAAGTCTATCAGGAATGTCTTTAAAACTCAGTTTTAATTTTTTTTAAAGTAACCAAATTTTAAGTTAGAATTTCATTCTTACATAATTCAGTATATTTTGAGGCAATTTTTTCGAAATACTTTCAAAATTAATTATCTCTGCCAGTTTCACAAAAATCGATTATTTTCTTATGCACAAATGCTTGATTTCTCAAAATTACGCCGATTATTATTTAAAAATTGTGTAATTTTAAATAGCAGGACCGTATTTTCTGTTGGAACTAAACCTCTAATTTTTTTTATAGAACTTATTAGACTTAAATTGGTATTACGATTTAAAATTAGTCAAATACATCCAAATATAAATCGAAAAGATTTAATAAAGCGAAGATGTGCGCGTTCGAGCGAAAAGTGGCACATTTCCGAGCGAGGGAGGCAAATGAAGCGCGACGCGGAGCGGCGCGCTTCATTTTCCCGAGATCGGAATGTGCCACTTTGAGCTCGAATGCGCACACTCGGCTTTAAGCGCGATTACGAAGCGGCCCGTTTTAACAGGAAAAAACGAACGCGGTTAACAGTCCGTATAACTGAGGTCCGGATAATCGAGGTTTTACTGTAATAATAAGAAAAATCGATTTTTGATCGTTTGGATCGAAATAATCGGGGCGAGAATTAAATATAAAAAAATGCGACGAAGAAATCTGGTCGTAAGCGAAGCCCGGATTAAAATAAACAGCTTTTTTATGATTAATACGGCCGATGAAGGTTTTCAACAAACTGTTTACATTCCTTTTAAAAATACTGCACTAATAAATTGCTTAATATTATTATTATTTAAAATAAATGGCCGTTACTTAATCATATAATGGGTGGTGGTTCTTTTATTGTGGAGGCCTCTTAATTTTAAATAATTTTAATTTTTTTTCTTTCGCCAAGGAGCGACATAGGAACCGCATTAACGGCGTCAAAGAGTTGCCACAAATCATTTTTCGTCTTGCCACTTTTTCTCGTTAAAATTTACCGGAAGATTTATTCCGAGCTCTTTAGTTTTTCAACACGTTTAATTGGTAAATGCGAATCGGCGAAGCGATTAAGCGATCCGCTCGATTTACGGTCCGAAATTAAAACATTGAAACATTTAGGGGTAAAGCCTTTTTAATTGTGAATAACGGCACGTGCGCGCCGATTCGACAAAAAACGAATTTAAGGCTCGTAAATAAGCAAAATATGATGTCGCGCAGATCGGCACCATGTGAGCGCGCGTTTTCCGAAAGCGTGGTAAAAATAATGTCGACAATGCGGGAAACATAATTCATAACGCTTTTAATAAACAACGGTGGTTGTTTCGGTTTTATGCGAGCCATTTTGTGGCTCGAAATTGTTTTTTCTTGCTTACTTTATTGCATCTTGCGACTTTAACATCTTTATAGTTATTATTTTCGCTTTCAACTTTTGACGCCTTCCATGTTTCCTCCGGTTTTTTTCAAAAGACGCACTTAACAACTTAATTGCCAAATTTTACATATTTATAGATTTTTATTAAAAGACTTTCACATTAATCATGCGCTAATTGATTGAAAACATTTTGGGTTACATATAATACTGTGAAAAAGTAAATAGAAATTATAAACCCAGTTAGAAAAATGCTAATAAAAATATAAAAAATATATTCTTAAGAATTTTTACCATAGCAATGAGTGGGAGAGAGCGAAAAGATACAAGAAACTCATAAGTACGAGTGAGAGGGAACGATAAAAATTATTTACCACTTTTTCGTTACCAAAATTATTGTGAATCGTGCTTAAAACCGAGTGTGCACATTCGAGCTCAAAGTGGCACATTTCCGATCTCGGGAAAATGAAGCGCGCCGCTCCGCGTCGCGCTTCATTTGCCTCCCTCGCTCGGAAATGTGCCACTTTTCGCTCGAATGCGCACATCCTCGTATTCATTGAATTTTGTAAATTAAACTTTTTTTACAATCAACAAATTCAATTTGTTTCAGTAAATATTGCTTATATGTTCGAAAAACGTATTTTTACCATAGCAATGAGTGGGAGAGAGCGAAAAGATACAAGAAACTCATAAGTACGAGTGAGAGGGAACGATATAAATTATTTACCACTTTTTCGTTACCAAAATTATTGTGAATCGTGCTTAAAGCCGAGTGTGCACATTCGAGCTCAAAGTGGCACATTCCGATCTCGGGAAAATAAAGCGCGCCGCTCCGCGTCGCGCTTCATTTGCCTCCCTCGCTCGGAAATGTGCCACTTTTTGCTCGAATGCGCACATCCTCGTATTCATTGAATTTTGTAAATTAAACTTTCCTTACAATCGACAAATTCAATTTGTCTCAGTAAATATTGCCTTATATGTTCGAAAAACGTATTTTTACCATAGCAATGAGTGGGAGAGAGCGAAAAGATACAAGAAACTTATAAGTACGAGTGAGAGGGAACGATAAAAATTATTTACCACTTTTTCGTTACCAAAATTATTGTGAATCGTGCTTAAAACCGTGTGTGCACATTCGAGCTCAAAGTGGCACATTCCGATCTCGGGAAAATGAAGCGCGCCGCTCCGCGTCGCGCTTCATTTGCCTCCCTCGCTCGGAAATGTGCCACTTTTCGCTCGAATGCGCACATCCTCGTATTTATTAATATTAATTTTTACACGTCGTTCTATTTAATTTAGTGACGCCAAAGAAGTATAACTTCTAACGCACGTACATATAATACTGTGTAGAAGTAAATAGAAATTACAAATCTAATTAGAAAAACGCTAATAAAAAAATATAAAAATTTATTCTGATTGTATATTGATGGGTTAACAATATTAAACATATTACACTAATAATTTAAACAAATTATTAAATTATTATTGCAAAAATTAAATATAAAGTTTAAGGGCTGCTTGAACCGGTGTGAAAAAGATTTTGGAAATCTACGTTGTTCTCTTCTAAAATTGTATAAAAATTAGTAAATAATTATTAAAAATTTAGCAAAATTTTATCTAATGCTTAGTGCGATATCCCTTATGTTTAATTACATCCCTTAATCGCTTTACCATGGATTTTTTCCAATTTTTGAGTAATAAAACTAGCTATTTTATTTCATTCTTTTTCTATAAATGTTTTAAGGTTTACAATGCCTGTTTGATTATTATATTTTCGATTTTTTTTCAAAATTAATCCAAAAATGCACGATGGGGTTAAGATCTGTATTCTGAGTGCATGTGAGCAATTATTTGTCAACCCCATTCCAACTTTCCAAGCTTTATGCTCGAGATCATTAATTTGGTAAAATTAAAAAACCCTTTGAATGCCTAGTTTTAGGGCCGGTTTACATTTTTTTTTTTTGAAAATATTTAGATAACCATATTTATTAAGTATTTCGTTTATAAAAACTAAATTACCAACCCCATTGTAATTCAAAGAGCCCCACACCATAACGTTGTTACCACTATGCTTAACTATTGCGCTAACATTTTTTAAATTTAGGGCAGTATTTAATTTTTTTCTTACTCTTGTGCGTCGCATATCATTTTGTATACATAAAACTTACTTTTGTCTATAAAAATAACTTTTTTCCAAAATTTGATATCTTTATTTACGTATTTTTTTTAGCAAATTGAAGCCTCTTGTTTCTATACACTTTAGTTGGTAGTGACTTGATTCTTGCAACACATGAATTATAATTATTAAAAATTATTTTTTTTCTTATTAACGAAGAATCTACTTCCTTGCCATTAAATTGTTTTAATTTTGAAACAAAATCAGTGGTTGTTAATCTGCGAATTTGCCCTATTTCTCCAAGTGAGAATTTTTCGTCAGTTGCTATTAATATCTTAGAGCCCCCACGACGTGGTTTATCTTCGATATTACCTTCTTTAAAGTAATGGCAACATATAAGCATGCACTCTACTTTATTTTAATTAAAAAATATCTGCTATTGAAGAAAGGGTTTTTCCTTTTTCTCGATAAAAAATGACAAGAGATCTAATATTAATGTTGGTATTAATCATTTTATTTTTTTTAACAGTTTGAAAAAACATTTCTCTTCGCTTTAATTACAAAAACAATCTACCTTACCCTAACAGCTCGCAGTGTATTTTTGAAATAATAATATTGCATTTTTATTGGAGCTTGCACATTTTTAACTAAATGGTTATTGTGATTTCCAAGAACTTTTTCACAGTCTCTTTCAATGTGTTTGGGTTTCCGATTTCATTTGCTTAAACATTTTTAGTTAAATTGTAATCAAAACAAATAAATCGTGTACACGAATAATTCATCTAACATATAATAAACAAATTTTAATACTATAAACACACTTTATTTACCATTTTGCTGATTTAATTGTTCTATGAAGCATTTTTTTTGAACACTTATTCAAATTAAAAGATCAAAAATGTAATAATTTAAGGCGAGAGGATGGGTTCTTATTTTTTTTTTTTTTTGGGTGATAAAAACGTGAATGGGATTTCGGGGGGTAGGTACAAAGGTGGCTTTATGCATAGCATTATAACGTCGTCATCCCTAGTCCCTTTTGTGCGCCTCCTTTTGTGAGAGTACGACCCCAGAAAGTCCGGTCTTGCATAGCAATGAGGTCGTCGGAACGACAGAGATTTTAATGTTTTTATAATCATCGTCGCCCTCCCCCGTTAATGTAACACTTTTACTTCGGCCTGACCCAAAGGGTTCATAAAAGACTTCTTCCTTTTTTATGTAAAGCGCCCAAACTTCATTATCATCTTGGTGTGTTGCTTTTGGTCTAACGAATTAATCTGAATTTTTAGATTTTAAAGAATTTGCATTTTTCGCTTTTCGCCAGCGTTCCTTCGCGCCGCGCCCTCCATTAGCATCCACTCAATTTTTGATTTTAATTAAGACAGAGCCGGGCGTCTTTAAAGATTTACGAGCTCTTCCGATTTTTGATTTGTTCGGAGTTGGGTGTTTTTTAAGAAAATTTGCGAAACTGGTACCAATCGTTAAAAAAAATATTTTGTGAAACAAACAAAAAATTATGGGATTGTATTTTGAAAATTATTTCTAACTTGTAAAAAGTTTTCAGCAGAAATGAAAATCAAAATTTTAGCAAAATTTACATTTTAAAAATTTCATGCACGTTCTTCTCCCAGACTTTTTGAATTTTTTTGGCTTATCTTACGCTCCGATAAACGGACTTTCGAATTCTAAAATTTAATAAAGATCCGTTCACAAATAACCGAGCTACAATTTCTCAAATTGGAAATTTTAAAAAATTAATTACTAGTCGAACTATTTGAACCAGTTTTTCTCGAGAATTTTAAATGGCACGCCTATGGTTTTCTTAGCCTATCCGAAGTCAAAAAGTTTGGCAAATCCGAATCTGTATAGTTTTTAAAGATCCGTCCACAACAAACGACGACGCAATTTTTTTAACGTAAAATTTAGTGATAAAAAAAGTGGCACATTTTCCCGAGATCGGAATGTGCCACTTTGAGCTCGAATGTGCGCACTAGGTTTTAAGCACGATTCACAATAATTGCTAAATTTAACATTTACAAAAGTTTTTAATTAAAAGTTACAGAACCGTATTTCTACCGGGAACCAAATCTAGCGAGAAAAATGTAAATTTTAAATAATATTAAAAAGAAGTAAGGGAGTGTACCCGGGTATGAGACGGGTTTTGGTTATGAGCCAAAATTTTTTACTGGTTAAATAAAGTCGGGTGTTCTATTCATTGTTGGAAAGGTAATGAAAATACACAACTTTTATTCGCAGAAAGTTTTGTGATTCCATTAACATGCAAAATTTTATGACCAATTTTCTAAGTGACAGTTTTTTGACAAGAAAAAAATTTGTATCTAGGTATGAGACACCTACAAAAATACATTAAAAATTGTAAAATATAAAGTAAAAACCTCATATCTATTTCAAAATTATAGTTTTTTATGCTTTCCATAATTTTTATTTATCACTTTCCTCTTCATAATCGTCGCAATGTTTGCATGTGTAGATGCTTGCACACGCGTTTGCGCACTTCCAAAGAACTGGCCGCTTGCAAATATTGCATTTGATGTTGTTAACAGCGTTCAATTTGTTCGGAAACAACTTTATACTAATGACGTTTTTGCTTTGGAATCCTTGGGTGGTGGTAATATGCTGTGTCTCGTACCCGGACAATGACAACATTTTGAGAATTTAAAAAAAAAATTGTTTTCCAACCACATATTGGTCTAATCCAATATTGGATCGTAAAATATAAGAAAAACACTAAATGCTATACATTACACTTTCTTTTTCAATTAATTTACATGAAAAAAATAACATTTTGAGAAAAAACAAAAACGTTTTTAACCTGCAATTTTACATACGATGTTTGCAATTGATATAAGCAATGCGTCGATTCATTTCAGTGTTAGTACAAAAACTGACTGATGATTAAAGAAGTACTTGACAGTTATCAGATCTACCATATTGACATTGCATAATGAAAATAATTGACTGTCTCATATCTGGAGCCTGTCTCATACCCGGGAACACTCCCCTATTAGTATTAAATTACGAATGATGACGTCAACAGCAAAAATTTTCATAAAAAATTCAAAAATGAATATAAACAAATTCGATAAATACGAGGATGTGCGCATTCGAGCGAAAAGTGGCACATTTCCGAGCGAGGGAGGCAAATGAAGCGCGACGCGGAGCGGCGCGCTTCATTTTCCCGAGATCGGAATGTGCCACTTTGAGCTCGAATGTGCACACGCGGTTTTAAGCACGATTCACACTAATTTTCGTAACGAAAAAGTGGTAAATAATTTTTATCATTCCCTCTCACTCATACGTATGAGTTTGTTGTATCTTTTCGCTCTCTCCTACTTATTGCTATGGTAAAAATACGTTTTTCGAACATATAAGGCAATATTTACTGTAACAAATTGAATTTGTCGATTGTAAAGAAAGTTAAATTTACAAAATTCAATGAATACGAGGATGTGCGCATTCGAGCTCAAAGTGGCACATTTCCGAGCGAGGGAGGCAAATGAAGCGCGACGCGGAGCGGCGCGCTTCATTTTCCCGAGATCGGAAATGTGCCACTTTGAGCTCGAATGTGCACACGCGGTTTTAAGCACGATTCACACTAATTTTCGTAACGAAAAAGTGGTAAATAATTTTTATCATTCTCTCTCACTCATACGTATGAGTTTGTTGTATCTTTTCGCTCTCTCCCACTCATTGCTATGGTAAAAATACGTTTTCGAACATATAAAGCAATATTTACTGAAACAAATTGTATTTGTTGATTGTAAAAAAAGTTTAATTTACAAAATTCAATGAATACGAGGATGTGCGCATTCGAGCGAAAAGTGGCACATTTCCGAGCGAGGGAGGCAAATGAAGCGCGACGCGGAGCGGCGCGCTTCATTTTCCCTCGCTCGGAAATGTGCCACTTTGAGCTCGAATGC
Source organism: Sinopyrophorus schimmeli (assembly GCA_036325965.1). Taxonomy (NCBI): domain Eukaryota; kingdom Metazoa; phylum Arthropoda; class Insecta; order Coleoptera; family Elateridae; genus Sinopyrophorus; species Sinopyrophorus schimmeli. The sequence continues at coordinate 204,737 of JARFIZ010000329.1, read as the reverse complement.
GCACACTCGGTTTTAAGCACGATTCACAATAATCACTTAATTAAATATTTATAAAAGTTTTTTAATTACAAGTTTCAGAACCGTATTTCTACCGGGAACCAAATCTATGGCAAAAATGTATATTTCAAATAATATTAAAAAGAAGTACAACTTTAAAAACAATCCCTCTTAAACATCTCACTTTTTCTCCTAATTTGTTTATTTAAAACCGGTGTCGGCAATAAATTAATTGCGTCGTCTCCTCGGACCATTAAAATTGACAAGAAAAAAGCCGAAAGCCTTCAATAAACAAAGCCCATAAAATTCGACGCTTAAACACAGGTGTTTCCGATAGCACGACCATTAACATCGTGTCCATCTAATTTTTTGCTAATAAAAATCGATAGGACGCGGATAATGAGTATCGAAAATAAGATTTGCACAATAAACCGCGTGTAATGAAGTCATGCCAGTAAAATATGACACGAGATGCCCGTAAAAGTCTTATTATGGCCGAAGCTAATAAACCGGATAATATACACGCGGCGCGCAAACGAAGGCGTGCATCGATCATAAGCGGACGGCAACTAATTTTCTTTTATCTGTAAGTACACAACGAGGAGGACGGCGCTTTTCTAGAGTTTCCCCGTAATCCAGGCGTTCTTAGAATTTTCTCCGAAGTCGGGCGAGAGATTAGACGCAAATGAAAGGTGGACCCGGATTATTAGTTTTCCTTTTTTTTTATGGCGGCTTCGCGAACAGCTTTGGAAGAGATCGGTTTTATTACAATGCCCACGCGATGCGTTTCCTCTCGATTTAGATGGATTAACATTTTCGGATCGACTTATTTAAATAAAAAAGTAATTTTGAGGGAATTGAGCGAGTGAGTCAGGCACAGGTGCAATGGCAACCCGTTTTTACGCCCAAATAAGGCAATTCGCATGGTGCACCGTGCATTACTTAAATTTGGGGAAAAATCATATAATTCTAATGGTTGAATTTGAATTTATTGTTGAACAATTTATAGTTGTGCTGTGTTTTCGAATTTTGTTATTAATTAGTATAATTTAATGTAGAGCACTATATCTGCAAGTTACGCCCTCACAATTTTAACATTTTTATGATTTTCGCTTAACTCAAACCTCAAAAAAATTATTTCTGGTTTTTAAAGCCTTTTATCGCTCTATCTGTGCATCGGTGTGACAAATATCTATTTGAAATGCAATTTAATGACAACAAATTAAACCTAATAATTAAAAATTTTATCTTAATAAAATTTTTCCATATTATACGTTATACCTACTTTTACATACACACTGACAAACCTTCATAGCAATACGTCAACTCAAAGAACAACAAAAACTAATTTTTATACTGCTTCTCAGCATTTTACAAAGTCCCCAAATTCTCGTAACATACAGAGGTAGTACTGTATTTTAATAAAGTGAAAACCACGTTTAATTATCTTGATTGGTTTTCTTAAATTGTTTGTAGCTCAAAATTAGTTAAAAGATAATTAAATTTGAGCCGATGCGTGTCTCGGCGATTAAAAAAAATTCGTTATTAAACATAATTGGCAATTAATCCTTGCTAATCGAGTTGTTTTGCAAATTTCTCTTTTAAAATTACAGATAATGAGTAAAACTTAATTTGTTCTAATCGAGTGCAAAATGAACTCAATCAGTTTAAGAATTTTAAAAGCCACTGTGGCCAAATGGACATTTTAAGGGAACAACATGGTCCAAAGCCCGAAATTATTTATAACAAAACGAAGAGTCAGATTTATATTTAGTTTTCGCCGATCAATAAATAATAAAATAGGCATTACGGGTCTTGGTAGTTTTTTCTTTTCGAAAACCCCAAAATCAAAATTGAGTGCTAAGTTTAAAAGCAATATTAATCCTAAATACTAAAACGAACTACATATAGTATTTTAGTAGGGTAGAAGGTGAAAGAGCGAAAGTAGGCACTTTCCACACCATGCAGAAAGAGCGACGAAAGTATACTCTTTTCTTACATTAAAAAATCGACAGTTTACTACTGTTGCAGCGGATATGACAAAAAAAATAACTCAAAGCAAACCCCATTTCTGCCCTAAATAAATTTGGGAATAACCAAATAAAAACAATCCCAATAAAAAATTAATAATACACTAACAAAAAAACCACTAAAACCAAAAATTTTTGAGAAGCATTATTACCATTAAATAATTTAATCCCAGCGAAATTATCCAAAGCCAAGAACACTTAGATTAAAAAATTAGAGGAGCATCCCAAGATCTCAAAATAATTAAGAGACAATAGAAGATCTTGAGAAACCCGCAAAAAAATTAATTAAAACCACAGAGGCATGAGTTAATTGCCGCTTTAATTACACGTGTACGATTTTATCTGTTTTGTTCTGCGTTTGCACGGAACGCACAATCGCCTCTTCATAATTTTCTCATTAGTGCAGTCCGCTTGACATTTAAAGGCTCCTAAATTTTCATAATAACCCGGAGCGAAAGTGAAACGGCGCAATAAACGTGTGGAAATGCGTCGGGCTAATTACCGTGGCCCGTAAAATAAAATGGGTAATTGTGTAAATATGTGGAGGGCTTAGGGAACGTCTTGTAAGTCGCGCTTATGACGAGTTCAATAAGTAAGGTGTTGAATGAAGACAAGAAGAGCTTAGGGGCTGGTTATTTCAAACCATAGTAATTGTGCGCTATCAATAGCTATTGAAGAGGGCTGAACATAAGCTGACGAAGTCGTAATCCTCCAGACTATATGCCCTTTGTACGAGCTGTATAAACGGTATTAGGCCACCTATAGCAATATTACATTTCCGAAGCCGAAATGTACACATAATAAGTACAGAATGCGACAAAATTACAACTAAGTTTTCATTATGACTATTCCAAGTGTTTGATGGCGCGCTGAAAGGAAAACTTTAATTCGAATGGATCGCCAGAAGATAAAGGCGGAATATCAATCATCGCGAAAGAAAAACAACAAATATATTCGGCGCGAACCTTTTTGAATAACGGGCGTAACAGTAAGTCGTAGATCATAAACTGGAGGCAATCCAAACTCTATTATGCGACATGCAATGTATTTTCAGTCCTACAGCTTTTATCCCTTTATCTCGCCTTTCAGCGCATTCACAAACTTTCGCGTTTGTTCGGTTCAGCCATTAATGAACTATGCTATTCGCTATCAATGCATAAAACTGAAAATTGTGTCCTCGGAGCTTTTTGTTCCTAAAGCGTATTTTCTACACTTCGTGCTTCGCAGAATCGACTTTTTGATGTTGGCTGAAAACTTTGTTGTCGATGAAAAGAAGGCGCTCCGCGATTTTATGCCGTCCGAGCTCCAAATACGGCTTTAATTAAAATAAATTGTCTAAAACTGCTTTATTCTCCCTTTGCCCCCGATTTCGTACGAATTAAATCGCATTTTCGAAAAACGGACGTGCGTAATTTAATAAAATAATCGGTTCTTGAAGTCGTACTTCTTTTGGCTCGTCAAAAAAACAACACTCGTGCACATTTATATCATATCTTTTTTTATATGTCATCGGATTGAAATAAAACGAACACTAAATGTTAGCCCGAGCTTATCGCAACGCATCACTGAAAATTGCAACCGAATTGCTTGGTCGGCGCTCGTACACGGAGAAAAAAATACTTGTAGGTATTGTTGTTATACCTTGTTAATTTTCAGTTGCTCGATAAAGTTTCAATGAAAGAAAAGAAACAATTCCAGTAAACATTAAACATTAATAAAATCGATATTTAGTAAATTAAATTAAAATGTTTTGATTTGAAGGAGCTTATGGTAAATTATATTAATGTAATAAATACGAATATTCAAATTATTAATATTTCTAATGTAACTATAGTTACGAAATAATAAATTCTATCTGATTGGCTAATTAATTGGCGGCCATTGTAGTAAATCAAGAATGAGCCAATCACAGTGGCACATTTACAGCGGGATTTTTAAAAGTCAATTTTTGCTTTTTTGGATAACTTGATGTCGGATTTCGACTGTATTCGACTGTATTTATACATAACCCACGAAACATAGTTTGGAAACTGCTGTTCTAAAATACATAATAGAACTACTCCCTCCAATCCTCAAAAATAAAAATTTAAACAAAAATGGGGGGCAATTTAATTCAAAAAAATACTTCAAAGAAATACTTCTTTGGCGTAACTGATTTAAATATAAATACATTTAATAAATACGAAGATGTGCGCATTCGAGCGAAAAGTGGCACATTTCCGAGCGAGGGAGGCAAATGAAGCGCGACGCGGAGCGGCGCGCTTCATTTTCCCGAGATCGGAATGTGCCACTTTGAGCTCGAATGTGCACACTCGGTTTTAAGTACGATTTACAATAATTTAAGTCAATAAATAAGACGAAAAATGAGTTGACTAATTTTAATCGTTCCCTCTCGCTCGAATTAACAAAATCATCGTATCTTTTTGCTCCCTTCTACTCATTGCTATAGTAAATACATTTATCGAACAGAAAATCGATATTTATAAAACAAAATTAATTTTTTTGATTTGAAAGAGTCAAGGATAATGTAGAGAAATGTAATAAGTACGAAGATGTGCACATTCGAGCGAAAAGTGGCACATTTCCGAGCGAGGGAGGCAAATGAAGCGCGACGCGGAGCGGCGCGCTTCATTTTCCCGAGATCGGAATGTGCCACTTTGAGCTCGAATGTGCACACTCGGTTTTAAGCACGATTCACAATAATTTAAGCCAATAAATAAGACGAAAAATGAGTTGACTAATTTTAATCGTTCCCTCTCGCTCGAATTAACAAAATCATCGTATCTTTTTGCTCCCTTCTACTCATTGCTATAGTAAATACATTTATCGAACAGAAAATCGATATTTATAAAACAAAATTAATTTTTTTGATTTGAAAGAGTCAAAGATAATGTAGAGAAATGTAATAAGTACGAAGATGTGCACATTCGAGCGAAAAGTGGCACATTTCCGAGCGAGGGAGGCAAATGAAGCGCGACGCGGAGCGGCGCGCTTCATTTTCCCGAGATCGGAATGTGCCACTTTGAGCTCGAATGTGCACACTCGGTTTTAAGCACGATTCACAATAATTTAAGCTAATAAATAAGACGAAAAATTAGTTGACTAATTTTAATCGTTCCCTCTCGCTCGAATTAACAAAATCATCGTATCTTTTTGCTTCCTTCTACTCATTGCTATAGTAAATACATTTATCGAACAGAAAATTGATATTTATAAAACTAAATTAATTTTTTTGGATTTGAAAGAGTCAAAGATAATGTAGAAAAATGTAATAAGTACGAAGATGTGCACATTCGAGCGAAAAGTGGCACATTTCCGAGCGAGGGAGGCAAATGAAGCGCGACGCGGACGGGCGCGCTTCATTTTCCCGAGTTCGGAATGTGCCACTTTGAGCTCGAATGTGCACACTCGGTTTTAAGCCCGATTCACAACAATTTAAATTAACGAATAACTTTAATCGTTCCCTCTCACTCGCATTTACGAGATTGTAGTATCTTTTTGCTCCCTTTCACTCATTGCTATGGTAAATCAGTTTTTCGAACATAAAATCGATATCTACTACACTATATTTCAATTTATGGCTACACGGAGAAAAAAATATCCTTAATATAACTATCTAACGTATACCCAATTGACGTATTGTTCTGACAAGGATTCGAATGTCTAATTTAACGATATTTATTATTCAATTTGACAATTCATAGTATGATCAAAACAGCTCTCCATAGTATACTTATAATAAGGATTAATTTATTTGATTCAAGCGTTCAAACGAAAAGCTCTCGTGAACGTGTGCAGTATCCGTCGTGTAGGTAACTGTATAGTTAATTTGAGGATTTGAATAGCTAAAATAGGGATATGTATGGTTATTATAACGATATTTTTTTCTCCGTGTATGTATAGGCGAACCGGTTTAAAAAAAAATATTTTGTTTTACTTAGAAAAAGATTTCTTTGCTTTATTTATTTTTACGTAATTCGAATGCTTTGGAAATTATAATACTTATTTAATTATTGTGTAGTTGAACCATTGTTCGTCATGCTTTTAATTAATGCTAATTATTGTATTTAAATTTTATAGGTACTTCTTAAGGCTGTTTTCGAGTCAAAGGCTTCCCACAAAAATTCTTCTGTAATTAATATTTAACTAAAGTGCTTTGAAATGCGTAAAATTCCGTATTCTTAAATTGTGGTGTTAAGGTGAAATAGTAAAATGCGAGGTTCTAGTTCAGAATCTCGCAGTTATAATTTTTTCAAAGTTTACGACTGGGAGATTTTTTTAATTTCCAGTTTCAAATCGAATTTTAGTTAGAAAAATTAAATATCTCAAAATGTTGGACTTTTGATGGTCATTTATTTTAATTTCTACGATTCGAAAACTAATTTTTTGATTTTTAAAATCGAAAGCCTCGCATTTGAATTTCTAAAGTGCAAAATTTTGTAGTGTTTTCGTTTAAAGGCTTAAAATTATAATATTTACATGTGCCAAGAATTGAAAACCCTCAATTTTTGATTTACAGCCTTCACTCATACGATTCTAGTTGAAAATAATTAAAATTAAAATGGATTTTATTTCCAAAGCTACAATTTTTATTTAAAACCCAAAATTTTTGATTCCCACAGCTCGAAATTTTAAATTAAAAATTGTCATATTTTAAAATCAAATAAGTAATGTGTTGTCAAGGATTAAAATCTTCAATTTCTGAAATTTGAAACCCCAAATTTTTAATTTACAATCTTTAATCGCCAGATTTTGGTTTAAAATAATTATAATTGCAATAGAAAGTATTTTCAAAGCTTACAATCTTCAATTTCTATTTAAAAACCATAAATTTTTTATTCACAATGTTCGAATCTTTAAATCAAAAATTCCTATATTTTAAAATCGAAATAACAATGCACAACATCTACAATTTCAAAAATTTCAAACCGCAAATCTTTCATTTTCAAAGTTCCCACCCCAAAACGTAGCCCCCAAAGTTTAAAGCCATTCATTTTATATTCTCAACTTTAAAAACCCTAAAATACTAAGTTTAATAATTTAAAACCATAATTTACAGAAATAAACATTTCAAAATCAAATCCCCAAATTTCTCTATGTAATTCCAATTTTGGAATTGAATTAAAAAAATCGAGCCGTACAAATTGGGAAATGGGCATCGACTTTGGGCGTAAGATTTATCGACCGACACTTCTTCCTAATCTAAAGATACCAACACAAAATTTTCGTCCCGAACCAAAATAAATAAAACGACATTCACCTGCAATACAATTGTCGGCTGTAAATAACAAGACAAGTAATTAGTTTTATCTCAAAAAGCGATACTACCTAATTTCGTAAGCAGGTGTGCGTATCCTTATAAGCAACAATTTGTTGCTTTCGCTGGGGCCACGCTTGATTTATACGTTAAAAAAAACGAACTTATAACAAGATTTAAAACCTTGTACGTCCCGAATAGAACTAATTTTAGAAAATGGTTCGAATAAGAAAACCACCCATAAATTATTAAGTTTATAGTTTGTTCCGAATCGACTAAAAATAATTTTGGGAGCTGGGGCGAAGGTGCGCGCGTTAATTTTCTCTTCGTTAAGCCGCGACGAGTAAGTTTTTCTGTCTTGCGAAGAGGAGACAGCCAGCTACTTACAAAGGATTAAACTAAATACGCTGGTACAAGTGGCCTAAGATATCTGTGCTCGTAAACAGTCTTAAGGAAGTGTTCTTAGAAGGTTCGCAAAGTGCTAAAGTATAGATTGGCTAACTTTGTAATGTCTTATCTTATTCAGACGGATCATAAAACTCTCTGCTAATGGATGATATTTTCCCAGGATCTTGCCCGTTGGGGACAGAACACATTCAGAAAATAGCAAAGTTTCGATGTAACATAAATACGAGCCCCGAACGCGATAAAAACGCTTCTCCGACAATTTCGAAGAGAAAAAAAGCGAGATCTCATTAAATCGCAATAATAAATCTCTTTCCTATGTTTTCGTCATAAATTTCGTAAAAGATCCTTGTTAAATATCGACCAATTAGAATATTAGCCAGAAGTCAGTCTCAATTTAAGCGTCTTGTTATTTTAGCTTTAAAATATTAACACAATGTCAGATATAATAAAAATTTAAATAAATAACGTCTTGACGGAGCGCCAATTTTTTTTGTATTATTAGCAAAAAGCGGAATAAACTATTGGCTGCCAACTATTCGCTTTGGGTGGAGTTTTTCCGCGCGATTTTATTCACAATTTTGGCGCCATTGAAAATTCGAACCAACCGCCGAAAACTGAGATTTTTCGCGCGAATGGCCGAAGGCGTGCCATTTTGGAAATTAATTATTGCTTGTTTGCCGAAGAGTGGAGAATTTATGGATTTCTTTAATGGGAGTCGAGATGGTAAAGGGATCGAATATCCATCCGGCAAAGCGAAGAGATAAACGTTATAAACAAGAAGTTTAAAGTTATAAAGTGTTTAACACTTAATACGAACAACATAGTAGTGATCTCCCCTTATTTACGGTGCTTTTAATAACTAAACAGGAATTCGAAACTCATCGCAGCTTAAGTTTCTAATAAATGAATTTATAACTTCGTAAAGTCGAGCTTCGCTTACAGATTATTCTAACTTATGTCTGTTTTGTAAAACGAACTTCCTAAACTTATCATAACGCGGAGACAAAGGAGCTATTTTCGAAGAAAGAACAAAGGATTTAGATTTTTGAATAGAGTTATTCGGATTTACTGTAATCGAATGAATAAAAATGAGGAAACTCGGCGCTAATTGAAAAATTATACCGGCTCATCAATATAAATATTAATAATGTTCGAAGTGAGAAATTGTTTATAGCAAAAGAACTGGTAATTGGATTTAAATTTGGTTTTACCAGTTAAAAGCTAAATAAATTTTAATATAATAGATTTACCATCTTGCAGCCCTAAAAATTTTCGAGAAAACTAAATGAATTGAAAAAAATACACTTTGACTCACAAAAACGATCGTAGCGCCCCCAATTTCCTTCTGATCGTTAAAAACGACCCGGATTCGGAATCCTGACATAGTTTTACATAAGATACATGCAAAATCAGCATAGGGCGCAATGTTAATTTTTCGAGTAATTAAAAATTGCAATTTTGGGTGCACTTTTTTAAACAAAATTTTACTTTAAAAAAATTGTAGCGCCGTTATTATATTGCAAGGGGATGTTCCTACGTACCCCTAGCGACTATAGCCGGTGTCACTTCGTGCCGCCCTCGCTCTAATAATAATTTAGAACAGGTAGAAAAGTTATTAATTTTTTCTGGGCTTATTAGTGGAGTTACAACAAATTGATGTATATATAAAATGCTCCCAAAAGTCTTAATTAAACAGCCCTAGCATTAGTTTTATTAAATTCTAAAAAATATTTTTTGGCTTTTTTAATAATAATTTAGAACAGGTAGAAAAGTTATTAATTTTTTCTGGGCTTATTAGTGGAGTTGCAACAAATTAATGTATATATAAAATGTTTCCGAAAGTCCCAATTAAACAGTCCTTGCGTTAGATTTAAATAATTTTTAAAAAAAATTTTGATTGCATTTTTTGGCGCTCATTTTTGGCTAATTTTAAACTTTAAAAAAATTGTAGCGCCGTTATTTGTGGACGGATCTTTAAAAACTATTCAGAATCGGATTTGGCAGCCGTTTTCGCTTCGGATAGGCCTAAGAAACCGTAGGCGTGCTATTCCAGAGCTTTGGGAAAACGTTTTGAAAATTCAAAATCGATGGGTTTTAAACCCATGTATTTTTGATAAATAATGAAAAAAATAGAATTGCTTTATATTGCAAGGGGACGTTCCTACGTACCCTCGGTAACTATAACCGGTGTCATTTCCCCGCGCTTCCCCTCTAAAATAAAAATTTTCGATACAAACTAAATCAATAGAAATACGTACCCCTTGATTCACAAAATGAATCGTAGCGCCCTTATTTTCGATCCAATCATTACAAACGACACGGATTCGGAATTCCGAGACTTTTTTACATAAGATACATGTATAATATATATAGGGTGCGACGTTAATTTTTCGAAAATAAAAATTGCTATTTTTAGCGCTCATTTTGAGCCAATTTTGAACTTTCAAAAAATTGTAGCGCCGTTATTTGTGGACGGATCTTTAAAAACTATTCGGAATCGGATTTGGCAGCCGTTTTCGCTTCGGATAGGCCTAAGAAACCGTAGGCGTGCTATTCCAGAGCTTTGGGAAAACGTTTTGAAAATTCAAAATCGATGGGTTTTAACCCATGTATTTTTGATAAATAATGAAAAAAATAGAATTGCTTTATATTGCAAGGGGACGTTCCTACGTACCCTCGGTAACTATAACCGGTGTCATTTCCCGCGCTTCCTCTAAAATAAAAATTTTCGATACAAACTAAATCAATAGAAATACGTACCTTGATTCACAAAATGAATCGTAGCGCCCTTATTTTCGATCCAATCATTACAAACGACACGGATTCGAATTCCGAGACTTTTTACATAAGATACATGTATAATATATATAGGGTGCGACGTTAATTTTTCGAAAATAAAATTGCTATTTTAGCGCTCATTTTGAGCCAATTTTGAACTTTCAAAAATTGTAGCGCCGTTATTTGTGGACGGATCTTTAAAAACTATTCGGAATCGGATTTGGCAGCCGTTTTCGCTTCGGATAGGCCTAAGAAACCGTAGGCGTGCTATTCCAGAGCTTTGGGAAAACGTTTTGAAAATTCAAAATCGATGGGTTTTAACCCATGTATTTTTGATAAATAATGAAAAAAATAGAATTGCTTTATATTGCAAGGGGACGTTCCTACGTACCCTCGGTAACTATAACCGGTGTCATTTCCCCGCGCTTCCCCTCTAAAATAAAAATTTTCGATACAAACTAAATCAATAGAAATACGTACCCCTTGATTCACAAAATAAATCGTAGCGCCCTTATTTTCGATCCAATCACTACAAACGACACGGATTCGGAATCCCGAGACTTTTTTACATAAGATACATGTATAATATATATAGGGTGCGACGTTAATTTTTCGAAAATAAAAAATTGCTATTTTTAGCGCTCATTTTGAGCCAATTTTGAACTTTCAAAAAATTGTAGCGCCGTTATTTGTGGAGGGATCTTTAAAAACTATTCAGAATCGGATTTGGCAGCCGTTTTCGCTTCGGATAGGCCTAAGAAACCGTAGGCGTGCTATTCCAGAGCTTTGGGAAAACGTTTTGAAAATTCAAAATCGATGGGTTTTAACCCATGTATTTTTGATAAATAATGAAAAAAATAGAATTGCTTTATATTGCAAGGGACGTTCCTACGTACCCTCGGTAACTATAACCGGTGTCATTTCCCCGCGCTTCCCCTCTAAAATAAAAATTTTCGATACAAACTAAATCAATACAAATACGTACCCCTTGATTCACAAAATAAATCGTAGCGCCCTTATTTTCGATCCAATCACTACAAACGACACGGATTCGGAATCCCGAGACTTTTTTACATAAGATACATGTATAATATATATAGGGTGCGACGTTAATTTTTCGAAAATAAAAAATTGCTATTTTTAGCGCTCATTTTGAGCCAATTTTGAACTTTCAAAAAATTGTAGCGCCGTTATTTGTGGAGGGATCTTTAAAAACTATTCAGAATCGGATTTGGCAGCCGTTTTCGCTTCGGATAGGCCTAAGAAACCGTAGGCGTGCTATTCCAGAGCTTTGGGAAAACGTTTTGAAAATTCAAAATCGATGGGTTTTAACCCATGTATTTTGATAAATAATGAAAATAGAATTGCTTTATATTGCAAGAGGACGTTCCTACGTACCCGTAACTATAACCGGTGTCATTTCCCGCGCTTCCTCTAAAATAAAAATTTTCGATACAAACTAAATCAATAGAAATACGTACCCCTTGATTCACAAAATAAATCGTAGCGCCCTTATTTTCGATCCAATCATTACAAACGACAGGATTCGGAATTCCGAGACTTTTTACTAATCATGAAATATATAGTGCGACGTTAATTTTCGAAAATAAAAATTGCTATTTTAGCGCTCATTTTGAGCCAATTTTGAACTTTCAAAAATTGTAGCGCCGTTATTTGTGGAGGATCTTTAAAAACTATTCAGAATCGGATTTGGCAGCCGTTTTCGCTTCGGATAGGCCTAAGAAACCGTAGGCGTGCTATTCCAGAGCTTTGGGAAAACGTTTTGAAAATTCAAAATCGATGGGTTTTAACCCATGTATTTTGATAAATAATGAAAAAATAGAATTGCTTTTATTGCAGCTTCCTACGTACTTCTTAACTATAATAGTCATTTCCTCTTGCGCCCTTAAAAAAAATTTTCGAGAAAACTAAATGAATTGAAAAAATACACTTTGACTCACAAAACGATCGTAGCGCCCAATTTCCTTCTGATCGTTAAAAACGACCCGGAATCGGAATCCTGACATAGTTTTACATAAGATACATGCATAGGGCGCAATGTTAATTTTTCGAGTAATTAAAAATTGCAATTTTGGGTGCACTTTTTTGCACAAAATTTTACTTTAAAAAAATTGTAGCGCCGTTATTATATTGCAAGGGGATGTTCCTACGTACCCCTAGCGACTATAGCCGGTGTCACTTCGTGCCGCCCTCGCTCTAATAATAATTTAGAACAGGTAGAAGAGTTATTAATTTTTTCTGGACTTATTAGTGAAGTTACAACAAATTGATATATATATAAAATGCTCCCAAAAGTCTTAATTAAACAGCCCTAGCATTAGTTTTATTAAATTCCAAAAAATATTTTTTGGCTTTTTTAATAATAATTTAGAACAGGTAGGAAAGTTATTAATTTTTTTGGGCTTATTAGTGGAGTTGCAACAAATTTATGTATATATAAAATATTCCCGAAAGTCCCAATTAAACAGTCCTTGCGTTAGATTTAAATAATTTTTAAAAAAAATTTTGATTGCATTTTTTGGCGCTCATTTTTGGCTAATTTTGAACTTTAAAAAAATTGTAGCGCCGTTATTTGTTGACGGATCTTTAAAAACTATTCAGGTTCGGATTTAGCAGCCGTTTTCGCTTCGGATAGGCCTAAGAAACCGTAGGTGTGCTATTCCAGAGCTTTGGGAAAACGTTTTGAAAATTTAAAATCGATGGGTTTTAACCCATGTTTTTTGGGCAAAAAATGAAAAAAATAGAATTGCTTTATATTGCAAGGGGGCGTTCCTACGTACCCTCAGTAACTATAACCGGTGTCATTTCCCCGCGCTTCCCCTCTAAAATAAAAATTTTCGATACAAACTAAATCAATAGAAATACGTACCCCTTGATTCACAAAATAAATCGTAGCGCCCTTATTTTCGATCCAATCATTACAAACGACACGGATTCGGAATCTGAGACTTTTTTACATAAGATACATGTATAATATATATAGGGTGCGACGTTAATTTTTCGAAAATAAAAAATTGCTATTTTTAGCGCTCATTTTGAGCCAATTTTGAACTTTCAAAAAATTGTAGCGCCGTTATTTGTTGACGGATCTTTAAAAACTATTTAGAATCGGATTTGGCAGCCTTTTTGGCTTCGGATAGGCCTAAGAAACCATAGGCGTGCTATTCCATAGCTTTGGGAAAACGTTTTGAAAAAACAAAATCGATGGGTTTTAACCCATGTTTTTTAGGCAAAAAATGAAAAAAATAGAATTGCTTTATATTGCAGGGGGACGTTCCTACGTACCCCTAGTAACTATAACCGGTGTCATTTCCCCGCGCTTCCCCTCTAAAATAAAAATTTTCGATAAAACTAAATAAATCAAAAAAAATACACTTTGACTCAGAGAAACAATACTAACGCTCTTATTTTCGATGGAATCATTACAAGCGAGACGGATTCAGAATTCTGAGATTTTTCTACATAAGATACATGTAAAATAAGTATAGGGCGCAATGTTAATTTTTCGAGTAATTCAAAATTGCAATTTTAAATTCACTTTTTTGCCCAAACACTAAAGCTTAGCCCAAGCTTATCTCAATTCATCACCGAACACCGCGTTCAAATTGGCTCAGTTATTGTTTTTCTAAACAGTTATACATCGAGGAATGCTATATCAAGTTCTTCTTATTTAACGGTCTACGCAAAGTACTCAACTTAACACGTGGTTATATTAAATTTAGCAACGACAAAGAAGTACAACTTCTAACGCGCGTTTTCGTTTTAAATTAAAAAGAGTTTAATTTTGTTGAAAAAATTGCGTGTGCCGCTGTGTGCTTTTCTCTTATATAAACGATTAAATATTTATTTTTAATTATATTATACTTAACTAATATTTTTATGCCTCTTAATTACACTATTTGTCGACGATTATCTTGGTTAATTATTTATTTAGATTTCTAAACCGATATCTACTACTTAGCTTACATAAGAAGTTGCTCAACGCTCTTTTTTAAGCACTTTGTTCCAAATAGCCAAAAAGTACGCAAAAAGAGATCCCTTTCGGTCCTGCGGACCGCCGAAGTCGCCGTCGACGTCCACTCTTAATCCTTTCGAAAACGCGCCGGACGCTCTGCATAATCTTATTTGCATATTATTCTGACTTTGTCTGCCGGTAGTTCTGCGCGAATTTTGCTTTTACCGAAATAGACTACTACGGGATACGAGGCAAAAGGATAGCTTTTATATTTAAGGATATAAACGAGCTCGGAATCGGTGCCGTATGGGTTTCGCATAAATCACTTTGACAGACAGCGATATCTAAAACTGTCTCACTTTCTCCTCGTTCATTCTGATTCCCGAAACGCGGCCCTGATATATCACAGTTTTTCTTTTACATAACATTAAATAATTCACAAACCCCCGGAATCTATTCAAATCGTCGTAACAAATACCAGACGAATAATAATCAAAGTTGGCACACGGAAAATTCCCAAAGGCCTTCCCCGTGCGCCTCGGGAACAATGTGGCGACTGAATTATTCCGTTTGATACGTGCTCTAAGCTTTTTAGGGGTTGCGAAAGCGACACAATCTATTTTTATTTATTTTGTTGTTTTTTTTTCTTGTTGCATTGTGCGCGACCTGCGCCAGCCGATTTTTGGAAACGGAACAGTGCCGGAGACGGGATTAAATTTTGCCGGAGGAATTTCGCAGGCGCCCTCCCGAAATAAGAAGCGAAAGCCTCCCCGCTTAATTCAACCACATTATCGGCAATTCGTTTCGTCACAAATTACGCATTATTACTATGATGGATTAGGTCGGTTTTATCGTATTATGGTGGTGTTAACAATGTCTGTGGGGCTCCGGTTTTGTATAAAATCGGCGGTGATCCGTCTCTTTGAGGTGACGTTATTTATTTGTGATAGAGGTCTTTGTTCATTAATGGGGTGTTTAAATTTTTTTCTATATATTTTAGACGCTTTGTGAATTGTCTAAGACGGTAGCAGCAAATTATTTGAGTGTTTTTGCAAGAAATTAAAAGATAACTAAGATTTAGTGGATGGTTTAATTATTTAAAACACAAAATTGAAGCGAGAAATTGTTTATAACACAAAATGACCACAAATCGAAAAATAAACCAGTTTGACGTATTCAGTGTCTTGGTAGGCTTATGATTTATGACGATACTAAATAGTATGAAAATTATTTTTAAAATTACGGAAATTTTTAAAAAGAAAAAAATGTTTTGGAAGTAGCTACCTGCTTTTCAAACTCATTAAATTTTAAATAGTTGTAACTTTGTTATTTATTACAATATATTAAATCTAAAAACACTTTCTTAGGGCACTTTTTTCCTCTCTTTATGATGGTGATCTTAGTTTTTTTATTTGATCTTTAATTGCTTCTCTACCAAGTCAAACTTTGTTAAATCAAGTAGGCGCTGTATTCGATTTTGTGTTCGTTATAAAGCTTATTTCTTTACAATTCCAACGATACCAAACAGTATACGAAAATCTTTCAAAACAACGGAGATATTTAAAAAAAAAACATTTTTAAATGTAAAAGAGTTTTCACTTAACCCTTTGACATACAAAAAAAACCGAATTTGATGAGTCCGAAAAAAACTATTAATTTAGCTCAACTTAACTGTTATGAGCATACACAAATAACATAAAATAAATAATTAATAGTTTTAAAATATTTTGAAATATGTAGAGCAGTGTTTCCCAATCTTTTTTTAACATTTCCCACCTAAGTCATTCTAAAATTTTGATGCATATAATATATAACATATAAATATTTTTTTATATTTAAAAATTGAATTATTCCATAAATAAAGCCCTTATTACAACTTGTTCAAGACACAAGATTTAGGTTTTAGCAAGAAATCACTAGGAAATCATTAAGAAAAATAAACAATAAGTAAATTTTAAAAACATAAACTAAAAAATATTTTTATATTGATAGCTCGAATTTTTGATAACGCGAATTATTTTTAGTTTCTCTTCAACTTCGACCTATCGAGGTTTGACTGTATTTAATTTTATAAATTTAATATTTCTGAACAATTAAGATAATTTATTTATTGAGTTTTCTCCAATATTAATTTTATTTGCGTAAATTAATGATCTTCAAAGTTTTTTGAAAACCACAAATTTTGTATTTACTCTATTTGAGTTTTCTGAAAATACATAATAATTTTTTTATCAAAATTTTCTTTTAAATTTACCGAATAACGTTTTGTTTTATTCAATTTGTGTTATACAAAAAAAATTGATAATTAAAAATTTCTAAAGTTCTTAAATATATTTTAAAATTTATCCAAATTATTAATTTATTTAATTTGAGTTGTCTAAAAACTTAAAATAATTTATTCTTCGAGTTTACTTTAATAATTTTGCTAAATGTTTAAAACTGAATTTCATTC
Source organism: Sinopyrophorus schimmeli (assembly GCA_036325965.1). NCBI lineage: Eukaryota > Metazoa > Arthropoda > Insecta > Coleoptera > Elateridae > Sinopyrophorus > Sinopyrophorus schimmeli. The sequence continues at coordinate 187,839 of JARFIZ010000329.1, read as the reverse complement.
TATATAAAAAAAAACCGGTGCATGTACTTATGTACGCACGTTAGAAGTAATACTTCTTTGGCGCGACTAAATTAAATATAACAACGCGCTATATTGCGCTTGTGTATATCTAGACCAGTGGTTATCAAACTATATGTTACTGCACATATATCGTTTTATTTGAATACATTGCTATTTCCTTTTTAAATCCAAAAAGTAATTTAAACAAATTGAATAAATACGAAGATGTGCGCGTTCGAGCGAAAAGTGGCACATTTTCGAGCGAGGGAAGCAAATGAAGCGCGACGCGGAGCGGCGCGCTTCATTTTCCCGAGATCGGAAATGTGCCACTTTGAGCTCGAATGCGCACACTCGGCTTTAAGCACACTTTACAAGAATTAATTTACTCTCTGACAATTTGCAATTTATTTTAATATTTTCACAAATAACAAATTTATTTGCAAAAATCTAAAATCATTAGTTTAATAAATTTTTATTTTATTACTTTCTTAATGGTCGAGATAAATTGATTCTGTAAAAACAATTTTGAAGCAGTTTTTGCGTACTTTACGTCAAGAAAATGTTGGAACCATTATTTGTCCTTATTTCGGCACCAACTTTGTTATTTTACATAGAAATTTTATTTTATTTTTTAGCTGAAATGAAAACTATCATTTTTTATGATTTCATTCATTTTTAACTGTCTGGAAATATAATTGTAAGCAATATTTAATTTTTTTTAATCCATAGTATTGAAGTGCCTCAAAACTGTGCTAAACGGAGATTAATTTTATTAACGGTCATCAAAAGATGGCACTTCAATACAACATTAACAAAATAAAACTAAATTGATATACAAATTTATATTTCCTTTTATCTAATGAAGGCCAAAGGTCAGAAATGGCTTATTAATAAGCCAAATAAATGGGGATCCTTTTAATTCGGAGGAATTTAGATCCCCTCGTGGGGAACCCGATAAAAATTTGAATCTTTAATTAAAAATTAGTGGCATCGAAGTCGTAATTATTTATTTATTAAAATAGAAAAATTGCTACTCGAAGAGGGCCTGAGAACCAAATTTGAATGCTAATTAAAATATTTTATTATTGTAATAAAAACATTTTAGAAAACTTCAATCGTATATAATCGGTTATAAAAACGTCTTCGGTAACGATTAAAGAACAGTTTTTTTCTTTCCGTTCGGGGAAAATAAAAATGAGATTGTTGTGCAAATTGATTTATCGAGTACCTCTACGTTTCTTTTCTAAATTATTATACATATTTAATGCCATTATGGAACTACTTAATTATAGAAAATTAAATGATTGATATAAATCAAAGGTGAGAAAGCCAGGATTCTGTGACAGTTACGATATCGTCGACTCCGATAATCTCTTTCCATTTTATTGTTCTACTTACGTAATTATTATCTAATTTCTTTTTTTATGTGTTTAATTATTGACCGTTAGGCATACCTACCTCTTTGACTTTTGTTATTAAAATAATTAAGAATTGGGCAAGACTTACGTAAGAGAATTATTTAAACTTGAAATTGACGATTTTTGAGTAGCTCTCATACCAAAAATTAAGATTTAATTATGTTTGTTTAAAGGCTTTCGAAAAGTACTTAATGGCACTTAAGTGTTAAAAAGAGATGCTCCATCGTTTTGTAAACAGAGGTGACAGTTTTAATTGATCGAAAATTTCCCTTTTTTAAAAACGAAAATAACTTCCTATTTTTTTCTATTGATTTTAAATTTTTAGCATAGGCAAAGGTATTACGATTTTCGTTACGTTAGTGCCTCCCCTGCTTCTTTAGGGGTGGTTAGAATTTTTTAACTATTTTTCTGGTGTATTGGAAACTTCAATAGATAATGTCCATATAATAGTTTTGTCAAATTTGCGATTTTAAAAATGTGTGTTTTTCAACATTCGCAAAGTTAAAAATATTACATTTTGGATTATATTAATGCCTCTCCTGCATCTTTAGGGGTAGTTAAAATTTTTTAACTATTTTTCTGGTGTATTGAAAACTTCAATAGATAATATCCATATAATAGTTTTGCCAAATTTGCAACTTTAAAATTTGTATTTTTCAACATTGGCAAAGTTAAAAATATTACCTTTTGGTTATATTAATGCTCTCCTGCATCTTTAGGGTAGTTGAATTTTTAACTATTTTTCTGGTGTATTGGAAACTTCAATAGATAATGTCCATATAATAGTTTTGCCAAATTTGCAACTTTAAAAATTTGTATTTTTCAACATTGGCAAAGTTAAAAATATTACATTTTGGATTATATTAATGCCTCTCTTGCATCTTTAGCGGTAGTTAGAATTTTTTAACTATTTTTCTGGTGTATTGGAAACTTTAATAGATAATATCCATATAATAGTTTTGCTAAATTTGCTATTTTAAAAATTTGTATTTTTCAACATTGGCAAAGTTAAAAATATTACATTTTGGATTATATTAATGCCTCTCTTGCATCTTTATGGGTAGTTAGAATTTTTTAACTATTTTTCTGGTGTATTGGAAACTTTAATAGATAATATCCATATAATAGTTTTGCTAAATTTGCAATTTTAAAAATTTGTATTTTTCAACATTCGCAAAGTTAAAAATATTACATTTTGGATTATATTAATGCTTCTCTTGCATCTTTAGCGGTAGTTAGAATTTTTTAACTATTTTTCTGGTGTATTGGAAACTTCAATAGACAATGTCCATATAATAGTTTTGCCAAATTTGCAACTTTAAAATTTTGTATTTTTCAACATTGGCAAAGTTAAAAATATTACCTTTTGGATTATATTAATGCTTCTCCTGCATCTTTAGGGGTAGTTGGAATTTTTTAACTATTTTTCTGGTGTATGGGAAACTTCAATAGACAATGTCCATATAATAGTTTTGCCAAATTTGCAACTTTAAAATTTTGTATTTTTTAACATTGGCAAAGTTAAAAATATTACCTTTTGGATTATATTAATGCCTCTCCTGCATCTTTAGGGGTAGTTGGAATTTTTTAACTATTTTTCTGGTGTACTGGAAACTTCAATAGATAATGTCCATATAATAGTTTTGCCAAATTTGCAACTTTAAAAATTTGTAATTTTCAACATTGGCAAAGTTAAAAATATTACATTTTGGATTACATTAATGCTTCCCCTGCTTCTTTAGGGTTATTTAGAATTTTTTAATTATTTTTTTGGTGTGTTGTAAACCTCAATAAATAACGCCCACCCCACCAAAAGAAGTACAACTCCCAAAATTTCAATAGTTTAAATTAAAAACAATTTTTTCCAATTTAAAAAAGCAAATCAATAGTTCAAATCAAAAAAATTGAATGTAAAATCGATTGAAGTGTGCACACAGTCTACAATTTTCTCTTTGGCTTTACATCAAATTGTTTCTCAAAGAAATTCGATTTCGGTTGTCTCGCGCGTTCGAAAAATTAAAAATTCAGCTTTATCGACTGCGAGAGAAAAATTGAAACAGAAGCGAGGCAACGGGAAGGTTCATTTTTCGTGCGACTTGAAAGTAAAGGATGTTTGGTCTCGTGCCGTGTTCTGTTATAAATAAGTTCACATATATCTGCCCCTTGCCATCTATATTACGTTTGTAAACAGCGCGAAGCAGATGGATGAGGACCCTCTTGCAGGCGAACAAGTGCACCGGCACAGTTTACGGGCGAAATGTGTTAAATTTTGGTTTTACACTTCCAGCCCTTCGGCCGCCTCGTAAACCATCTTCGGCGATAAAATTCGGCGTACCGTAACTTTTATCTCATTATAATGAATTATTCAAACAATTACGCGATAAGAGACAAATTATACGGTGGAAGGTGAATTATGGAGTGCTCGTGTCACGAGCGTGCTTTACCAGTTTTACTTAAAATGATTCGCATTCCTTAATGGATAATGCTGAGAGAGGAAATTGCGAAGGTCTTGCATTTCTATTTTGCTAAAAAAGAAACTTCGCAAGAAAACATAATTATCTTTTCAAAATGTAGATGCAAACTATCGATTGAATTTTATGATAAGCAGGAAATGAAGTTTTAAAATTTCTCTTGCTTTTTTTACTTCGTTCTTGTCTGTTAGTTATTTTTACATAGTAATACGCTCAGACTTGTAACGTCTCTTCCGTCGATCTTAAAAATTAAATCGGTTTTTTTTGCGGATCGGCGGCGGCGGTGGATTAAAACGGGAGAGTACGGGAACCTGTTGTACCTTGGTCTCTTTGAACCTACGACAACTTTATTTTTTCTAACATTTGCGAGCTTTCGTCGCCCTATAATTTTCGATATTTCAAATGCCACATTGACAGACGTTAACGTAAAGTTGGCAGCGGTGGTCAACGTACTTTGTTAATGTGTGAGATTAATTGAAATTTTTAATCGAAAAAAAGTAAGTCTTTTTATATTCTTTTTACTTAATTATCTTATTGACTTTTATTACCTAATAACAAATGACTCGTCGTAATAGAAAGATTATTTATTAATGTGGTCTGATTTTGGCACAGCATAATCTAATTTTATTTTTGAGTTTAAACATCGAGGGTCGGTGTGTTGTACCTCGGTCACCGTCAATAAGTTGTACCTTGGCACTAAGATCGACGTGCATTAATAAAAATTTAGATATACCTTTGTTATAAATTCTTATTTTTTTTTATTTTGCTTCAGATAATATGGCTCGCAAGTCTAACGAAAAATTTTAATTTTTGCAAGGTTAACCATTAAGTATGTGAAATTTTAGTATACGAAAAAAGTTTTGTTAATTTTTGAACCAATTTTAGTGTTATATCAAAGAAGAACATTAGTAGTTCTTATAATCTAAAAATAAATACATATGGTTGATTAATGTAAATTTAATATGACCCCTTTTTCTCTTGCATTCAGTTTAATCCGAAGTTGTATTTGATTTTTTGAAGTTATACTTCTTTTGGTGCGTGGAGATTAAAATTTTGGTAGGTAATGGAAGTTGCTCGCGCACAGCTACTGAAAATTCGATGATATGAAGTTGGAAATCCAAGAAAGTAAATTAATCGTTGTGAATCGTGCTTAAAACCGAGTGCGCACATTCGAGCTCAAAGTGGCACATTCCGATCTCGGGAAAATGAAGCGCGCCGCTCCGCGTCGCGCTTCATTTGCCTCCCTCGCTCGGAAATGTGCCACTTTTCGCTCGAATGCGCGCATCCTCGTATTTATCGAATTTGCTTGCATTAATTTTTGGATTTTTGTTGCAAATTATTGCCGTTGACGTTATCATCAGTAATTTAATACTAATATAAGTCTAAATCATATTAAATGTCTTATAATTTTTATAAATAAATTCTGCGACATGGACTTTAGTTCATTATATTAAATATATTGAAAATTTCTTAATAATAGACACATAGGTATATGGGTATTCCGTTCTAACTGTTACTTTTTTGATTAAAAATTTTTGAATTTTACAACTAAACTTTTTTGATTTTTCATGCATATTATTACTCCATTTGATAGTAAAAATGAAAGTGTGAGAGGATTTGGCTACAACTTTAAAATATCGAGAATGAGAATTATATTTTATAATTTCCATGCCACGGTACTGACATAAAATACATTTGGTAGACATTCTTCAGAAAAATTATTAAAATCATTTATGAATTGTATTGTACTATTTTAAAACTCTTTTTTATTGATTATTTAACATTTTCATAATCCATAGTAACTTATCTATAACAAATAATACATTATAATTTATATCAAACATTAATCAACTCAAATCTAACACATTTCACAAAAATTAACTTAACGAAATTTTTTTTTGGTTTTTATTACAGCATTTTTAATTCTTAAGCTTCTCCGCTAATAGTCAATATTATTTATTAACAATTAAATATATTTTTATTATTTTTTGACACGGTATGACCGCCACGGTACTGACATTTTAAATTAAAATAGCAACTGTAATTTTTTGATTATGAATTTAATACTATCCTATTACCCTATAATTTAGGCTAGTAATAAGTACAGAAATTCATTACTTATGATGAAAAAAATTAATCGTTAATTAAGTTTACCAATGCCACGGTACTAACAAATAAATTTATGACATCATCTTTTAAAAATTGAGTTTTAAAATGACACAAACTCGCTTGAGAATTTCACTTGTGCGATATTTGTAAACATAACTCAGTTAACGTACTTTCAATATGGCTTATTAGTTGTTTCATTAATTTCGAGGTAAATGGCGCACGAGTCATACACATTCAAATTTAAAAATTTGCTTAAATCTGAGCACAAAAGTTATTAAGCCGGAATTCAATCTCAAATTGATGTATTAAAAAAAAATTCGTTAATTTCTTTTCCGTTTGATTATATACACTAAGATTTATCAGTTAATTGGTTTGTATTATTTATTGCAACATAAAAAATAATCTATTTATAGGTAAATTCTAGAAAAGGACGTGACATGGTACTGACATTTAAGTGAGATATTGCAGGTTTTCTTTGGCCTGCAACTTATATTATATAAGAAACGTGATGAAATATGTTCATGATAATTGTATTGATACAAAAATTTCATTAATAGATTTATAATGTATAACCATTGAGAGCAAACAGTATAGGACACAAAAACACAGTTAAAATGGAATCACCCATATATAGTTTATAGAACAATGGGTTTTATTTTGCTTAATGTGAATAGAGCCAAGGTACATCACCTCTGTTGTACCTAGGCCATAGATTCACTAATTTTTAAATCTTATAGCAATTTGAGCAAACGGTTGGTAATGCTTTCAAATATTTTACGATGAATACCTTTTTAGTGCCCCCTCCCCACCCACTATGATGCAATTCATTTTATCAACAAATTGTTACATATACAATTTAAATAAAATTACAAGCGAAAAAAGGGCCAAGGTACAACTCACGACATAACGTTTACTGGCAGACAGAAAATGCGGACTAAGAGTTTTTAATAAAATTAATGAAACAAGTACACACAAATGAACTCTGCACCATAAAATGAATTGAGTCATTTATTCACATTCTGGATCTAAGAATGACCTGTGCTTAGTGTTCCACATTTGTATGTGCTTAGAATTCATAATTGTGCGAATGCAATTATCAAACGTCGCGGCACGTCCCCGATCGTCGCGCCTTATCTCGCTCGAAGAGTCGCTGGCGGCTCGGCGACGTGGAGGAAGAAAACATTTTTCTTAATGGTCGCTTCCACTTAATAAATTCGCGACAAAAACGGAGACACGGATAAACAAGTAAATATTGCTAATTGCGAGTCGTATGTCGTTAACTTATGCGGTCTGCGAAAAGTTTTAATAGACGCGTTTTTCTTACTTTCGTAACGTACGATGTCATTATTTTGATTTGTTGGAAAAATTCGCGCGTTAATTTGCAATCGGCGAACTGCATTCGATTTGCATTTAATGCAAAAAGTGGATATGCATATGCGAGGATTTTTTTTTTTTGCTTAACGAAATTTTATATTATTTAATCGCTTATTAATTTTTTTTATTGGGGAAACTTTGTTTTAATTGTTTTTTTATCAACAATTTCTTCATTTTTGCTCTTTTAATGCCAAATCTTGTGCGAAAAATCAATTTTATGCGCAAACCAGTGGAGTTAATTAGGTATTTGTTCTTTTGCTGTAAAACGGGTTATATTTTGTATATTCCGTGCAAATTTGTGACGTTTATTGCAACAATTAACAAAACGGTTACTGCTTCACGAATTCAAATCGATTTTTCAAGCGCACTGCTACAAATTAAATTTTTTTTTTACCGAAGTTACAGATTTTTCACTTATTTTTCGATTGGTGAAAAGCGCACTTAGATCGGATTATGCGTTTTGGTTTTATGTGCGGTTTTATGCGTAGAAATGTATCTGATTCCAACGCATTAAGTCTTCTCTTTTGGTCTTTTGAGAAATTTATTTTTTTTTTGGGAAAACCGATTGTAATAATTAATTATGCTTTTTACCACATTTAAGTACATCGACCCACGTGTACTTCGAGTGATTTTAAAAATTTTCTAAAACAGATAAAAGAATGGCGAGCTTTTGAATCAAATTTGTTAAGTTTGTGATTGTTCATGAGTAAAAATTGCAACAATTTTTTTTTGTTAAATTGCCGAGACACCTATTTGCTCAAATTTGTTTCTCTTTAATCTGGTGAAAACCGTTTTTGAATAACTATATTAGTTTTTAAGTTATAAACAATTTCTCGCTTTGAATTGAAGTTATACTTTTTTAGTGCGCGCACAAATAACGAAAAATTGACGATACGAAGTCGACTATCTAAGAAACTAAATTAATTATTGTGAATCGCGCTTAAAACGGAGTGTGCACATTCGAGCTCAAAGTGGCACATTTCCGAGCGAGGGAGGAAAATGAAGCGCGCCGCTCCGCGTCGCGCTTCATTTGCCTCCCTCGCTCGGAAATGTGCCACTTTTCGCTCGAATGTGCACATCTTCGTACTTATTGCATTTGTCTACATTATCTTTTACTCTTTCAAATTAAAAAAATTAATTTAGTTTTATAAATATCGATTTTCTGTTCGATAAATGTATTTACTATAGCAATGAGTGGAAGGGAGCGAAAAGATACGATGATTTTGGTAATTCGAGCGAGAGGGAACGATTAAAATTAGTAAACTCATTTTTTGTCTTATTTGTTGGCTTAAATTATTGTGAATCGTGCTTAAAACCGAGTGTGCACATTCGAGCTCAAAGTGGCACATTCCGATCTCGGGAAAATGAAGCGCGCCGCTCCGCGTCGCGCTTCATTTGCCTCCCTCGCTCGGAAATGTGCCACTTTTCGCTCGAATGCGCACATCTTCGTATTTATTAAATTTATTTATATTTAAATCAGTTACGCCAAAGAAGTATTTCTTTGAAGTATTTTTTTGAATTAAATTGCCCCCATTTTTGTTTAGATTTTTATTTTTGAGGATTGGAGAGAGTAGTTCTATTACGTATTTTAGAACAGCAGTTTCCAAACTATGTTTTGTGGGTTATGTATAAATACAGTCGAATACGGTCGAAATCTGACCTCAAGTTATCCAAAAAAGTACAAAAATTGACTTTTAAAAATTCCGCTGTACATGTGCCACTGTGATTGGCTCATTCTTGATTCACTACAATGGCCGCCAAATAATTAGCCAATCAGATAGAATTCATTATTTTGTAACTATAGTTACATTAGAAATATTTGAAATTTGAATATTAATGTACATTTATACACATATTTAAGTATTTACCTCTACTTATTAATTTTGCAATGTTATTGTTTATATTTATCCATAATGATTGGTGTCTCTTGCTTCCCTCGCTCGAAAATGTGCCACTTTTCGCTCGAATGCGCACATCCTCGTATTTATTCGAGTTATTTATATTTAATTTAGTTACGCCAAAGAAGTATTTCTTCTAACATGCGTCTGAAGCACACGCACCGGTTTTTTTTATTAAATTGTTCCCCCCCCCCTTTATTTTCGCTTAGAATTTTATTTTTGACTATTGAAGGGAGTAGTTCTAAATCTATTCTTCCATATAAAAATAAGGCGTAGGTACAAATAAATCGGCGAAACAAAATTTTATTTCTGCTCGCGCATCTAAATTGCAAAAATTAATTTTGAAAAAAACCCAAAAACACTTATTGGTCCTAATTTAATCATCTTTTGACTGGAAAAAACTGCGTCTCGATAATTCTGATGAATTTTTTAGTTATAAACAATTTCTGGCTTCGAACTGAGCTTTTTAGCAATGAAATTTAAATCACATCTAAAATACAGTCGAACCTCGATAAGTCAAAACAAAAAACAATTCAAGTTATCAAAAATTCGAGTTATCGATATAAAAATATTAACGTTGAAATAAGCAAGTCCTAGGGAAACAGGTTCGAGTTATGAAAAATTCGTCTTATAGGGGTTCGACTTATGGAGGTTCGACTGTAATTAAATAATATTTTTTAAAAATACCTCTAACACAAACAATTAAATACAAAATTGTATAACCTTAAAAACGACATTATTTTCGATTTAATCAAAATAAAATTTTGGTACCAATCTTCCGACATAAGCATTCTTCAACTTTGCTCGAGCAGTCGCACCAAACATTTTGCAAAACCCCCGCAATTTTTCACCATCGATCGCATAATTCCTTTTCAATTATTATTAGAAGACAAGAACAACGAACTCCTCGAGATTATTTTTAAATTCGAGTGATACGAAGCGCCCTCGCTCATTATAACCGACATATTCCGCAGAGCACTCAACCGCGCTTCGTGAATTGTGGCTCAAGATGTGCAACTTTTAATTATCAACAAAAGCATTCCACATCTGCGTCATTTCTTTATTTGTCCCCAATTCCGACCTGCGCCGGCTCCATCTCGACGATCTTCGCGCGAAAAAACGCCGCAATTTAATTTCGAAAAGTAATCATGGGCATTTAGCTATCGGAAGCTGCGCCCAATTAAGAACGAACGGCTCGCAATTAAGCGAAATGTTATAATTTTTGCGGCCGCTCAAGATAATTGCTCATTAACCGGCGACCGAAGTCGCGACCACCACCTTCTTCCTTTTTCCCGGTTCCATTGGCGATAGTCATTTCCGGGCAACAAAGGGCGTTATTATTTTTCCGGCACTCGAAGCTCCGGCCCGGCCAGAAGTGGCCCTTCAGCGCGAGTTGCGCTCTCAAATTTGTAATAATGCCCGCCCCTGCAAGTCGAGAGCTTTTCTAATCAGAGAAAAACACAATGAAAGCTCGCGAGTTACGTTTGCGGTCGGACTTGGTTCGTTATTAAGAGCTTTGTGTTCTCAATTTTTATAAGCAAATTTCATTTAGGTAAAAGTGCCTTTCCATAAAAGAACTTCGGCGCCTTTTGTTCCCGGACGTCCGAATTTAATGATTAATTAATTTCGGCGCTTTAATTAAAAAGGAATGCTCTTCGATTTGTTTATTAATAAAAACGGCCAAAAGTAAACGTATAAGAGCAATTAAGAGCTTTGTGTGCGCGCTTGTGTGGATTTCGTGGATCTTTTTCAAATAAAACCGTACGCCTGTTAATGAGATAAAATCCCTATCAATTTCCACATTTGGGCTTACGGATTTGATTTTGCATTTTTTACAAACCTTATGTTTTTACGTATTTACGCTTTTACCAAAAAGTCTAAGAAAATATGAAAGATAATGGAAATATTTAAAATATTTGCTGAAACCGTTTTGGACGCTTTTCAACCTTATTAAACTTTAAATAGCTGTAACTTTTTTATTTATTAACATAAATTGAATCTAAAAACACTTTCTTAGGGCACTTTTTTTTGCTCTTTGCGATGGTGAAATTAGATTTATTACTAGATCTTTAATTGCGCCGATAGAAAATCTAACTTCGTTAAATCAAGTAGGCGCTGTATTCGATTTTGCGTTCGTTGGAAAGCTTATTTCTTTACGGTTCCAACGAGACCAAACAGTCTAGGAAAATCTTTAAAAACAACCGAGATATTTAATAAAAACCATTTCTAATGTAAAAGAGTTTCCACTTATGGGTTTCCATCAAACTAGAGCAGTTTTCACGAAAAACCATTTTTGCTAACTTTCTTATTAGTTGAGATAAATTGATTCTGTAAAAACTTTCTTAAGGCACATTTTTGCGTACGTTACGATGGCGAAGTCAAAAAAATGTTGGGACCATTATTTGTCCCCATTTCGGCACCAACTTTGTTATTTTAAATGGGGGCCCTATTTTATTTTAACAGAAATCAAAAGTTTATTTTTTTCTGATTTCAACGATATATAATTGTCTTACACTAATTTAACAAATAACAAATTTATTTACAAAAATCTAAAATTATTAGTTTAATAAATTTTTATTTTATGACTTTCTTAATGGTCGAGATAAATTGATTCTGAAAAAACAATTTTGAAGCCCTTTTTTGCGTACTTTACGTCAAGAAAATGTTGGGACCATTATTTGTCCTTATTTCGGCACCAACTTTGTTATTTTAAATAGTAATCTTATTTTATTTTTGACTGAAATAAAACTGTCATTTTTTATGATTTAATTTATGTTTAACTGTCTGGAAATATAATTGTAGGCAATATATAATCCATAGTATTGAAGTGCCTTAAAACTTTCTTTGAATAACTTCTGAACAGAGATTAATTTTATTAAAACTTGTAAAGGTTAGCAAAAGATGGCACTTGAATACAATAATAACAAATGCAATTATTTGTCCCATTTCGGCATCAAGGGACCCCGTTTTATTTTAACAGAATTCAAAAGCTTATTTTTTTTTGTATTTCAACGATATATAATTATCCCAAAAAATTTTCAAAAATACCAGTGTTATTCACAAAAGAATTAAAATAATTAATTTTAAAAAAATCTCATTTTTGTAACTTTCTTAATAGTCGAGATAAATTCATTCCGTAAAAACATTATTAAGGCACTTTTTTGCGTACTTTACGATGGTAAAGTCGAATAAATGTTGGGACCATTATTAGTCCTCATTTGGGCACCAAATTTGTTCTTCCAAATGGACGAGCTTCGGTCCCACAGAACTTCGCCTTAATTAAAACGAAAAGCTCTTCGATTTCGACTCGATTATTAACAGAAACGCCTAAAAGTAAACATATAGGAGCAATTAAGAGCTTTGTGTGTGTGCTTGTGCGGATTTCGCGAATCTTTTTCAAACAAAACCACGCGCCTGTTAATGAGATAAAATCCCCATTAATTTCCACATTTAGTCTTACGGACGACACAATGAATATATTGCATCGTCGTGGGTGATTGCGACCACTACAGCTCCTGGTTTTCCTAATTGGATGAAGAAATCATTATTTTGTCCTTTTTTCTACTCCTTACTTGGAATGCACAAGCTTAAAATATTCTTTAAGATAAATTCAGAAGCGACCCTTTCGTTTTCATTGTTTTAATTAGTATGTTTTTTAACACTTTTTTTTTCTGTTGCAGGTAGGTGTGATGCATTTCGCCCCCTTTCGGCCCCGTACCCGTAAGTGTATTTAATCATTTTTAGTTTCTAAGTGTCGGGCGCGGTTGTTTATTATTTTTTTCGAAGATTTTAACGATTTTCGATGATTTCGGGAGATGGGAACGGGGTCATCCACACGCACTTTGTTACGTTTTAATTAAAATCTCGGATCTGGTTCGAGGGGCGCGACGAAAAAAATAAGGATAAATAAGAGCATCATTGACATAAAATCCACGGAGATCAAATTATGACATCATTACATTAATGACGGGACCGGATTCGACGATTTATATTAAGTAATTGTTATCGACCGGTCGTTATTTTACACAGGTATTAATGAGTGGCATTTATGGCAGTGTTTATATGAAACCGGTTAAGGCAGGTGTTTGAACCCTGATTTAGCTGGTTGTTGACTTGGATTTGTATTTTTGGTCACGTTTTCGGTGCTAATTAAATGCTAAAAATCGGTTGTTTGTCAATTATAAACATTGCGACGCTTTTACAGTAATCCATCACCCGAATTCTTACCTGTGTGCGCTTCGGCGGCCAAACAACTTTTACATTTCGGCTCGATCGGAGCGCTCCTCTGCGGATTTGGAAATTTTTTTGCCCGTTCGATCGCGGGCACACCTGTTTGCTCAAATTTAATTGTTTTTCGCTGGGTGAAAACTCCATTTTAATCGGCAAGTACGATTTTTTGCTGGGAATCGGTTCTCTCCGTGTAGTGTGATCGAAAATGCTCGAGTGGCCCTCAGAAAATAATTTTTATCGGAGAATTTGGTTGAGATCTTGCGATAAGGTTCTAATTTAATTAAATTACAATCGATTATGTGTTTTACTCCGTTAATTTTGGATAAGTAATTGCCCGATTTGGGGAAGTGGCAGACGTACAATGATTTGAGGTTATTTTGTTGTTTGGGCTCGTGTACAAATTGTAAAAAAATTTTTTGAAGTAATCGCCGAGACACCTATTATCTTAAATTTTATTGGCTTTCGATTGGCGAAAACCCCATTTCGATCGGATTATTTGTTCTTAAGTTATGCGCAATTTCTGACTTGGCGGTGCGCGTTTTGTTAAAATTTCAGAGAATTTCTGTAAATATATGTTTATTGTTTTTTTAATTGATAAGGCTGTTAAACTGGCGGTGTAATTGACTTAAAACGTAATTAATTTTGTATGTGACCCGCAATTTTGTGTTTGGCTTTTTTGGGTGCTCGGCACTTGGTAAAAAGTGCACCAATCGCATCGTTGCTTTTTTGAAAATTTTTGTTTTCAAATGCTCTTTCGAGAAATTAATGTGATTTTAATTGAAACTAATGCTTTAATCGTTTCTTTTAAAGTTTAATCAAAAAATAGTTTTTTTTTGATATGTATGCCATATAAGATTTTTTTTTAAAAAATCTCAAAACAACTTTGATAAATATAAATTGTTTTTAAATTAGTTTCCTGGGTAAACATTTTTTTCTAATTGTTTTTCTTAATTCAACAAAATTGGATTTTTCTAAATCGTATTAATAACCATCAAATATTTTTTAATTAATTAATTTATTTATTTAGCAATCTTTAAAGCTTTTTAATATTTATTTATACCTACATTATATTATTTTTGACGGTTTTTTTCAATACGGTAATTTTTTTCTAATTGTTTTTCTTAATTCAACAAAATTGGATTTTTCTAAATCGTATTAATAACCATCAAATATTTTTTAATTAATTTATTTATTTATTTAGCAATCTTTAAAGTTTTTTAATATTTATTTATACCTACATTATATTATTTTTGACGGTTTTTTTCCATACAGTAATTTTTTTCTAATTGTTTTTCTTAATTCAAAAAAATTGGATTTTTCTAAATCGTATTAATAACCATCAAATATTTTTTAATTAATTAATTTATTTATTTAGCAATCTTTAAAGCTTTTTAATATTTATTTATACCTACATTATATTATTTTTGACGGTTTTTTTCAATACAGTAATTGAGTTATTAAAAAAAACAAACAAACCGCTTATAACTTAAATACAAAACTAAAAGAAGGGCAATAAATAAAATTTTTACTTATTTAAACAATTCATTAATAAAATATATTAATTTTTATAATAAAAAAAAATAATAATCCAAATATTCACTTTAGAAAAATTAATTCACAACATACGAATAGAAAAATTTGAATTTTCGAAGTAAGAAAACAAAATAAAAATTAGAATAAAATTATCCACAATATTGAGATAACATTTTTGACTGGATCAAATACAATTAATTTTATAATTTGGGCTTTTTAAAAAATGTACCCCCCAAAGTAAAAAGATGACGTATCAACTCAAGCTTTTGCACATCCGTACAATTTCGAAAATTTCTAAATTTACCAAATAATTTTGGGCCCAAATTTAATCACTTCTTCTTTGATAAAACCCATTGCAACAAACACCTTATTCTTCTTTAAGGCTTATTTTTATTTTATAACTTTGAAAGATGTGTGGTAGGAAAAAAACCCAAACTCGTCGAAGGGGGCTTTCATTTATTAAAAATAAATTAGACAAGGACGGATATACGAAAAATCTCAACGTGTAGGATTCGAATTAAAGGAGATGCGATTACGAAATTTTAAATCCCTCGTCTGCGTATGACATTACATTAGTGGTACACATGCGATACTTTGTGAAGACATTCAAATTGAAACGCAGACAATTGACGGATTTGAGATTGAAATCTATAATACTCAATCTCCATTCTGCAACATGAGCCGCTAAGTCCCTCTCCTAAGAACGTGGTAATTGAAATTGCTCCTTGTGCTCGAAACACAGTCGGTCGCCATCCGAACCGGATTTTTAATCTGCCCATTCGAATTAAGTTCTTCAATTTTTTTCGTCGAGGGCACAAAGGCGGCCGTCCCCCTCGCGCCGCCACAGAATCGGGCCTTATCCAAAAATAGTCGGAGGAATTTGTCCGAAACTGCATCTGTGAATGAACTTTGGCAAGGTGTCTCTTCCGGGTTGGAAAGATTATGAATGAACATCTCGGGTACGAATTTAGTCTTCCAGGCGGTCGTCCGGCGATGATCCACTTTACAATCCAGCGCAACGTACAGTGAAACCTCGATTATCCGGACTCCGTATTTCTTACTAAATATTTTATTTTGTAATTTGCACTCAACAGTGTTTTTTGCTTTGTTGATTTTAAAGATGATGTGCGACTGTTTTATTTAGTGATTAATATTTGTTGCGTTTTTTGTAAACATATAGCTAACTATGTGACTACGTTTTTTTCTGTTAAAACGGGACGCTTCGTAATTGTGCTTAAAACCGAGTGTGCGCATTCGAGCTCAAAGTGGCACATTTCGATCTCGGGAAAATGAAGCGCGCCGCTTCGCGTCGCGCTTCATTTGCCTCCCTCGCTCGGAAATGTGCCACTTTTCGCTCGAATGCGCACATCCTCGTATTTATCAGATTTGCTTATATTATTAATTTATTCTTCAATTCAAAAAATTAAAAGTCGAATTAATTAGATCTATTTTTTGTTTGAAAAAGGTTAGATAATTTATTCTTTTCGATAAGTTCTCATGGTGCTCTTCCGAACGCCTAATCGTAGCGAGCTTGATAAAAATATTTTTGGATGTACTTTCGAAAGTCTACTAATTCGCATTTTTGATTAATTAAAATTGTATATGAGTCAAATTTTCTGAAGTGGGCCACTAAAAATCAACTAGTCGATTTTTATATCAACTTTTGCAGATTGCTGAGGGTTTATATGTCAAAATTAATGTCTCAAAATATTTTTGGGTAATTTTCATTTTTGTAAAAATTATAAACAAATTAGTTTTAGTGCACAATTTGTATACACTGTTGTAATTAGACTTCATTTGTGGATTAATTCAATTTTTATATATAAAAAAATATTTATATGTTACATAGGGGGTGCATCAAAGTTTTAAAATGACTTGGGTGGGGTATGTTAAAAAAATGTTGAGATATAAGAGTCAAAATTCGGAAAAAGTTAAAGTATTTTTTTTTTTATGAACGATGAAGTCTCCCATCTAAGGTAACTGCGGGTAAAAAGGCCTAGCTAAGGGAAATTGGAAATTAATTAAAAAAACATCAAATTTAATCAACAGGTTTTAATAGTAATCATTTTTAAGATTCAGTTACTATAAAATATAAAGGAAAAATGCCAACTTTCACCATAAACAAAACCAAAAATTAACAGTTTTAAAAACCTTCCCAGTAGGCCTGATTATACTACTGAAGGGTAACAAAGCCTACAGCTTTAAAAAATTTAAGTAATCAAACTGGACGTAATATATTTGATAACTAAGTTTAATAAATACATGAATACAGTAATTGGAATAATTTTTTTTAAAAAAATTACAAATTGCTTTTCCTATCAGTCATTAGCGCACTCAAAGTCTTTAGTATAATCCACTGACATAATTTTTATTACCTAATAATGACTTATCGTAAGCAAGAAGATTATTTATTAACGTTTGCATAGTAGTAGTCTGATTTTAACACAACATAATCTTTAATTTTGTTCTTGTGATGATTAAACATCAAGGGCCGGTGTGATGTACCTCGGTCATTGTCGATCAGTTGTATCTTGACTCTAGGATCAACGTGTAATAAATAAAAATGTAGGAGTATATTTGTTATATATTCTTCTTTATTTTATTTTATTTTGCTTCAGATAATATGCCTAGCAAGTCAAATCAAAAGTTAAAATTTTTTTAAGTTTTTGAATAGTTAAATTTCAGTATACGAGAAATGTTTTGTTAATTTTTGAAACAATTTTAGTGTTATATCAAAGAAGAACATTAATAGTTCGTATAATCTAAAAATAAATAATAAATATATACTTTTCATGAGACGGGTCTAGGTACATCACCCCTGTTATACCTAAGCCATAGTTCCACGAATTTTTAAATCTTAAAGCAATGTGAATAAGCAGTTGCTAATGCTTTTAAATTTTTTTATGAAGTGCACCTTATTAGTGCCCCAATACGGTGCAAATTATTTTATTAACAAATTGTTCCATATACATTTTTAAAAAAATTACAAATAAAAAAAGAGTCAAGGTACAACAAGTTTCTTTACATATTTATATCCGTAAGACCTTAAAAGTAATGTAAAATGCATTAGAAAACAATTAAACTTTGATACAAAAAGTAGGAGTATAATAAGGCCTATGGTTAAATTTAGTAGGCTTTAATAACCGCCGACCACGTATGTAAGAAAATCAAAATAAAAAATATTTGGTCCATGATACGTCATTCAAATATTTCAAATCATCGAAGCTTGAACGAATAAAGAAAATTAATGTGATTTTACATAGCTAAGTGTAATATTTCAAAAAATACTAACGATTGATTCGGACCGATTTTTATTATTCGTGTTGGCTGGCCGCGTTTTACGATATATGATGCCACATTTGGGGCAGGAAGCGAAATATGTCGCCTTTACAAACTTGTAGAGACATCTTCGCTCAATAGGTGTTTGTGTGTGTGGCCTTAAGCCAAAGCGGTTATTTTAAACACGATTTTGTTAATTAGGTCTTATTAGCCGACAGGCCTTATTACCCGCAAGTACCTTATGTGCACTTTTAAGCGAAAACTTTTTCCGAATAGAAAATCTGGATTTCAAGGATTTGTTATTAATATAGTCAAATTCAATTAATACGAAGATGTGCGCATTCGAGCGAAAAGTGGCACATTTCCGAGCGAGGGAGGCAAATGAAGCGCGACGCGAAGCGGCGCGCTTCATTTTCCCGAGATCGAAATGTGCCACTTTGAGCTCGAATGTGCACACTCGGTTTTACACATAATTCACAATAATGACCAAATTTGAGTTACAGTAAGACCTCGTTTAACGCTTCCCCAATTAACGCTGATTCGATATAAATTGATCTGCTCGAAGGTTCAAAATTGTTCAACAATTTTTTTCCTATACATTCAATTAACCGAATTTTCGATTCACTCCGGATAACCGAGTTTCCACTGTACTCTCGAAACTCCTTTATTTTTCGACAAGCGCGAAACATCATGCAGCGGCGGCGTCGCCGCCAGACTCGAAAATAAATTATTCTATACATTTTATATCATCCGAGTCGAACAAATGCATCGAACTTCTTTCTTTATCGTCCATAACGCGGCGGTGGCTCTGCTAAAAGATGCCCATAAAACGAGATAAGACACATATAAAATAAGAATATGGCGCGCCGTAAAATGCAGTCAGGTGTCGCTCGCGAAGAATGTGCGGTCAATAAAAGTTTCCGTTCCGGGGCCGTCTTCGAGCGCGCCGTGATTTGTCGGGGTTCGTTTTTGACCGCATTCCTCGGCTGATTGATGGACGTTCCTCGCCCGTGCCCAAAAACGGGACCTTCGCCACCCCGGCAATCGGCGCGCGCCCGGAATTCCCATTGTGGTTGGCAAAGAGCCGGCCGGAAGTGGCGTCTCTATTTCGGGACGATCCCCGATTGTCTAATTAAAAGAGCCCAATCGAAATCGTCGTGAATGGCAATTCCTGGCCGATCGGGACGAGGGATAGCTCCTTTTGGCATCGTGCCAAGACTTTTCGACCACCGTTGCGCTCGTTCCATTCTGACGTCCGACATTTCTCACGTCAACTCCGAAAGAAATTTCAATCGATTTCGATCGGGGGACGTTTTGATCTGCGAGGTGGTCTTCCTTCCAAACAAGCCGTGCGAATCTTCGCGCTTGGTCCATACGGGGGCCCTCAACGATTCTTTTGTTGAACCGCGCTTGACGGTCGCAGGCGTTCTGGCAGCCGAGCTGCCGCTTATTTTTAACACTTTTTAAGTAGAGCACAAAAAATTAATAATACACTTTTCTGAATGAAAATTTAGCCGTGAATGAGGTTTCAGAAATTCTTTCGGCCGAAAAAAATTGTTTTCAAGAAAAATTATGCGAGATTCGGATCGACGTCGCCTGGAACTTGTTTATTTTTTTTAATGCACCTGCAAGAGAACCTATTTTATTGATTCGTTCATTTTTATTGCCTCGAAATAGTATGAGATTGTCACGCAAAGTGATATAATCGTAGAGAAGTTAATATTTTTACATAAATCGAAATCGCTTTTGTAAGCAAATACTGGTTATAAATTACCCAGAAGAAGTCTTCGTGTTTTTTTTCGATGGGAAAGCTATTAGGCAATCCGTGGTTCTTGCAGTGAGATCTCAAAACTTGTTTTATTATGTCTTTGGGATCGAAAATGTTTGGAGAAGTAATGTTGCTTAAAGAATTTATTAGGATTCGTTTCGTTTTGTAATTAATTGCGCTCCAGTTTTCTGCTTTTTGGGATTGTATTGCCAAATTTCGTTGTGCAATAAGCGCTCATTGAGTTTTGGTTTAAATGGCATCTGCTTTTCGAAAGATTGTCGTTATTTTGGGAACGGGGAGGGGCGAATGCTCGGTTTCTTCGGTGGTCATTCACTAAAAGCAATTAAAATAATTAAATTAGAATTTTATGTATTAAATTGATTTGCGATTGATTCAAGTTCTAAAGAAAGATTAACTATGTCTTGTGATTTGATCTTCCCAAATTGTTTTTTTCTTTGTATTTGTTTGTGGTGATTTTCTCGAAATTTTTTGATTAGGATTTAAAGCATTTTTGGGTTTTCTTGGCACGAGGTTTCCAAATATATATATGTACCTTTATACTCGGAAAATCAACTTTCAAAAAACTATGACCATTTCAAAAAGTAAATTTTTTTAGTATTTTAATTGTAATCAAATTTATTGTGCATATTTATTACATTGATGACCCATAGACTAATAGAAGCGACCAAAACAAGACCATTTTGTGATGAAAATTTGGGGTAAAATAAACACTTATGTAGATATATCTTCGAAGGCAAAACAGAAGCTCTTCGTAGCTAGATGTTTCGAAAAATTTTTTTTGATACCTATATCTTTTATTAAAGTTAATTTTTCGGACATAAAAAGTATATTCTAAGGATCCTCATGCAGAAACGAATTCAAAAATGTATATGACTATCCCAAATAAAAATTCCACATTGTTGCCTTAACAGTGGCAAAGCTAAAATTATTACATTTTGCATTACATTAATGCCTGCCCTGCTTCTTTAGGGGTAGTTAGAATTTTTTAACTATTTTTTTGGTTTATTAGAAACTTCAATAGCTAACTTCCATACAACAGTTTCCTCGATATTGCGATTTAAAAAAATTGGTGGTTTTAACCGGCCAAGTCATTGCATTAATGCCTACCCTGCTTCTTTAGGGGTAGTTAGAATTTTTTAACTATTTTTTTGGTTTATTGGAAACTTCAATAGATAACTCTCGTGCAATAATTTCGGCGAATTTGCGATTCGAAAAATTTGTCTTTTTTAACATTGGCAAAGTTAAAATTATTACATTTT
This sequence comes from Sinopyrophorus schimmeli, assembly GCA_036325965.1. Lineage (NCBI taxonomy): Eukaryota > Metazoa > Arthropoda > Insecta > Coleoptera > Elateridae > Sinopyrophorus > Sinopyrophorus schimmeli. The sequence goes on along the minus strand of JARFIZ010000329.1, from coordinate 166,479 downwards.
GCATTACATTAATGCCTGCCCTGCTTTTTTAGGGGTAGTTAGAATTTTTTAACTATTTTTTTGGTTTATTAGAAACTTCAATAGAGAACTTCCATACAACAGTTTCCTCGATTTTGCGATTTAAAAAAATTGGTGGTTTTAACCGGCCAAGTTAATGTTTACATTTTCCATTGCATTAATGCCTGCCCTGCTTCTTTAGGGGTAGTTAGAATTTTTTAACTATTTTTTTGGTTTATTAGAAACTTCAATAGCTAACTTCCATACAACAGTTTCCTCGATATTGCGATTTAAAAAAATTGGTGGTTTTAACCGGCCAAGTCATTGCATTAATGCCTACCCTGCTTCTTTAGGGGTAGTTAGAATTTTTTAACTATTTTTTTGGTTTATTAGAAACTTCAATAGCTAACTTCCATACAACAGTTTCCTCGATATTGCGATTTAAAAAAATTGGTGGTTTTAACCGGCCAAGTCATTGCATTAATGCCTACCCTGCTTCTTTAGGGGTAGTTAGAATTTTTTAACTATTTTTTTGGTTTATTGGAAACTTCAATAGATAACTCTCGTGCAATAATTTCGGCGAATTTGCTATTCGAAAAATTTGTCTTTTTTAACATTGGCAAAGTTAAAATTATTACATTTTGCATTACATTAATGCCTGCCCTGCTTTTTAAGGGGTAGTTAGAATTTTTTAACTATTTTTTTGGTTTATTAGAAACTTCAATAGAGAACTTCCATACAACAGTTTCCTCGATTTTGCGATTTAAAAAAATTGGTGGTTTTAACCGGCCAAGTTAATGTTTACATTTTCCATTGCATTAATGCCTGCCCTGCTTCTTTAGGGTAGTTAGAATTTTTAACTATTTTTTGGTTTATTAGAAACTTCAATAGCTAACTTCCATACAACAGTTTCCTCGATATTGCGATTTAAAAATTGGTGGTTTTAACCGGCCAAGTCATTGCATTAATGCCTACCCTGCTTCTTTAGGGTAGTTAGAATTTTTAACTATTTTTTGGTTTATTGGAAACTTCAATAGATAACTCTCGTGCAATAATTTCGGCGAATTTGCTATTCGAAAAATTTGTCTTTTTTAACATTGGCAAAGTTAAAATTATTACATTTTGCATTACATTAATGCCTGCCCTGCTTTTTTAGGGGTAGTTAGAATTTTTTAACTATTTTTTTGGTTTATTAGAAACTTCAATAGAGAACTTCCATACAACAGTTTCCTCGATTTTGCGATTTAAAAAAATTGGTGGTTTTAACCGGCCAAGTTAATGTTTACATTTTCCATTGCATTAATGCCTACCCTGCTTCTTTAGGGGTAGTTAGAATTTTTTAATTATTTTTTTGGTGTATTGGAAACTTCAATAAATAACATCCATGGTATAGATTCCTCAAATTTTCAACTTTAAAAAAATTTGTGTTTTAACATAGCCAATATTGAATGTTTTACATTTTGCATTGCATTAATGCCTACCCTGCTTTTTTAGGGGTAGTTAGAATTTTTTAACTATTTTTTTGGTTTATTGGAAACTTCAATAGATAACTCTCGTGCAATAATTTCGGCGAATTTGCTATTCGAAAAATTTGTCTTTTTTAACATTGGCATAGTTAAAATTATTACATTTTGCATTACATTAATGCCTGCCCTGCTTTTTAGGGGTAGTTAGAATTTTTTAACTATTTTTTTGGTTTATTAGAAACTTCAATAGATAACTTCCATACAACAGTTTTCTCGATTTTGCGATTTAAAAAAATTGGTGGTTTTAACTGGCCAAGTTAATGTTTACATTTTCCATTGCATTAATGCCTACCCTGCTTCTTTAGGGGTAGTTAGAATTTTTTAATTATTTTTTTGGTGTATTGGAAACTTCAATAAATAACATCCATGGTATAGATTTCTCAAATTTTCAACTTTAAAAAAATTTGTGTTTTAACATAGCCAATATTGAATGTTTTACATTTTGCATTGCATTAATGCCTACCCTGCTTTTTTAGGGGTAGTTAGAATTTTTTAACTATTTTTTTGGTTTATTAGAAACTTCAATAGATAACTTCCATACAACAGTTTCCTCGATTTTGCGATTTAAAAAAATTGGTTGTTTTAACCGGCCAAGTTAATGTTAACATTTTTCATTGCATTAATGCCTACCCTGCTTCTTTAGGGGTAGTTAGAATTTTTTAGATATTTTTTGGTTTATTGGAAACTTTAATAGATAACTCTCGTGCAATAATTTTGGCGAATTTGCGATTCGAAAAGTTTGTCTTTTTTAACATTGGCAAAGTTAAAATTATTACATTTTGCATTACATTAATGCATGCCCTGCTTCTTTAGGGGTAATTACAATTTTTTAATTATTTTTCTGGTGTATTGGAAACTTCAATAAATAACCTCCATGCTATAGATTCCTCAAATTTTCAACTTTAAAAAAATTTGTTTTTAACATAGCCAATATTGAATGTTTTACATTTTGCATTGCATTAATGCCCACTATGCTTCTTTAGGGGTAGTTATATATCTTAAATTATGTCATAGGTGTATTGTCTACGTTAATAAATAACTTACACGCAATAATGTTGTGTAATTGACGATTATAAAAAATTGTGTTTCCTAACATGAAAAATTACTAACTCAAAATTCGACAATTTATTTTTTCCTATTTTAAAACTATAAATAATAAAAATTAAATTAACTTTCTCTACGGCTTTTGCGGAAAGAAAATTAATTGTTTGTTTTGACAATGCAAGTGTAAGAACCCCTTCCGGTTTAGCGAAGCTTTCAACCCCTTTACCGAAGCGTTAGGTGGCAATATGAGCATTGTTAAAACGTTTAAGGGGGGCCCGAAAAGTCGATTATTAAGCGAGGAGGTAATTTCGAGGTGCTTTAGTTTCTTGCAGTTGCGGCTGTGTAGTTTTTCGAGATTCTGTCAGCGAGCTGGTGATTGAGGAAGCGCACGGGGAGATAACACGAAAGTGATTATCGGCAGATGGGTGCTATCTCGTTTGGGGGTGTGGGGTAGCGGGTGTCAGCGAGCTTTCCGTGATTAATGACCTCGAGCATTAAGCATTGACAGGCCTTATTGTCGCTCACTGAATAAAACGGCACCTTCGCACCCTTACACTTATCCAAAACATATTCGGAAATCAGTGTCGGGGGCGTGCGGCGCGCGATTTTATTTATTTAATTTTCGAGAAGCGACTTCTCGAGGGCCTCGAGCAATAAAAAGCGTGTCACGAATTTAAAAGTCTCGTCGAACGAAAATTAATTAAAAATTGTGCGGCCGAAAAGAATGCGAAGTCGGAGCTTTCTTAAAAGAGAATGTGTCACAACCATATCTTACGAGTAATTAGCAACAAAAAGCAAAGTAATACAATAAATTCGAGGTTAATTAATGAATATCGCTGCTCTTGAATATAACTTCCGTTATATTTAGAAATGTACCTGCGAAACCTGAGTGTGTCCCTGAGTTGCTCGATCTATTTCTATCTGAAGAATATTAATTACTACCTCGTTGCCTGAAATTTAATCTTTGAACGGAACCTATAAGTTTTAACTACAAATAAATCAACAAAAAAATTCATTCCGCGTACCGCTTAAAGACGAACGTTTCGTAATTTTCCAACGGATTTAGGTTGTCGCCATTTTTTCGAGGCATCAATAACAAAAAAATAGATAAAATCTCAAAACGTTGACTCGAAGAATGTGCGCCGATTAAATCGGATAACGTACGAGTTTAATTAAAGTAAAATCGCACCGTTTTTTGCAAACGCCATAAATGTGGGACGATACATAAAAGATTTGCCAAAAATTGCTCGGAGAAAAATTAGAAAACTTGGCTTATCTTAAATTTATATCGCTAGGTGGGTTGTGGTTTTTTCGATGGCCGCAAATTTGGTTGAATGCGATGGTATTCTTTCGTTTTAGTGTTTTGATTGCCCAATTTGTTCTTGGTTTTTAGTAAATTAAATGTTTCTTTGAAACAAATTGAATTTTTTATTCGACAAAGTTGTGTTTGAAAATTAATGTCTCGACTATTTGTTGAAATGTATTGAAAAATTTCTACATGAAGAAAAAATTAAATTGTTGTAGGCTGTAATTGAAAAATTTTGGGGGCATCGCGGCCGAGGTAAACAATGCATTTTTGGAACACATCCTTATTTTGAAAAATTGTGTCTGCCTGATTTGTGTATTTTTTTAAAAACTTAAAAATTTAGGAACCAGCTATTCACTGGGCTATGCCCCGGTCATTATTTAGGCGAAAAGGTCGTTTACTGGATTCTTCATTTTATACTCTTTATAATTAATTTTACATTGTTTATGACCAAATTCAAATATTAACAGTTATTTTGCGTTTATTAATTTGTTTACTATTTTATTTATATTAAAATACCTCTCCATGCAACCAAATTGGTCATTCACTTCACGTTTTACCCTACTAATTTTTTTTTAGACAATTGCAATGGAAGAAAATAATGTTTTGAATAAACTCTTAAAAATTTCAAAATCTCAATACTTTATTTAAAAAGGACAAATTTTTAAAATCGCAAATTTGATGAAACTATTATATTGGCGTTATCTATTGAAGTTTCCAATAAACCATAAAAATAATTAAAAAATTCTAACTACCCCTAAAGAAGCAGGGTAGGCATTAATGCAATGAGAAATGTCAACATTAACTTGGATAATTAAAAAAACAATTTGTTAAAATCGCAAATTTGAGAAAGCTATTGCATGGGGGTTATCTATTGAAGTTTCTAATAAACCAGAAAAATAATTAAAAAATTCTAACTATTCCGAAAGAAGCAGGGTAGGCTTTAGTGCAATGCAAACCGTAATGCCTCTAACTTTATACAAATTTTTAAAATCGCAAATTTGGAAGAACTGTTATATGAACGTTATCTATTGAAGTTTCCAGTACACCAGAAAAATAATTAAAAAATTCTGACTACCCCTAAAGAAGCAGGGCAGGCATTAATGTAATGCAAAATGTAATAATTTTAACTTTGCCAATGTTAAAAAAGACAAATTTTTCGAATCGCAAATTCGCCGAAATTATTGCACGAGAGTTATCTATTAAAGTTTCCAATAAACCAAAAAAATAGTTAAAAAATTCTAACTACCCCTAAAGAAGCAGGATAGGCATTAATGCAATGGAAAATGTAAACATTAACTTGGCTGGTTAAAACACACAATATTTTTAATTCACAAAATTGAGGAAACTATTTTATGGACGACATCTATTGAAGTTTTGAATAAACGAGAAAAATAAATAAAAAATTCTAATTACCCTTTAAAGAAGCAGGCTAGACCTTAACGTAATGGTAAATGTACTTTGCCTATGTGAATAAACAATTTTTTTTAATATTGCCAATTCGGTGAAACCATTACATGGAAGTCATCTATTGAAGCCTCCAATTAACCAAAAAAATTATTAAAAAACTCCAACTACCCCTAAAAAAAGCCACCAATAAAATCCATTAAAATTCAATTAGAAAGGTTACAACAATTTTTCTTTCCGATTTTCCTTTAATTAATCAAAATAAAAACGAAACGCTTAAAAGTAAATGAAAGTAAAAACTCCTTGAATAATTGAGCGTAGTCAAACATCGAGCATTTCCTACTTAAATTAAATCGTTCACAAAATCACAGTCAATAACCTTGTCTCGATTTTCTATTTAAAGCGTACGTGCGCGAGTAGGTGGCAAAATCGAATTGGGTTATCAAAGCGCCTAATTAATTAAAAATTTTTCCCGAAGACAAAAAAATCGGAGATAAAAAGCTCGTCGCCGCATTAAATTTTAATGGCCAGTCTTCTTGCGTGCCTAATCTTAAGCGTAATGCAATTAGAATTTCCGTTTCTCTGATCGATAGAAAACTAATTCAAGAATTACAGTTATAACTGCACGATTCTATTAATTAGGTAATTATTATTATTAATATAATGCGCGCGCGAGAGAGACGGAGCAACTTAAGTCACTCAACGAGCGATAATTTTTCCCCGTAATTATCTCAAATTTCCCTTTAATTATTTCTTGAGACCACGATCATTAGTTCTTTTTTTTAAGGAGCCATAGTTTTAATTGTACATAAAAAAGCAATTATATTTAAATGGATCTAAGAAAACTAATTACATCTAACGTGGCATTAAAAGTTGCACAAGCATAATCCTTTTGTGCCCAAAAGAAATTCGTTTTAATTGCCGATTAGGATTAAGCTCTTCGCCGGCCGGCCGGAGTGGGGGGAGGGCGCATTTTTTTCCGTAAAAAAGCAATTAAAGCGATTTGTTTATAAAAAGAGGCGCCCCTAATGAGATAAAGAAAAATGCGAGACGGAATTACAAAAGCTTTCATCAGCGAGGTTGTCCTTTTTAAAATCATCCGCAACAAAAATGCGAAAGCTGAACTGCGGAAAGTTTGTGTAAATTTTTCCGTGCGTGAAAAAGCTCTTTCGAGTACGGAACACAAAGATTCGCGTTCGTCGCCGAAGCAAGCGAAGCGAGAATGGGAAAATTATAAATGCATTTTTCGTGTTTGTTTATCGGTCGGTTTTTGTTGATGCTGGCTCGATATCGTTTGATGTATCAATCGGAACGAAGGAGATGTTATTAATGGGATTCATTTAAACATTTCTGTTATTCCGAGATTAGACAAACTGGTATTTACGAAAAGGAGCTTTCACACGCAACCCGTCGAGAATTTTTTTCGATTCGAATACGTCTTCCACAATATCTCGGGAGATTAAATTGATTTATAGTTATGCCATATTAATTTATACCGCAAGATGCTCTTACGGCGAAGAGGCAAAGCAACCCTTCATGTAAATTTCATGACGTTTAATGCACCACCGTATAACTGTATTACCACTGTTGCTCATCCGTCTCGAGTCTCCGAGGATCCAACAAGTTAGGAAGCTATTCCATCTTTGACATCGTTTGTTTTGAGCCAAAACAGCTTCAAACAGATCCTCATTATAACTTACCTAATGTTCATAAAATATGGACGATCTAACTGGGGCTGCGACGATCCCACTTTGTTATGAGGTACACATCAGAGATAACAAAGTTTAACCCGTTCAGATCCCCCTCTTCTTGCAGCTTCATCTCAACCCTTCAATTTATTTATTTACGTTTACAGCTTCCGAACATTTTAATACAATTATTGTATTAACTATTGCTCTCTACATTTAACCCCTCTTTTAATTTTACCGAATCGTGGCCCGAGGGCTGCATAGTTAATCGTTAAATAAGTTTGTTGTTTTACTCTCCGATAAAAACTTACAAAGTTTTTAAATTAATCCTTATTGTTTTATGTAAGGTGATTCTACAATAAGAGGTAATGTGTGCGGCAATCATTATAAGATATCTTTTTTATTCTATGTGTGTCATTTGATGCAATCAATCACAGCATCTTAATTTATTTTATAAATAGCATTTTGATTTAATGTCCAATTAAAGTACATTTTGCAGAAATTCCATATTTAAGTCTGAAAAAGTCTCTACCCTGACCTGTCCCCATGACGTTTTTAGTTATACATACAGACAGTACATACGTTCTTTGACGCAGTTGCCACATTAAAGTATATTTAGCACAAACTTAAACAAGTATACTTAAGTACAGTCGAACCTCGATAAGTCGAAGTCGAAGGGACACCAAAATTAATTCGAATTATCAATCATTCGAGTTATTAAAAAAGCTTAAAAATTAAATATATATTTGTGTATGTATATATCTTTTATGTGAAATGGTATTTTATATAACGTAATTAGAACTGTAAGTGGTTTAAAGCAAACTTTAAAAATCCCGCTTTAAATAAGTCACTGTGATTGGCTCATTTTTGATACACCATTATGGCCGTTAGCTAATTGACCAATCAGAAAGGTTAATCACTTCGTAACCATAGTTATATTAGAATAGTTTCAATTCTACCTTTTTGAAATAGGCATTTTGTCGAGAAACACTTTCCAACTTGAGTTATCAAAGAATTAGAGTTGTAGAGTTATTAAAGTTAATTGTACATAAAATTTATTAAAATGGTTAAGCTGAAAATTTTCATATTATTTACAACAATTATTAAATGATAAAGAAAGGTGCGTGTACTTATGCACGCCCGTGAGAAGTTATACTTCTTGGCATAACTAAATTAAATGTAATCATAAATGTAAATAAATACCAGGATGTGCACATTAGAGCGAAAAGTGGCACATTTCCGAGCGAGGGAAGCAAATGAAGCGCGACGCGGAGCGGCGCGCTTCATTTTCCCGAGATCGGAATGTGCCACTTTGAGCTCGAATGCGCACACTCGGTTTTAAGCACCATTCACAAAATTTACGCTAATAAATTATTCGAAAATTAAATAAATAATTTAATCGTTTTCTCTCACTCACATCTACTAAATTCTCGTATCTTTTCGCCCACTTCCACTCATTACTATGCCAAATACGTTTCTTGAACATAAAATTCATATTTATTTTTAATTTTTTCATTTGAAAGTGAAAATATTAATTAAGGCAAATGAATAAATACGAGGATGTGCACGTTCGAGCGAAAAGTGGCACATTTCCGAACGAGGGAAGCAAATGAAGCGCGACGCGGAGCGGCGCGCTTCATTTTCCCGAGATCGGAATGTGCCACTTTGAGCTCGAATGTGCACACTTCACATTCAGCACGATTCACAATACTTAACTTATTTTCTAAAAAAAATTAATTACCCTAACTAATATTATAAAAGCGAAGGTAACTCTGGCTGTCTGTCTATCTGTTTGTTACCTTTTCACGCCCAAACATAAATTAATTTTTAAATCCAATTGAAGTGCCGCCGTGAAAACATTCTTCTAGTATAAATCTTTTATTCGTAGTTAACAATAGAGCTTTTAAAGAATCATTAACACCAAACCAAGCCGTCGTTAATCCTCCTTTAGGTAGAGAAATTTTTAGAAAAGTTGTAAAATTTAACTTCGAGTCATCAACCTATTTACTTAATGGAAACTTGAATTTAAAGGATTGTAAAACGCTTCGACTTATTAAATAATTCGATTTATAGAAATTCGATTTATTGACATAAAAATATTAACGTTGAGATAGGCAAGTCTAGGGAAACTGGTTCGAGTTCGAGCTATCAAAAATTCGGCTTATCGGCGTTCGACTTATGGAAATTCGACTGTATTATAAAGAGAAAATATAACAATATTTGTTTCTTTTCAATAATTTTCGAACTTCAGTTTTGTCCCGATTTTTTTGCGTATCTACCCTGGCAAATTTTGATCCGTTAATACAGACGGAAATATCACACAGTTTTATACAAAAATGCGATCAAGGGCGCGTATCAACGTAAAGTTAATAACACTAAATTAATAACACTAAATTAAATCTTTGACATTTGTCTCTGGCGCGACTCGACAGTGTGGTGTAGTGGTTTAGCAAGGTAATTGTGTCTCTCCCCTGGCAAGACGTAGAATTAATAAAATTTACTTAATTTATTTGCATTTACTGCTTAAATTAAACAATACTGTAATAGTTAAGGTGTGATATATTATTAGTCCAATATTAACTTATGTCAGATAAAAATTTTTAAGTTTTTACGAAAACGTTACTCCCCTGCCGTATTTCCTCTGATAAAATAACTACCAGGGGTGATACTCACTGACCAAAGGAGATAATTTGGATCATAAGATGTTTGTGCAAACTAAGCCAGATATAAATATAAAAAAATCAGGACCGTATTTACACAGAAAAATAGTTTCCCTAATTTTTAAGTTGTAGGTACTGTTTTTAAACATGAAAAAACGTAGTCGCAATTAAAATGTTTATGTGCCTTCTGGGTTAATAACAAATGCCCCAATTTTATAATAAAGCCTTGTTAATAACATGTAAAAAAGTCAGGACCGTATCTACACTAGAAAATAGTTTTACAGATTTTGAAATTTTATTACTTTCAAACATAAAAGAACCTTTACTTAAGAAAACTATTGATTGGATTTTTCGATTAATGACCCCCACCTCTATTTTTTTTTCTATCTTAAAAACGTTTTAAATTATTCTGGTAAAAGAAAAGGAGTATGATAAAAAATAAATGATATTTTCTTTGTTTATAATCCGATTCTACTGATTTTTTTCAGTTTATATCATAAGTAAAATTTGTTGTTTTAATGAAAGGTATGGTATTAGTATAAATAATATACAAATTATTCTAATTATCACTTAAAAGGCGCTAGTCTCTACCCTGGCCAATGTATTTACCCTGACCTTCTAAAAAGTAATTAAATATGTATAAAGTGACTTGCCCTTACATGAATGTGCAGATAAACGGGACTAAAATCGTAATATATGTGTTTAATCAAAAAACTCGAATTTTTCTCCTTGGCGCATTCTCTATGATTTTAAAACCTCTTATCGTAGAATCACCCGTAAACGAAATGAGTTAAATTAACAATTAAATTACAGTCGGACCTCGATAAAAAGACAACCTGACACTATTCAAATTATATTAAAAATTTAAGTAATGAAAAATTAAATAGATCGACTTTTATAAATCCCGCTTTAAATAAACCACTGTGATTAGCTCATTTTTAATAATCCATAATGGGCGCTAATTAATTAACCAATCAGAAGAGGTTGAGTACTTCGTATGTATAGTTACCTTGTAAATACTAAAATCACATATTTTTGACATGAGTTTAAAGAGGTACTACGGAAATTCGAGTTATTCGTTGAGAAACAGCTCCTGATTTAAATTATTTTAAAACTTGAGCTGAAGAGCTTTTGCATTATTAACATTTTTATTTCGATCGTTATTAAAATTTAGGTTTTTTCATAAGTAATTCTTTAGCTGTATCAAATTTTAGTATTTTAAAGGTATTAACATCTTTGTTATGCACTAAAGTTTGTAATTTTTGGAATCACATCTCCTAAAATAATTAAATAATTAATAGGGCCACTTTTTTAAGTTATTAAAACGTGCACTGATACAAAAGTAATTTCCTTGTTGAATTTCGAAGTGGTGTGCAAAGGTTGAGAAGGGTTGTTTTCCAAGTTCGAGTTAAAACGATTAATTCGGCAGTCAAAGTCGAAAAAGAAGGTATTTTATTTTATAGACTTTATTTTTTTGGATAAAATCAAATTTTGTAGTTTTTAATTAGTTTTTATTTGTTCCAATGCAAATATGGCATTTTATGCGGCCACAAAGCTAATATTAAATCGGATTTTACCAAACTTCAATCAAATAGAAACAGTTTGGCTTGAAAAAATTTAAAAACAAAAATTAAGCGCGTAAAGCTAACTTAAAGCAATCTATCGATTAAACGCTTAGTTTCTTTTTTCGATTTTGTTTACCTTTATAATAATTAACGTGCCCACTTTTTCTAAAAAAAAATTTAGGCAAAATTTATACAGGTCTTTGAATTAACTAATCTTCTTCTTCTTCAAATAGAAATCCCAAAAAGTAATAAAAAGAGTTCCATCAAATTTTTCTTGTAAAAGACAAAAGGAAGCACGCTTCTGGCTATCTTTTCGATTCACAAATCAGCGAATTAGAAAAAAACACGAAGCTTTTAACAAAGCTCTTTTCAAATTAGATTTGATCAAAAAAATTGTTTTATTAAATTACAAAAAAAAAATACTAAAACCTAATCCGTTTCTTTGTGCTAGTACTGAAATTTTTTTACGTCGACTCTAGGCTATTCAAAATTTACTCCATTGTCCCTTTAAGTTTTTTTCTAAAAGACATTTTGACTAATTTTAATACCATTTGGATTACGTAAGTGTAAGAAGCATTTCCTGTTTGATTGAAAGGAGCAACTTTTTTCTATTTTCTTTTGTGTCGTTTTAACAACAGCTTTTGTACTTCAAAAAAATTACGTAACACTTAATTGCCCAAAGTAATTTTTCTTAGCGCACATGGAAATGAAACAATCGACGATTAAGACGTCGAGCTTTTTATCGTTCGAGTCGGGAGAGCTTTTTTCGACCAAAAAACCCAGCTCGTTCTTAATTAATCGGTTATTTTGATAGACATAATAAAGGCGAACATGTGCTTAGAATTACATAACGAAAATTGTTTGTTTATTTTTATTCCGAGACTTATCTTTCCGGACCATTAGCGCACGTCAAGGAATCCAAACAGTAATTATCAAAAAGCTCGCAGCTTTCGGGCCGAGAAAAAGCTCGCGCCTCGCCGAAGGTGATTTCCGGGGGTCGGGGGGGTACGCGTGCAGATTAATATCCTCATTGTCTTCGCCGAGATACCCGGGGGAGTCCCGGTGAAAGCTCCGCCTTGCCATAACAATGCGAATCCGAAATCGTTCTTTTGCGCTCTAGGAAGCTCTCCGGTAAAGGCTTCCAACAATTCGCGTAGTAGGCGGTTCGAGCACGTGGGTGCCCGGGAAGGTTCAAAGGCGGTCCCGGACCTGGAGGGGCGAGATGCTGTGGATCTGGACCCAACAGACGCATCTCCGAACGCAGTGTACGCATACGCGTCCTTTAACGTTGAGTGCTGCGACCCGAGCTTTTTGCTCCTAAGAAAGTTGACAATAGCGAGCTTTGTGCCTACGACAATCGAGCTTTCGAGACAATCGAGCCGGCACCAATCGGCGGCGATTAACAATAAGTGAGAAAGGGGTGCGCGCATAGGGGTAGGACGGGGTGCGCGTCGCGGCGCTTGTTCCGTTGTATGTGCGGACAGTCGTGGACAACACCGTGGCTACCGCACATCTTCAAAAGGTCGGCTCTCAGGCGACCCTTCCGCCATGTGTTGACCTCGCTCTTCTTTCTCAGCTGCGGTGAGTTTTTCTTTCATCTTTCCTTCGAGAAAACTACCTGCGGGACCTTTGTTTTCCTCACAAACGCGCCCCGTGTGCCGAAGGGACGTTTATTGTGTCCCCTCCCCCCATTAAACCCCTGCGTTATTCAAATCCCAAATGATCGGACTCGGTGCTAGTAGTGATGAGCAAAACAAGAGCAAGACCAAGTTCTGGTAGCATAAAGACAGTCTTGGTCTTGGTCTTGGTCTTGCAAAAATGCAAGACCAAGACCAAGACTGCAAGTACAAGACCAATTTTGCTCATCACTAGGTGCTACCACCCAAAAAAAATTCTTTTGCCACAAACTCGCCCAAAAACCTCCCTTCGAGCAAATTCTGAACGCAAATCGCATTTATTTTTCAATTACATTTTTTTTCGGGCCGAATTTTTTTGGTGAAGTGCAAAATAAATCGCGCGCCTTGCGTAATTCGCAATAATGCATCTCGAACGAAATAATAGAGTTGTACATCGAAGTGAAAATAGCATTACTCCAAAAATAAATTTCGAACTCATTTGAAATTTCGCAACAAGACAAATAACAATGAAGGTACAGAATTACTCTCTCCGTAGAACATTAATCCTGGCACAATCCGGCTTTTCCATGCCAATATTTCGATCGGAATATTGCATTTTAATTTTTCGATTGCACTTGGCGCGTCCTTCTTTCACATAAATTAGAATATTATGCAGACTTGATTACGTCGCCTTTGAGAATCGCTCTCTGAGAACTTCCATTGACAGTTGATGTAAACTGTTTACGCTTCTGGGACTCTCTGCTTAATGATCAATCTCTGAATCCAACATTGTTGCAATCTGCCTGTATCTTATATTTTCTTGTTATGACTGCTAGAAGATAAATAAATTCATAAGTGCGCTTCTTCGCCTCGCAAAAAAAATAAACGCGGGGATGCGATTGTTGCGAGATGTAAACATTCCCGTGGCCAATAAAACGGATAATCGTTGAATCAGAAGGATTTTTAATGATACCGGATAGCTTGCGAATAACATGGCAGGTGTAAAAATCGATGTTCCGGAACATTGACGGCGCCAGTGTGCTAAAAGTATTTATTTTATTTAGTGATCTATTTGATCAATTAGTGGCTGGCATATTTATCTGGCGCTTTATTAATTATTATTAATTTCGATTCGATTTATTTTAATTAACTAACTGTACACCTATTTGCCCGTAATTAATAATTAAGGTTTAAAGGTGTAGCGCTGATTTTCCCGTTCGGGTGGGAAAATTCTGCAAAAGCTCCGAAAAGCTCTGTGTAATGGTTTGGTTTTAAATTCTGTTTGGTTTGGGCTTTAGAAAATTAATCCAAAACGGTACGTGCAATTCTAAGGCTTTGTTTCTCTGAAAGGGCCGATGAAAGTTTTCTTTTTGAATTTAGTCAAAAAATATTAATGGAACTACGAAGATTTTTGAAGTTTATTTTGTGAGAAATGGTTTAAGGATCTAAAATTTTGGATTTTTGTAAAACTTTTTGAAAACCAGTCCAGATTTGAAGTTTAAAATTTTTTGAGGTGTGCAAAATTTTTGGGATTTAGATTTTTGACTTTAATTTAATGTTAATGTTCAAAACGCATTTTTTTAAATGAAATCTAACACAAGGACTGTTTAGTAGGACCTGCGGGACCATTTTATTTAGATGGGGTTTTGTTGTAGCCTTCTTTATAAGGCCGTAAAAAATTAATTACCGTTGCTATATGTTTTTCAATATGCAGAGGAGTCCGAAAAATTTTTTGAAATTAATGAAATCTAACGCAAGAGCTGTTTGGTAGGGACTTTTGGGACCATTCTATTGAGATAGGGTTTTGTTGTAGCTCGCTTTATAAGCTCGTCAATAATTAATTACCGTTGCTATATGGTTTTCAATATGCAGAAGAGTGCAAACATTTTTTTCGAAATTAAATTTTTTTAATTATTTGAATAAATTTAATAGGACTATACAGACTTTTTCATCATAATTTGTGTGCAAAAGTTTTATGGATCTGAAGTTTTAGATTTTTATAAAACATTTTAAAGCCAATCCAGATTGGTAGTTTGCAATTTTTTGATGTATGCCAAAAGATTAAGGTTTTGGAATTTTGACTTTAATTAAATGTTTTGAAAATTGGAATAAGAAGTTCAAAACTTATTGTTTTAAGAATAGAGATCAAAGTTTTTCCTTTGCATTTGTTTTAAAAATAATAATAGGGCCATACAGATGTTTTTCAACTTAATTTGTGTGCAAAAGTTTAAGGATTTAGATTTTGGTAAAAGATTGTGAAAACTAAAGCAAATTTTCAATTTCAAAAATTAATATTATATGGTAATCAATTAAAACATTTTTTCTTGGACTTCTCTGAAAAATTTTAACAATACTACGCTGATACTTTACGCTTGACTTGCGTGCAAAGGCTCAAAGCTTTCAAATTATTGATTTTCGAAAACAAAGTTCTCAAATTTTGGATTTGCGAAGGAACAGATCTATAGCTTCTTCTAGACTTTTCCCAAAACGTTTAATTGGGTGTTTATGTAAAATATTTTGAATTTCCGTGGTTTCATAAGACGGAAAAATCAAGCCAAATTGTAAAAATAATGGAATTATAATTTTTGGGCAAAATTTGCATAATTATTTATGTATTTATTTCTTTCCAAAAGAAAAAAAATTCAATTGGGTTCTTAAAAAAAAATCGAAATTAAATCAACAAAAGCCTTTGTCCTTAGGGCAAACACAGCCCAAATAAAACAGCGCAAAAAGGGGCTCCTCGAACAATTTTCGATCCGATATAATTACACAATTAGCAGGTTGTTTTTTCGATGCAACTTTCGAGGGGACAATTGTTATGGTAATCGGGACCAACCGGTTTTGAAATTTTAAGAAGGTTATTCACTTTACACAAACGATACTCCGATAATCAGATGACAATCTTCGAGTTTTTATGCAAATGCTTTTTTCCGATGTATTATGTAATTTAATTTAAATATTTCGATGGTTCTTTAACCGCATTTTATAAATATTCCACCAACTTTTTAAAATAGCCTGTTCAATAATTAACCAGCGCTTATTATCTGCTTTTAATCGTTTTCCCATTTCGCTTCTTTTCTCCCAATCGCCTTTTCGACCATATTTATGAGCCTCTGGGTGAATAAACTCGAATATAATTTTTTTTTGAATTGCCCAAAAAAATTGGATTTTAATTAATTCAATGTCTTGGGCTTTTTAATGATTTGGTCTGGGTCGGCGGCCCATAGCAAATCTTGACCCATCTATCGAGCGTCCAAATTATATGGGTCTTGATTCTTCTTTCGAAAAAAAGCTGATTCAGTGTGGGAATTGCAAAAACTCGTATGGTCGGTTATCAAAACAAATAGCGCCGTTCTAAGTGGAAATACAATAGCATCTGTCGTATATTCGATGACATCATCGCCGAACAAAAACCCATTGAATTGCGCTTGTAAAACTAATGTTCAAGAGTTTATGATAATTGTGGTATTCAGTGCTTCGTACAGCGCACACATACAGTCAATCAGATCTGTAAATCTGGCGCCAATGAGTAATTTAAACGGGTACCAGTTTCCTGTTTCGCTCTTCCAACATAAAGGCGCTCTTTATGCACTTTCCCAGCCAAATCCAAAATTCGAAGCGGCCAAGAAAATCGCACGCAGCCCTAACCTACCCCAATTCACGTGCTCCGGTATTTTTAGAGCACGAAAATCACAAATGCACCCCAATCCGACGAGGGGGTCGCGAAAGCTGCAGTCGGGACCCACTCCAACCTGATTTATGGAGTCGGGTCAGTGGTGTAACCCAATATGTGTGTGGGAACAATGCGGAGGGCTTTTGGGGGAGCGTTTGATGCATTTCGAAAATCAGGTCGAACACCCACACATGTTAAAACTAACATTACAAGCGAGCGCTTGGCTGTATCTTGACTTAAACCAGATGTGGCTGCCACTTTGCAGAATGAAGATTAAAGCCTCCTTCTTTTATTATTCACTTTTAAACAATTTCAGACGTTTTCGAGGCGATTATTATTTCCTTCTGTTCCACGAAAGATTTTCGCTGAGGCAGGATGTCGGACCGCAGAAGTTTTACATGTGGCCGACAGGCCGGAAGTTGGGGCGCAATTTGGAAATTAATTTAATTTTTTGATGAACAAAATTGGTCCACATTTTTGCTTTTTCTCAGTTAAATGGAAAGTGTTGATTTTCTGATCGATTTTAGATTTGATCGCGAATTTATTGCGCTGAAGGGGTACGTAGTGCTTTTTGCTTCTTATAATTACAGTGGAAACTCGGTTATCCGGACTAATTATTGTTGCAGTTCATTCGGATGATCGAAAATTCGGTTAATTGAATGTATAGGAAAAAAAACGAATTTTAGCTATATATAATGTGACCATACTTCCTGTTTTGAATGGAATTGTTCCGTTTTCAGATCATTTGTCCCGTTGTCCCCAAGCAATCATTCGGGACGCCAAAATGTCCCGTTTTCAAAAAATTGTTAATTACGATACCGAATATTAAGAAAAAAGTAAAAATTATGAAAAATAAAGGAAGCCCAAAGGAGACATTTTGAGAGCGCAACTACGGTTTTAGAATTACTTGAATTTTTTTTAAATTAAATTTATCATTGTTAATCGTGGCGAAAAGCGGAGTGTGCACATTCGAGCTCAAAGTGGCACATTCCGATCTCGGGAAAATGAAGCGCGCCGCTCCGCGTCGCGCTTCATTTGCCTCCCTCGCTCGGAAATGTGCCACTTTTCGCTCGAATGCGCACATCCTCGTATTTATTAAATTTATTTATCTTTAAATCAGTTATGCCAAAGAAATATTTCTTTGAAGTATTTTTTTGAATTAAATTGCGCCCCATTTTCGCTTAGATTTTTATTTTTGAGGATTGAAGGGAGTAGTTCAATTATGTATTTTAGAACAGCAGTTTCCAAACTATGTTTCGTGGGTTATGTATAAATACAGTCGAATACAGTCGAAATCCGACATCAAGTAATCTAAAAAAGCACAAAAATTGACTTTTAAAAATCCCGCTGTAAATGTGCCACTGTGATTGGCTCATTCTTGATTTACTACAATGGCCGCCAATTAATTAGCCAATCAGATAGAATTCATTATTTCGTAACTATAGTTACATTAGAAATATTTGAAATTTAAATCATATTGTACATTTATAAACATATTTAAAAAAAAGAATACAAAGAACCTTTTTTTAAATAAACAAGAGTAATGCGCATATTAAATGAAAATAATTAAAAATAATTAATAAAATATTAGAACATTTGGTAGCTTCTATGCTTCGAAGATTGCAAAGTGTTTTAAAAAATAAAGTATTTACATCTACTTATTAATTTTGCAATGTTTTTGTTTGTATTGCGCACATCTTCGTGTTAATTGATTCGACTATATTAATAACAAATCCTTCAAATTCAGATATTCTATTGGGAAAAAGTTTTTGCTTGAAAGTGCACATAGGGTGAGTGTAGCAGTCCCAAACCAGTTAAGGATAAATTTTGACTTTGAAATGCTCTGAACTGATATTATGTAGTTTTAACGTAGAAATGTATATATAAAATTGTTTATTGTTTACTAACATTGCAATATTCATGAATTATTTGAATCCAAATATTTCAGTTTTTTATAAATTTCGTGAACAATACCAAAAACGGGAATGTACCTAAGGTTGACCACTGCGCTCCAATAAATAACCACTTTTGCACCAATAGTTGACCACTGAAAAACTAATGAAGAAAAGGTAGCTAATTGAAAGTAAAACACTATTTTGTTAGACAAATTGACTTTCATGTATTGACTGAAAGTTTCTCTTGACTTACAACCAATTTTTAAATATTGGCCTTATTTTAGCGTCTTTACTAATTTCGTCGAGGTACTTCAACAAATTTTCCTCTGTATAATTAAAAAATGTAATCATAATGTTCACGTCCAATATATTTTAATAATGTTTAATGTTCACTGGAATTGGACACTCAATAAAACAACAATTGTTAAATTTGCAACGTTTCGTTTCTTTATTGAAACTTTATCAAGCAACTTAACAACACAAAAAGGATTTTAACCATCAAAACTCAAAAATTCTACATGCGTCAAACATGTTTGACCATTAAACATTAAACATTATTAAAAAATGTCTTTTTGGGGGGCTTCTTCAATATAGAACCACGAGAAACAAAGTTAAAGCTCTAATCTGGTCAACCATAGAAACACTTTTTCTACTACTGTGTACCAATAGTAAACCAGTTGGTCAACAATAGGAACTCGGTACAAAGAGTGTTCCAGTATTTAACCACCTTTAAAAATACTTGATAATGTCATTAATTATTCAAAATAGCAGCTCATGGCTCTTAAATAAACACTAATTTTTTTAAATAATACAAGTTCATGACAATAATTAGGAATTAATAGGTGATTTTAAAAGATTTAACTTCTCATGTCAACGTGCACTTCTAACTGTATTGGCGGCTAGAGGGCACGTGAACGAGACACTGGTCTGACAAAAAGTGAAAAGTAGCGATATTATTAGTTCACTCTCGTAAAAAATATGTTTGGAAGGTTGTTAACAGTCTAGGCAACGTAACAAAACAGTTGAATTCTTAAAAATGCCCGCCGTTTCTTTATTTATGCAATTGAACATGCGAGTGGTCAACCACTGGTACCTGGTTTGGGACTGGTACACCCACCCTACATTAAAAAAAAATATTTTAACTTTTTCCGAATTTTGACTCTTATTTCCCAACCTCTTTTTAACATACCCCACCCAAGTCATTCTAAAATTTTGATGCACCCCTATGTAACATAAATATTTTTTTTATTTTTAAAAATTGAATTAATCCATAAATGAAGTCTAATTACATCAGTGTATACAAAATGTGCCTTAAAACTAATTTGTTTATAATTTTTACAAAAATGAAAATTACCCAAAAATATTTGGAGACATTAATTTTGACATATAAACCTTCAGCAATCTGTAAAAGATGATATAAAATTCGACTAGTTGATTTTTAGTGGGCCACTTCAGAAAATTTAACTCATATACAGTTTTAATTAATCAAAAATGCGAATTAGTAAACATTCGAAAGTACACCTGAAAATATTTTTATCAAGCTCGCTACAATTAGGCGTGCGGAAGTGCACCATGAGAACTTAACGAAAGGAATAAAATATCTAATCTTTTTCAAACAAAAAATTGATCTAATTTATTCGACTTTCAATTTTTTGAATTGAAGAATAAATTAATAATATAGGCAAATCCGATAAATACGAAGATGTGCGCATTCGAGCGAAAAGTGGCACATTTCCGAGCGAGGGAGGCAAATGAAGCGCGACGCGGAGCGGCGCGCTTCATTTTCCCGAGATCGGAATGTGCCACTTTGAGCTCGAATGTGCACACTCGGCTTTAAGCACGATTACGAAGCGTCCCGTTTTAACAGAAAAAAACGAACGCGGTCGTCAATCCGGATAACCGCGAATCCGTATAATTGAGGTTTTACTGTATTTTAATTGAACCAGAATAAAATAATAATATAGGCAAATCCGATAAGTACGAGGATGTGCGCATTCGAGCGAAAAGTGGCACATTTCCGAGCGAGGGAGGCAAATGAAGCGCGACGCGGAGCGGCGCGCTTTATTTTCCCGAGATCGGAAATGTGCCACTTTGAGCTCGAATGTGCACACTCGGCTTTAAGCACTATTACAAAGCGTCCCGTTTTAACAGGATAAAACTTGGTCAAATTGTTAGGTATATGTCCGGATAATTGAGGTTTTACTGTACGAAGATTTTTACAATTGCGTTTAGCTTAGAGCTCGACAAAGAACTTAATAACGTTCGAGCTTTTAATTATTTTCCTTGCGCGTTGCTTTAAAAATTTACAAAGTAAAACATAAATTATTTTTTTAGATTTACGGCCATTAAAAGAGCGCTTTGAAGTTCAGCATTTTAATATTTGATGGCTTTTATACGGTAAATTTGGGAATCGGTTAGATAATTCCATTAGATTAATAATGACGAGCAATTCGTAACGACATCATTTAAAAACGTGGTACGCAATTTTAAAATAAAGGCCGTATAATTTACTATTAGAAAGATAAAATTTATCGCTCCATTTTACAAAGACGCAGCAGCCTAAAAATATAAAGACATAAAACATAAGAATTAATAGAAACGCTCGAGTTGAATTGCTCTTAGGATGCTGCTGCAGCACGCCTTATGCATTTTCGTTGCAATAATATTGAGATACGTCTGTGTTTGAGAATATTCGAATTGGCAGGATGTTGCAAAAATATTATCGCACCACCAAAAACCGAACCGTCTGGGGCCTTCTAGTTAAGCTAATGGCAAACAGATGTGGATTCTTTGTCTAAAATCCCATTCCTAGTCTTGTTTTTCGAACCTTTACTCGTATATCCATTGTATATCTCCATATGGCCGCGTATCATTTTACCGTTTCCATTTTTTTGCTCTCTTCGGCCCTGCTGGCTCTAATAATCGACAGCGCGTTGCTGCCTTTTTCTTTCTTCCGATTCTACTTTTACATTTTCAAAATTCAAGATCAATATTTGAGACTAAAATATTTTTGAAAACTTTAACGATACGTAATGGACCAAGAACATTTTGAAGTTATCAATAAAAAGCGATGTTTGCTCAAAAAAAACGTTGTAACCTTTTTGTTAATCGAGATAAAAAAAATTCAAAAACACTTTCTTGGGGCACTTTTCTTCGCACTTTACGATGGCGAGATCAAAAATTTTTTTTTGACGTTCGCTTGTGTTTTTAGCGAGACAAAGTTCGTTAAATCAAGTTGGCGGGTAGTTTGATTTTTTGACCAGTTTATAGCTGATTTTTTTCCGGTTCCAACGATATGTAATAGTCCGGGAAAAAATTGAAAAATAACCGAGATATTAAAAAAATACGAATTTTGGTTTAGTGCTACTCGTTTTGGTGAAAAATCCGAATTTTCACTCAAAAGGAAACTGGCTAACTTTTTTATTAATTGAGATAGAATAATTTCGAAAACACTTCCTTAAGACACTTTTTGCGTACATTGCGATGGTCAACTCAAAAAAAAATTGGACCGCAAATTGTTTCAATTTCGGCCCTAACTTTGTTAAATCAAATGTGCGCAAAACGCCAATTTTCCACCACCAAAGAGCGTATTCGTTTCTGATTTCACCGGTATATAAGAGTCGACAATTATTTTTGAAAATAACGAAGATAGTATTAAAAAACAATGTTGAGCGAAAAAACACAATATGGTATGGAAGAAAAAAATTTGTAACTTTATTAATTTTAATTAATTCTTCATTTTCGTCGAGCTAAACTCATTATTCATGAAAGTAGATATATTAGAAGTGCATTAAATAATTCTATTGGGAATTGTAAGCAATAATTTGAATTTATTTGCTTCCTGTGCGAGGCCCTTTCTTTTAAAAACAACAAAAATATTTTTTTTTTCAAATAACGTCTACTCTAAGAACAAAACCGATCTTTTTTAATTATATGTTATATTTTAATTCAGTTTTTAATGCAGTTTTTGATTTTGAAATAAGGTAATGATTGACATATAAGGCATATAATTTTCTTTTCAAATTGTTTGTCTTTTCTTTAATCATTTCGTACACATTTAGCTTTAAAACAATTAAGTTCCTTTTATTAAGACTTCTAATTAATCTGTAAATCTTATTATTCGTTCTGGGTAGTTGAAATTGTGCAAAAATTCCGATAACAAAAAAAAAACGAAGAACAAACAAGTGTAATTTGAAAGAAAATTAATGGAATCAAGAAAACAACATGTTTTGTAACATTGATTTAATTTAATAGAAATTAAAACTGAATCACAGCGATAAGAACTAAGACAAAAGGCGTATTTTAATATGTATTTATTTTAATTACATAAACATTTATAAACAGTTAAAAGTTGTCATCATCGTTCGAAGATTACAAACTGACACAGGTCAGCTCGGTATCTGCTCAAAATGTGGGCCATCTCGCCTAATCTTAATTTTATATTTATAAAAGAGGGAAGAGTGTGGCTTTATTTATAATTTTTTCTTCTATTATTGTCTGCTCTTCCCCATTCGAAAATCGATGATGGCCTTTATAAGTAAACTAAAGAGCTGTGGACGTTTTACAAACGGCTGACGTTATGATCTCATCATCATCATCATTGAAGCTGTGATCAATCGAAATGTCGGTCTTGCTATTATTTTTATGACATCATTTTCGTTCATTTCCTTGTTCCAAACAATAACCTTATTATTGTGTTTTATTTACAAGAAAAAATTGGAGACGAACACGTGTTCGCCGTATCGGTTTCAGGATCGGCCATTAAGAGCGATCTAAGAAAAAAAATTATCGTGATTGTTGTTATTATTGTAAGAAATTTTTATCGTCGAAACCTTGTACCTTATTGTCATGGCCAAGTCCGAAAATTCTGCGCCGCGCTCGTCGAAAGAAAAATAAGGTTTTATCTCCGGGCGCGCAGAGATAAAAATTGGGAGCTTAATGAGAGGTTTTGTAATGCATTCGCCAAAAAAAAAAAAAATCAAATCGAAACGAAAGTAGCGAAACGATAAAGAGAGCGAGCACGAGAAGGATGTTTAAACCGCATCGAACAAATACAACGAACACGCAATTCGAAAACAAACCACCCTCGGTGCATTTCACCCCCTAATCCGGGCGGTGCTTTGCATACCGGCCATCTATATCCCTTTTCAAACAGTTACTGTCATTTCAGCGATTTAGCGATTCCGATTCATGAACAATTCAATTTCCCTGATTATAGAATGCGCTCTTTATCCCTTGTTTTGCGACATTTTAAAAAGTCGAGCGCGGAAGCCCTTTTAAGGGTTGCGTTTCGGGTCCGGGATTGTGCGTTCTATTTATTTCATTTGCACATGATATAAATTAATTAACTGCCATTGGAAAAAATATGGAAAACAATTAAAAACAGGTGCCAAACAACTAACAAAATACAAATCGGGGCGAGAAATTGTTTATAAAAAAAAAACTAATACCCTAATTAAAATTTCGTTGGGGCAAATCGAAAGAGCACTAAATTTAAGCAAATAGGTGTTTCGGCGATTTTTTTTAACTCGATTTTTTTGGGAATGGGATTGCGTTCAATTTAGTTTTAACATTCAATTTTTAAATAATCACCATTTGGTTTTTCTTTGAGGAAATTACCTCAAACTTGAACATAATATAAATTAATTAATATACTTTTATCGGCTAATAACTGGCATTTAAATATTTTAAAAAATTTAAAGTCAAATAAGTTGTTATGGAAGGAAATGTAAAATAGAAGTCAAAAATAACTAAAAAATACAAGTTGCGGCGAGAAATTGTTTATAACAAATAAACCGATACTCCAATTAAAATTTCGTTGAGACAAAACAAAAGAGCACTAAATTTAAGCAAATAGGTGTTTCGGCGATGTTTTTAACTCGATTTTCTTGAGAATGTACCGCGTTCAATATAGTTTTACCATTTAATTTATAAGTATTCACCATTTTGTTTTTCTTCGAGGAAATTACCTCAAATTTGCACACAATTTAAATTAATTAAAATATTTTCATGGGCCAAAAACGGCATTTCGATATCTTTGGCCGTTTCGAGACAAATAAGGTGTTAAGGAACGCAATTAAAAATAGAAATAAAAAATAACCAAAAAAAGTACAAATTGGGACGAGAAATTGTTTATCACGAGAAAACCAATACTCCAATTAAAATTTCATCTAAACAAAATGAAAGAGCACTAAATTTAAACAAATACGTGTTTCGGCGATTTTTTTTAACTCAATTTTCTTGGGAATGGTACCACGTTCAATATAGTTTTACTATTTAATTTAAAAATACTCACCATTTTGTTTTTCTTCGAGGAAATTACCTCTAATTTGCACACAATTTAAATTAATTGATATATTTTCATCGGCCAAAAATGGCATTTCAATATCTTTGGCCGTTTCGAGACAAATAAGTTGTTAGAGGAACGCAATTAGAAATAGAAATCAAAAATAATCAAAAAATGTACAAATTGTGACGAGAAATTGTTTATAACAAGAAAACCAATACTCCAATTAAAATATTGTTAAGACAAAACGAAATAGCACTAAATTTAAGCAAATAGGTGTTTCGGCAATTTTTTTTAACTCAATTTTCTTGGGAATGGTACCACGTTCAATATAGTTTTACCATTTAATTTATAAGTACTCACCATTTTGTTCTTCTTCGAGGAAATTGTCTCAAATTTGCACACAATTTAAATTAATTAATATATTTTTATGGACTAAAAATGGCATTTCAATATCTTAAGCCGTTTCGAAAAAAATAAGTTGTTAAGGAACGCAATTAGAAATAGAAATCAAAAATAACAAAAAAAAGTACAAATGGGGGCGAGAAATTGTTTATAACAAGAAAACCGATACTCCAATTAAAATTTCGTGTAAACAAAATGAAAGAGCACCAAATTTAAACAAATACGTGTTTCGGCAATTTTTTTTAAATCCAATTTTGCCATTAATGGAATTTTGTCAAGTTTAGATTTAAAACTCAATTTTAAAATGTTTATCATGTTGTTACTTATTAAAAAAAAAATACTTACCCCAATTTTGCACATACTGCAAGACCTCGTTTAACGCTTAAACGCATTGGAACGTATCTCCCGCGTTAAGCGGGGTCTCACTGTACTATATATCAATTAAATGACTGAATTTCCTAAAATTCTGATTTCAATTATTTACAAAAAAATTACATAAAAAATCGCAGCCAAAGAAAAAGCCATTTCTCTAGGTACTAAATTTAATTTTCAAAAATTCGGTCTCTAATTTAATTCGGTCCAAAAAAAGCTCAACTTCTTCGATCAAAGGAGCAATTGATTTTTTAATTAGCAATCGACACGCGTTCGAAGCAAATTAAAAAAGTGCAAGCCCGAACAGCGGTTCGATTGTCTGAAAGAGAAGCCAAAGAAGCCTTTTGTTGGCGATTCGTGTTTCGCAGAGTTTGACAATGATGATGTATGGACGGCTTGTAAACAACTATCATGTGTGTTATTCTAAGGAAGCGAACATCCGCCGTTCGGTGAAATATCGCCTTGTCTAGAAACAATCCTAAACAAGTCGTACTTTTGTCCCCATCCCCATATTTGATGATGCGTTAGTAAAACGGTTCGGTGGATCCGCAACGGAAAATATAAATAGGCTTTGATCATAATACACATACATATAGAGGAAGCGATATGTGGTCGCCGTTTGAAACGTTCGATTCTTTTCAAAAGTTACAAAATAAATAAATGTATGGCGACGGTGAATTATTGTTCGGCTCCTTTCGCTCGGGGAGCTTTTTCCCCAATTTCGCTCCGCGCGCCGTCCGATCCGACCAAGGAAAAAAAATCATTGAACACCAAATCCTTTTCAAAGTTTCATTATCGCAAAGTTTCCATCTTCATTTAAATAATCACCGAGATATTTCTAATCCTCCTTTGATTAATTCGAACAAGATTCGTTTCTTTGATCGCGGTCTACCGACTCCGAAGCCAAATAATTCCGTAGATGGACGGAGACCGCCTTTCAATAGCCCTGTTTCGTATACCGGGTGGATACGTTTTTTTTACTTTCGAAAAGCATTTTTGAGAGCGCTACGACGGGTATTAGACGATCTATAAATTAAATTAAGTGCCGATAAAAATTTGAGAAAATTCTTACTAATTCACACGCCATCAATTATTTTTTTACTATCAGAATATTTTCGGGTACACGTGCGTCTATTTAATTAAAAGGCCTTAGTGGAGGTGAAACGGTCCCGTTTGCCGTTTTATCGTATAATTCGATTTTTAAAAGGCGATAAAAATTTTGATTGTAGCAGCTGGCTTATTGCTATCAGTTCGTTGCAAGCTATTGTGTGGTTAAGACGTGTTCGATTGAGTGCTGTTTATTTAAAATAATTATTTAAATATTTCGTCACTTGTTAATTGTGTGAGAATGCCAAATATAAGTGTGAGTATGTATTGTTTAATTGCTTTATATTGCAAGGGGATGTTCCTACGTACCCCTAGCGACTATAGCCGGTGTAATTTCTCGGGGCTCTCGCTCTAAAATAAAAATTTTCGATGAAACGAAATAACACAAAAAAAATATACCTTGATTCACAAAAAAAATCATAGCGCTTTTATTTTCGATGCAATCATTACAAACGATACGGATTCGGAATTCTGGGACTTTTTTTACATAAGATACATGTAAAACAAGTACAGGGCGCTACGTAAATTTTTCGAAAATTAAAAATTGCAAATTTTCTACCTCATTTAGGAACAATTTTGAACTTTAAAAAAATTGTAGCGCAGTTATTTGTGGACGGATCTTTAAAAACTATTCAGATTCGGATTTGGCAGCCTTTTTGGCTTCGGATAGGCCTAAGAAACCATAGGCGTGCTATTTCAAAGCTTTGAAAAAAATCAAAAAAATTAATTTAGTTTGGTAAATATCGATTTTCTGTTCGATAAATGTATTTACCATAGCAATGAGTGGAAGGGAGCGAAAAGATACGATAATTTCGTTAATGCGAGCGAGAGGGAACGATTAAAATTAGTCAACTCATTTTTCGTCTAATTTATTGACTTAAATTATTGTGAATCGTGCTTAAAACCGAGTGTGCACGTTCGAGCTCAAAGTGGCACATTCCGATCTCGGGAAAATGAAGCGCGCCGCTCCGCGTCGCGCTTCATTTGCCTCCCTCGCTCGGAAATGTGCCACTTTTCGCTCGAATGTGCACATACTCGCATTTGTCGAATTTGTTTATATTTATTTTTTAATTTGAAATCCATGTTTTCTTGGCAAAAAAATGAAAAAATGACTTTATATATTGCAAGGGGATGTTCCTACGTACCCCTAGCTATTATGGCCGGTGTCATTTCCTGGCGTTCTCGCTCTAAAATAAAAATTTTCGATAAAACTAAATAATTCAAAAAAAATATACCTTGATTCACAAAAAAAATTGTAGCGCCCTTATTTTCGATGCAATCATTACAAACGAGGCGGATTTGGAATTCTGGAACTTTTCTACATAAGATACATGTAGAATAAGTACAGGGCGCTACGTAAATTTTTCGAAAATAAAAAATTGCGATTTTTAGCGCTCATTTTGAGCCAATTTTGAACTTTCAAAAAATTGTAGCGCCGTTATTTGTGGACGGATCTTTAAAAACTATTCAGAATCGGATTTGGCAGCCTTTTTGGCTTCGGATAGGCCTAAGAAACCGTAGGCGTGCTATTTCAGAGCTTTGGGAAAACGTTTTGAAAATTCAAAATCGATGGGTTTTAATCCATGTATTTCTGATAAAAAATGAAAAAAATAGAATTGCTTTATATTACGAGGGGACGTTCCTACGTAGCCCTAGTGACTATAACCGGTGTCATTTCCCCGCGCTTCCCCTCTAAAATAAAAATTTTCGATACAAACTAAATGAATAGAAATACGTACCCCTTGATTCACAAAAAAAATCGTAGCGCTCTTATTTTCGATCCAATCATTACAAACGACACGGATTCGGAATCCTGGTGCCTTTTTACATAAGATACATGTATAATATGTATAGGGTGCGACGTTAATTTTTCGAAAATAAAAAATTGCGATTTTTAGCGCTCATTTTGAGCCAATTTTGAACTTTCAAAAAATTGTAGCGCCGTTATTTGTGGACGGATCTTTAAAAACTATTCAGAATCGGATTTGGCAGCCTTTTCGGCTTCGGATAGGCCGAAGAAACCGTATGCGTGCTATTCCAGAGCTTTGGGAAAACGTTTTGAAAATTCAAAATCGATGGGTTTTAACCCATGTATTTCTGATAAAAAATGAAAAAAATAGAATTGCTTTATATTACGAGGGGACGTTCCTACGTACTCCTCGTGACTATAACCGGTGTCATTTCCCCGCGCTTCCCCTCTAAAATAAAAATTTTCGATACAAACTAAATGAATAGAAATACGTACCCCTTGATTCACAAGAAAAATCGTAGCGCTCTTATTTTCGATCCAATCATTACAAACGACACGGATTCGGAATCCTGGTGCCTTTTTACATAAGATACATGTATAATATGTATAGGGTGCGACGTTAATTTTTCGAAAATAAAAAATTGCGATTTTTAGCGCTCATTTTGAGCCAATTTTGAACTTTCAAAAATTGTAGCGCCGTTATTTGTGGACGGATTTTTAAAAAACTATTCAGAATCGGATTTGGCAGCCTTTTTGGCTTCGGATAGGCCTAAGAAACCGTAGGCGTGCTATTCCAGAGCTTTGGGAAAACGTTTTGAAAATTCAAAATCGATGGGTTTTAACCCATGTATTTTTGATAAAAAATGAAAAAAAATAGAATTGCTTTATATTGCGAGGGGACGTTCCTACGTACCCCTCGTGACTATTACCGGTGTCATTTCCCCGCGCTTCCCCTCTAAAATAAATTTTTCGATAATACTAAATAAATCAAAAATAATACATCTCTTTACTCTAAAAATTTTTGAACAACGCGTCGAAACAACGCAACAAAAATTCTAAATTTAAAAACAAAAAAAAATCCCGAGAACCAAGAATTTTTAAAAATATCCGACTTACAAATTTCCCGAGCGCGAAGCAACGTGAAAAGATCTCGACGATTTTTTTACACGGGTCCTCACGCATTTCGTTAGACCGAAAGCATTTCAAAAATTCGAAAGCGACACAAAACGTTCGTCCGAGCCCACGTCGGTAATTTTTTTCCTCCGAAGACGCGCAGTACAGTTAGATAATATGGCATTCTTCGAATTACCCATTTAAGTTGGAATCGTAAAAGCTGATACCTTTCTATAATCAAAATTTAAAATTCGTTTATTTTCTCGTGCGCCTCTACGGTAGTAAATGTCCGTTCGTTCCAATGGGCCGACCATAAATCTGCCCAAATAGAAATTGTGACCGTGCGCCAGCATACATTTCGAAAAAATATTATTATCGGTGCTCGACAAAGCCCTTTGTGAAAATAATTAAATTATCGGTTCCCGTACAAAAAGCGAGCGTACTTTTCCAAAATGTAAGCGACAATAAATTGCTTCCTCGGACAGAAATTAAAAAAAAACAAATAATTTCGTAAGATTCGGTAGCAAAGTATCGAATGTCGAAGGTCTTTCTCCTAATACAAATTAAACGGGCAATATTTTCGTTTTATGCCATTATAACTGTCTCCCAAGATAAAATCTTTAATTTAGAAATTATAAAGAGTAGCAGTTATTTAAATGTACCTAACCATAATAATAAGTTATACCATGAATTTGCATTTGCATAGATTATTAGCGTTTTCTAATTAACTTAGAAAAAGTTATGCGTTCTTGTATGTTAGTTATTAAAATGCGGAGATATCTTTCTTTTAATTCTTCTCGACCAAAAAAAAAAAAAATAAATAAAAACAGAAGCGGCCGCAGCTTCCATAAAATGTAATGCGGGGAATAACGCGAACGTAACATTTTTCATTCATTCGAGGAGCCCGAGCTGCAGGAATGACCATATATGACGAGCTGCTGGCTTTGATAAACGAGCACAAATAAAATACGTTATAGTTATTTCTCGTAATTGGACTTCTTGTAAAGTTTATTCATTACTCGCTGCGTAAGTTGCTTCTAATGTTTGTATATCTTTACTTTATAGCTGATCTTGCTGTTGTTTCTTTCTCTTGTAGTTTATCAATATTGCATGTTCCGAGCTCTCTGCTTGTTTCTATTACATTATTGCTTGTGTTTGGAGTGCGTATTTTATTTGCATAATCAACTCGAAACCTCTGGCGATTCGTTAAAAATGAAAATTAATTGTGATTTACGGCGGTTTATCGATCTCTTTTTGTCGATTCGCGATAAATGCGGTAGGACGTAGCGTTTTTGCTTTACAGGATTTTTTTTGGGTAGACTCGACACGAGTATTTGTATCGATGGTGGTCATTTTTCAAAATTATTTATGCTAATTTAAGTAGGAGCGATAATTACGAAGGTGTTCTGATTAATTTTATTTACTCTACGGGAATGCTCGTTATTAATTCCATTTTTCAAAAAAAAACGCTCGATTTTTTTTATTTTAACTTTGTGTAAATACAGAAACGTCTACGAAGATTTTGGGGAGTCGTTTTTGAAAGCGAATTGAAAATTCAATTGCAGTGCCCCCCCGGATTGTTAGAAACATTTGGGGACTTCGTAAAATCCTAAAGGGCACGATTATAAAAATTAGTTTTGGTCGAGGTATGTCAGTGTATATGTAAAAGTGGGTAAAACGTATAATATGGAAAAGGTATTTTTTCATTAAAACTCAAAAATAATCAAAATTTGATTTGGGAGCTTTGTTATTGATCTGAATTTTTCTAATTACACTTTTAAAGAAATTAATTTTGACTTTTAGATCTGAAATAATACTGATAAAGATATAACGCTTCAAAATAATAAACAGTAAGAATTTTATTTTCAATATAACTCAAAAAAAAAATTAATAACTAATTTTGGACTTCTGTGTATCTTTTATTTATGCTAATTTAGGTAGGAACGATAATTACGAAGGTGTTCTGATTAATTTTATTTACTCTACGGGAATGCTCGTTATTAATTCCATTTTTGAAAAATAACGCTCGATTTTTTTTATTTTGTCTTGGCGTAAATACAAAAACGTTTATGAAGATTTTGGGGAGTCGAATTGAAAATTCAATTGCAGTGCCCCCCCGGATTGTTACGGACATTTGAGAACTTCGTAAAATCCTAAAGGGCACGAGTATAAAAACGTCTATGGAGATTTTTGGGAGTCGTTTTTGGGACCGAATTGAAAATTTAATTGCAGTGCTACCCCGTACTGTTACGAACATTGGGGGACTTTGTAAAATCCTAAAGGGCATGAGTATAAAAATTAGTTTCGGTCGAGATTTGTCAGTGTATATGTAAAAGTGGGTAAAACGTTTAATATGGAAAAGGTATTTTTTTATTAAAACTCGAAAATAATCAAAATTTGATTTGGGAGCTTTGTTATTGATCTCAATTTTTTTAATTACACTTCTAAAGAAATTTATTTTCACTTTTAGATCTGAAATAATACTAATAAACAAATAACGCTTCAAAACAATAAACGGTAAGAATTTTATTTTTAATGAAACTCAAAAAAAAAATTAATAACTAATTTTGGACTTCTGTGTATCTTTTATTTATGCTATTTTTTTTAGTTGTTCTGCACATTCAAACATTAAGACCGTAATTCTTAAGTTGCAATTAATAAAAAAAAATTATGCCCAAAAGAACGAAAAAACACAGTCATAAAAAATAATACAATTTTCCAATAATTAAAAATCAACAATATTAAAATTTTTCCAACTCTGTTATTGGCACAATTTTTTTAATAACTACCAAAAACCATATGTAAAAGCCATTATAAAGCAAAACATATTAATTTGAACAGAATCGCCGAACTATGATTTATGAATTATACAGTCAACAAAAAAACGGCCCAAGATTTGTCTTTTAGAAATAAAAATAAAAAATTAGGCAAAATAATAACATCAACAGCATCCATACAGATTTCAGCATAAATAAATTGCCTAAGCTCCTCAAATTTACGAGCATTTCGACAGCAGAATCGAAGAAACTATTAAAAAATGCAAATGGGCAAAAAATCGAACCCGACAATTTTTCGATAGGCCAAACGGCTATCGAATCCAAAACGAAATTGAATTAAAATACCGTTTAATCCCGAATATGCTTCACCTGTATTCTCGAACATGGACCTGTCAGCTTATACACTTAATTTATTTAATGTTCCTCTCGAAAAACGAACTTGCTACTTTCATTAATAGAAAAAATTCTTAATTGACTGTGAAAGGCTCGTTTGTACCAACGAATGATGCCAAGAATTTAAAAATTTGACTTATCCATTTATTATTCGCGCGAACCCGAGCCAATCTAAAAAATTTCGATTTTTACCTCGCCAACATGTAGAACACTTCTATTTCCTGATTTGCGAGCCGATTGATTCAATCAGCCTTTTAAATTCGCAGAGAGAGGCGCCTCGCCCAGGAAATTTTCTTTCGAATTTCTCGCGAGAGAAAAATAATAAATATTCTTTGTCGATTCAATAAAACGGTGCAGTTTTTGCGGCGAATTAATTAAGCGGTTTACTTGCGTCAGATTTTCATCGTCAGCTGCATTAAAGAGCAACAAGGCTACAAAGTAAGGACATTGCTAATTTGCTCGTAGGATAATGAGAGCGAACCGTTATTGAATAATAATGCGGAGTTTTATCGGATTAATTCGCATTATCAGTTGTCCTTGGCGAAGAAGGAAAAATGAGACGGGCTTTGGGTTCGCCGAAGGATATTAGAGATGATTTCGACGATGAACCGAGCGAAATAGTAATCGTCTAATCACCTAATCAATAACACATCTCGTCTGCAGACTGATACATAATAGAGGAGTCCTTTGTCTGACGTCTATCCCGCACATATTACATACATGTCCCATTGAACCCGAAGCTCTCTCCCCAACGTACGGAGTTAATAAAAGCTCTGGACGCTTACATAATGACTGTCACAATACGTGTCATCAGCGCGCTTGTTCTACAAGGAAGTCATTTTGCTCGGACACGACAACTTGACCCCCAGTTATTTCTATGAATTTTGCTATTATTATCTTTAGACGAGCATAGGTACGCCGGCCTTTTTCTAATCAGACGTGCCCCCTTAAAAGCCCCTATCAAGAAACGGTTGTATGAAATTGAAAAAAGAGAACAGTGAAGAAATGGAACTTTGAAAAAAGAGAAAATCTCAGATTTACGTTTGCCAATTTCAATGGGTGCCATTTTTATCAATCTAACCTCGGTTTAATTTTTGTAAATAATAAAATAAGGTACCAATAGCAATGCTCTAGAATTAAATCTTGCCTATCTATAAGATTTTTAAAAGAAAATTGTAATACTTTTTCTAGAACCAATTTTGTTTTTTACGTTAAGTATTGCTTAGACATAAAAATCTGAATTTTTGGAATATTATGGGGCATTTAAAAAAATTGGTATCAATAAGCAACGGGGGTGTAGAGAACTCCAAAAGTTAAAGCTTAATCAAGGACAGTTTTAATGAAAAAATACTTTGTGATATTTAATAATTGTTTATTCTCAAAATCTTCCCGTGCCATATTTTTTTGTTCATAATATTTTATATCTAAAAGTCTCAATTAATTACAAAATTGTATAATAACTAAATTCGAAAATTAAATTTCAATTTTTTTTTAGTTTTAATGGAAAAAAGCTTTTAATATTTAATATGTGTTTTGCCCCAAATTTTTTTGGTGCCCTTTTTAATAATCCAGCCTCACTTTAATTTTTGTAAATAATAAAATAAGGTATCAATAACAATGGTCCAAAATTAAATCTTGCCTATCTAAGGTTTTTAAAAGAAAATGTAATATTTTTTCTATAACCAATTTTGTTTTTTCTTTAAGTATTGCTTAGACATAAAAATCTGAATTTTTTGAATATTGTGGGACAATTAAAAAAATTGGTATCGATAAACAACGGGGGTGTACGGAACTCCAAAAGTTCAATCAAAAACAGTTTTAATGAAAAGACTTTGTAATATTTAATAATTGTTTATTCTCAAAATCTTCCTCCGCCATATTTTTTTGTTAATAATATTTCATATCTAAAAGTCTCAATTAATTACAAAATTGTATGATAACCAATATCCAAAATTAAATTTCAATTTATTTTGAGTTTTAATGGAAAAAGACTTTAATATTTAATGTGTTTTGCCCCAAATTTTTTTGGTGCCATTTTTATTAATCCAGCCTCACTTTAATTTTTGATAAATAATAAAATAAGGTATCAATAACAATGCTCCAAAATTAAATCTTGCCCATCTAAGATTTTTAAAAGAAAACTGTAATATTTTTTCTTATATTATTTCTAGAGCCTTTTTTTTATTAAGGGTTACTCATATATAAAAATCTGAATTTTTTTAAATATTTTGGGGCGTTTAACAAAATTGGTATCAACAAGCTTAATTAAATTTTAATGAAAAAATACTTTGTAATGTTTAATTATTGTTTATTCTCAAAATCTTTCGTGCTTTTTTTTTGTTAATAATATTTCATATCTAAAAGTCTCAATTAATTACAAAATTGTATGATAACCAAATTCCAGAATTAAATTTCAATTTTTTTTGAGTTTCAATGAAAAAAAAACTTTAATATTTAATATGTGTTTTGCCCCAAATTTTTTTTGGTGCCAATTTTATTAATCCAGCCTCACTTTAATTTTTGGTAAATAATAAAATAAGGCATCAATTAGAAAGCTTCAAAATTAAATCTTACCTCTCTAAGATTTTTAAAAGAAAACTAATATGTTTTCTTATATTATTTCTAGAGCCTTTTTTTAAATTAAGGGTTACTCATATATAAAAATGGTAACTTTTTGAATATTTGGGGCGTTTAAAAAAATTAATATCAATAAACAACGAAAGTGTACAGAACTCCAAAACTTAAAACTTAATCAAGAAGAGTTTTAATCAATTGTTGCCAACTTTTATTCGGTGCCATTTTTTTTATTAACGGTAAACCAAAGCTCAAAATCTAAATCTATAGTGATTTAGAAAATCAGTTAAACCTTTATTATGCAAAAATACTTTGAATAGATTTTTACCCAAATTATTAACTAATGCTATTTGAGAAAAGTCCCAAGACTAATCATAGCCAACATGTCTTTTTTTTGAAGATTTTAATTGAGTGAAAAACGATGCGGTGGTGAAAGGAAAGCGTATTCATGATGTGTCTGAAAAAAAATAAAGGCCAACTTTTGTGGAGGGCTGCAAAAAGAGGAGGGTGTGGGTGCCTTCGTCCCAAGCACGAATTAATTAAAAGTATAGCTTCTCTCTTAGCCTTAATACGTAATTATGAAAACGTACAACGAGATGCTTTACAGCATCGCGTATTGTGAATTTTTAAAAGCATTTTTATTCTCTATGAATAATGCAGGAGCTTCTATCAAAAGAAGAAATGCGAATTTGTTTTATAAAGAACGATAAAGCATTTATATAACGGACTTTAATGATACTTTTTAAGAAAATATGCACTATAGAAATGGTAGTCGCCTGTTTCTGTATTGATTGAAAGACTCGAGCAATTTTAGACTCGACACAGCAGGGAAACAAATCTAATTTCTCAAATAAATATTTTCTTTACTTCATTATATTATTTCTGTTTCTGTTTGGTTTCCGCATTGGTTTTTGTAGACGTTCCTTTTACGAACATTTTTACCTTTCATATTATATTCGCCATCGCTAAATGCGATTTGCTCGACAATAACGGCGAAGAGAAAATTTTAATAACCCGTATAATAATGTCGGAGCGGTTATGTCTTCTGACTTTGTTACGAGCTTCATTAATATCCCAGAAGGACTATTTGGCAAACGCTTCGATCTTATACAAGCCTTTTCTTTCCAGATGTCCTTTACTTTGTTAGCTCTCCTTTTGCTCTTCTCTTTCTGGCAATATAATTGTTGACGTTCTTGGCACTTATTGCTCGTCCTGACGCGAGTTATTAACAAAATAAATGCTTCACTCTCCTGGCATTTTAAAAGAAAAATCCTCGACGACTGCTTTATTTTAATAACGAAATAATAAAATCCTAGGCGCAATCTTCTCCTAATAAATTCTCGATTACAAGCGACACTAACAAAGGCACTAATTATAGCGTTCCACTTACAATTCTAATTACGACTTTGCGCTTAAATTAAACTTCCCTTTCTGTCGATACAAAAAAAATTATTCCGTCTCTTCGGGTCGTTTGCTTATTGAATTGAAAATTTCTTTGGGTTGAAAGCGAGGTTTCGAACCGTCATCTTCATCGTTCCGGTTTAAATCACGAAATATATATCGGTTTGGTTCCGGTTCAATTAAATTACAGTAAAACCTCAATTATCCGGACCTCGCGGTTATGCGGATTGACAACCGCGTTCGTTTTTTCCCGTTAAAACGGGCCGCTTCGTAATCGTGCTTAAAGCCGAGTGTGCGCATTCGAGCTCAAAGTGGCACATTCCGATCTCGGGAAAATGAAGCGCGCCGCTCCGCGTCGCGCTTCATTTGCCTCCCTCGCTCGGAAATGTGCCACTTTGAGCTCGAACGCGCACATCCTCGTATTTATTGGATTTGTTTAAATTAATTTTCGGATTTAAAAAGAAAATATAAATGTATTCAAATAAAACGACATATGTCCATATTTTCATGAGATTAAATGGTTGACTTAGCACAGCGTTGTAATTTTTTATTAAAATTGTTTAGAAAGTAAATTAATTATTGTAAATCATGCTTAAAACCGAGTGTGCACATTCGAGCTCAAAGTGGCACATTCCGATCTCGGGAAAATGAAGCGCGCCGCTCCGCGTCGCGCTTCATTTGCCTCCCTCGCTCGGAAATGTGCCACTTTTCGCTCGAATGCGCACATTCTCGTATTTGTTGAATTTAATTTAAAATATACAAGGTAGAGTTTTTTTTAATGAGTGGGAGTAAGTGAAAAGATACGAACATCGTACATATACCCGACTAGAATTTTTGATAATTACCCGATAAGGACTTTATTAGGTTAACCTTATAATCTGATAAGGTTCACGTCAGGATTGTCAGATGAGAAACTGAGAAGGATGTAACGCAGATGAGCCATGAGGTCCTTATCAGGATGGCCTTATATGGCCCTGATCAGGATTGCCTCGTTAGGTTCGTGTCAGGATTACCTTATGAGGACCTCGTCAGGATTATCTGATTAGGTTCTCGTCAGAATTACCTTGTTATATTTTAGTTATGATTACCTTACTATGTCAAGTGAAGATAAACTTATCCGGATCCATATAAAACTATCCTAAATAAGTTATTTATAAAACTCCACAATATTTTTAGAGAAATATAATAAACATTATTATATATAAGTGTTATTAAGCGTAGAAACTAGTTATAATTGTAGAATAGACACAAAATTTTTACTACCGGAAGTAGTTTATGTAATATATTTTACACTTTTTTATGAACAAAATAAATTGTGTCGGAACTATATAATTATTATACTACACAATTTACACCACAATAATATACAATAATACTATATATTATTTTTCATTTTTATATATTTCTATATAAATATGATGACTTTTGAGTGAAAAATTTTTGGGGTATTTTTGTATAGAAAACAAAATGAATTAAAGTTATATTATTTATTAAATCAAAGTAGGTACTCTTGATGGGCTCCTGAACTCAACTATGTATAAAATGCTTTGGATGAATAAAGTCATAGCAAACAATTTCTATACCCCCACCACCAAATAAAAGTTCAAACTTTTAGCTTGAAAGGCAAACAAATTCGCTACTTTTGATAAAATGTTATCCCGAAAAGAACCTCAGATGGACACGATCAGAATGCCCTGATAGGTAATAGCTGTCTTTCTAATAAGTTCATTTTGATGAGAACCATAGGTGGACCCCATCAGGAACACCTGATAACAAATAATTTTTTTCTTAACAAGGCTCTCCTGATGTTGAGTTAGTCAGGTTTGCCCTATTGAGGCAAATATAACTTTAGCGTGATAAGGTCCTTATGGTACTTCAGGAAAATCAGAAAAAAATTCTAGTCGGGTACAAGCCAGAAAGAATAATTTGAAAATACGACATTAAAGAAAGTTGTATTTAATTTAATTGCACCAAAGAAGTATAACTTCGAACGCGCGTCTATAAACACACGCTACGGGATTTTTTTTAAAAATTAAATTATTCTCTCAATTTGGCTTATATTTTTCTTTTTGACGGTTGGGGGGAGTTCTATTATATGTTTTAGACCAGCAGTTTCCAAACTATATCCTATTGGTTATGTATAATGTATAAATACAGTCGAACTTCGATAAGTTATAGCCAAGCTGAGACCAGAAACCGAGTTAGCCAAAAGAGCGCAATAATAGATTTTTAAAAGTGCCGCTTTAAATGAGCCACTGCGATTGGCTCATTTTTGATTCACTATAATGGCCGCCAATTAATTAACCAATCAGATGAAAGTCATTATGTCGTAACTATAGTTACATCACAAATATTTTCAGGTGTACTTTCGAATGTTTACTAATTCGCATTTTTGATTAATTAAAATTGTATATCAGTCAAATTTTCTGAAGTGGCCCACTAAAAATCAACTAGTCAATTTTTATATCATCTTTTGCAGATTGCTGAAGGTTTATATGTCAAAATTAATGTCTCCAAATATCTTTGGGTAATTTTCATTTTTCTGAAAATTATAAACAAATTAGTTTTAAGGCACATTTTGTATACATTGGTGTAGTTAGACTTCATTTATGGATTAATTCAATTTTTAAATATAAAAAAAATATTTATATGTTACATAGGGATGCATCAAAATTTTAGAATGACTTGGGTGGGGTATGTTAAAAAAAGGTTGGGAAATAAGAGTCGAAATTCGAAAAAAGTTAAAGTATTTTTTTTCATGTACGACGAAGTCTCCCATCCAGTCTAGTTTAAAAGTACTAAATTAGAAATGTGGTTTTTGGTAATACCCTACTGTCAATTTTAATTAAAAGAAAAGCGAGAAGTGGTACATTTAGTTCAGGTTGATTTAATTAATATTATTTGTAAGAGAGAAGAATAAGACAGGCAAATTCAATTATTAAGGAGTATGTGCACTTTCAAGCGAAAACATTTTCCGCATAGAAAATCTGGATTTGAAGGATTTGTTATTAATATAGTCGAATCCAATTAACACGAAGATGTGCGCATTCGAGCGAAAAGTGGCACATTTCCGAGCGAGGGAGGCAAATGAAGCGCGACGCGGAGCGGCGCGCTTCATTTTCCCGAGATCGGAATGTGCCACTTTGAGCTCGAATGTGCACACTCGGTTTTACACGTCATTCACAATAATGACCAAATTTGAATTACAGTAAGACCTCGTTTAACGTTTCCTCAATTAACGCTGATTCGATATAACTCGATCTGCTCGAAGTTTCAAAATAGTTCAACAATTTTATCGGTTTAGTTCCGGTTTTTTTGGTTTTAATGTTTAATCTCGAGTGCAAATATATTATTAATAGAGAAAGATAAGAAATAAACCGAAATATGTTTTCGGTGCGGTTCCGGATTTGGTTCCACCCAAAAGTATCCGGTTTTTTTCGGTTTTCGATTCGGTTTCGGTTCGAAGCCCCGGCGAAAATCGAAGGGAATCCCCTTTCTGAGCACAAGACTAAAAAATCCGTAAAAATTTACCGTAACAGGTAAACAACCAAGCTTCAATAATAAGTGTCACGGCTAAAAGACATAAATCAACGAATTACAAGCAGAATTAAGATATACGGAATGTAAATTCGATAAAGAAGCTGCATAATGTTTGGTTTTTAACTAAAGGCTAATCAGACGATAATTATGAATGCCTGAATCGTAAATCAATCGAGGAAATTATTATATTTTTTTGTGTTATCGAGGAATTACCTTGTAAAGGACGTTGATTGTAAAATTCTATTTTATGCAAATCACAAATCTTAGAAGCTTCGGCTAATAAATTTACGAAACGTCTTTTATTAAAGAGTTTTAAGTGGTTAAGATAAAAATAGTGCCTAAATTTGCATAATTAGAAGGATTTTTTTGGATGCTATTAATTTTAAGATTTAGACATTAGAATCGAAAGTTGGAGACTTTAAACACTTCTGAAAAAGCCGTTGTGCTTTTTTACTTTTTCTTTTGGGACGCTTAAAAAAATTGTGTTTTTGTCGGTTTCGGATTTATTTTTTTTTTTCTCTCTCCGCATATTAATTTTAATCGGGCCGGATCAAAAAACTAATAAGAACTTGTGGAAGTTCCTCGAGAGAAATGCGAATAAAAAACATTCTTCTTTTTCGCAAGAAATTTGCCGAAGTATCTTCAAAAAATATTTTTTAAGAATCAAAAAATAATTTACGAACATTATGATTAATAATTTACAATTTCGGTT
The DNA here is from genome assembly GCA_036325965.1 of Sinopyrophorus schimmeli. Taxonomy (NCBI): domain Eukaryota; kingdom Metazoa; phylum Arthropoda; class Insecta; order Coleoptera; family Elateridae; genus Sinopyrophorus; species Sinopyrophorus schimmeli. The sequence goes on along the minus strand of JARFIZ010000329.1, from coordinate 125,672 downwards.
AATTGGGATCTATAAAATTGTTTTTCCTTAAGGCGAGCCCAAAAAATAAATCAAAAATTAGAGAAAATCAAAGGAGAAGAGGAAATAAATTTAGTTACCTGATTTATTCGACCGAAATCTAAACAAATTTAATTAAAAATTAAAAACGAATAATTTTTGAGGAATAAATTATTTCCATAGATTTTATCAAAATTTTTGGACGGAATCCAATAAAATTACTAAAGGCTTTGTAATAATTCACATCTCAGCTTGATTAATGCTTTTCAAAGCTACTTAAATTTACTCTTTCTCCTGATATTATGAAGAAAAACGTATAAAAATCGAAGATAAACAATCTAATAAAAAAAATGTAAATAATAATCTTTAGAAGCACAAGGACCTGTAAACTATTCCAAACTTCTGGTGTCGATAATATATTAGCGAAGTGTCAGTAAAAATTTAAGACGTTCTTCGATAATAACAAGGTAGGCAGGTCCTTTTCCTGTCTAATTTAAATTAGATACATTCTCTCTTAAAATTCCCATCGGATGGTCGAGCTTCTTCTTCTCATGGTTGAACATTTTCGAATAAATATTAATAAACAGTTATCTGGTTATTTATGTATAAAAAGATGTTCTACGTAATAAAAAGAGCAAGGTGCAATGTTATACTGTTAGAAAATAACTAACGCGTTGTTGATAATAATTCTAGTTCCTTTTTGCCTCCATTTCATTTATTTATTTATCGCATTTTTTTGTCGCTTTTTAATTAGAACAAGACCAGACTTAATACGCGACAAACCTTATAATAAACCGGGGAAGACGAAGTTCAACGGTACTAAAACGGCGACAACTTGTTTAGTAATTATATTTGTAATAATTAATTCAGTCGTCTTCCGTATTCCTCGACCTTTGCGCCTTTCAGATTTCGCTTAATAACGCACTAAGAGAAAAAGCAAAACAATGATACTAGTGTTATCAAGCAGTGGCGCATCCAGAAAAAGTTACAGCGTTCACTACTTGTTTGAAAATCAAGGATTTTGTAATTTTTAATTGTCGTTTTTTACAAGATGAGTTAATTTAAAGCTGGCTATGCACGATCGAGCTTAAAGGTGGCATATTTATGTATTTTAATTAGCCAACAATCGCATTTAAATATATTTATCTATTTCAAAGAAAAAAAATGTTATTATTGAACGCAGTTAAAAATAGAAATTAAATAAAGATTGTTTTTTTAAGAAAATCGTCGAGTTACTAGAACGCCATCTATAACACAGCAATAAAAATAATACTATCATAAATAGAATTGAATTCTAAGCAGATTTGATCTCTTAATTTTTTTTTGTTAGGCTTACGGTTGTCGAGTTATTTTAATTAGAAGAATCTTTGGGCGAGCGTTGAGCTTTTTTAATTTTTGAAAAAACTAACGGGGCGTCGCCCACTTTGTTCCACAGAATCTTGTAGCTCTGGATCGACATTTTCGAAAAATGGCAAGCGTCCCCGGGGACGCCTTCAAATAAATTAGTTATAGCCCTTTTCAAAAGTGCAAACTGAAAGATTGCTATTTTTAATTTATTAAAAATACAGGTTTTGGCGAAAAATTGTTTATAACAAAAACCAACATTGCGCTTAGAATTTCGTCTATATAAATCGAAAGAGGACTTAATTTAAGCACATAGGGGTCTCGGTGATTTTTCTTAAGCCCAATTTTGATATTAATGGAAGTGCGATAAGTTTAGTGTTAAAATGAAAATTTTAAATATTCCCTACTGCAGTTCACGAGGCAGTAGGACCCCCATTATCGGGGTAATGACGGGGAGGGGGGTCGTGGATAATCGAAAACTTCGCAAAAACAAATCACAATTTTTTATTGACCAAAGTTAATTAAGAAAAACTGTGTAAACAATATTTTTATTAAGAAACAAATGTTTTACATTAATTTACGATATACCTATATACACAAATACATATGTATTTTTAATAAATAGTGGCAAAAACAAAAAAACACCTTATAAATAAGAATGGTCCACTAGGGACCCCGGCTGCTTAGAACCCCGGATAATGGGGGTTCTACTGTACTTCAATTTTGAGGATACTGCTCAAATGACGCGTCCAAAATTTCCTCATGGACCATGAGTTATTTTTTGCGTTTTCATTTTTTCCTGAGGAAGGTTCTGCGATGTGCCGCGGTCCGACAGCTCTCCCCCCTCGCGCGCCGCTGTTATCAAAAGCTCTCGTTTATAGATTAATTAAATTTACAATTTGTGAATCGAACAAACACAACCCAAGTGATAATTAACATGAGCACATTATTTGTATTATTATTACAATTCATGTGACCCGGTCATGTAAAGGTCCTCATCAAATTTAGGTCAATCACAATTCTCTGACCTGCTGCTCACTTTTCTTGTTTTTCGCTACAAACTTATTAATTTATAAGGCGATACGAAAATATCTCGTCCGATTGCGCGTCGGTCACTCGCAACATTCTAATGCAATTCCGTCTGGATCTTCTCGGGGGGCGGAAATTAGTAAGTGCCGCCACTTGCCTCGGATGCAATTACCTCGCCGATTTCTAATCATCGATCATGCTTGTTACAGAAACATGTCTTCAAAGAGGAAATCTCCGCCGACTAAACTACAAGAAGGCGGATCCAGCGTTGAAGAAGCGGCTCCCTTGCCGCCGGCGATAGTCGGGGGCGGAAGCGACGGCGGCGGCCTCACCGACCTAGACGAAACCAGCAGCAATAATCTGAGCGATCTCGGCGAAGAAGACCCCTCGACGATGGTCAGCAATTCGACGGCCTTCTACAAGCTGTCGGAGTCCTCGTCGGCGTCGGCTTCGGGCAGCGAGGTCGACGACGGCATCGAGGAGGACCGATCGCCGCCCAACAAGAAGCAAAGAATGGTCTACACCGACGCTCCCAACAATCTCCTAGTTTCCAACGCCATTTCGGCCATGGCCCTCCACCACGACCAGCTCAGGCAGGAGAATGAGAACCGACGAAGGAACTCGTCCGAGTGCAGCTCGCCGTCGTCCGATCTCAAGACCAGCATCCACTACAACAATAACAACAGCAGTTTGCACAATAACAATAGTTCCTCGCATTCGGTGAAGAGGTCGATGGACGACGTCCTGAAGAGGCTCACGTCCAAGATGAACAACAGCACGATCAAAGAGGAGCACAAGCGACCGACGCCGTCGACGACGCCGAACTCCGCACACAATTCGTAAGTGCTCTAATGCAGATACAGTGGAAGCTCGATTATCCGAACTAATTATTTTATATTCGAAAAACGTATTTACTATAGCAATGAGTGGAGGGGAGCGAAAAGATACGGCAATAGCGTCAATGCAAGTGAGAGGGAACGATTTAAATTATTTAACTGATTTTTTGTCAATTTATTGGCCTAAATAATTGTAAATCGTGCTTAAAATTGAGTGTGCGCATTCGAGCTCAAAGTGGCACATTCCGATCTCGGGAAAATGAAGCGCGCCGCTCCGCTTCGCGCTTCATTTGCCTCCCTCGCTCGGAAATGTGCCACTTTTCGCTCGAATGCGCACATCTTCGTATTTATTAAATTTATTTATATTTAAATCAGTTACGCCAAAGAAGTATTTCGTTGAAGTATTTTTTTGAATTAAATTGCCTCCCATTTTCGCTTAGATTTTTATTTTTGAGGATTGGAAGGAGTAGTTCTATTATGTATTTTATAACAGCAGTTTCCAAACTATGTTTCGTGGGTTATGTATAAATACAGTCGAAATCCGACATCAAGTTATCCAAAAAAAGCACAAAATTGACTTTTAAAAATCCCGCTGTAAATGTGCCACTGTGATTGGCTCATTCTTGATTTACTACAATGGCCGCCAATTAATTAGCCAATCAGATCGAATTCATTATTTCGTAACTATAGTTACATTAGAAATATTTGAAATTTGAATTATATTGTACATTTATAAACATATTTAAAAAAGAATACAAAGAACCTTTTTTTAAATAAACAAGAGTAATGCGCATATTAAATGAAAATAATTAAAAATGCATAATAAAATATTAGAAAATTTGAAAGCTTCTATGCTTCGAAGATTGCAAAGTGATTTAAAAAATAAAGTATTTACATCTACTTATTAATTTTGCAATGTTTTTGTTTGTATTGCGCACATCTTCGTGTTAATTGGATTCGACTATATTAATAACAAATCCTTCAAATCCAGATTTTCTATTCGGAAAAACTTTTCGTTTGAAAGTGCACATACTACTTAATAATTGAATTTGCCTCTGTGTATTTCTATTGTAACGGGTGCGACAATGACACTTTGATTATTAAAGATCTTTATATGTCTGACCCAAAATTATCGAAAATTATTCGTGAACAATAATTGTATACAAAATTAGATATTTGATTCAAAAAAAATCTTTTTAAAATCTATGGTTAAAATTATTATACATGGTTCTGAATCGCGTAACGGGTGCGACATTAGAAAATGGACAAATGCGGTGCTGTTGATTTTGAATGATGATCATCAAAAATTTTGGATAAAAGTACCCAGTAATAATTTTTTAAATAAGACTCTGGCAGTGCTCTCAAATAACTGCATACTTAAAAACCACATATATATTGTTAGGAATTTTTGAATTTCATATAAAAATGTAACGGGTGCAACAACTTTTTGTAACGGGCGCGACACTATATGAATTTACAAGTTTTCAAGTGAGAAAAAAGATCTGTTTTAATCAACATTTTTTTAATTAAAATTAGCTATGAATAAAAGAGACCAAAATCAGAATTTAACACATGTTTTGTTCCAATTTGGAACTAGCCATACGACCACCATAGATGCAATTTGCTGTATCATTAGCTTTTTTGAAATGGTGCTTCTCTTGTAGATTTTTGAAGGGTTTTATGTTCTCCCATCGTGTATCCAGCAGCTGTTGGTGTTTTGCAATATCTTCGTTTGATAGATAAAAAAATTTGACGTTCTCAAATATCTTCTTGTTTAAAAATTCGAAACAATCTCGTGGTGTGTTGAGAATAATTTCCCGAGCCCACGATGTTCTCTTAACAACCGCACCAATGCCATCGCCAGCGCCTTTTCCATGACTAGTAGGGAAAAATGACCAAGTACCTAATATCCACCCCCCAATCTTCTGTAGCCATACACAAATTGTACAAGTTGTAGCAATTTTTGAACTAGAGTTTTTGTCAATCGGGGGTCAAGAATCATGGAAATACCCCTATCTTATTCTTTTCTCTTACAAATAATATTAATTAAGTCTAACTGAACTAAATGTACCACTTCTCGCTTTTCTTTTAATTAAAAATTACAGTAGGGTATTTTTACCAAAAACCACATTTCTGATTTAGTACTTTTAAACTAGACTAGATGGGAGACTTCATCGTACATGAAAAAAAAATACTTTTCCGAATTTTGACTCTTATTTCTCAACCTTTTTTTTAACATACCTCGCCCAAGTCATTCCAAAATTTTGATGCACCCCCTATATAACATATAAATATTTTTTTTATTTAAAAATTGAATTAATCTATAAATGAAGTCTAATTGCAACAGTGTATACAAAATGCGCCTTAAAACTAATTTGTTTATAATTTTCAGAAAAACGAACATTACCCAAAAATATTTGGAGACATTAATTTTGACATATAAACCTTCAGCAATCTGGAAAAGATGATATAAAAATCGACTAGTTGATTTTTAGTGGCCCACTTCAGAAAATTTGACTCATATACAATTTTAATTAATCAAAAACGCGAATTAGTTAACATTCGAAAGTACACCTGAAAATATTTATGATGTAACTATAGTTACGACATAATGAATTCCATCTGATTGGCTAATTAATTGGCGGCCATTATGGTGAATCAAGAATGAGCCAATCACAGTGGCTCATTTAAAGCGCAACTTTTAAAAGTCTATTATTGCGCTCTTTTGGCTAACTCGATTTCTGGTCTCAGTTTGGCTATAACTTATCGAGGTTCGACTGTATTTATACATTATACATAACCAATAGGATATTGTTTGGAAACTACTGGTCAAAAACATATAATAGAACTCCCCCCAAGCGCCAAAATGAAAAATCTAAGCCAAAATGAGAGGGTAATTTAATTTTTAAAAAATCCCGAACCGTGTATTTATAGACGCGCGTTGGAAGTTATACTTCTTTGGCGCAATTCAATTAAATACAACTTTCTTTAATGTCGTATTTTCAAATTATTCTTTCTGGCTTGTATATGTATGATGTTCGTATTTTTTCGCTTGCTCCCACTCATTAAAAAAAACTCTACCTTGTATATTTTAAATTAAATTCAATAAATACGAGGATGTGCGCATTCGAGCGAAAAGTGGCACATTTCCGAGCGAGGGAGGCAAATGAAGCGCGACGCGGAGCGGCGCGCTTCATTTTCCCGAGATCGGGAATGTGCCACTTTGAGCTCGAATGCGCACACTCGGCTTTAAGCACGATTACGAAGCGTCCCCTTTTAACAGGAAAAAACGAACCGGATAATCGAGGTTTTATTGTAGTATCTTTGTCTCGCCTTGACCCATCAACCCTCCCGCTATCTCCCGAAAACCGATTAACCCGATTCTTTTAATTTCGATGTAAATAATGGACACGCGTTGTTTCGCCTTTATCGAAGATCGCTGTTACGCATTTTACGGAACGATTTGCGCGGATCGGCGTAAGACCGGCGCTTCGCGTCCTCCCCGACGAAGACGATAACATTTCGTGTTATCGCGCGGTTGTAAGACGATAATCGCACGACCTCTCATTCTTAAAGTTGCTCGGGTCAATTTGAACGAACAAAGTCTCAAAACAATACTCGCTTTTGTATCTTCGAAATAATGGGGCCATTTTTCATCCGCTTTAGATAAGACGCACAGAAGAAAAAGTTGTTTTCGTCTTCCGACGATAACATTAAAATTTATTACGAGGCGTCCGTCGAAATTATGCAGTCTTCGGCCCCGGTAATTCGGTGCAGTAAATGCATTAGGCATTAGACAGAAAATTGCATTCGCGTAAGACCGGGGCGGGACGACGGCGGTTACGTGTCTGTCGGTCGACGGTGCAAAAAGGGGTGAATCGCGTCCACGGTAATGCAACTTTTGCCTAAGGTCACCTTATGCATAATATAGGAGCTTCTTCGATCTGCTACCTAGTTTAAAAAAAAATTCAATTTCAGACCTTTGTGGATATAAATTGCATCCTAAAAGTTAAAACTTGTTTAATGTAATTGAATTTTCTGAAGTTTCCCATCCGGCTTGCATTTTCGAACGGTTTTCCTTTTTTGTCCGGCTGGAACTTTTTGTTTTACTATTTCGAAAACAATTACAAAATTTATTATGGATTTTGATAAATTGCTTTTTAAAAAATTAAGTTATATTAAAATAATTTAATTAAATTACTTTAAACAAAACTTAGCAGTATCTTAAACCTTTATTTTTTCGAAATTTTTAAATAGCGTTTATATTGTTTTTTTCACCCAAAAGCTATCCGGGTTACGAATACAATAGGACCCCTATTATCCTATTATCATTTTTATTAAGAAAAAAAAACGTTTAAATTAATTTACAAAATGTATAAACAAATGCTTACATTTGTATTTTTAATAAATGGTGTCAGAAATTAATGACACTTTATAAAAAAAAAATTCACCACTTGGAACCTCAGATAATAGAGCCCCGGATGACCGGGATTTTACTGTATGTAACATTTTTAAAGATTCGTTTAGAAATAACGAAGATATTAATATTTTTCTGTGAGGAGATGCAAATAAAATCTTTTCTATTTCTTTAATCGCGATTTTCTCAAAAAATTAACATTGCGCTTTATAGTGATTTTGCACGGTCTTATGTAAAAAAGCAGTACCTTTAAGCTTTATTTTTTTGAATATTTTTAAATAGCGTTTATATTGTTTTTTAACCCAAAAGCACCCAAAAGCTATCAGGATTACGAATACAGTAGGACCCCTATTATTCTATTATTATTTTTATTAAGAAACGAACGTTTAAATTAATTGACAAAATGTATAAACAAATGTTTACATAGGTATGTATTTTTAATAAATGGTGTAAAAAATTAAACACACCTTATAAAAAAAAATTTACCACTTGGAACTTCAATTAATAAAGACCCAAATAACCGGGATTCTACTGTATGTAAGATTTTTAAAGATCTATTTAGAAATAACGAAGATATGTTTTTTTCTGTGAGGAAATGCAAATAAAACCTCTTCAATTTCTTCAATCGCGATTTTCTCAAAAAATTAACATTGCGCTCTATAGTGATTTTGTACGGACCTTATGTAAAAAAATCTCAGGATTGCGAATCTGTGTCGGTTTTTTTGATAAGCCCAAGAATAACGGCGCTAAGAATTTATTTCTGCGACAAATTGTAAATTTACTAAATATTTAAGGTTTTTGGTGGTAAAGAAGGCATCAGGGATAAATGTTTCCAGCTATGGGCACTATGGAGCTATAGGAACATCCCATAAAAAAATTTTTAGAAAATCGATTTGCTTTAAATAAAACAAATCACTTTTCTAAAAAATATTTCCCCGAAAAAAAGCAAAGGGGTTAACCTTTTCTTTTTCTCACTTTTGGCCCGATTTTGGGCAGTTTGAGCTGGCACCGGTTCATTATATATTAAGGCCCGATACGTCCAGAAATAAAAGTTTTTTTTTGAAAAACTACACGAACCATCACCGATTTTCAAACCGGCCTCATCAGATGATTTAACAAGTAAATTAGTAAAAGAAGGGGTCCCACAAGAAGTACCCCACAGCAAGATTAACAGCCTCAAATCCAAAACCCGAGGCGCTCCGCGTCCGATTTCTCCATCGACAAATTTTCAAATTACATAAACATTAATTTGCACTTTAAATGCGGCCATTGATCAACACTCGAACGATTTTACCTGCCTAAAATGTAGGCCGAACTTTTTATTTACAAAAAACAGCGCAAAACCTCGTAACAACATTTGGACCATTATAAAATCGCCATCGATAAATCTCATTTTAATTGCTCGGCGCAAAGTGTTACAAATGCGATTAATTTAAAAATAAGATTATTTCAATGTTGTTAGCAGGGGAATAATTTGCATATAAATTCTTGTCGGGCTACTGTAAACTATTAGGTACATACAATTGCTGTTTGATTTCCCCCCGTTTAAACTTAATGAATCTTATCTTTTACGGTACTACTTTTTTGCTCGTCGAATTTATTAAACCTTCAGGTGGTTGTATATAACAATTATTGCCGAACACGGGAATCCGACGTTTAATATCCTTCATAAATAATTAATTGTAAAATACGAACCTGTTCCCTCGTATCGTACGGCTCTGCGCGCCTCGCATAGCACGGATTTCGTTGCGCCCGATCCCGCCATAAATTTCCGATCGAAGAGCGACGACGACCTAAAACAAATATGCGTAGATTAACATAAAAGCGTTTTCGATAAAAGATCGGAGATAAATTGAAGGGAGGTGAAAAATAATGGAAGATGATTAACCCGGAGATGCACCGACGCGATTGTACAAAGGGACAAAGCAAACCGCTATCGCTTTTAATCTTTTATTCAAAAACGCCCAACAATACGTTTTCTTTTTACATTTGTGTAACATCTTTATGTTTTGTATGTTTTCTACATTGTAAAACAAACATGCCCGTTTTCTTTTTGCCTCCGCGTTCTCAACGTAGATGGCCTGATAAGTTTTGCTTCTGTGAGAATTACAACGTTTTTCGTTTTTGTTGCAGAGATGCGGAAAGCGCAGCGGCCCTGCAACAGGCGCTTTCCGGCGACAACATTTTGGAAAAGGAGCGACGACTGTCCGAGATGATCCTTCAGCTGCAGATGGTCAGGGAGCAGCTCCTCTCCCAGCAGCAGCAGCACCAGCAGCACCAACAAGAACCCATTAAGGTAGGATTTTTGTTTTTGCTTCTCGTCTCGCCAATTAATCCGGAAATGTTCGGGCTTGACGTTTTTTCGCAATTTAATCGACGCGTTTTTGCGCCACGGGCAGGGCCGTAACTAGGAGGGGAACGTGCCCGAGGCCCGGAAAGCTCGAAAAAAATTTATTTATATTATACAGGCTTGTAGTTTTTTGTGAATCGTGCTTAAAACCGAGTGCGCACATTCGAGCTCAAAGTGGCACATTTCCGAGCGAGGGAAAATGAAGCGCGCCGCTCCGCGTCGCTCGGAAATGTGCCACTTTTCGCTCGAATGCGCACATACTTCGTATTTGTTGAATTTTGTGAATTAAACTTACTTTCCAATCAACAAATTTAATTTAGTTCAATAAATATTGATTATATGTTCGAAAAACGTATTTTTACCATAGCAATGAGTGGGAGACAGCGAAAAGATACGAGAAACTCATTAGTACGAGTGAGAGGAAACGATAAAAATTATTTACAAATTTTTTGTGACCCAAATTATTGCAAATCGTGCTTAAAACCGAGTGCGCACATTCGAGCTCAAAGTGGCACATTCCGATCTCGGGAAAATGAAGCGCGCCGCTCCGCGTCGCGCTTCATTTGCCTCCCTCGCTCGGAAATGTGCCACTTTCGCTCGAATGCGCACATACTTCGTATTTGTTGAATTTTGTGAATTAAACTTACTTTCCAATCAACAAATTTAATTTAGTTCAATAAATATTGATTATATGTTCGAAAAACGTATTTTTACCATAGCAATGAGTGGGAGACAGTGAAAAGATACGAGAAACTCATTAGTACGAGTGAGAGGAAACGATAAAAATTATTTACAAATTTTTTGTGACCCAAATTATTGCAAATCATGCTTAAAACCGAGTGCGCACATTCGAGCTCAAAGTGGCACATTTCCGATCTGGGAAAATGAAGCGCGCCGCTCCGCGTCGCGCTTCATTTGCCTCCCTCGCTCGGAAATGTGCCACTTTCGCTCGAATGCGCACATACTGTATTTCGTTGAATTTTGTAAATTAAACTTACTTTCCAATCAACAAATTTAATTTAGTTCAATAAATATTGATTATATGTTCGAAAAACGTATTTTTACCATAGCAATGAGTGGGAGACAGTGAAAAGATACGAGAAACTCATTAGTACGAGTGAGAGGAAATGATAAAAATTATTTACAAATTTTTGTGACCCAAATTATTGCAAATCATGCTTAAAACCGAGTGCGCACATTCGAGCTCAAAGTGGCACATTCCGATCTCGGGAAAATGAAGCGCGCCGCTCCGCGTCGCGCTTCATTTGCCTCCCTCGCTCGGAAATGTGCCACTTTTCGCTCGAATGCGCACATACTTCGCATTTATTGGATTTGTCTATATTAATAATGTCTCTTTCAAATTGAGAACTGATCAATTAATGCATACTTTGTTTTGTTTTTGATTTACACCCTTTTCTTCGGCATCCATGTAGGGGAGACCGGGGTTGGAAGTCTTTTTTTGTCTTTTGTATTTATAGAGCCCATGGTCTTAATTTATCAATGACATTTATATGGGTGATTCTCTGTAAGGACGTCTTAAATCTGTACAAAAGTGTCCAAATTATTTTTGATTTTATAAAAAAAAATTACCAAGGTCTACAAAACTATCAGCTTAATGATAATTAATACACAGCCAATTGAATTTTTTTTTTGTTGAGATTTTAGTATTTTTCCCGAGACTGGTGACAGGGGACTGTTATAAATGCATTAAAATCACATAATACATTATTATAATCATTTATTTTTATATTTCACACATGAATAACATTTTTATTATAATATTCTTAATATTTCTAAATTTATTAAATTATTTATTAAAACATTTTCATCAAATAATGAGTTTTTAAAATGACATCGACGTAATTTGCAGTTGAAATTTTAAATTCAATCTGAGATTGATAATTATATAGTTTACTTAAAATTAATGTATCATTCATATATCAGTTTTAAACTTTTTAATTTTAGATTAGTACTTTTTGGTAAATAATTATTCGTAACAGCTTTTTATTTCTATTTTAATATAACATTTGTCTTAAACATAAATCAGTACGATTTTTATCTTTTTAAATAAGGTACGTGAAATCACAGCAAATAATTACCACAATAATAAAATACTACTGATTCAAAAATTTCTCTGACAACAAGAGAATCAACGCTCCAAGATAAATCCCCTCTAGATAATTTTTTATTTAGACGTGACATGGCTGGACAATCACAACAAGCCTACAACAAATTATTATAACTATTAAAGTATAAATAACGATATAAAATTCAAAAGAATTACCATTGTCAAATCAACGCAGTCCCCTGGAAAAGAAAACAGTTCCCTGCCACATAACATGGCAGGGGACTGATGCCAGGGGACTGCGTATTTTGATCAAATTGAGAAAAATCAAGCAAACTGTTTCAATGCATTCAACTTTTCAAGTTCTCAATGAATATTTACATTAATTAGTATGATATTAAATTTTGGAAAGGGACAGCCCAGGGGACTGACATTTCGGTGGTTTACAAATTTATAGCAAAAAAAAACAAAATTTATTTCATTTTAGTTTTCGATTGCCTAAATAGAAATATTTTTTTACTTTTGTAATAATTTTTTTTTAATTACAAAATAACAATTTTTCTAATAAACAAAATGCCCAGGACAGCAAAAAACATTCTTACAGAGAATCACCCATAAATCAATAGATAGTGTATTTATTCTAGTTTAAAAAAATAAAGACTTTCTCTACCATTATCCAATGAGAACATATTATAATTTTTATGAAAAAAGAGAAGTGTGACTTTTAACCCCGTGTCTGGAGTAAGTAGTCACATACTAAATAAAAGGTAAAATACAAAACGACAAAACAAATACCTAGTTTTATTAAAGGTAAAATGTTGTTTGTAAGAAATTTTACCTAAGAAAGGAACGAAAAATATCTTATTCATAATTAAAAAAAATAAAATATATTTGCTGTGAACGAATAGTAACTTCTATCTGACGAACTTAGGTTATGTTAACAAAAATGACACAAATATAATTACATCCAATCGTTTATGCAGTAAAACCTCTATAAACCAATAAAAAAGGCTGCACATATTTATGGTGTTGCTTTGCACATGTGACAACTAGCCCCCGTTAACTTGAAACAACTTTCCCCAAGACAGTTTTAGACAATTAACTCCCAAAATAAATTTAAATCAATGGTCATTTAAGAAACCATATGAATGATATCACGAAGCATATCTTAAACATCATAAATACACGAAAAAGTATATCACTATGCAAAATTTAAATATACTTACGAGACTCAACACAGATTCACAAAAAATTACTTTCACTATACAAAAAAACGAGCGCATATATTTCTTTTACGGTATTTCAGAGCGAACTGAAGTGAAGTACGCAATGAGGTATTGTATTCGGTTTTCTTTGACACGGGTAAACAAATTAATTAATTCATTAGGTTTGCTGTTATGGCTTTTGTGACAACTTACCCGTGAGACAACTATACCCGGTCTCCTCTACACAGCGAAAGAATATTTAGCTCTCTCCAAAATTTTTTTTTTTTGGTCAAAACTATTATTTTTGAAAAATAGGAAATAGGAAAATTTGGTGTAGCTAGACCAAGTGATGAGGTCTTGCCCAAGGCCCAAAAAAAAGCTACTTACGGCCCTGGCCACGCACCACAAAAACTATTATCTTAGGAAAATAAGAAAATTTAGCGAAGGGGGCAAGTGATGAGGTCTTGCCCGAGTCCCCAAAAAAACACTAGTTACGGCCCTAGCCGCAGGAGGCAAAACGAACTTCTCGGCGCTAAAAGCGCAGATCGTCCTTAATTTTGAAAAAGCACCAAGAATGCCCATTTATTAAAATAATCAACGCGAGTGTCTAATAATAAAAGCGACGAAACGAAAAGGCCGTAAATTCGGCCATCTTTCTTTCAAGAGGTGCAATACGTTATTCCTGCCCGCTTTCGTGCTTACTATATTTACTTCTACCTGCGATTCGATCTATTTTTTGATTTAAAAGTCCGCTTAAAAAAATAATAAAGGTGGCATAATTTTTTTCGAGCACGAAATTACGTTTTTAGAGTAAGACTCGCGCGAGATGCACAGGCATCGAGAAATCGATTACATAAGCGACCAAAAAACCTAATTAAAAAACCGAATATTTATTTCTAAAAATAAAAATAAAGCAAGGAGTGTTTTGAATATTTCCGTGGCACTAATTTTAAATATCCCAAATAGTTTTAGATTTGTTGGGATATTAAATGTGTAGAACGAAACGTTTTAAAATGTATAAAGCGCCTATTTAGCCCTTTATTAACATAAAAACGACCAGGCCAACGTTTAATAATTCTTTTACACGATTTTTGTTAACTTATTTACATTTAATAATTATGTAAATGTTCTACACTTTCACATCAATAGGATTTAGGCGACCAGAACACTTGTTCTGAGTCGTTTGCATTTAGAAGCGCTTTTTATCATTATTTAATGTGAGACACGGACTCGGAAAATTTCGGTCTTTTTAATCCCGCAATAAGAGCGAAAAATTTTTGAGAAAATACGGGTCGATCGCCTTATTTTGTTTTTCTACGTAGCCTTTAAACAAATTAATTGTTTTTAATGCTATTGAGCATCTTGACAAGAGTAAGAAATTGCGCCAGAGAAAAAAATCGCTAGAAATTGTCGTGGTTGGGAATCCACGTAACCCTGTAGGTCCTTTGCGCCCTTAAAACACTACCACGACATTCACAACAAAACTACAAGGGGGAAAAGTGCGTAAACACACGAGTTTAAGCATACAAAAGGCGTAAAAGATGTTATTTTTCGAAATATCTTTGAAAACTTGGGAAAATTGAAAATCTTTGAACTTTCTGCATAAGGGAGCTTTTTAACACTAGAACCGCGGAATCGGTCATTTTAACCTTTTTGCAATTTTATGGTGTTGTTAATTTTTATTAGTTGAACATATTTCTGCCATATTACATGACTTTTCCTAATTTTAGTTGATAATTACTGTCCTATAATTGTTTTTTTTTTAAATTGTATTTTTTTCCATTTAATAAGAGACACATACTTTTTTCTTTTCGGTTATACATTTGTTCGGTTCTATCAATAATTATTATTTATAGCAGCAGAGAAATGCTTTATTACGTAGAAAAAAGAAACCGGAAACATAACGAAAACTAAATAAAAGTAGATCTTTTTGATCAAATGGCCAAATAATATTACGTAAAGGCAGCTTCTTGAAGATGGTTGTTTTTAAAATTTTGAATATAACTATATTTGCTCGAAACCAGTCGCCCATGTCCTTGTTCATGGTTCAAGCTATCTCTATATCAAAATTTATCAAAATTGGTTCAGTGGTTTAGGCGTGAAAAGGTAACATACAGACGGACAGACAGACAGAGTTACTTTCGCTTTTATAATATTAGTTTGGATAATTACATTTTTTTAGAAAATAAATTAAGCGTTGTGAATCGTGCTCAAAGTGGAGTGTGCACATTCGAGCTCAAAGTGGCACATTCCGATCTCGGGAAAATGAAGCGCGCCGCTCCGCGTCGCGCTTCATTTGCCTCCCTCGCTCGGAAATGTGCCACTTTTCGCTCGAATGTGCACATCTTCGTATTTGTTGAATTTTGTGAATTAAACTTACTTTCCAATGAACAAATTTAATTTAGTTCAATAAATATTGATTATATGTTCGAAAAACGTATTTTTACCATAGCAATGAGTGGGAGACAGCGAAAAGATACGAGAAACTCATTAGTACGAGTGAGAGGAAACGATAAAAATTATTTACAAATTTTTTGTGATCCAAATTATTGCAAATTGTGCTTAAAACCGAGTGCGCACATTCGAGCTCAAAGTGGCACATTCCGATCTCGGGAAAATGAAGCGCGCCGCTCGCGTCGCGCTTCATTTGCCTCCCTCGCTCGGAAATGTGCCACTTTTCGCTCGAATGCGCACATCTTCGTTTTTATTAGATTTTTACATAAATCTTTTTTTTTTGAAATCAAACAATTAAAATTTTAATCAATTTTGTTTTTATATTCCGTGAAAGTTATGGCATTTATTGTTTTTAAAAACTGTTCAAAAGCAACAAATATTTAATTGTTAAAAGACCAATTTTTCTTAAAGGTCTAATTGACCGGTAAGTTCAAAATTGCCGCGGTTCTAGTGTTAAGGGTCTCTCTATATATTTTTTTAAAATGAATTTCTAAGAGATGGGTATTTTTTATCAGTTGCTCACAGAATTAGTTATTAAAAATTTCCCAAGTTTGTTATTTTTGGAGATGTGTCCAAAAACTTCAAAAATCTTGACTCACCGACATTAACAACAATAGACTTTTTACAAAATTGTTTTAAAAAAATGTGTCTTTAGCTACTAATTTAATTACTTGAAAATCCGTGCCCCCTTTTTACATAAGTTACAATTAAAATCGTCAGAGGGCCTTGTGGCTTTACACACAAAACGCGATTGGACAAAGTTGACAATTTCCAAAAGGACAATTTTAATTTAAATTAATTTCGCGCCACATAAAAAAATATAAGGCGCTCCTCTCATAATTTATTTATTTACATGCAATCCTGACGTAAAATTTCCAAGATGAAAAGCTCATTAAATGATCGAGCAAGCTCTATAATAATAAACGAGATGGGTCGTGGAGAAAATTAAAATTATAAGGATCGGTCGTCGAGTTCTGAGGGGTTTGTTATTTTTAGGTTTCCATAAGAAAATCCGTATGTTTAATTTAACTTGTTCTTTCGAAAGCGCGGGTCTATTCAGATCCTCCTTTGTGTTGATCCTCTGTAGTCCGCAGCATCAAAAGAGCAAGTCAACAAGAGGTGACCTGAATGCAGATCGAGTAGTAGTCGATGTAAAATATGCAACACACACACTGATTGTCGAGAGCCCTTTTGTAGACTTTGTTTGTTGTTTGGCCTTTCTTTGTATTGGTTTCCAGTTACACCGTCGAAATTTGCATTCGCCATTAGGGAAATCGAAAAGCGCCCCTTTGTGTCTTTTTCCAATTAAATTAGGTTCCCTCTTCAAAGATCCCGCTTTATTTCGATCTTAAATTAAAACAGGTGTTTCGCGAGAGGCAAAAATCCCTAAAGTTACATTCGAAATAGATAATCTTATTTTAGCACAACGCGCCGATATTAATGTCAATGTCGTTAAAGCTTACTTAGAGGTCTTACGAAAGCGCTTCCCACTTAAAGAGTCTCCGAAGACCCACCAACGAAAATTCGCAAAGCCAATTTTAATTGCTCACGCCGAAGGAAAAAACTATAATGGAGGACCATTTGAATTTCAAAACGCATAAATTTAAATAGAAATGAGACTTAGCAGAAAAAAAAATTATAGAAGGAAATAATAAAGATGTTTTATGAACTTCTGATGAACACATTTTTTTTTAATTCTCGCCGGTTAACATTTGAAAAATGCATCATAAAATTTAATTACGTTTTATTTGCATTTTAGAAGTGCGTTTGTATGCTTAAGTTATTAGAGACGAGGCGCCTTGCAATTAAAAATGGCCGACCAGATTTACGGATTATAGTGTGCTTATTCAAAGCGAGAATTTTCGTAAAACAATGTTTAATTGCTTTCTTGAGTTGATTCTTAAAAAATATTTTTATGTCAATAACTCGAATTTCTATAAATCGAATTATTTAATAAGTCGAAGCGTTTTACAATTCTTTAAATTCAAGTTTTCATTAGTAAATAGGTCGATGGCTCGAAGTTAAATTTTACAACTTTTCTAAAAATTACGCTACCTGAGAGAGGATTAAGGACGGGTGCGGTTCGGTGTTATTGCTGCTTAAAAGGTCTATTCTATGAAAAGGTTTTATACTATAAGCTGTTTTGACGCGGCACTTCAATTGGATTTAAAACTAATTATGTTTAGGCGTGAAAAGGTAACAGACAGATAGACAGACACAGATTCTTCGCTTTTATAATATTAGTTGGATATTAAATTTTTTAGAAATGTTAAGTTTGTAAATCTGTAAATGTAAGTCGTGACTTTCGAGCTCAAATTTGCACTTCCGATCTCGGAAAATGTAGCGCCCGCTCCGCGTCGGCTTCATTTTTCCTCGCTGGAAATGTGCCATTTTCGCAACGTGCACTTCTATATATTTGTTATTAACTTCACTCAATTGTAAAATAATTAATGTTCAAGAAACGTTACAGAAGATGAAGAATCGAGAATTTAGTAGATGCGAGTAGAGAAACGATTAAATTATTTATTTAATTTTTGAATAATTTATTAGCCTAAATTTTGTGAATGTGCTTATCAGTGTCAATTCGAGTGGGGCACATTCCGATCTCGGAAAATGAAGCGCGCCGCTCCGCGTCGCGCTTCATTTGCTTCCTCGCTCGGAAATGTGCCACTTTTCGCTCGAATGTGCACATCCTGGTATTTATTTACATTTATGATTACATTTAATTTAGTTATGCCAAGAAGTATAACTTCTCACGGGCGTGCATAAGTACACGCACCTTTCTTTATCATTTAATAATTGTTATAAATAATATGAAAATTTTCAGCTTAACCACTTTAATCAATTTTATGTACAGTTAACTTTAATAACTCCACAACTCGAATTCTTTGATAACCCAAGTTGGAAAGTGTTTTTCGACAAAATGCCTATTTCAAAAAGGTAGAATTGAAACTATTCTAATATAACTATGGTTACGAAGTGATTAACCTTTCTGATTGGTCAATTAGCTAACGGCCATAATGGTGTATCAAAAATGAGCCAATCACAGTGACTTATTTAAAGCGGGATTTTTAAAATATGTTTTAAACCACTTATAGTTCTAATCACGTTATATAAAATACCATTTCACATAAAAGATATATACATACACAAATATATATGTAATTTTAAGCTTTTTTAATAACTCGAATTATTGATAATTCGAATTAACTTTGGTGTCCCTTCGACTTCGATATAATAGCGTCGACAAATTTTGACACATGCGCCAAACACATAAGGGCCAATAATTGTGTTGAATAGTCTTTACATTGTATATTGCCCGACTCTTCGACCCTCCCCACTCTCCCGAACTTTTGGACTTGTTGCTAAAACATAACCTCTTCTCTATTCATTCTGGCCCTTCACTCTACATTTCTCTTTTCCCGACAAAATTTCCGATTAACCCTCGCACAAGAAGTTTCACTTCAAAAAAAATGTACGTAGGTGCGCATAAATCAGCGCTCGGACTCTTCGAAACGTATTTTCGTGAAATGCCACGAGTAAATTTAGTTCGTGCGTATACGAATAAGCGAGACCCACACAATTTGAAACATTCCAATGGGCATTGTTTCAAGTTATTACCGTAATCGTGACGGTACTCACGCGCACACCTTTTTACTATTGGTTGGCACACTTTTCGCGGGCTTTTCATTGGGCGCTTTGTGACGGATGAGCCGCTGCTGTGGCTACCAGCCCGACAGGTGGGATAATAATGGATATGCCGGACAATGGCGATTCCAAGTAATGTCCGGCACGCACGGACCTTCGGTCTCTCTCTCCTCGATACCTCCGTCCCCCTTCGCCACGACGTCAATCGAAAAATTTGTTAGTTTTTTGAAATTTTTTTCAAATTCGAATTTCCCTCCTTAAATTGGTATTGCGCTTTCTTCTTTTTAAGTTGGCTTTTATTTGTACTATTTACGTTACAAATAGCTTGTGGTGTTACATAAACCATAAGTGCGTTAATGAAAGACGAAGGCAGTGCCAAAAGTTATTAAATGCGGATGTTTTTGAACTCACTAAAATCTCATTATTTATGGGGTCCTCTTCAAAGCAACATTTAATTAACAAAGGGGGGATCGCTTTTCTTTAGACTCTGATTCGTTTTTGGGACCCTATATGCGTTTTTTGGGACACACGTAGACAGAAAAGTCTGACGTTTTTGACTCCGTGTCGCGTTCGATGATTTTCGAATCGATAACTGAATTTGAACAATTTTGAGTTGCCAAAGTGATAGAGATATTAGAAATTTTGAGTTTCTGAAATGCATATGTCATTTTAAAAGGGTGGGCTGATTAAGAATTTTTTTGGTGCTAATTTTAATAGTCTTATTTTACTTAAAATGAAAAGTAATTGTTTAATAATGTGTTCTTCGGTTATTTTAACCCCTTGACATACAATGACGGCTAGGAGACGTCAATCGTTTAGGGTGTCATTGTAGATTTTGACGTCTTTAAGACGTCAAGAACTGTATTCAATTTTATGTTCCGAAAAAGGTTTGTTTTTAACAATAATTTTGTTAAAAGGCACAAAATTGGCGATATGGGAATTTTGTTATTAATATAATTCTGTAATATTTAATTGCGAATTATCAGAGAGTAAATTAATTCTTGTAAAGTGTGCTTAAAGCCGAGTGTGCGCGTTCGAGCTCAAAGTGGCACATTTCCGATCTCGGGAAAATGAAGCGCGCCGCTCCGCGTCGCGCTTCATTTGCTTCCCTCGCTCGAAAATGTGCCACTTTTCGCTCGAACGCGCACATCTTCGTATTTATTCAATTTGTTTAAATTACTTTTTGGATTTAAAAAGGAAAGAGCAATGTATTCAAATAAAACGACATATGCGCAGTAACATATAGTTTGATAACCACTGGTCTAGCTATACACAAGCGCAACATAGCGCGTTGTTATATTTAATTTAGGCGCGCCAAAGAAGTATTACTTCTAACGTGCGTACATAAGTACATGCACCGGTTTTTTTTTACATAGAATGAAATTCAGTTTTAAACATTTAGCAAAATTATTAAAGTAAACTCGAAGAATAAATTATTTTAAGTTTTTAGACAACTCAAATTAAATTAATTAATAACTTGGAAAATTATTAAAATATATTTAAGAACTTTAGAAATTTTTAATTATCAATTTTTTTTGTATAACACACATTGAGTAAAACAAAACTTTATTTGGTAAATTTAAAAGGAAATTTTGATGAAAAAATTATTATGTATTTTCAGAAAACTCAAGTAGAGTAAATACAGAATTTGTGGTTTTTCAAAAAACTTTGAAGATCATTAATTTACGCAAATAAAATTACTATTGGAGAAAACTCAATAAATAAATTATCTTAATTGTTCAGAAATATTAAATTTATAAAATTAAATACAGTCAAACCTCGATAGGTCGAAGTTGAAGAGAAACTAAAAATAATTCGCGTTATCAAAAATTCGAGCTATCGATATAAAAATATTTTTTAGTGTATGTTTTTAAAATTTATTTATTGTTTTTTTTTTTCTTAATAATTTCCTAGTGATTTCTTGCTAAAACCTAAATCTTGTGTCTTGAACAAGTTGTAAGTATGCTTCATTTATAGAATAATTCAATTTTTAAATATAAAAAAATATTTATATGTTATATATTATATGCATCAAAATTTTAGAATGACTTAGGTGGGGAATGTTAAAAAAAGATTCGGAAGCACTGCTCTACATATTTCAAAATATTTTAAAACTATTAATTGTTTATTTTATGTTATTTGTGTATGTTCATAACAGTTAAGTTGAGCCAAATTAATAGTTTTTTCGGACTCATCAAATTCGGTTTTTTTTGTATGTCAAGGGGTTAATATGAAGGACAGTTAATGCGTGGCCTGGTAACAGGGGTTCCACTGTATTTCTATTCATTTATTTTTATTTGAACAACAAGTGTTTATCTTATCAACACCTGTGCGGCCGGCCGCCCGACTAATCGGTTACGAGGCACTGTTTATCGACTTTAGAAAGTTCCAGAATGCGATTTTTCGCAGTTGTATTTGTGAATTCATTATGAATAGATCATACGTGCGGTAATTGTGTTCACCCTAAAATTTGGAAAAACTTACCTGCATTAGTGGTAGTGCTTCAAGCGGTATGTAAGCCTCGAATATCTTCCTCTAAGGTAGGATTTTATTGTTTTACTGTTTTTTTTAATGGATTTAATTATTTGTCGCACATTTGCGGAATTTATACGGTTGCGTTATTTAAAAAAGCGTTACAATGGACCGGAAGCATCCAAAAGATGAGCTTTCTTACTGTTGTTATTGCGCAATATGGTCTGGTGGTCACGAATTGTTGATTACTCGAAAACGGATGATTAGATCGAAACGGGCTTTTTACTAAGCGAAAGAGGATTAAATTTAAGCAAATAGGTGTCTCGGCGATTTCCATTAAATCGGTTTTTGATTTTATTACAAGCGCTCGAAAGTTATTGTTATAAGTGGGTCTTTAAAATTTTGGATTTTGATTATTTTTTGAGTAAACCTTTCCAAGATTTTATGTCAAAGCAACAATTTAACATGTTTTAGTTTAAGTAAAAGCGTATCTAAATAATTGTCTTTGTTAGTTTTTGAGAAGTTATTTTATTTCTGACATCGAAATTAACGATTTTAATGTCGTGTTATATAAAGCAGTACATGTGTTGGCGAAAAATTGTTTATTACTTAAGAACGCGTAGTCCGATGGAAATGGGCTTTTCACCAGTCGAAAGAGGACCAAATTTTAGTAAATAGGTGTCTTGGCGATTTTGACAAAACGAATTTTTGAATTTAATACGGTTCTTAAAAGATTACAATAATAAATTACTCTTCAAAAATCGAAATTTCGCTTATTTAAAGAACACCAATGTTCTTAATTAGTAATTAAACACTTAATTTGATATATTTTGGATTGTTGAAAACGTCATTTAGTTATTGTTAGTGGTTTTTGATAAATTAATTTTTTTTTTAAATACAAATTTTGTATTATAATCTGAACGGTATTATGTCAAATACAAATACGGGCGAGAAATTACATATTACTCGAAAACGCGTGGTCCGATTGAAATAAGCTTTTCACCAGTCGAAAGAGGACCAAATTTTAGTAAACAGGTGTCTTTGCGATTTTAACAAAACGAATTTTTGAATGTAATACACTTCTTAAAAGATTAAAATAATAAATAACCCTTCAAAAATCGAAATTTCGCTTATTTAAAGAAAACCAATGTTCTTAATTAGAAATGATACACTTAATTTCATATATTTTGGGTTATTGAAAACCCCATTTAGTTATCGTTAGTGGTTTTTGATAAATTAATTTTTTTCTGAAATAAAAATTTTGTATTATAATCTCGACGGTGTTATGTCAAATACAAATACGGGTGAGCAATTGTTTATTACTCGAGAACGCGTGGCTCGATTGAAATGAACTTTTTACTAGTAGAAAGAGGACAACATTTTAATAAATAGGTGTATCGGCGATTTTAACAAAACGAATTTTTGAATTTAATACGGTTCTTAAAAAATTAGAATAATAAATTACTCTTCAAAAATGGAAATTTCGCTTATTTAAAGAAAACCAATGTTCTTAATTAGAAATGAAACACTTAATTTGATATATTTTGGGTTATTGAAAACGGCATTTAGTTATCGTTAGTGGTTTTTGATAAATTAATTTTTTTCTGATATACAAATTTTGGATTCTAATAATCTAGACGGTATTATGTAAAATACAAATACGGGCGAGAAATTACTTATTACTCGAGAACGCGTGGTCCGATTGAAATGGGCTTTTTACTAATCCAAAGAGGACAAAATTTTAACAAATAGGTGTCTCGGCGATTTTAATAAAAAAATATTTTAATTTTGTGTAGTCGCTCGAAAATTAAAGTAGTAAGTTACTCTTGAAAAATTTAAATATGACTTAGTTAAAATAAATATTTTGTTTCAAATTATAAATTAAACACTTAATGTGATACATTTTAGTTTAATGAAAACCGCTTTTAATTATCTTTATTAGTTACTGAGAAATTAAATTATTTCTGCAGGATTTCAGTCTTTTCTTACCATGTTTTATAAATCGGTACATCTATCGAGGAAAAATTGTTTATTGCTTGAAAACGCGTAGTCCAATCGAAATAAACTTTTCACAGGTCGAAAGAGGACCAAATTTCAGCAAATAGGTGTCTCGGCGATTTCTTTTAAAACAGTTTTTAATTTAAATACAAGCGTTCGCAAATTTAAAGTGAAAATTACTCTTTCATAACTCGAGGTGAGCTTATTTCGTAAAAATCTTTCTCACAATTATAATCTAAATGCACAAATTAAAATATTTTATCTGTCGAAAACCGCTATCAATTATCTTTATTTGTTTTTGCGAAATATACCTTTTTCCGAAATAAAAATTCGGCTTAGCATTCTTATGCTAAGCAAGCAATTTACTTGTATCGAAGAGAAATTGTTTATTTTTCGAAATTGAACGGGTCTTTTTGCCAATTTGAGCAAATAAGTGTCTGAGAGATTAAAAAAAACATATTTAGCCAAAATTAAAAATTCCCCATACCGACTTTTAAATTGAAAACTAACCAGTTTAAAATTTATATATGGGCTTTAAAGATATGTATTCCCAAAAATAGTTGTTATACAAACACATCTACGTTCTCCCAAAAAATTAACTACTAATATCTAATATACAGTAAAACCTCCATTTACGGACACCTCTCTTAGAAGGATATCTCCATTCGGCTTTATATGCATTTTAGTCCTTTTTCTTTTAGACGGACACCTCTCTTACACGGACAAAAATTTCATGTCCATTGGTGTCCGTCTATGAGGGATTTTACTGTAATTATTTTTAATAAAATTAGTATTGGAATCGTAACAACTTTTTGATTTTCCGACCGCGATAGGAAAAAGCGCATAAGCACTTACTTTAAAGGAAATATGAGTGCTCCTCGTATGGTAGATAAGTAAACTTTTTTCGCGATAGGCGCAGCAGCGAGAAGGCTTTTAATTTTCTTATTTAATTGTCGAAGATCACTTTAATAGCTACTGTGTTTGTAAATGCGTGCGTGCATTCTGTGCATAAAATAAATATAAATTGATTATCGTAAAGTTTGCAGTTGCTCAGGGGATTACAATCTTCTTTCATTAAGCGCAGTTTTCAACATGCGAATAATTTACAAAATCCCTGCTTCAAACTTATGTTACAATAGATCTTAAAGTAATTACGAGTTATCAAGGATATAAGATTGGATTCACTTTTCCATATCTCGGAGAGCCATAAAATGATTTTATGCACGCGTACATTAAAATAAATTGCTAATTCAATTACAGTACTTTCTAATGATGGCGACGCAAATAAATAAGATCGAACTTGCCGTAAGTTCCCTCCGCAGACAATAATCATCAAATTAGATGTTTATTGTTATTGTATCGCTTCGTAAAGCGGACTTTCACAAAAATACGCCTATGTACCGTTTAAAGAGCGCGAATATTACTGGAATTGTTATTTTACGATCGGCCGTTTGAAAAATCTAAATCAACATTTACCGATTGCGATTGCTTTTAACTTCCGTGCAGTGCCGGACCGGCCACACCTGGCAAAAGTTGGCGAATCTCGCGCGAGGACGACAATTTAATTTTTGAATCAAAATTTATTGAGTTTTATTTGCGGTGCGGCACCACAGCTGCACGCTGTTTGATTTTCGCGGTGGCACGGCCGCACCACCGTTGCACAACTGCTGGACGCTTACTCATAGATCGATATTATTTCTTCGAGAAGATTTTCAGATTTTCCACAATGTAGTTTCTTACTATTTAAAGATTGTGTTCCGAAAAATGCGTAATATTCGTTGTCGAGAATTTTTATATATGGGGTAAAACAACCGGATTTGGACACCTTAACCTCAATTTTAATTTTGATAAAATAACTTGTAAAATTCGAAAAAAACATCACTGATGTTTCAATGGTATTTAAGCTCGTGTACGAGGTGGGGTATAACTACCGTGGCCAATTTTTTTTTTTTTGTTAAACGGGACCCTTGGTAATCGTGCTTAAAACCGAGTGTGCACATTCGAGCTCAAAGTGGCACATTCCGATCTCGGGAAAATGAAGCGCGCCGCTCCGCGTCGCGCTTCATTTGCCTCCCTCGCTCGGAAATGTGCCACTTTTCGCTCGAATGCGCACATCCTCGTATTTATTACATTATTATAACTCATCATAAGCTCCTTCAAATCAAATATTTTAATTTACTTTAGTAGATATCGATTTTATATTCGAAAAACGTATTTACCATAGCAATGGGTGGAAGGGAGCGAAAAGATACGAAAATCATATCAATGCAAGTGAGAGGGAACGATTAAAATAATTCAATTAATTTATTGGCATGAAATTGTTGTGAATCATGCTTAAAATCGAGTGTGCACATTCGAGCTCAAAGTGGCACATTCCGATCTCGGGAAAATGAAGCGCGCCGCTCCGCGTCGCGCTTCATTTGCCTCCCTCGCTCGGAAATGTGCCACTTTTCGCTCGAATGCGCACATCCTCGTATTTATTACATTAATATAATTCATCATAAGCTCCTTCAAATCAAAAATTTTAATTTACTTTAGTAGATATCGATTTTATATTCGAAAAACGTATTTACCATAGCAATGAGTGAAGGGAGCGAGAAGATACAATGTGTTTTACTTAAACCTATTCATTATTAATTATTAAAATATATTTCTTTTTATTGAACTGTCATAAAGTACAATTTTGTGGATTTTATTTCATTTTATTTTCGGGGTATGGTAAACCCCACCTAGTATGGCATGTGATATTTAGTCACCTTGTATGCGGAAGGTTAAAGATACATTAATTACACTTCTAGCAGTATCAAAACTTTTTATATTTCTTCCTATATCAATATAAAGCGGAAAATGTCCACAAACTGGTATGGTGTCCAAAACCGGGGCTTCTACCCTACGTTGTTCTCTTTTCTAATGTTAAAAAGTTTTATTTGGATCTTAACGGCGAATATTACTTACTAAATGAGACTTTTTGGCACTCTAGTTTTAAATGGTAAGGACTATATTGAGGAAAACCTCAAAATCTAACATTTTGAGAACTAAAACCGAAATTATTTTTCCACTCAGGAATTAATTATTTCTAATTGATTATTAGTTATATCGAGCAAAGCTTTTGCTGTATATTAATATTATTTAATTTAGTTTTTGGTAGATTCAGGGTCGAATTAAGCCAGAGGGCGCCCTGTAGCAAATGCGAACAAGAATCCATCGCTTGCTTCAATTGTACCACACCTATTTTACTTCTTAAGATTTTTTTGCTTACAGGCCGGGGGCCTATACAATTTGCTAATTCTTGCTACATGGCTAATCCGGCACTGAACAGATTTGCTGTGTGACTTGTGGAAAAGTGACTGCGTCTTTTTGAGATTTTTATTAATTTAGGAGTTAGAAGCGTGTGGCACTTTAGTCGAATCACCCGGTATATACAACTCTATGGGGGCATTTTTTATATATAATTGAAGGGTTGGATGGACAAAGAGGCAACTAACAAAATCTGATTTTAGGAAAATCAAATTTAAAGTTTCGTTCTAATAACTTTTTACGAACTTTCTTTATTATTATAATAATAGTACAGGTAGCCCTCGCTCAACACGGCTTCCTATAACACGATAAGCAAATTCCAAAAATCTTTGTAAAACACTGCAGCACTGGATAATATGATTTTTGTTAAATATATTTGTAAAAACTAAATTACCTTAAAGTAATGACCGGAAAGGAGAATGAACTATAGTGCCTTTACATGAAAATATATAAATAAATTATAATTTATTTATTTATATTTGTGTTTAATGGAATTTCGGAACGTAACGCTTCTTTGTGTGCTGGTTCTGGGTCTCGTATAACACAGTTTCATACAACACGGCATTTTCTAGGAACCCATCTACCGTGTTATAGGAGGGTTACCTGTATATGTATTATAAAGCTCCATTTTTGGTTAGACATTCGTGGGTCATAGAAACACGGTCACATATAATCTTTATTCATACAAAAATCACAATTTTAACAGATTGTGGTAGTTACCTCTTTCACTCATTGGGCCCTTTTTAATTTTTTATTCCACGAGTAGTGTTGACTCTAAATTTAATTCACGAATTGTATATTTGCACATGTGATGTTTTATTTTCTATTTCAAACTTTAACGCCAAAAGCAAACCAGGGGGCCCCTCGTTCGCATTTGCTATGGTCCAAGCGCTGGCTAAATCCGGCGCTGCCTCCAATTCGAAAAAAGCGGGCACTTCTCACGACGCGTTAGTTTCGCATTGATGAATTAAATAATTAAATTAGTTGGGAATTTCTAAAGTCTTATTCGCCGGAAAAATTTACATAAGCACTAATTAGGCGCTGTAACCGATACCGATACGAAATTTAAAGGCTTAAGGTTAATCGAATGCGATGTAATCGGATATTTTAGATTGGGAATGTTTCCGAAAAAAAGTACGAAAGAGCGCGAGAGAGAGAGGGGGGGAGGCGTCCATATTTAATGTTGGCAATACTTTTTCGATCATTTTCCTGTTTGATGACCTCAGTTTAGAGCAATGGTCATCGCAATAAACCCCGCGCGTATACGGTGTCCATTCGGATCCTTTAAAGAGTTTTACGATTCCCTATTAAAACGGCATCGCTTTTAGTTTTATAGAAGGTTAAAGATAACCATAAATTAAATTTTTCATACCTTTACAAAGTAGCTGCCCGCTAATGACGTTAAGCTAATGGCTATGTCGAACAAGAAATAAAAACTTTAAGATCCCCAGATCCAATTATTTTGTTCGAGATAGCGCGGACTCTCCGAAATAGACGCCGAAAGGGATAAATAATCCTCGCGAACGAAAAAAATCGACAAAAACTAAAAACGGCGTTCTATAAAAAGCGCCCCCGTTGTACGTTTAGATAATTAAACGTGTCAATTTTTCAATTTCGTCGTGTTGTTGATAAATCGTCGCCCGCTCATGCTTAGGTATCTCCTTACCGGGATTTTTCGTCATACCCGAAGTTCGCCCATTAATTTTCACATCCACCGTTCGAGCCTGTTTTTTGGTTTTTTAGGAACTTATGCGCCCGTGTTTATTTCGGGAATGCACATTTCGCTCGCCCGAAACTGATCGTTCGCTGTACAAAAGTGGCATTCCACTAAAATAGGTGTGTGTTCGTTTATTTTTTGAAAAATTTGATTGTTCTTATGTTGATATATTAATATTGATAATATATTAATATATAAAATATTATATAGGTATATATTATTATTAATTTCAAAATATTGAAACAATTGATTAAAAAAAAGATCAAAATTGCAGTTTTATGAGAGAACTAGGTCTTTTAGAACATTTCTTTGTTCGATTCTTTTTCTTAATTAAAATGATCCATAACAATGTTTTGCAATTTCTTAATTACTGTTTTAATTTCGATTTAAATTAATTTAAAATTTTTTGAAAGTTTCTTTTTTGAACTTCGCTTTATTATAGAATTTTGGTTTCTCATTTGGTCGTCTAAGAAAAAACTTTTACAAAATTTATATTTATTGTACTTAACTAAACATTTTCAGAAAAAGTAAGATGTTAATTGATTTTTTAAAAAATAAGTAAAATTGCAATAATTTTAAAAGTAAATAAATCAATTAAGAAATTTCAATCTTGGAAAATTGATTTTCTTATTGCCAAAAAATAATTTTCTAAGTAATAAGAGCTTTGTTCTCAAAATATTTAAATGAGAAAATAAAACTTTAAATGCTCGTTAAGGACATAGTTTATTTTAGTGGAATGACCATTAGGTAATACTTATCCGAAGCCTTCTCAAAACAAACTCAATTAATTTCTTCAAAAGCGACGACTGACAATCGTGGAAATTTATAAAAATATAAACATTCCCATCGTATTTCACCGATCACAAGTACCGATGTTCAAGAGCCCCAAATCAAAGGTTTGGTGTTCCTGGTATAAGTGCAGTCGTGTAATTTTAAATTAAAAAAATTATTTCGCAAGCAAATTAATTATTGTGAGTTACTATAGCGTTGATTTTTCCAAAATAACTGTTTAAAAATACTAAATCAGAGATTCGGTATTTCTACTATACTGTATATAGGGAAACCTGTTGTACCTTGGTCTTTTTTACACTTGTAATTTTTTTTCAAATGAATTTCATTACAGTGGGGCACTAATAAGGTATTCATCATAAAATATTCGAGAGCTGTTTACTCAAATTGCTATAAGATTTAAAAATTAGTGGATCTATGGCCTAGGTACAACAGAGGTGATGTACCTTGGCTCTATTCCCATTATGCAAAATAAAACCCATTGTTCTATGAAAACTATATATTTATTTTTGGATTATAAGAACTACTAATGTTCTTCTTTGAGATGGCACTAAAATTGTTTCAAAAATTAACAAAACTTTTCTCGTATGCTAAAATTTCACATACTTAATGGTTAACTTTGCAAAAATTTAAATTTTTCGTCAGACTTGTGAGGTATATTATCTGAAGCAAAATTAAAAAAAAATAAGAACTTGTAACAAAGGTATATCTAAATTTTTATTGGTTGCACGTTGATCTTAGGGCCAAGGTACAACTTGTTGACGCTGACCGAGGTACAACACACCGACCCCTTAAAAAAAATAAAGTTGCCCTAGGTACAAAGAGACCAAGGTACAACAGGTTCCCCTAATCATGCTCGAGCAGTTCCTTTCTGATTATTTTAGATGGTTTTTCAGAAAACTTATCTTCGGCTTTTCTAAAATATTTTTTCCCCCACTATTGGTTGTGGTTTTCATTGTGACTTGAAATAGTACGCCTATTTGAGTCATCCGGCAATTGTATACTTAATTATGTTCTTCAATTACACCTGGAACACCTATGGGCATTTTAAATTTGTTCTCAGAATTGGATTTAGATTTAAGAAATTATCGTGTGGCGAGATGGGCGTTGCCCAAAATAAAAATACTATATTTTTGAATTTACTCACTTGTATGTAAATCAAAAAGATGAAATTAGCTTTAACTATTGAAGATATTTTCATCTAAACTTCTTCAGTAGTCACATATAATCAGTTTCAATGCATAAAAGGGCCACTATTGTAATTTCGAGTTTTTCGGTTCAGTTCCGACAAAGACATCGTTTTTTTCGGTTTTCGGTTCAGCTCCGGTTTTTGAGCGTTTTTGAGGCGAGACTTCTCGCGAATCGCGGAGGGCGGCTTTCGCTCGTCCGGGGGTGGCCGTTCGTACAAAATAAAGATGGAGGCCCGAAACAAAGGGTTGACGAAGCGAACCAATGAAGAGAAAGGGCCCCCGGAAGACGTCAATAGAGGATCTCTTTGTAGCTACGTATTTATGTTGTTTAAATTCTGTATCAAAGGAAGGAAGACTCAATTCCATCAGACGTCTTAGTGCGCTGTGTTTCTGTGCACTATCTCAGAGGATTGTTGCCGGAGACGTTGATTGGTTCAGTTGGTGCAGACAAAGGGCAGCAAAGAGGCAAAGCGAGCAAGTTTGTAGTATTCAGTTTGTATGCTTGTTAATTATAATTACGATTCTTTATGAATCGTTCGTGGGATGACACTAATGAGATAATGATGAGCAACGGTATTTTAAAAGTTTCGAGTTTTGTTTGTCTTCCGTTTGAGCGATTTCATAAAGCTGTATTAATAATAACGAGCTTTACGAGCGAGCAAAAGGTCTCATTTTCAACTCATCGTCTGCGAAAATAAATCCGCGCTTTGCATGAAGCGCGCCGGGAAAACGGACAAGGGCGGAGGGAGAAAAGCTCCGTGTACGAGGTGGGGTGTAACTAACGTGACCAATTTTTTTCTTGTTAAAACGGGAAGATTGGTATTCGTGCTTAAAACCGAGTGTGCACATTCGAGCTCAAAGTGGCACATTTCCGATCTCGGGAAAATGAAGCGCGCCGCTCCGCGTCGCGCTTCATTTGCCTCCCTCGCTCGGAAATGTGCCACTTTTCGCTCGAATGCGCACATCCTCGCATTTATTGGATTTTTTCACTTTATCTTTTGCTCTTTCCAACCATAATTTGAAATATAGATATCGATTTTATGATCGAAAAACTGATTTACCATAGCAATGAGTGGAAGGGGGCAAAAAGATACTACAATCTCGTAAATGCGTGTGAGAGGGAACGATTAAAGTTATTCATTAATCTAAATTGTTGAGAATCGTGCTTAAAACCGAGTGTGCACATTCGAGCTCAAAGTGGCACATTCCGATCTCGGGAAAATGAAGCGCGCCGCTCCGCGTCGCGCTTCATTTGCCTCCCTCGCTCGGAAATGTGCCACTTTTCGCTCGAATGCGCACATCCTCGTATTTACTAAATTTATTTATATTTAAATCAGTTACGCCAAAGAAGTATTTCGTTGAAGTATTTTTTTGAATTAAATTGCTCCCCATTTTCGCTTAGATTTTTATTTTTGAGGATTGGAGGGAGTAGTTCTATTATGTATTTTAGAACAGCAGTTTCCAAACTATGTTTCGTGGGTTATGTATAGATACAGTCGAATACAGTCGAAATCCGACATCAAGTTATCCAAAAAGACACAAAAATTGACTTTTAAAAATTCCGCTGTAAATGTGCCACTGTGATTGGCTCATTCTTGATTTACTACAATGGCCGCCAATTAATTAGCCAATCAGATAGAATTTATTACTTCGTAACTATAGTTACATTAGAAATATTACAAATTTGAATATTCGTATTTATTACATTAATATAATTTACCATAAGCTCCTTCAAATCAAAAATTTTAATTTAATTTAGTAAATATCGATTTTATTAATGTTTAATGTTTACTGGAATTGTTTCTTTTCTTTCATTGAAACTTTATCGAGCAACTGAAAATTAACAAGGTATAACAACAATAACTACAAGTATTTTGGAAATAAATATAAATTATAAAATACCTTAACAACACAAAAAGGATCTTTACCATCAAAACTCAAAAATTCTACATGCGTCAAACATGAAAGACTGTAAGTATGATGCTAAATAGAAATTATTTGTAGTTGTATAATTTTGATTTTAATTTTTTGATTTTATTTTATTTAAGATGTCATTATAGGTATATTAAACTAAGGCCTTGAGTATCTGAACGTAAATTTACAGTTTTATTAATTTTGATGTATAAACCATTTCACATAAATTTCTTTTATTTTGATTTTGTTCGCAACGTAAAATAGAAACTTTTTCAAATTGGAATTGATGTCCAACATCAAAATGGTGAATAGCTAATGCAGTTTTGTTTGGCTCAACATAATGTATATTTTTACAATCATTTTCATGTTGTTTTAATCTCTCTTCGAGTCTTTGATTCGTTTGACCAATGTAACTACTTCCACAACCACATGGGATTTTATAAATCAAACCAGATTGTTGAAGAAGAGGAATTGGATCTTTTAATTTACTATAAACTGTTTTAATTGTTTTTAGATTAAAAAATTCTAATTTTCCACTTCTTGGTCTAATAAAACGTTCAATACTACTGGACAATTCTTTGATGTAAGGGAATTTAAAGTATGTTGTTACTTGTCGGACATCTTTTTTGTTATCTACCAATTTATAATTATTTATAACACGTTTAATGAGTTTTAAAGGGTAATTATTATTAATAAAAAGATTTTTCATGCGTAGTGTATTATCTTCATAAAAATCTTCATGATTTAAACGTAAGACCTTTAATTACAACTAACTTTTCACTCATTGGGCGATTAGAATAGTAGTTATGATGGTTAAAATCTTTTTTGTGTAGTTAAGGTATTTTAGCCCCGAACTGGTAGGCTTTTGGTACCAATTCGTTTTTAAGTTTCCATCTGAACATCTATTTATTTTTGCATCTAAAAAACAAAGAGAACAATTATCTTCAATTTCCATAGCATAAACCTAGTAACAATTAATTTTTATTATTCAATCTAAAAGAACAGATAAATATTTGATTGGGCCCAGGAAACTGCTTGAACATTTAATATCTTGTGAACTAAGCTTTATATCAAGAAAATATTTGGTATAAAAATTAATTCTTTATCGTAGTACTTTAGAAAAAAAAATTAAAAAATGGGGGTTTGTATTTAAAAAAATAAAGTCACTTACGGTTTGCTGACAGCAGTGCCATCTATAACAAAATTAATTATTTCATAGTTCGGCGGCTTCAAAATAAATTCATTTTGCTTACTACAATTTTTTTTGTGGGATGCTTACTTTTCGATTTATTTGCAATTGAGTGATTTATACTTTGTATGATGTGTTTAGGGGCTTTTAACGGGGGGTACCTCCAAAATTAAGTGGACGTCGGTGGGGATGCTTCGCAGTTTCATAAAATCTAGACTTTCAGCTAAAAGTTAGATGAAAAATTAATAGGCGACGCCTTATTAAGTTTTTCCAAAAAAGCAAATCAAAATTTTAATAGTTCGATCAACACAGTTACGTATAATATTAATTATTTCGTGAACTAAGGATTTTAGAAAAAAATTAACTGATATAAAAATTAATTGTTTGATAAAGTACTTTCAGAAAAAAAATGAAAAAATAGGGGTTCGTATTTAAAAAAACAAAGTTACCCACGGTTTGCTGACAACAGCGCCATCTGTAATAAAATTGAACATTCTATGTTGTAGAACTTTGGAATTAATATAAAATTGTTATTTGGTATTTTTTTTATAAAATTCTTAGTTTTTGAGATATTTGATAAAATGTGAACAATTCTGTGTATGATGTGTTTAAGGCTTTATAGGGGGGTACCTCAAAAACTAAGCCGACGTCGGTAGGGATGCTTTACATATTCATAAAATATAGACTTTCAGCTACAAGTTAGACCAAAAAATAATAGGCGACGCCCTATTGAATTTTTTTGTAAACGCAAATCAACTTTTAACAATTTGCGTATAGGGTTCTATACAATAGCAAATAACTCTCAAAGGATGCATTGAATTAAACAAATTTGCCATATAAAAACCTCTTATTTTTCCTTCTATTTTCATTAATAACTTAAAAAAATCGGTCCCAAGCAGCAGTACCCAATAGTACCACGAAAATGGACCCCGAACATTCTTAATTAAATTTTTAGGCTAAAGATGAAAGAGACATTTCTTTCTCTTTTATTAATATAGCACAATATGCGCGAGCGAAAAAAAAAATAAAGGGATAATTATCGTGCGATTAATATGCGCGAATAAGGGCCCCGCTGCGCTGTCGATACTCTCGTGTAACGTCTAGCTTTATTACCGCCATTTATTATTTTAATAGCTGAGTTTACCGGACTGTTTTCCATGTTTGCTCGCCACAGTATATTAATCTGTCGGGGCTGCCAACACAGATCGCAATCGCCGTAATCGTCCTTTCCCGGGATTTTGCTCCGGACAATCGCATGTAATATTCCGGGTCCTTTGTCAGCGCCGTGCCCGTATTATTATCGTTCGCTATTCCAATTTGATTGCATTTGTACTTTGTGATTGTGCTGTATGGAAATTTCGGCATTATATATCGGCGCACAGAAACGCAAATAACCGAAACAAACGCATAATGCAAACAAATCCTGCAATTTCCGACCGAATAATATACTAAATTAATCAACCGCCTACGTCGATACAAAAAATAGCGCTAATTGCTATTCGAATCCCGGCCACGTATTTTTTTTTCGCCTGTTCGCTTTCCGAAATAACACACAAACATCAAACAACCGCTTTAATTTTATTAAAAAGTCATAAACAATGATTTTTTCCGAATTGACATCGTGCCGCTCTTTTTCGACATAAAAAATAAACAAATTATCTTTAAGGGCCACTCGATAGAAAAATCTCAAAGTATGTGAACTTAAAGAAAATAAATAAGCCGGGGATTCGGTATGGGAACCTTTTGATTATTATTTTTCTTGGAGAAATTGTGTATTAGTTTTTTTATAGGCGCGAAATCGAGGTCGATCGTAAAGTAAACGTTTACTCCCAAGTTTTTTAATGTGCACTTAAACAGAAATGTTGGCCATTAAATTAACACTACAAAGAATAGTCGAATAATTGACTTCTGGCAACTTAAGTATACGAAATGGTGTGCGTTTGGGACGGTTTGATATTAACAAATGGAAATATTGTTTATCGATAGCTATATTTATTTCTGTTTGGATTCGAGCCCATGATTACTGCAAGCAAGTAGTTGGTACATGCGAGTTACTCGCTTTTGAAGATGTTAAAAAATTGTATTTTGTGGTTTATAGAAAAGAATTTTGACTAAAAGATAAATTGGATTTTAACGAATAGTAGTAATAATTAATTTTAATATTAAATCTAAAAGAACAGATAAATATTTGGTTGGGGCCAGAAAACTGCTTGAACATTTCTATACGTAAAGTATTTAATATCTTGTGAACAAAGTTTTATATCAAGAAAATGTTTAGTATAACAATTAATTCTTTATAGAAGTACTTTAGGAGAAATAATTAAAAAATGGGGGTTGTATCACTTACGGTTTGCTGACAACAGCGCCATCTATAACAAAATTAATTATTTCATAGTTTGGCGGCTTCAAAAAAAATTCATTTTGCTTACTACAATTTTTTTTGTGCGATGCTTACTTTTCGAGTCATTTGCAATTGAGTGATTTATACTTTGTATGATGTGTTTAAGGCTTTAAAGGGGGGGTACCTCGAAAATTAGGCCGACGTCGGTGGGGATTCTTCACAAATTCAAAAAATATAGACTTTCAACTAAGTGTTAGACCAAAAATTAATAGGCGACGCCCTATTAAGTTTTTCCAAGAAAGCAAATCAAAATTTTAATAGTTCGATCAACACAGTTACGTATCATATTAATTATCTCGTGAACTATGCGTTTTAGCAAAAAATTAACTGATATAAAAATTAATTCTGTGGTAAAGTTCTTTCAGAAAAAAAATTAAAAAATAGGGGTTCGTATTTAAAAAAACAAAGTTACCCATGGTTTGCTGACAACAGCGCCATCTGTAATAAAATTGAACATTCTATGTTGTAGAACTTTGGAATTAATACAAAATTGTTATTTGGTATTTTTTTTTATAAAACTCTTAGTTTTTGAGATATTTGATAAAATGTGAACAATTCTGGGTACGATGTGTTTAAGACTTTGAGGGGGGGTGTACATCAAAAAATAAGCTGACGTCGGTAGGGATGCTTCACATATTCATAAAATCCAGACTTTCAGCTACAAGTTAGACCAAAAATTAATAGGCGACGCCCTATTAAGTTTTTCCAAAAAAGCAAATCAAAATTTTAATAGTTTGTTCAACACATTTACGTATCATATTAATTATCTCGTTAACTATGCGTTTTAGCCAAAAATTAACTGATATAAAAATTCATTTTTTGGTATAGTACTTTCAGAAAAAAAATGAAAAAATAGGGGTTCGTATTTGAAAAAACAAAGTTACCCACGGTTTGCTGACAACAGCGCCATCTATAATAAAATTGATCATTCTATGTTTTAGAACTTTGGAATTAATGCAAAATTGTATTTAGGTATTTTTTTTATAAAACTCTTAGTTTTTGAGATATTTGATAAAATGTGAATAATTCTGTGTATGATGTGTTTAAGGCTTTATAGGGGGGTACCTCGAAAACTAAGCCGACGTCGGTAGGGATGCTTCACATATTCATAAAATCCAGACTTTCAGCTACAAGTTAGACCAAAAATTAATAGGCGACGCCCTATTAAATTTTTTTGTAAAAGCAAATAAACTTTTAACAATTTGCGTATGGAGTTCTATACCTACACTTATAACAGCAAATAACTCGCAAAGGATGCATCGAATTAAACAAATTTGCCATATAAAAAGCTCTTATTTTTCCTTATATTTTCATTTATAAAATTAAAAAAATCGGTCCCAATCAGCAGTACCAAATAGTACCGCAAAAACGGACCCGAACATTCTTAATTAAATTTTTAGGCTAAAGATGAAAGAGACATTTCTTTCTCTTTTATTAATACAGCATAATATCAATAAGGAAGCGATACAAAACCGAAATGGAAACGATCCAAAACTCCAAAACAATAATAAATATAAGTTAACGAAATTACGAGTTTCTCAAATTCGCGTAAAACAACCGCCTAGAATCTGAAGCACGAATAAATAACCTCGTCGAAATTATTTGTAGAAGATGTAATTGTACATAACTTCGTTATCATTAGCACTAACATTCCTGATTTAGGTTCGAGCGAATCCTTCAAAGGATCACTTCTCGCTTCGCCTTCTCTCATCGCGATTTCAAATCTAGATTCGGTGTAATTACGTAATGGGAATCAAAGTTCTGCTTTCTGATGTGTATTATTTGTTCAGCAGTTAACTGTTAGCCCCAAGTCAGGATTCATATATTTGATTATTTCGGAGGCATTAAGCCTGATGATATTCCCGAAGAGCGACGCTCGTACCCACTACTTGCTTGTAAAATTACTAAAACTGATTGCGCTCGCTAATTACCTCCACGTTGTTATTTCGTCTTACGCTTTATTTATAAGTCCAGTTCTTGTTTTTATCCGCTCGGATGGTGATTCAATAAAAAATTATGTTTTCGATTCTAATTTCAGGATGTCTCAGATAAAACTTTGACCTTACTTTATGATAATTGAAATTTTTAGTAGTAAATAATGAGTTACAAATAGTTTTGCAATCGAACGATTTTCTGTCGGCGAGATCTTCGTTTTTGCTATTGAAACGGGTTAGGACGCTGAATAATTGTCTACGCTTCGTGTGCACAATAACAACTAATTTTCGGCACGACCATTGATGTTACAATGCGATATAATGATAACCATTAGGAGCTAATCAAAGTGTGCGCGACGGGCTTTGAATTCAACCCCTGCAGCTTGCAGCCTGCATAAGCAAAGTTTAGTTGGCAATATGCAATTTTCTGATTGGAAAAGTTGTTAAAGAGGAACGTAACGGAAAGCTTTCGATCGAAAAATTAGGCGAGCGCCTAAGATCATTTTTTTTCGCCGAAAACGAACCGAATGGTTAAATTTTTACCCTCTCGCTTCGTGTTAATTTTTTTGTCTAATTATAAGCATTACATCAATTAAGACATAAACAAACCGAGATAGTGATACTACACCTAATTTTAAAAATGTGGGTTAACAAAATAATGTAATCTATTCAAATGATAATAACAAATTTTGCATTCGTCTTGACATGACCTTTCGATAATTATATTGTACAAACTTTCCTAAATAAACATTTCGTACTTGTTAAAGGTTAAGCTAAACACAATAACGTGCTGCAATCGTCGATTTTTAATGAATTCTTTGGGAAAATCGCAACGCTTTGTGGGATTGCGTCAACGGCCATTTTTTTTATTAATTTTTCATCGCCCGCGTTAATCTTTAATTTTTTTTCGTCTAATTAATTAAACGTTTTTCGGTTGACATGATGTATGGATCGATTGCGGACTTTTTGGGCATAGGACAGTGGCGCGCAAAGAGAAATAATTAACGTCACAATTGGTACCAACTTTATTCCAAATAAAGCGGACTTGTTTTCGTTAGGGTGGCCCAAAAAACGCGAATTTTGTTGTGCGTTTGGTTTGGCGTGAAAAGATGTTAATTGAAAATTTTTAAGGGGCGCTCGAGATTATTAAAAATTTTGAAAACGATAATAATTTAATTTAATTTAATTTTAAGTTTATTTTTCGTCACGTTGTTATGTATTGTCTTACGTTTAAAATTATTAATGTCTTCTGAAGATTTTAAGTTGATATATTAATTTATAGAGGTCGCTCAAAATTTTTAAATTTTTAAATGATCTCGAGCGCCCGGTAAATATAAATATTAATAAAAATTGTACTTTTTATCGTGAAATCACCATCTTAAAGAAGAGATACAAAAAAAAACATAAAGACAATTATTAATACTGCACCTTGAAGTTTTTTTGGCAAGCAATTTTTTTAAATTCAAAATTAACCATTTCGGAAATTTTTTAAAATCTTGAGCGACCTCTTAAGTTTTTTTAATCGAGCGGATTTTTGGTGAGCTCCTTAAAAACAAGCTAAATTAATATATTGTCATACGAAACCAAAAATAAAAAATTATTCGGTTTTTTTTTTGGTCACCCCAATGCATATTCGGCTCGTTGCGTTTTTTGTAAACATATACCTAACAATTTGACCAAGTTTTGTCGTGTTAAAACGGGACGCTTCGTAATCGTGCTTAAAACCGAGTGTGCATTCGAGCTCAAAGTGGCACATTCCGATCTCGGAATGAAGCGCGCCGCCCGCGTCGCGCTTCATTTGCCTCCCTCGCTCGGAAATGTGCCACTTTTCGCTCGAATGCGCACATCCTCGTATTTATTGGATTTGCCTATATTATTATTTTATTCTTCAATTCAAAAAATTAAAAGTCGAATAAATTAGATCCAAATTTTGTTTGATAAAGGTTAGATATTTTATTCCTTTTGATAAGTTGTCATGGTGCTCTTCCGCACGCCTATGTGTAGCGAGCTTGATAAAAATATTTTCAGGTGTACTTTGAAATGTTTACTGATTCGCATTTTTGATTAATTAAAATTGTATATGAGTCAAATTTTCTGAAGTGGGCACTCAAAAACAACTAGTTGATTTTTATATCATCTTTTGCACATTGTTGAATGTTCTCGAGCGCCCTGTAAATATAAATATCAAAAAAATTTTTTTTTTTTGAAATTAACATCTTAAAGAATAGACGCGAAAAAAAAACAAACACAATTATTAAAATGCACCTTGAAATTTTTTTGGCAAGGAAATTTTTTTAAATTTAATTTTTTCCATTTCGGAAATTTTCAAAAATCTTGAGCGACCTCTTAAAATTTTTTAATCAAGCTAATTTTTGGCGAGCTCGTTAAAAACAAGCTAAATTAATATATGGTCATGCGAAACCAAAAATAAAAAATTATTCGTTTTTTTTGGGCACCCCGATGCATATTCGGCTCCTTAAATAGTCGCACACAGTCTTTGTTTTTAAAACGCCACGTAGAATTGAAAATCGAAAATCTCCAAAGCTCAAATTCGAGCTTAATTTTTTATTTCTCGTCTAATTCGGCGTGGGCCAACTGCGCGCCGCGGCTTGAAACATTTTAGGTGCACAATGTATGGGATCAATTGCGCATTTTTGGGTATAGGACAATTGCGCGCAAAGTGAAATAATTAACGTCACAATAGGTACCAACTTTGTTCCAAATAAAGCGAACTTATTTTCGTGGTTTCCAGTTTCCAAATTTACACATAATTTTCCGTTTAAATCTGTGCATGTTAGGGTGGTCCAAAAAAACACGAATTTTATTGTGCTTTGATAATATGTTAATTAAAAAATTTTAAGGGGACGCCCAAGATTATTAAAAATTTTCGAAACGGTAATAATTTAATTTAATTTTAAATCTATGTATTGTCTTACGTTTAAAATTATTAATGTGTCTTTTGAAGATTTTTAGTTGATAAATCAATTGATAGAGGTCGCTCAAAATTTATTAATTTTTATTGTAGTATAATTTAAATGTTCTCGAGCGCCCTGTAAATATAAATATTAATAAAATAGCATTTTTTTTTCTTGAAATTAACATATTAAAGAATAGACACGAAAAAAAAAACATAAAGACAATTATTAATACTGCACCTTGA
This sequence comes from Sinopyrophorus schimmeli, assembly GCA_036325965.1. Classification (NCBI taxonomy): domain Eukaryota; kingdom Metazoa; phylum Arthropoda; class Insecta; order Coleoptera; family Elateridae; genus Sinopyrophorus; species Sinopyrophorus schimmeli. Next base: position 84,266 of record JARFIZ010000329.1, on the reverse strand, counting down.
AATTTTTTTGGCAAGGCAATTTTTTTAAATTCAATTCGTACCTTTTCGGAAATTTTCAAAAATCTCGATAGACCCTCTTAAAATTTTTAATCAATCTGATTTTTTTAAAACAAGCTAAATTAATATATGGTCATGCGAAACCAAAAATAAAAAATTAATTTTTTTTTTTTGGGCACCCCAATGCACATTCGGCTCGTTAAACAGTCGCACACAGTTTTTGCGTTTTTAAAACGCCACGCAAAATCGAAAATCGCCGAAGCTCCATTTCGAGCTTAATTTAGTTAATTAAAAAATTTAAAAATAACTTCGATTCTTTGAAGTCGAAACAACAAAGTAATAAATTGTGGGCTTTCATAATTTTATATTTTTATAATAAGCAATGAAATGTGGGGAATTGAGAAATTTTTATGGGTGCACTAAAAGTATTCCGAATACCTTTCATATATATTTTTTGTCATATTATAATTCTAAATATAAATTTTAAAACGGCAGCACTCTGAGCTTAGTACTCCGACGCTTTTGTTCTAATTTTAGTGCAGATGGAGTCATTAATAAAGATAAGAGGTACGGTTGTGTTCCCGTGACGTCATTCTTATATTCTCTTCGAGGGCTTTATTCTTAGAAATTTATATGCGGCAAATGCATACGGATTAATTTAATTGTGTAACTCTTAATTTGTTCGGCGACCCGTCCCTGTAAATCACCGAAGCTGGAGGGATCCCGTTACAGCGTCGATCTTCCGGGTGCGTTTAAAAAAAAATCGACGCCGCCTCGGATTTTGGAGAAAACTTAATTTAAGCATCATTAAACAATAATTAATGAGTTCTAAAGATGGTTTACACGTTGGATCTGACACCGATATCCATTATTGATGACGAAATCATCGAAGTGTTCTTAAAGGAGCCACAAACCACTCCCTGATGTAGTATGACGTTGCTTATTTTACCTGCATTATTAAATTAGCGCTTATCTGAAAGTGCGGGCAATTTAACACAATTATACATGCAAGTCACTAGTCTGTAATGGAAGTACACGACGGTGTAAGTTAGTAAGTCACCTGTACCTCTTAACATCTAAGACTGCATTAATTTGTAACCAAGTTCCACATATAGACATAATTGCTGAACTCAAATTCCGCTCGCTCCTATTTTTTTCCCCTGCCATTTTATTCGAGATAACCGAGTTATTAGTTGTCGCGGCTGGTCATAAACGGCGTTTACACGCAAAGGGCAGTCCTGGAATGTCGCTTATCTGCCTTTCGTATCGCGTTTTGGTTTACATGTTTATTTTGGCGAGTGGAAGGGGTAATTTAGGGTCGAAAATAATTTTTGTGATTAGTTTTTATCGGAATATGTGTATTGGGTGGGCAAGAAAGCGATTTCGGTTTTTGCAAATCTATGGCAATACAATTTCGGTCAATGTTGCCATTTTTTTCGTTTTGACGGTAACGATGTCGAAAACAAATTACTTGGTTCCGGTGGATCAAATTAAATTAATAATGATCAAATAAAATCGATAATTGAAGTAGATATAAGACATTGTGTTCAACCATGACAACGCTCGACCGCGCACATCCATGGACTCTCGTCAAAAATTTTTGGAGCGGGGTTGAGAACTGGTGGCACGTCCACCATATGGTCCTGACCTCGTACCATCGGATTACCATTTATGTCGATCTTTACAAAACCTTTTAAATGGTAAAAATGTCAGTTGTGATGATGACCTGAAGTCGCACATGGTTTGGTTTTTTTTCGAAGGTACCAGAAGATGTCAAAAGGCTCCTGGACTTTTTCTAAATAAGTTGGGAGCAAAAGCTTTATTAATTTATTGGAAAAATTGCGGTTAACAACACCAATGTATTTTTTCTATTAATGGATTTATAGTAATTTATCTATTTCAAAATTTTGAAAAAATTCTCAATTCGCAAATTAGTTATAATGATATAAAGGGTGTTTCAAATTGAGCGCCTTTTTCTAAAACTAAATAAAATATATAATTTGCTTTGATTTTCAAAAATTTTTGATTGATATAATTGAAGTAAAATGTATGACATTTAAACACAAAAAATAATATTTGTCAAATGACTACCTCTTTTAGCTCCCCACACGTTCACAATTTTGGATGACATTTTGACATAATTGAGGTTAGCTATCTAAGAAAGTAAATTAATTATTGTGAATCACCCTTAAAACGGAGTGTGCACATTCGAGCTCAAAGTGGCACATTCCGATCTCGGGAAAATGAAGCGCGCCGCTCCGCGTCGCGCTTCATTTGCCTCCCTCGCTCGGAAATGTGCCACTTTTCGCTCGAATGCGCACATCCTCGTATTTACTTGATTTAATTTACAATATACAAGGTAGAGTTTTTTTTAATGAGTGGGAGCAAGTGAAAATATACGAACATCATACATATAAAGGTTGTTTCAAATTGAGCGCCTTTTTCAAAACTAAATAAAACATATAGTTTGCATTGTATTTCACAAATTTTTTATTGATAATTGAAGTACAATGTATGACATTTAAACACAAAAAATAATATTTGTCAAATGACTACCTCTTTTAGCTCCACACACGTTCACAATTTTGGGTAACATTTTGACATAATCGAGGCTCTATTTCACCAATAACACGAATAATTTCATTCTTTAGTTCAAGAATCAATTGTGAATTGTTCCTATAGACTTGATTTTTTACATGACCCCAAAGAAAATAACCAACGCTGTCAAATAACATGATCTGCCAATTAATTATTTTTTGAGAAAAATCATCTGGTAATCCATTTGACAAATGCACGACGTTTTGAATCGTCCAAAGGCTTTAATTCCTTTATTATTTGAACCCTATATGCCTTTAGAGATAAATCCTTTCGTAAAATGCGCCATGTTGTTGTTTTACTGAGGCCAACTTGTTGTGATCGTTGACTAATGGACATTTCAGGCTTTTCAGCAACACTTTCACGAACCATATCAATGTGCTCTTGTGAACGACCAAAAAGATTATATTTTTTAATTTTTTTATCTTTTGCGGAACCAGTCTCTTCAAATTTTTGAACAATTCGACTAATAGTCCTTTCAGATGGACGATTATGTAAACAATAAAAATCACATAATTTTCTAAAAAGCTTTTTCACAGAACGCAGATTTTCATAAAATAATTCAACAGTTTTAACGCACTTTTGTATCGTGTACCACTTCATTTTTATTAATGTCATACATGACACTTCTTAAATGTTAAAAGACGCAGACGAATTCAATGCACTATCTATATTTTATTTAGTTTTAAAAAAATGCGCTCAATTTGAAACACCCTTTATAATTTTTTTTAAGTAAGGCTATTAAAATTCAAAAATATTAACAACTTTTATACATAAAAAAAATGTAGGGTAAAACGTCTAGTGAACGGACCGATTTGTTGCACCAAAAGCTATTTTAATATAAACAAATTAATGAACCCAAAACAACCCTTACAGTTGAAACAAGTTATTATTTTTATTATTACCGCAATTTGCTCATAAACTTTGTAAAATTAACTATGTGTCCAGTAAATGACCTTTTCGTCGTAATAATGAACAGGGTATAGCCCAGTGAATGACCGATTAAATGATATACCTATTAAAAACAACTAATTCATAAAATTCATTTAAAACACCATTTATTACCTTTATTTCTCGCACTCAAACGAAAAAAGTAGACATACAAGATTGCATAAATAAATATAGCATGAATATAAATTAATTTTTTAAATTCTTATGAATATTATTACTCGTAACGGTCATTCATTGGACTGGACGTTGCACCCTACAGAAACATATAAGATTCTACTTGCTTCAGCATACCTCAATGCAAAACATTAATTAAACTAAATCGAAGTCGAAAATTAATGGCGTTCCTTAAACAGAATTAAAAACCAAACAACTTAATGCTTAAAAATCAATTTAAACGACATAATAAATGCCCTTTGCCGAGAAGATTTATAAAACGTGTCTCAACAATGCCACATATATGGTAACGACCTTTTTTTTCAATACAACTTTATCATTGCATGCACACAACAACATTTTAATTATAAGGCGAATTAGGCACGCCAAACAAAAACTGAAAAATCACCGGGGACATTAAAATAAATACTTTTTAAAGCAACGCAAATAAAGAACAATTTGTTTATTGCCCAAGACAAATTATCCATTGAAGATAAAAGGAACAAAATTAAAATTAAACGTCTTACAAAAGAAAACGCTGAGCTTTCCATATGTACGCGCTTAAAGAAAGTATTATTCTTTTTTGTTTGATCCGTTGGCCAAATATGTGCCAAGCGCAGCACACAAACGAGCCTCTTCTGATAAAAAAAGAACGAAAAGTCGCGTTGCAGAAAAATGGCTTCGTAAACAAACACCGGCCAGACAATAACTTTTTGCCTTCGACCATTAATTTTTCGAGTTGCGAAATCGTTTCGGGCTCCCGACTTACGTAACGCCAAATAGACGTCCGCGAACGTCTAACGTAAATGTTTCGTTCGGCTTCTCCGAAAGGGTTACGAAAAAAACCTAAATTAAAAAGCGAAATCAACAAGACATCGCGAGTGCCCATAAAATAAAATACTTTCCTGACAAATTCTGTTATTTTTGGCATCGAGAATACTCTTAATTGAAGAATGTATATGAATGCGTTGTTTACACGCAGCGGAGTGCGTTGAAATTCACTATTATTTTTTTTATTGCTTCTTCTTCGTGGCCCGCGATGTTTTATGGGGAGCCATAATTTAAATTTTTAATTTACTCGCTTATAATTTGTGCTTCGTGTTTTTTTCCCGAAATAGCCGACGCTTGTTGTTTTTCGATCGGCGCAGAGGGGGGGCCCCGGAGCAACAGCACGTGAAATTAGATTTCGGCATTTTCGAAAAAATTAAAAGCCAAGTTTCGACGTTTTGACGTTTCGACGTTTCGCGTTTCACATCCGTCCCAAAGCGCAAGGGTTGCGCGATCGTAAAAAGTCGAAGGGGGAGCGGAGCGCGAAAAAAACGCATTTAGAAGAACCCCTTTCGAACGTGATAAGACACATCTTCCACAGATTACGCCGCATCCGGTTGACGTTCTTCATTTTTTAAGTATGAATAATAATAAACGGATCTCACCTTCTCGCTGCAGCCTTTTTTCTGAAACGAAATTGTTTTTTTTTCGGGGCGAGACATCTGCCGAAAACGTCTGTTTTTTTTTAGAAGGCGAGCGGCCCACTGATTGACGGTTTAAAAAAGGCTCCGATTCGGTAAAAGGATGTTTTGTCTGCGAAAGGGTGAAACGCGTTAAAAAATACGGGGCGAACGTGTTAAGCGACATGTCGCAGTTTTTTGGAAATGTGCTGTTGAAAAGCGTCGATTTCCTTCGCCGTAAAAAGCGCTTGAAGTTTTGAGAAAGTCAAAACAGGCAGTTAATTAAATTCTTTGAACGGATTTCGACGAAAAAAATCATTAATTTGCGTTTTATCTGATCGAAGCGGGTGTAGCTCGGTTATTTTTGGAAATACTAAATAGAGAAAATTAAAATTTGGTTGGGTTTTTGAAGTTATACTTCTTTTGGCGTGTTCATTGAATTTTGTAAATTAAACTTTCTTTACAATCAACAAATTCAATTTATTTCAGTAAATATTGCTTATATGTTCGAAAAACGTATTTTTACCATAGCAATGAGTGGGAGAGAGCGAAAAGATACAACAAACTCATAAGTATGAGTGAGAGGGAATGATAAAAATTATTTACCACTTTTTCGTTACTAAAATTATTGCCAATCGTGCCTAAAATCGAGTGTGCACATTCGAGCTCAAAGTGGCACATTCCGATCTCGGGAAAATGAAGCGCGCCGCTCCGCGTCGCGCTTCATTTGCCTCCCTCGCTCGGAAATGTGCCACTTTTCGCTCGAATGCGCACATCCTTGTATTTATTGAATTTGCTTGCGTTCGATTTTGGATTTTTGTTGAAAATTATTGCCGTTGACGCTATCATCAGTAATTTAATACTAATATAAGTCTAAATCATATTAAATGGCCTATAATTTTTATAAATAAATTTTGCGACATGGACTTTAGTTCATTATATTAAATATATTGAAAATTTCTTAATAGTAGACACATATATGCACGTTTTTCTTGTAGAATAATAAATATAACCAATACTGACCAACACTTTTCAAAATCACTAGCGCAATTAGGCAAAATTATGTATTTCTTAAATGTATTGAAATAACTATTGATTCGAATAGAATAACAAGTAAAGATATAAATAATTAATTCGCTAATAATAAAAGGTACAATTCACTTGAAAAAAATTATTAGAACGAAAAATGTTTCTGTTTAAATTAATTAAAATTAAATATTAAAAAAAATGATTTGAGATCTCATTAGAACATTTAGAAAATGCACCCTGTGCAATAAATTTTTGAAAATAGTTATTAATGTGCGCACGCCCCGCACTTATTGAACTTGTCTATGTAAAGCATCCCCCTTTCAAATAAAAAAATTAATTTCATATTTTCTATTGGGAAAAAGTTGTAGCTCTTATTTTTCTATAATAGCTGTTTAAAAGCACTAAATCTGAAATTTGGTTTTTCAGGCATAAATACAGTCTTGTAATTTTCAATAGTATAAAAGTATAACTTCTAAGGTGCGTTTTATTTAATTTGCTAATTTTGCATAAAAATTAAGACAGAAAAACAGCTTTAAATTGATTTATTTCCTAGTCCTTCAGAAATAATATATCAATTTCAGTTTTTTACCAAATGAAGGACAAAGCGTGTGAAATATGCGCGACAATTTCGAAATTTTTATAACTGTTTTTATTAATAAGTCGTAAACAATTAAAGTATGTGAATTTTGGGAAAAAATCTGTTAAAAGTGGAAATTGTTTTTGTATGATTGGGAAGTTCTAAGCAGCTCATCCCTTGTAGACGCAAATGGTTTTAAGAACTTGTCGATAAGGGTTAAACACAACAATATTCTACTGACCATCTGTATCAAATTATTTTACCTAAATTAGTAAGATATCTCTGCAATATTATTTAAAATACACAATTTTAATTTAATTATTTCTAGCTATTGTTTTAAGACAATTCATTGGACGACACTGATATTATAGCCAAAAAAAAGAAATTGTTTCTGTTTTTATTTTACGTGAAAAAAATTATTAATTTTCAAAAATAACTGACCAATTTATATATATTTTGCTTTGTTTTCGATTTACACGGTTTTCTTTGTGTAAATAGGCGTACAGTGGGGAGGCATCAAGGTTATATTTAATTTGGTCTCGCCAAAGAAGTATAACTTCTAACGCATCTTTTTTTTAACTAATATCTTCGTAAAGTTATCGTAAGGGACAACGTTAAATTTTCAGAAAATCACTTTTGACAAGATCGGTGTGAATCAATCTTTAGAAATTAATTTTAAAAAAGCTATTCGTAATTAAAAATCGTAATTCGTAAATTCGTAATTAAGCATCTTACAGATTTTCAAATCGCACTTCAAAAAAATTTAGGCGCTTAATGAATTTGACTTCAAACTCGAAGAAAAGGTTTTATGTTCAATAATCTCATTTAATTCTTTTGATTATCGACAAAATTAGAGCCCTTTGTGGGACGAGACACGTAATTTATTAAATATGCTCGATTGGGAATCGGATACGTAAATAGCAACAATATTAATAATTTGTTGGAAACATAAATTGTTTACGAGGAGAGGTTTAGATCGAGGTTGATTACCTCTTCGACATAAAAATAGCCGTTAATTGTATTTAATAATAACGAAACGCGTTTTAATTTAGAGTTTTTATAGTTGTTTCAGTTTATTAAGGCGGCAATACAATTTGAAATACTCGTAACAATAAACGACATGAAATCCTTATGCAGATTAAGGACATTACAAGATAAAAATTGAAAAGCAACGAGAAAAGCAAACTGCACTTGTCAGATAATTTAAATACAGAATGTTGGAATTAAATAATATTCCAGGGCATTGACTGCCTCACAGGCAAGAAGTCGAAACCAGTTTGAAACCAATCATGCTACTTCGTTATCCTACAAAATTAATAAATTACACTTAACATTGTATCTAGTTTCAGACACGTACTGAAATATTTCGAAGTTTCCTCGGCTACTTTAGATGGATTTCGACATTCGGAGATCCTAACTGTCGATTTCATTCCATTTACTTATACGGTCATTTCAACTTAACGATAATTTGTTCGTTTTACGTTTGATTTGTTCTACACATGTTTTCCGCAGCCTCTTCTCATTAATCCAAACGCACCTCTTCGTTTTCGAAAAGTTTATCGCTTAGGGCTGAATCCTTTTCTGGGGACAATTTTAAAATGCCCGTCTGGGCACAAAGTGTTTTGGGTGTAATTGGAGGACCCAATTGGGGGGTGTACATATGCTGGGTGAATTAAATAGTCTCAATCAATAGTCAAAATCTATAGCAGAGGTATAGGAGGCTTTAAACCAGTGGTTTCCAAACTTTGTGTTACTGGGCTCTCCTTAAAAGAAATCTAATCTTGGCGAATATCCACTGTACACCTATTTCTTGATTTACACGGTGATGTGTTGCGAAGAAAACCGTGTACGTGGAAAACAAAGCAAAATATGCATAAATTGGTCAATTACTTTTAGAAATTAATTAGGTTATGTTTTGTACATTATAATATTTATTTTTTTTTGTAACTACATATCTGTGATATAATATAAAAGTAGATATACTCTTAATTATTATTAAATTTCGGACATTCGCAAAATATTAAGTTTTTGATGTTTTTCTAGCTTAAAAATATTGTTTGGGCATACAATCACTTTAGGGTGGTGGTATTGTACAAACTCGATGATCGCCGCTCGCGGTAAATCCGGCCCGAAGGACCAATGTTTGGGTTTGTACAATACCACCACCCTAAAGTGATTGTAAGCCCAAACAAATGCATTGAAAAAATTTTAAAAATTTCACAAACCAGAAGAAAGTTGATAAAGTAGATATTATTAAACAGAAATTTATTTTACTAAAGAACAAACTCTTATACATTTATAAACCGAAACAATATAGGAAAGGAAGGGTACAAAAATATTCGGACACCAATATTTAAGGATAAATACAAACAAAAACAATGCAAAATTAATAAGTAAATGTAAATACTTTATTTTTTAAAACACTTTAATCTTCGAAGCATAGAAGCTACCAAATTTTCTAATATTTTATTGTGTATTTTTAATTTTTTTTAATTTAATATGCGCATTACTCTTGTTAATTTAAAATAAGGTTTTTTTTGTATTATTTTTTTTAAATATGTCTATAAATGTATAATATGATTCAAATTTCAAATATTTCTAATGTAACTATAGTTACGAAATAATGAATTCGATCTGATTGGCTAATTAATTGGCGGCCATTGTAGTGAATCAAGAATGAGCCAATCACAGTGGCACATTTACAGTGGGAATTTTAAAAGTCAATTTTTGTGCTTTTTTTGGATAACTTGATGTCGGATTTCGACTGTATTCGACTGTATTTATACATAACCCACGAAACATAGTTTGGAAACTGCTGTTCTAAAAGACATAATAGAACTACTCCCTCCAATCCTCAAAAATAAAAATCTAAGCGAAAATGGGGGGCAATTTAATTCAAAAAAATACTTCAAAGAATACTTCTTTGGCGTAACTGATTTAAATATAAATAATTTAATAAATACGAGGATGTGCGCGTTCGAGCGAAAAGTGGCACATTTCCGAGCGAGGGAGCAAATGAAGCGCGACGCGGAGCGGCGCGCTTCATTTTCCCGAGATCGGAATGTGCCACTTTGAGCTCGAACGTGCACACTCGGTTTTAAACGTGATTCACAAAAATTTAGGCCATTAGATTAGAGGAAAACTCAGTTAAATAATTTTAACCGTTTCCTCTCACTCGCATTAACGATATTGTCGTATCTTTTCGCTCCCTTCCACTCATTGCTATGGTAAAAACGTTTTTTGAACTTAAATTAGATATTTTACTATATTAAGATTTGAAAACCCGAAGGATAAAGTAGACAAATCCAATAAATACGAGGATGTGCACGTTCGAGCGAAAAGTGGCACATTTGCGAGCGAGGGACGCAAATGAAGCGCGACGCGGAGCGGCGCGCTTCATTTTCCCGAGATCGGAAATGTGCCACTTTGAGCTCGAACGTGCACACTCGGTTTTAAGTGCGATTCACTATAATTAATTTACTTTCTAAATAATTTTGATTAAAAACTACAAGACTCTATTTTATTTAAATTAAACGCTGTGCATAACCCTTCAAAAATTCTCCCCATAATTTTGATCTGGGGGACTTGACAAATTGCATTGCTTGTTATTGTTCGGGACGCAATGCCCTTGCCAACATTTCCGAAAAGCTATTTCCATTGTCATCAGAAGTCAAACGTTCAAAAGAAAACGTTCCAGGTTATTTATTAGGAATAACAAATCGCACTTCACAATAGACAATGCTTTGATACTCTCATCAACACAAATCTTGGCAGAGAAAGAACTAGAAAAATTTAATATACTCACAAAGCACTGCCAAAAAAACGCTATTTGTTTTTCCGTTTTATTTATTTCGCTATTTTATTGTTTCTTTTAATAATCTCGAGATTGCTTTTTAATGTGTTCAATAATTTGCGCTTTTCAAAGTGTCGCAAGATTTCGGTTTATCGACGCTGTTGACAGGACAAAGCGCGTCTTAAATTAATTTTACGGCTTCTATTTTTAAGCGAATAATTATAAGAAGGAAGACAATTGGCAGTTAAATGGTCGTTCGTTTACCAAAATAACAAACAGTTTGAAACAATTTAAATGCCATGGAACGAACCGTAAAATGGGTTTTCACGCACTATTCTTCGGATAATAGACAGTTTACAAGCCTGATTGCTTCTAAAGTTAAACCTCTAACTTTTAAATTGTTTCCAGAACTAATAATTAAATTTTAAAAATAATTGTTCGGTAACTTGTGGAGAAGGTATCAATTTTCGGTTCGGTTCGGTTCGTGAGTGGAAACTGGCGCGATTTGTTTTTTGAAAATCGCCCAGACACGTGTTAGCTCAAATTTAATTATCTTTCGATGGGTGAAAAGCCCATCGTAATCCGAATAGCCATTTTTGAGAAATGAATTATTTCTGGCTTCGAATTGTGTTTCTCCGCAAAATCACATCTCGCTTCGAACTTAACAATTTTCTTTTTGAAGGAAAACTGGTTGATATATTGTAATGAAGTTTTTAATGAATTGAAATATATAATTTTTTAAATCTATATCGTAAGAGATGGGCATTTTAAGGTTCTATCTTAAAAAATGATCAGGTAATGCGCATTTTAAGATTTGCTTTGTATTTTAATCTTGGCGCTTATGTAAAAATCTCAGACATTTTTTTCTGTTAAATCGCTGAGACACCTATTAGCTCAAATTTAATTATCTATCGATTAGTGAAAAACTCAATTTAATCCGAGTAGCCGTTTTTGAGAAATAAATTATTTTCGCTTCGAATTGTGTTTCTCTTTAAAATCACATCTCGCTGCGAACTTAACAATTTTCTTTTTGAAGAAAAACTGGTTGATATATTGAAATGCGGTTTTTACAGAACTGAAATATATAATTTTTTTTATAATTCCTGTAATTTTCAAACCTATATCGTAAGGGATGGGCATTTTAAGATTCTATCTTAAAAATGATCAGCTAATGCGCGTTTTAAGATTTGTTTTGTATGTTACTCTTAGCGCTTATGTGAAAATCTCAGAAATTTTTTCTGTTAAATCGCTGAGACACCTATTAGTTCAAATTTGATTATCTATCGATTGGTGAAAGCCCCATTTTAATCAAAGTAGCCGTTTTGGAGAAATTAATAGTTTCTTACGTGAAATCGTGCTTATATCTGAGATCTTTAAAACCAAATTTCTCAAAAAAAATAATATTATAAGAAAACTAGCATAGATAATTAATTGCGGTTTTTACTGGATGAAAATATAAATAATTATACATAAGACGTGATGTTTTGGTAGTTCTATTTTAAAAAATGTTTAAACGATGCGCGTTTTAACATTTGCTTTGTATTTTTATCTTCGCGCTTATGTAAAAATCTCAAAAATTTTTTCTGTTCAATCGCCGAGACACCTATTAGCTCAAATTTAATTATCTATCTTCTAGTAAAAAGTTCGTTTTAATCGTAGTAGACGTTTTCGAGAAATTAATATTTTCTAGTTTCAAATTGTATTGAGATCTAAAAACTTGAAATATCTTTTCAAATTCTTTAAAAAAAAATAGTACCATAAGAAAACCAGTAGAGATAATTAATTGCAGTTTTTACTGGATGAAAATATAAATAATTATACATAATACGTGAGGTTTTGGTAGTTCTATCTTAAAAAATGTTTAAACGATGCGCGTTTTAAGATTCCATTTGTATTTTTATCTTTGTGCTTATGTGAAAATTTGAAAAATTATTTTTTTGAAAATCGCGGAGACACCTATTAGCTCAAATTTAATTATCTATCCTCTGGTAAAAAGCTCGTTTTAATCGGACTAGCCGTTTTCGAGAAATTAATATTTCCTCGTTTCAAATTGTATTTACGTCTAAAAACTTTAAATATCATTTCAAATTCTTTAAAAAAATATAGTACCATAAGAAAACCAGTAGAGATAATTAATTGCGGTTTTGAATGGATTATAATATAAGTAATAATACAGCATATCTGCAATTTTCAAACTTTTGTTTAAAAAAATGATGAGACCATGAGCGTTTTAAATTTTGATTTTTGATAAACGCTAATGCTTACATAGAAATCTTAAAAATTATTTTTTAAAACGCTGAGACACCTATTGATACAAATTCGATTATTTTTGCTTGGCGAAAAATTTGTTTTAATCGGATTAGCCGTTTTTGCAAAATTAATATTTTTCGCTTCACATTGTATTTCAAAACTCAAAGCTGGGAACCAACTTAAAAAAAAATTGACAGAAATAGTTAAACACTCTTTTTACCCAATTAAATTAATTTAAATTTTGAACAATTCCTATCTTTTCCTAAAAATTTGCAAATTAAAAATGTGGTCCTTGCAAATCGGAATTGGACGCAGCACAATTGTTGGGGAGCCTTATAAAATTTTCTAAATACCGAACTGCAGAGAAATCGTGGGCAATTTTTACGGAAATTCTACATATATGAAAACACAAACAAACAAGAAATGGAATAACTATATAAGGAAAGGTGTTCCGAGAAGAATTATTTATTTCTTGCGGTCGGCGTAACTAGAACTGGGCGCCAAAAAATGCTCAAACATCCCGTTAAACGGCATTAAATTCAATTAAATAAATCGATAATAATTTGCAGCGCAATAAATCACAAAAAAAAATACATAATCATTATGCAACATCGATCTTATTATGTTTTGCGACCTTTGCGAGCGATTATTGTATTCTTTTCGGCTTAATCGTCGGCTGGCTCCAGAAGTCGTCCGATAAACAAGAAAATTTTGTAGAAAATCATTCTTCGCTATCGATCTGCGTGTGCCCCGAAATAGATTAAAGTGATTCTTTCATCGGTCAAAATAACATGCACCATATCGGAAATGATAATGGCCAACTCCATCGCTCATAAACTTCGGAATTTCTGAATCAATCGAGGACGAACAATAAAAGGAAATTCTCCACATTTTCCACGCGTCGTGTGCTCGTTCTACGGCCCCCTCGAATTTTTTACGCGTCCTCAAAATTTTTTACGCACAATGTAACCGTAGTAAGCGCTCAAATATGTTATTAATACTACTAAAAATATTTTTTTGAACGTGTTACCGATGAAAATTCGGCCTTCGAGCTTATTACTAAAACGAAACCGTGTTGCTTGAATAATCTGGAAATAGTCCAGTAATTATCATAGGTCAGTGCGTCCGAATGTAAGACGCTTCAGTTTTTAAATTTAGTTAAAACAAACCAGTATGTTTACGCTTAATTTTTGAAGAAGTCTCAGTTTTCGGCACCCGTCGTTTTTTTCCAATGCAAAATGGCTCTGTGTATATTTAGTGCAAGGTCCGACGCTCTCGCTTTTGGAAACGTACGTACATGTTGTAAATTATATCTAAGTTGGCGCTAAAAATGCATATTTTAATATTCAACATTGTCTCGCGAAAAAAAAATTATTTTGAGACTTTGTTGTGGCTCGTGGAATAATCGCGTTTGTTTTCGATTTTTAATTTGGGAAGATACTTGCACTGCATTCGGTCGTTATCAGAAGGACATTGGTCGTTTAAATGATAAAATTTTGCACTATGAGACTTTCGAGATGATTACGCTTAAATTACATTGCAAATTTTATCGGTTTAATGGCGATTCTTATATTTATTTTGGCTTATTTATAAAAGAGTGCGAGGCTTTTGATCTATTAGAAATATCTTTATTAACCTTCCTTCTACGAGGTGGGGCATAATTAACGTGATCATTTTTTTTTTGTTAAAACGGGAGGTGTGGTATATGAGCTTAAAACCGAGTGTGCACATTCGAGCTCAAAGTGGCACATTACCGATCTCGGGAAAATGAAGCGCGCCGCTCCGCGTCGCGCTTCATTTGCCTCCCTCGCTCGGAAATGTGCCACTTTTCGCTCGAATGCGCACATCCTCGTATTTATTAAATTTATTTATATTTAAATCAGTTACGCCAAAAAAGTATTAATTTGAAGTATTTTTTTGAATTAAATTGCCCCCCATTTTCGCTTACATTTTTATTTTTGAGGTTTGGAGGGAGTAGTTCTATTATGTATTTTAGAACAGCAGTTTCCAAACTATGATTCGTGGGTTATGTATAAATACAGTCGAATACAGTCGAAATCCGACATCAAGTTATTCAAAAAAGCACAAAAATTGACTTTTAAAAATCCCGCTGTAAATGTGCCACTGTAATTGGCTCATTCTTCATTCACTACAATGGCCGCCAATTAATTAGCCAATCAGATAGAATTCATTATTTCGTAACTATAGTTACATTACAAATATTTGAAATTTGAATCTTCGTATTTATTATTTTATTATTATTACATTAATATAATTTACCATAAGCTCCTTTATTTAAAGATTTGTCCACTTTATCCTTTGCTCTTTCCAACCATAAATTGAAATATAGTTTAGTTTTATTTTCGGGGTATGACAAACCCCACCTAGTATGGCATGTGACATTTAGTCACCCAGTATGCGGAAGGTTAATAATTAAAATGGGAATTTTTTAAAAATTATCTTTTCTTAAAACTTTTTATTGGAGATTTACTGGGAAATTGTCTACGGGCCGTTTGTTTATTTTAAAATTAATTAATTTGGCCCAAAAAATTCTCTCGCATTTTCAATAATAATTTTGTCACAAATTTTCCATAAGAATTTTGTTCTTAAGTACAAAGGGCGAGGATTCCGAATTCGCAATCGCTGGAAAATACATTTTCAAAAAAAAATCAATTAAATATTGCAAATTTTCTATCAGAAATACCTTTATTAATAACGAAACTGGGAATTTTTTAAAAATTGTCTTTTGTTAAAACTTTTGATTGGAGATTTACTGGGAAATTTTCTACGGGCCGTTTATTTATTTAAAATTAATTAATTTGGTCTAAAAATTCTCTCGCATTTTCAATAATAATTTTGGCACAAAGTTTCTATAACAATTTTGTTCTTAAGTACAAAGGGCGAGGATTCCGAATTCGCAATCGTTGGAAAATACATTTTCAAAAAAAATCAATTAAATATTGCAAATTTTCTATTAGAAATATTTTTATTAATAACGAAACTGCGAATTATTAATAAAATATTGTTTGTAAAAACTTTTTCATTCGAGATTTACGGAAAATTTTCTACGGGCCGATTATTTATAATAAAATTAATTAATTTGGCCCCGAGATTTCAAATTTTTGAAGTATTTAAATCGATTGGAACACACAATAAAACAGCGGTTGGGGAACCGGAATAAATTACCCCAAAAAAGGGTAAAAATTAAATTGTTAGGGGTAATAAGGAAAAGTTTTCAAATTTTTCATTTTATAAACGTGGCAGTATTTTTATAAACAATTCGGCATACGGTGCTGTTGATTTAATTTAAATTGGCTAAAAAAGTTCCCGAACCGCTGCAATTAAGGTACCAACTTTGTAAAATAATTAAATCGGGTAAAAACACATCAAAGATTTTCTCAAAGGAATTTATAACAAAAAATTCTCTCGCATTTTCAATATTAATTTTGTCACAAATTTTCCATAACAATTTTGTTCTTAACTTTCCGTGAACAATTTTTTTTTGTTAAAACGGGACCTTTGGTAATCGAGCTTAAAACCGAGTGCACATTCGAGCTCAAAGTGGCACATTCCGATCTCGGGAAAATGAAGCGCGCCGCTCCGCGTCGCGCTTCATTTGCCTCCCTCGCTCGGAAATGTGCCACTTTTCGCTCGAATGCGCACATCCTCGTGTTTATTACATTAGTATAATTTAACGTGTGCTCCTTTTAATAAAAAAAAATTAATTTAATTTATTAAATATCGATTTTATTTTCTAAAAATGTATTTACCATAGCAATGAGTGGAAGGGAGCGAAAAGATACGATAATCTTGTCAGTGCAAGTGAGAGGGAACGATTAAAATTATTCAATTAATTTTTCGTCCAATTTGTTGACCTAAAATATTGTGAATTATGCCTAAAATCGAGTGTGCACATTCGAGCTCAAAGTGGCACATTCCGATCTCGGGAAAATGAAGCGCGCCGCTCCGCGTCGCGCTTCATTTGCCTCCCTCGCTCGGAAATGTGCCACTTTTCGCTCGAATGCGCACATCCTCGTGTTTATTATATTAGACTAATTTATCGTGGGCTCCTCCAAATCAAAAATTTTGATTTAATTTAGTAAATATCGATTTTATATTCGAAAACGTATTTACCATAGCAATGAGTGGAAGGGAGCGAAAGATACGATAATCTTGTGAATGCAAGTGAGAGGGAACGATTCTAATTATTCAATTAACTTTTCGTGTAATTTATTGGTCTAAATGATTGCGAATCATTAAGAAATTGCCTAGTATGCGGAAGGTTAAGTACAAAGGGCGAGGATCCTGAATTCGCAAGTGCTGGAAAATACATTTTCAAAAAAAAGTCAATTAAACACGTTTTTTTATTGTGCAAATTTTCTTTAATATTTTTCAAATTAATAGGTTAGGGTCGAAAAATAACAAAGCACCGAGCGAAAACGAATTAAGCCAAACAAATTTCGAAGAATCTCGGTAATTAGAATCTCAAGGAAAAGTGAATTAGTAGGTGCGTCAAAGATAATGAAATTTAAGCAAGAACCGAAAGTAAAACGATATAAATCTAGCAAAGTGTAGGTTTTGGCAAGGAAATCGGTGCATTGAATTCGAGCATCAGCTTAAACCGCAAGGAATGCGCACCGTTCAAATTAATACTCGATCTACAAAATTGCATAAAAGCGTTCCTAACCACAATCACGAAGATAATTTCGCATCCGAAAGTGCAATATTCTGATGCAGGAGGACAGCGGCTAAAATTAAACGCTTAATGTGAATGAATATCGCAGCTGTGTGGACGACTTTTGAGACGTCTTTTCAATGACATTCCTGAAATGTCATCTTCATTATGCGCGTTTTGCTTATTTTTCTCTCTTCTTCGCCGCGTTTCGCGAGCTTAATAATCCGGCCGGTCCGCCTGTGCCCCGACGACCAACTTAAAACGATAACATTTTCTAGATAATGTCTCAATCGTATATTATCGTTTTAATTACCGCCATTACAACCGATCTCGCATATAAAAACGTTTACCCATGCGGAAAACAATTACCGAAGAAGTCAGCGTACATAAATTCTTCGGAAGAATGCGACCGGCCATTTAACGATAAGAGGATTAAATTAAAAGCCGTCGTCCGGCTCGAAAAAAATTTATATTGACCGAAAAGAAAACAAATAACGAAAGAGGTACAGTAGAAACTCGGTTATCCGGACTAATTATTGTTGCAGCTCATTTGAATGTATAGAAAAAAACGAATTTTAGCTATATATAATGTAAACATACTTCCTGTTTTGAATGGTACTGTCAAATCAAAAAATTTAATAAAATATCGATTATATATTCGAAAAACGTATTTTTACCATAGCAATGGGTGGGAGCGAGCAAAAAGATACGATAATTTTATAATTACGAGTGAGAGGGAGTGGTAAAAATTATTTACAAATTTTTCGTAACCAAAATTATTGCTAATCATGCTTAAAAGCCGAGTGTGCACATTCGAGCTCAAAGTGGCACATTCCGATCTCGGAATGAAGCGCGCCGCTCCGCGTCGCGCTTCATTTGCCTCCCTCGCTCGGAAATGTGCCACTTTTCGCTCGAATGCGCACATCCTCGTGTTTATTATATTAGTATAATTTACCGTGCCCTCCTTCAAATCAAAAACTTTAATTTAATTTAGTAAATATTGATTTTATATTCGAAAAACGTATTTACCATAGCAATGAGAGGAAGGGAGCGAGAAGATACGATAATCTTGTCAATGCAAGTGAGAGGGAACGATGAATATTATTCTATTCATTTTTCGAATAATTTATTGGGCTATATTATTGCGAATCATTAGGAAATTGCCGTGCAATTAATTTGTATTTCAATAAGAAGGCAAGAATGACATTCTTGTTAGGTTTTTTTAATACAGTCGAACCTCGATAAGTCGAAGTCGAAGGGACAACAAAAATAATTCGTCATATCAAAAACTCGAGTTACCAAAAGAAGTTCAATTAAATACTTCCGTTTATATAGGTATATCATTTATTTTTTATAGAAAATAACCAAAATTGATCTACAATCATTAACATTATTTATTTTTATTAAGACCCTAAAAAATATAGTTATTTACATATTATTTACTGTTAAATTGAAAGTAATCTAAAATTGTCTTTTGCTTCATTGCTCCAAAATGTTACGTTTCTACAAATTTTTCCAATGATCTTACCGATAATAATATATCTGTAGGAACATCTTCTTGAGCACATAGGAATAGAGAAATAGTATCTATTGCATTGTAAACTTGAGTTGTTGAAGGGATGTTTACTGTAACATCTGTATCACTTTCATATTTACTTTCACTTTCACAATTTTTCTTATTTTCTTCTAGCACTTTACTTATAATGCTTTCATCGCTAGGAATTTCAGCAACTTCCAAATCTTTATCAACGTTGACATTTGTCATTTGTATCTTCAGCAGCTACAATTAGGTCTCTGTTTTTAAAATGGTTGATAAAGTGTTTGCGGGAACACCAAAATCTTTAGCTATATCCTTTTTTCTTTTGAGCCCACGTTCCACTTCTTTTATAAGATTAATTTTCTCCCTTATGGTTAAACTTTTTAATTTTCGTTTACACTTCATGTTAATACGAAAATAATTTTAGAAAAAGTATTAAACTTTTTTAGATTTTCTGTTATACTCTGTTACAAACTATAAAGAACGTAAAACACATTTGTTAGTCTTCGTAGTCGACGAATAACTAGCAAATTGAAAACTAAAATGCAAAAATAGTTTTTTTTTTGTAAAATAAACGGTAAAACCATCTCAAAAATTTATAACTGTTCATAAGGCATTTAAACATAAATTAGTTTTTAAATCCAATTGAAGTGCCGCCGTCAAAACATTCTTGTAGTATAAACCTTTTATTCGTAGTTAACAATAGAGCTTTTAAAGCACCAATAACACCAAACCAAGCCGTCGTTAATCGTCTCTCAGGTAGCGAAATTTTTAGAAAAGTTGTAAAATTTAACTTCGAGTCATCGACCTATTTACTAATGGAAACTTGAATTTAATGAATTGTAAAACGCTTTGACTAATTAAATAATTCGATTTATTAAATTTCGAGTTATTGACATAAAAATATTAACGTTGAGATAGCCAAGTCCTAGGGAAACTGGTTCGAGTTCGAGCTATCAAAAATTCGGCTTATCGGCGTTCGACTTATGGAAGTTCGACTGTATCTAACCTTTTTCAAACAAAAAATAGATCTAATTTATTCGACTTTTAATTTTTTGAATTGAAGAATAAAATAATAATATAGGCAAATCCGATAAATACGAGGATGTGCGCATTCGAGCGAAAAGTGGCACATTTCCGAGCGAGGGAGGCAAATGAAGCGCGACGCGGAGCGGCGCGCTTCATTTTCCCGAGATCGGAATGTGCCACTTTGAGCTCGAATGTGCACACTCGGCTTTAAGCACAATTACAAAGCGTCTCGTTTTAACAGAAAAAACGTTGGTCAAATTGTTAGGTATATGTTTACAAAAAACGTCCGAACGCGGTTGACAATTCGGATAATCGAGGTTTTACTGTAGTTATAAAATTCTGACTCACAAAAATTGTTTCGAAAACGTAATCAACCAACGTCAATAATTGGCACAATTTTCGGTAGTTCCGTCTTTAGCACCAAGAATATATTTTAATAGATCTCGGTGTTGTATTTTTAGAGGGATAATATCAAAAATAACGCCTGTGACGTAATATTTTTGCCCGAGGCCGTGGTTCGTCTATAATTAGGGGGAGTACCGCGATCCGCGAAAAAAATCTCCCGAACGGAAAAAGCTGCCTTTTCGCCCAAAAAATGATTCACGGCGCACAAATTAAAATTAAATAAGGCGAGTCGACATGTGTTAAATTCATCGCCCGAGAGAATAATTAACAATTGTCGCTCTTCCACTAATTCAACTTGCAGAAGGTCCCGTTGATGGATTTAGTTAGGAAGTTGTTCTTCATCCACGTCGCCATCTCGCCTCTGGAGATATATTAAGCGCGAATTGCAAGTTGAAAGCTCGCTCCAAAAAAATTTAATCCCTTATTTAATTCTCTTTTAAATACCTGCTGATCTTTATTTATGTTGATCGACGGGAATTAAACGTTTTGACTTAGGCCGTAGGCGTGCGCAATAGGCTTAAGCGCGTTTTATGTTGTCATCCTTTTTAAGGGGACCAAAAAGAAAAAAAATTACAGAAACGATCAGGCGACGAACGCGCGCAAATTACACTATTTTGGAAATCTCTTTTGACGTCAATTGTGTGCGACACTGACCAGTCGCATTTTTTCAAAAATAGTATCTTAATTATTTATGTCACAAAGCTTTTTCGTTTTTATTGTGCGAAATTCGATTGGGCCCTTTTTTAAAGTGCATTTTGCAGAAATAACTCGATTTAACCTTCAATAAAAATAACTATCGAGTTAGCATTTTAATATTGGTGAGCTTTCACAGAGTTTATTATTCATAAAATTATTATTAATATCCTCAGACGTAGATCTCGAATATTTTCATATTTTTTAATAATAATTTTATTGGACCGGTAAGCTTTATTCGTTGTTTATGCGAAGTTAAATTAATTTTTTGCTGTGTTCTCGGTCTGATTTGTTTTGTTGAAATGGCGAAGAGCCATTTTTAATGCGAAAAAGTTGAAATCGGCTTTTGAATAAAAAGGGAGTTGTTTATTTTTCCCACAAAGCTGAATTAGACGTATTCAAAGGACGAACATTATAAGAATTGTTTGAAAGCAAAAAAGAATAATTAAATATAAAAGCGAAAGTCAAGGCTTCGGGAATTCAAAAGGAAACGAGTTGTTTTTTTTTGCAATCTTCATTTAAGGATTTTAATCAAATTTTATTTTGAATTAACAAAAGCAAGAACTAATATGGAAGTTGAAGTTGTGTTAAATTTAAATTGCCTTAAAGGATCGCGCAGTATTTATGTGGGATTTTGGGTTTCGGTGAAAATTTTTTTTGGCAACCGAATTTTGTAGATTGACCGTTTAAATCGGCGATTTCCAAACTGTATGTAACGGGGCCTTCCATAAAATTATTTGATCATATGACGCGTAGCGTGCACTGTTAATTTTCTGAGTAAATTAAGGGTTGAAGTTTTAGGTTTATTTTTGTACCACAAAATATTCGTGAAAAAAATTGTAGCGCCCTCATTTGTGGAGGGATCTTTAAATACTATACAAATTCGGATTTGCCAGACTTTTTGGCTTCGGATAGGCCCAAAAAAACATAGGCGTGCTATTTGAAATTCTTGAGAAAAACTGGCTCGAATGGTCGGACTTGTAAATATTTTTTTCTAAATTTCCACTTTGAAAAATTGTAGCTCGGCTATTTGTGAACGGATCTTTATAACCTTTTCAGATTCTGAAAGGCCATTTATCGGACCGTAAGATCACTCAAAAAAATCAATAGGGCCCAATGTTAAGTCTGGGAGAAAAACGCGCTTGAAGCTTCCAAAATGTAAATTTTGCTAAAATTTTCAATTTTCAAAATGCTTTAACTCCGCTGTCTTTGCGAATGTCGTCAAATCCTTTCATTTCTGCACGTTCCCAACCCCAACACATTGGTATCCGGTCTTAACTCAAAACCCCCAGAATCGGCCAAAATCGGAAAAAAACATGGATTAACCCCTTGCGTATTTTTGAGGAAAAAAAATTTTTGGTGATGGATTTGCTTTAAATTTTTACGGGACGTTGCTACGGACCCCAAACCGACATAGCCGAAGCCATTCTTCCCTGCTCCGCTTTTAACCCTAAAATTTTCGAGAAAACTAAATAAATCGAAAAAAATACACTTTGACTCAAAAAAATGATCGTAGCACCCTCATTTTTGATCCCTTCATTAAAAACGACCCGGATTCGGAATCCTGAGACTTTTTCCATAAGAAACGTGCAAAATTAGTATAGGGCGCAATGTTAATTTTTCGAGTAATCAAGGGTTGAAGTTTTAGGTACATTTTTTAGCACTAAATTTTACGTTAAAAAAATTGTAGCGCCGTTATTTGCGGACGGATCTTTAAAAGCTATACAGATTCGGATTCGTCAGATTTTTTGCCTTCGGATAGGGTCAAAAAACCATAGGCGTGTTATTTGAAATTTTCGAGAAAAACGGGTTCAAAGAGTCCGACTTGTAATAAATTTTTTCTAAATTTCCAAAATTGGAAATTTAGAAAAAATATTCACACTGACCCATTGATTATAACATAATAATAATACTCCACAAGCGTGTTCCACAATTTGCAATGTTCTAAATTCAAAAATTCTCAATCACAAAGAAAAAAATTACGAAGTCGCACAAAGCACCTCGAGTTATTAATAAAAATTTAACTTTTAATTAATTATCGACGAAAGAAAAGAATCGCTTCCAACCCCTTCTATTGCGAACTCAAAAAAAGCCAAACAATCATCTGGCCCCCTTTTTTTTCCGATTCCAATTAAATCGGCGCACGTTTTCTCCGCAGAATAACCTTTTTAACGCAAACAGAAATATGGGCCACTTGTGCTTCATGAAAAGGGACATTGTTCGCTCATAAACAAACTGCTCTCTTATAAAATAATGCGCACTTGCTTAAATAATGCGTTTCGTCGGGCGAATGATCGAATCAGCCCAACAAAAGGCGCTCGTTGCTTTTTCGCATTTTCCAAGACACGGCGAATAATTAACGATAACCAAAAATCCCAACAGTGGCAAAAATAATGACGCGCGTAAGTGGCTCTTCTCCTTTTCGCCTCGGAATCATTCGTCGACTCTTTTTAGGGAAAAGGTTAACGATATCTGAACTGCATCCAGTATCAAAAATTATTATTATTAACAATAAATTGACCAATAACGATATCTAATTGTAACAATAACGAGGATTTATAAAAGTTCAAAGACCCAAAAACGAATTTTAATCGAGCCATTGTTTTTGTGATTATTAATAAATAATTATTTTAGAGAAAACGAGCTAAAAGCGAACACAATGGATCATTGATATTAATATCTAAATTGGCAAAAAATGTTTTGGACTCGGTTTTAAATATAGAATCTGCGTGAGTCATTGTGTTTTTGGCTTAAAAATGTTGCGAGCGCGGCGGAGGTACGTGCGCTTACGCGAACCTCCATACGAAAATTTATTTGTTGATCGCAAACTAATTGAAGATCATAAAGGGTAATCAGTGGTGGTCTGAGTAACCGCGACACGTGCCATAAACAAGTGGATCCCATGCGAATCAGTTCTCTTCCGCATTACCCCCTTCTTTAACCACCCCATTCTACTCAATCACATGTGTATTATGTTATTTTAGGATTAGCGGGGGTTACGACTGCCCTACTTGACATCAAAGGGACAAAGAATTGTACAAATACAACCTTGTAAATATTAGTCGTCCCTGTTGTCACATCGAAACGAACAAATTTCATTTTTATTTTCCTTTCTTAATTGACCTTCCGCGTACTAGGTGGCTAAATTTCACATGCCGTACTAGGTGGGGTTTGCCATACCCCAAAGATAAAATGAAATAAAATCCACAAAATTGTACTTTATGACAGTTCAATGATAAGAAATATGTTTTAATAACCAAAATAATGAATAAGTTTAAGTGAAAGACATATTTATTTATGCATTAGAATAGATTTGTAATAATTAAAATACAAAAACTTAACTTTTTCTTCAACTTATAAACTATGGTGTCTTTTCTTGAGTACTAAATTCCAATGACACGTGTCAATTACGGTACAAATACAGTCGAACTTCCATACGTCGACCGCCGATAAGCCGAATTTTTGATTGCTCGAACTCGAACCAGTTTCCCTAGGACTTGCCTATCTCAACGTTAATATTTTTATGTCAATAACTCGAAATTTAATAAATCGAATTATTTAATTAGTCGAAGCGTTTTACAATTCATTAAATTCAAGTTTTCATTAGTAAATAGGTCGATGACTCGAAGTTAAATTTTACAACTTTTCTAAAAATTTCGCTACCTCAGAGAGGATTAACGACGGCTTGGTTTGGTGTTATTGATGCTTTAAAAGCTCTATTGTCAACTACGAATAAAAGGTTTATGCTACAAGAATGTTTTGACGGCGGCACTTCAATTGGATTTAAAACTAATTTATGTTTAAATGCCTTATGAACAGTTATAAATTTTTGAGATGGTTTTAGCGTTTATTTTAAAAAAAAAGAAACTATTTTTGCATTTTAGTTTTCAATTTGCTAGTTATTCGTCGACTACGAAGACTAACAAATGTGTTTTACGTTCTTTATAGTTTGTAACAGAGTATAACAGAAAATCTAAAAAAGTTTAATACTTTTTCTAAAATTATTTACGTATTAACATGGAGTGTAAACGAAAATTAAAAAGTTTAACCATAAGGGAGAAAATTAATCTTATAAAAGAAGTGGAACGTGGGCTCAAAAGAAAAAAGGATATAGCTAAAGATTTTGGTATTCCCGCAAACACTTTATCAACCATTTTAAAAAACAGAGACCTAATTGTAGCTGCTGAAGATACAAATGACAAATGTCAACGTTGATAAAGATTTGGAAGTTGCTGAAATTCCTAGCGATGAAAGCATTATAAGTAAAGTGCTAGAAGAAAATAAGAAAAACTGTGAAAGTGAAAGTGAATATGAAAGTGATACAGATGTTACAGTAAACATCCCTTCAACAACTCAAGTTTACAATGCAATAGATACTATTTCTCTATTCCTATGTGCTCAAGAAGATGTTCCTACAGATATATTATTATCCGTAAAATCATTGGAAAAATTTGTAGAAACGTAACATTTTGAAGCAATGAAGCAAAAGACAATTTTAGATTACTTTCAATTTAACAGTAAATAATATGTAAATATCTATATTTTTTAGGGTCTTAATAAAAATAAATAATGTTAATGATTGTAGATCAATTTTGGTTATTTTCTATAAAAAATGAATTATATATATATATATATACGGAAGTATTTAACTGAACTTCTTTTGGTAACTCGAGTTTTTAATATGTCGATTTATTTTTGCTGTCCCTTCGACTTCGACTTATCGAGGTTCAACTGTATCAAGAAAACCTAACAAGAATGTCATTCTTGCCTTCTTATTGAAATACAATTTAATTGCACGGCAATTTCCTAATGATTCGCAATAATATAAACCAATAAAGTATTTGAAAAATTAAAAGAATAATATTAATCGTTCCCTCTCACTTGCATTGCCAAGATTATCGTATCTTCTCGCTCCCTTCCTCTCATTGCTATGGTAAATATGTTTTTCGAATACAAAATCGATATTTTCTAAGTTAAATTAAAATTTTGGATTTGAAGGAGTGCACGGTATATTATACTAATATAATAAACACGAGGATGTGCGCATTCGAGCGAAAAGTGGCACATTTCCGAGCGAGGGAGGCAAATGAAGCGCGACGCGGAGCGGCGCGCTTCATTTTCCCGAGATCGGAATGTGCCACTTTGAGCTCGAATGTGCACACTCGGTTTTAAACACGATTTACAGTTATTTAGGCCAATAAATTGACAAAAAATTAGTTAAATAATTTAAATCGTTCCCTCTCACTTGCATTGACGCTATTGTCGTATCTTTTCGCTCCCTTCCACTCATTGCTATAGTAAATACATTTTTCGAATATAAAATCGATATTTACTAAATGAAATTAAAATTTTTGATTTGAAGCAGGGCACGGTCAATTATACTAATATAATAAACACGAGGATGTGCGCATTCGAGCGAAAAGTGGCACATTTCCGAGCGAGGGAGGCAAATGAAGCGCGGCGCGGAGCGGCGCGCTTCATTTTCCCGAGATCGGAATGTGCCACTTTGAGCTCGAATGTGCACACTCGGTTTTAAGCTAGATTACCAAACCTCCCGTTTTAACAAAAAAAAAATTGTTCCCGTTAATTATACCTCATCTAGTACACGGAAGGTTAAGCGAAGGCCCGAAAATAAAAACGTTCGTCGATTGCGATCGTTATCAAATTTCGTTTTTGGTTTTAAAAATAAAGCGAAATTGTGAGACGAAAAAATGAATAAATTCATCTCACCAAAACCCCTAAACGTGAAGTTAATTACCCTTAACAGTGGTTGCCTCATGGCGTTATGCCTCATAAATCATAATTCATATGCAGGGGTGGCTCGTACAATGCTCTACCCGACTCCAATATCTTCACGCCTTTCGGTACCGATTGAAAGTCGGAGGAAAATTTTGATAAACAGTTCCGTTTACTTATTTAATTGATTCGTGTTATTTTCTTCGTTTGAAAATCGAGAATTAAATTCGACGTGGTTAACGAAATTTTAGTTTGGCAAAAAATCTTTTAAAATGTAGTGAGTTTTTTCGTTTTTTCGTTTCCCACGAATTTGTGTGGAGGGTGATCTAAAAAGGCAACCTAGGGTAACCTGACCCATAGATGGACGCCCTCCAGTAGATGGACGAAAATTATTTTAATAAATAACTACTTATGTACATTAAATTGAAAACTAAATTGTAAAAAGTAAGTTTATTTAATAATTTTTTAATAATATTTATTATATTTATAAAAAAGTCAGTAAAATTAATTAATTGCATTAGATCTTTTCTTCTAGTAAATTATTATCACATTTGATATTTTTCTACTGGTTATTTCTCTTAAGTTTTAACCATTTGTAATTAATTCCGAAAGTTTAATATTTTTAGGTTAAATAATAAAATAAACGAACGTTCACTTATTGGGGGACAACTGTTCATCTATTGGGAGTCACGTCCATCTACTGGTAGTGTGACCTTTTTTGGAATTTTCCTTTTGTTTTCGTTTTTACTACTTTATACAAGTTGTTAATTATTTTATTGAAACTTATTAGTAATTGTTTATAATATTTCATTTATGAAACATAAGAATCAGCTTAACCGTTTATCTATTGGTCGGAATGGATTTATTTATATCTTTAATACCGTTTATTTTATTTTTTTAAATTGATTATTTAATTACAGTGCATCAAAAAAAAATATTGCAAATGCAAGCAACAATTACACAAATTAACTATTTATAATGTATTTTCTAAATTATTGTTTTGTATAGTAATACATTTAAATTAAACCTAATCAAACACAATTATCAATAAATTACAATAAAATAATACACTTACTTTTTTTTTGTTAAACTAATGAGTTCGGGAAGATTAACTCAAAAAAAAATGATTTGTCACTAATTTTAAATTATTAAATGAGAAACTCGAAAATTTTTTTAAAAATTAATTGATTCTTTACATTTTTATAACAAACACACTATAAACTAATATTTTGAACATTTTATTGATCAGAGACTGACATTTTTGCCAATTGAAATTTTTAAATAATTTTTAAGTTAATTTGCGTTTGTTATTAAGATAGAATACTTGTATTTTACCCTGAACTATTCAATATCTTCGATGTTAATCTAAAGTGATGATGTCTAAAAAAGCATTTTTGTATATATTTTTGGGTAAATTGCCCGCAAATTTATTTTTGGGTCTTTGGGCGTGTTACTATGTACGCGCATTAGAAGTGATACTTCTTTGGCGTAACTAAATTAAATATAGCTGCGGGTCGGATATACACTTCTATTCGGGCCAAATAAAAATTTCAAATTATTCAATAAGCCATTTGTCTTCTTTTATTCATTCAACGTTTTTATTTTGCAGTCTTTTTATTTTCTCCAGTATTTATGTGACGGCCCGGATGAAATACCTTTGCGGGCCGCTCGTGGGCCACCTTTTGCTCATCCTAGAGCTAGACCATACGCGCATGCCCCTCCACGTTCACAGTTTGGGCCTCTTACGAGTTAACTTAGTCAATATAAAGAACATACATTTAATTTCCCATAGACGGCTAACTTCATACTGTCGAATTTCCGTCAGCACTTCCGTCTCTCGTTAAAATTGACCCCCGACGGACCAAACGAAGTACTACTTCAAAAATGTTCGATTTTCGATTGTGGTCTGAAAGCGACAATCGAACGGGGGTGGTTCACGACGAATTCGAGCCGGCTAAAAAGAGAAGAGAAATACGTTCGTGGGGATGCGTGTGTGGGGGGGCGGGGGTTGAATTTGAATGTGTATCTAGAAATTAGACGACGTCGTTACGCTCTAAATTTATTTCCATATAATATCTATCAAAAGGTTGTCAGCAAGCGTATGCTTTGCGCTAATTGAGTGTATTCAAACAATGCTAAAACACCCAACGAACCCTTGGGTTGTTTCAACACCCCCTCGAAGTGCTGCGGTGCGTGAGAAGTTCAAAGCGTTCAACTTGTAATCCGTCTGTGATTTAATGTGTATTATTTCGGTAGCTCCATATTATTGCAATATCTGATTATCGCTTTTTGCTTTTGATTAAGTACAAAATTCGCAAAACGAATTTCGTGCGCCTCGCTCCCGCCACTTCTTCATCCAAAGAAATATCCGGCACAAAAGCTCCCGACGAAAGCTCCTCAGAAACGTCAGGGTTGGTTAATAACAACAGCCGAATGAACAATATTTGTTTCAGAGCACGTTAGAAGGAGTGTCGCACGTCATGCGGAAAATTCTTAGTGACAACCCCCCGTGCATCATCCTTGAGGGAAAAGCAATCCGTTTTAACTTCGCGTTATTATTGCGGTCCTCCTGGGAGCCGCTAGATTAACAAATCTTCTTCTTGCACTCGCCGGAAACGAACCGATAACACAGGCCTGCAAATTTAAGGTCATGATTACTGATTCTGGGCTATTTTGATACGATGATGACAAATATGAACTTAGTTTTTCTTCATCGCCCACAAATTTTTCGGAAAAGCTACAGATAGAAAATAGAAAAAACCACGTTTTCTCACAGACTTTGAAAACTAGTAAAATATTATTAGAAGACATTGTTAAGCCACAATGCGTATTAATTTTTTTGTGGAATCTGGTCCTTTTTTCCCCAAAGCTTTTGTTGTGAGATTTTCTTCTAAATTTCGGGTTTGGATTGTTGCGCTTTATTAACCAACAATAGTCCGCCATCATGGTAGAAATCCATCTCCCTCCATACCTACCTTCAAGTTCTTTTAAATCTTGGTGAAAGCTTTCGGCTTGTTCTTCACCAACGGCTCCTAGATTTTCTGGAAAGTATTTAATGTGCGAATTCGGAAAATTAAGCTTAATGCTCATATTACAGCCCATTGGACCCAAATTTGATATCACTTTGCCTACTATTTCTTTATGGTGGGTGTGTTTATTGTTCCCCAAAAAGTTTTTCGCCACTTCCTTAAAAAATTTCCACCCTTGTAACTTCAACATCATTGAGTTTTTCGTCAAATGGTCAAAAGGGCAGCAAAATACCTTCCTCTGGTGTGGGGACCAAGAAAAACTCCTACTATAAAGAAATAGTAGTCAAAATGATAACAAATTTGGGTCTAATGGGCTGTAATATGAGCATTAACCTTCATTTCCAGAATTCGCACATTGAACACGTACCAGAAAATCTAGGAACCGTTGGTGAAGAACAAGGCGAAAGGTTTCACCAAGATTTGAAAGACAGGTATCAAGAAAGATGAAATTACACCATGATGGTAGAATATTGTTGGTTACTGAAGCGCGACAATCCAAACCGAAAAAATTCAGAGAAAATCGTACAACACAAGCTTTGGGGAAAAAAAGAACCAGATTCCACAAAGAAATTGATATGTATTGTAGCTTAACAATGTTTTGTAATAATATTTTAATAGTTTTCAAAGTTAGAACGCAGGTACTTTTTTAAATATATGAGTGATTCAATAAAAGTTGGGCAACTTTTGACCTAATTTTGTTTCTATAGTTTTAGGTGAAAATTTTCCAGTATTTTATTATAAAGATATAGGTAATCTAATAATTACACTATTCCAAACAGGGCCAGTCACTTTTTCAAACAATTTTTGAGATATTTGGATTTTTCTAAATTTGAATGCCAGAGAACTGACGGGGTTGCCAGGGTACAAATGAAATATATCTTTTATTAAAAAATACAAGATTTATTGCGACTTTGATACAACTATCTTAAAATTTTACATTGCACACATTTTTTGAATAAAATCATATTAGAAAGAATTATTAATTATATTAGAAAGTATTAAAATTAATTGATGAATCTATGTACTATATATCAGTACCATGGTAATACGTCAGTCTTCTGTCAAAATTTCGGACGTGGAACTGACGACACGGAACCGATGAATGAGACACAATTTTAAGATTATAATTCAAAGTAAAATTTCTACCGGATTTTCCATTAATTGGATGATATATTTGAACAAATCACATTTTGTCATAAATAAATCACGACGAAATATATCTAGGTAAAGAAATAATTACTCGCCATAGAACAGACATTTTGTCTGGAACTGCACGTGCTTACACGATAATAACGCCGTTTTCACTGTTTTCAAAATGCCTGTCGTATAAAGGGAGTGCTTTTTAGCTAACTTTACTACCAATATTAAAATCTGAATAAGGATTTAACGTTTAAATTTCTATAATTGGGGCAATTTCAAATTTTAAAATTGGGCACAGGACTGACGGATAAAAGTGAACACAGAGTTCATCATTTTTTTTAATTACTGTATTCGATTTTATGAGAAAATATGGTAAATTAATTAGTTAATACTTCATAATTTATAGTAGAATAGTATTTACAATTAATTGAATATATTTTAACATACAATCACTCAATTATGGAATTCGGGAGTTGTGACACGCCAAGGTACTGACGTTTTGAACATTTAAAGTGTTATTTTACAAACTCGCCTTTAAAACAATACATCCAAATTGGGCGAGCAGGCAAAAGGACCATTGGTGTTTTGGAATGTAATGAAATATTTGCAAAGAATGATAAAATTCTTTCTCTATTGAATGGTGACGTCAAGTTGCCCAACTTTTGTAGAATCACCCATATTTCTTTATAAAATACTTGTTGTTATACTTTGTTAATTTTCAGTTGCTTGATAAAGTTTTAATAAAAGCAACGAAACATTAATAAAATCTATATTTACTAAATTAAATTAAAATTTTTGACTTGAAGGAGCTTATGGTAAATTATGTTAATGTAATAAATACGAAGATGTGCGCATTCGAGCGAAAAGTGGCACATTTCCGAGCGAGGGAGGCAAATGAAGCGCGACGCGGAGCGGCGCGCTTCATTTTCCCGAGATCGGAATGTGCCACTTTGAGCTCGAATGTGCACACTCGGTTTTAAGCACCATTCACAACAATTTAGATTAATAAATTAGACGAACAATTAATTGAATAATTTTAATCATTCCTTCTCACTCGAATTTACGAGTTTGTAGTATCTTTTTGCCCTGCTATGGTAAATCAGTTTTTTGAACATAAAATCGATATCTACTAAACTATATTTCAATTTATAGTTGGAAAGAGCAAAGGATAAAGTGGACAAATCCAATAAATACGAGGATGTGCGCATTCGAGCGAAAAGTGGCACATTTCCGAGCGAGGGAGGCAAATGAAGCGCGACGCGGAGCGGCGCGCTTCATTTTCCCGAGATCGGAATGTGCCACTTTGAGCTCGAATGTGCACACTCGGTTTTAAACACAATTTACAGTTATTTAGGCCAATAAATTGACAAAAAATCAGTTAAATAATTTAAATCGTTCCCTCTCTCTCGCACTGACAAAATTGTCGTATCTTTTCGCTCTCTTCCACTCATTGCTATGGTAAATACTTTTTTCGAACATAAAATCAATATATAGTAAATTAAATTAAATAAAAATAAAAAAAACGAACCACATTCTACAAAGAAATTGATATCTATTGCAGCTAAACAATGTCTTCTAATAATATTTTAATAGTTTTCAAAGTTAGAAAGCAAGTACTTTTTTAAATATTTTTTTTTCTGTGTAAAAACGTGTTTTTTCTCGAATTTCTATCTGTAGCTTTTCCGAAAAATTTGTGGGTGATGGACAAAAATTAAGTTCATATTTGTAATCAGCGCATCAAAATACCCCCGAATCAGTTGTCAAATTCTAGGGAGGACGTCGTGTCCTTAAATTTGCAGGCCCGTGTAAAGGCCATTGTAAAACCACATCCACAAATTATCCTCGTCGTCCTTATTTCGTTCCGGATTGTTGGACGCGTTTTGCTCGCTCTCGTGTGACGACGAAAAATCGTTCGATACTAATTTCATGCAGATTTATTGCTTCCAAAGGTACCGAGGAATTTTCTTCGCTCTTTCGAACCGGGGAAAAACGATTGAGAAACGCCATTTTTCCATATAAGTGTAGCCGCACAAGAAGTGCTTGTAATGAAGTGATATTGTCACTTCGCCGAATGCATTTTATTATATCCGTTCTAAATTTGTCTAATTTATTGTCTATTTGTTTAACAATCTCGTTTAATTCAAACTGTTGCGTTTATTCCTTTATATGCGTGTCGTACAACTATTTTACAATATTATTAATGCATCGGAGACCTTGTACGTTTTATCGCTTTTTATGTTTATTAATTTCTTGCAACAGATTTCCTTTTGGTTGCGTAATTTTTTCTTAACAATCGTCGTCTTTATCTTGACTTTTAACGATACGTTGACGCGTGAGTTACACATTTCTAAATGGTACTCATTTATTAATTGGAGACGAACTAAGTATTGGTTTCGTATTTTTTTTATTAATTTGCTCACGAGTTGAGATCCTTTCGTTTTCCAATTTTTGAGAAATTGTTCTTTTACATTTTGACGCATATCAGCGTTATTATTGCGCAAATTCTTATAAACGGCACAGATTCGGAATCGTTGAACTTTTTTACATAAGATGGAATTAAAAACGGGATAGGGCACAATGTTAATTTATTGAGTAAATTAGGGTTGAAGTTTTTTCGACAACTTTTTTTTGTGTATCGAATCGAAATAAATACACATCTTTGTAATTAGTGGAGATACTTTTGAAAACTTTAAAAATTTTGGAATTGTGGTACTTTATAGCTTTAAGAACGATCAAAAATTTGTGAGGGTATTGTTTGAAAATTTTTAAGAACTTAAGGGAGCATATTTTGACTTGCTTTCTTTTGTTTCAGTTTAAAAAAATATATTATAGGGTAAAACGTCTTGTGAATGACCGATTTGTTGCCTCGAAAGCTATTTCGATATAAAAAAATAGTAAACAAATTAATAAACCGAAAACAACCGTTAAGTTAAAATGAGATAATATTTTAATTAATGAAAATATTATCGCAATTTGGTTATAAACTTTGTATAATTAACAAGCACAAAACAAGGAGTCCAGTAAAGACTTTTTTGTCTAAATAATGACCGGGGTATAGTTCAGTGAATAGTTTAATTGATTCATCTTATAAAATCAAGTAATTCATAACATTCTGAGAAATTTATTTTAAACATTATGTTTAAATGCATATAAATGTAATTATTTCAGCTATACACTCCTTTATTACTTTTATTTATTGCAGTTAAATAAAAAATGAGACACAAGATTCCAGCAATGAATATATCATAAATATAAATTAATTTTTTGACTTGTTATAAACATTATTTCACATAAGGGTCATTCACTGGTAGGGGGTCATTAACTGGTAGTGGGTCACTGACTGGACGGTTTACTCTATCGGTTATTTGCGGAGATTTTGTTAATTTTAGAAATTTTTAAAACAAAAAGTTAATCGAAAATCCGGTTGCAAAAATTTTGAGAAAAAACTAATTAAATCAAAACCTTTTTACTAAAAAAATCAAGTTAGTTGTTTACAATTAAATGCAATAAAATTATAACTCTTTCTTATATAAAATCAATTTTAAAATTTAATTAATTTTCGTTCTTTAGGTTCAAAAAGTACCAAAAAAATGAATGGGCAATTTTTGAGCAAATTTTAAGAGAGGCTTGATTAAAGATAACGTTATGTAATATTAGTCAGAATTGATGTGTCGCAAATTACATATTTAACATTTATTTTAAGCGAGCTCCCCCCACATTCCAGTCAAATTTACCAACGCTATCGAAAACTAGTTTTTCTTATCGCATTGTAAATAACACCGTTCGTACCTGGCCCCGCATTTGTGTAGACCACGTTCAGCAGTAAACGTTCAAAAGCTGCTCAAATTTTGATTTTGCCCGGTGATTTTTGTACTGTTAAAAGTGTTAATTGTTTGCCAGGTGTTCCAACCCTTAAGAAGCGCCCCTAGAAAGAAAACAACTTATGTGAGTGCTTTTTCTAAAACTGTATCTAATTTTTGTGATTTTTATGTGCAGAAGTAATGATATCTCGAAGATTTTTGTACCAACGTGCCCCCAAAAAAATAGCCAATTTTATGTCTATAACTATTTTTTTAAATTTGACTCCGAAGGGGTTAATTACCATTTCCTTTGTTCCGATCGTGACGTCAAAGCACGTGTGCTCAAAGCTTTGGGCCTTTTTCGAGCCGACCCTTATCGTTCGAGATATCATTTCCTTTTTGCGTTACGCAAATGTGCGAGGACCGAAATCGATAATTTCGATTCGAACAAATATGCGACCGGCGCATTTTGAACATCTCGGTAATTATAAATAATCCATCGGGTATATTTTTGTAACATTAATACGTCGACAGGCAAAGTTGCTGTTTGTTTTTGTACAACGTTATTATCGATCGCGAGCGCAAAAATTCGTTAGTCCCAACGCTTCAGGAAGACTCGCTTTTAGAAAAAGGAGTCGTAAGGCCTAAATTTGGATTGCGGCCGAGCATCGAATTAATTTTTTTACAAAAGAAAAAGAAAACGCGTCGGGAAACAAATAGGAGCACCGAAATTTAAAAGATGGCCTTACTAAAAGACGCGACATTACTTTTATGCCAGACAATATGCTTCTATTTATATTAGAATTTTTTTTTTGTAAACACGTTGTCTAAATTTAAATGTATACACTGCACAGATATAATACTGACGACAATATCTGCTTTTCTATGGCAAGCAAAGACTTCCAGCGACGATTAATATATTTGTGTGCGTGCATTGTTGCGGTGCCCATACAATGTTAAAAAAAATTGAAGCCGGGTCTTAACGATTATTAAAATTTAATTTTATTGAAATATTATTTTAATCCATTGCACAGATGAAATAATATTTAAAAAAATTTAAAAACAAATTTAAGATCGATATTTAAACAATTGTATTTTGCCCCATATACACTCAACTATCATTAACTTTCGTACATTCACAAAATGATTAATTTTTGACGTTTTCCAGCTTAAAAATAGATTGAAAAAATTTTAAAAAATCCCACAAACTGGAGGAAAGGTGATCAAGTAGAAATGAGTAAACAGAAAGGTCATAGGGGGATAAGCATGGCAAAATGCCTTTTGTAAATATTTTAATGATATTCTATGGATATGTAGACAATATAGATCCTGAAAAATTTAGATCTTAATCTATATCGGTCCTTTCAAAAAGTATAAATAAGTGAAATTTGGAAAAATGTTTTTATTTGTGTTGAGTGAATTGATGATTTTGAAAATTTAGTATAATATGCAGGCGATAGAAAGCTTTTACGGACATCATGGACTAATTTTTAGCTTAATAAATTGATGATGAAAAAAATTATTTTCTCTTACTTTTTCAATTTTTATTGTGATACTTTTAGAGAAAAATTATGATTCCATCATTTTTATATTTCTTATAGGACCTATAAAGACACAGAATTTTTTTAAAATTTTTTTAATGGTACGCCATAGTTAAAAAAATAAATACTATTTGTATTACTAAACAAATCGAATTTTTCAACAAATTCTACCTAAATAATTACAAATTATAGTATTATTATTACATAAATAATAAGCTAAAATAAATCTCATACATTAGAAATTTAAAAAAAAATATTCTTACAATGCAATATAACGTCTATTAGAATTTAATAAAAATATAATTAGAAATTATTTTGTAACTCACCTTTATTAAAATTATATTTTACCGTGTTATTTATGTAATAATAATAGTAGGTATTATTTGTAGTTATTTAGGTAGAATTTGTTGAAAAATTCGATTCTTTGGTAATAAGAATAGGTTTTTATTTTTTTTAACTATGGCGTACCATTAAGAAAATTTTGAAAAATTTTGAGTGATTATAGGTCTTCTAAGAAATGTAAAAATGATGAAATCATAATTTTGTCCTAAAAGTATCATAATAAAAATTGAAGAAGTAAGAGAAAATAATTTTTTTGAGCATCAATTTATTGACCCTCCGCATACTAGGTGACTAAATGTCACATGCCACACTAGGTGGGGTTTGCCATACCCCGAAAATAAAATAAAATCCACAAAATTGTACTTTATGACAGTTCAATGATAAGAAATATATTTTAATAACCAATAATGAATAGGTTTAAGTAAAACACATTGTATCTTCTCGCTCCCTTCCGCTCATTGCTATGGTAAATCCGTTTTTTGAATATAAAATCGATATTTACTAAATTAAATTAAAATTTTTGATTTGAAGGAGCTTATGGTAAATTTTATTAATGTAATAAATACGAGGATGTGCGCATTCGAGCGAAAAGTGGCACATTTCCGAGCGAGGGAGGCAAATGAAGCGCGACGCGGAGCGGCGCGCTTCATTCCGAGATCGGAATGTGCCACTGAGCTCGAATGCACACTCATTTAGACACAATTGACAATAATTTTGGTAACGAAAAAGTGGTAAAGAATTTTTATCATTCCCTTTCACTCATACTTATGAATTTGTTGTATCTTTTCGCTCTCTCCCACTCATTGCTATGGTAAAAATACGTTTTTTGAACATATAAGCAATATTTACCGAAATAAATTGAATTTGTTGATTGTAAAGAAAGTTTAATTTACAAAATGCAATAAACACGAGGATGTGCGCATTCGAGCGAAAAGTGGCACATTTCCGAGCGAGGGAGGCAAATGAAGCGCGACGCGGAGCGGCGCGCTTCATTTTCCCGAGATCGGAATGTGCCACTTTGAGCTCGAATGTGCACACTCGGTTTTAAGCTCGATTACCAAACCTCCCGTTTTATCAAAAAAAAAATTGTTCACGTTAATTATACCCCACCTCGTACACGGAAGGTTAAGTTAAAAATTAGTCCATGGTGTCCGTAAAAATTTTCAAAATAATTGATTCGCTCAATCCAAAGAAAAAAATTATTTTCCAATTTTTACTTATTTAGACTTTTTGAAATGGCCCATATAGATTAGGGTCCAAAATTTACAAGATCTTTATATTTCTATAGTGTCTTCATATCCATAGAATATAATTAAAATATTTCCAAAAGGCATTTTTACCATGCTTATTCCCCTATGACCTTTATTTTAGTAAAAAAAAAGCAATACATATAGGAAATCAAAGGTACAAAAATATTCGGACATCCCTAATTATGTGTAAATATAAAACCAACATTGCAAAATTAATATGTTGTTGTAAATTATTTATTTCTTCAAACACTTTGTAATCTTCGAAAATCTCCGAAAATTAATGTTAGTTGACTGTATATAAATACAGTAAGACCTCGTTTAACGCTTCCTTGATTCGATATAACGCGGTCTTCTCGAAGCTTCAAAATATATCAAAATTTATTATTAATTATAATGTTAACGTCTAATATCTTTTAATATTTTTTAAAATTTAACAGGAATTGGACAACAATTATTTTTTTGTTGTTGTCCTGTATTCCTGTTAACTTCAAACCATATTATCGTGATATATTTCAAAGTGATCTCGTTTAAAGCTGTTTCGTTTAGCTCTTTAACTCATTTGGAACGTATCTCGCGCGTTAAGCGGGGTCTTACTGTATAATATAAAATAGCGTGCTTCGGTGATGCGGCTACGCTATCGAAAAAATAAAATTTTGACGGTATTGTCCACCAAACGCCCATGGTGCCCATTTTTCTTTTTACTCGGGCCTTATTGGAAGTCCATCGATTTTGACTTCCCTAAAAAAAAACAAAATAATTTTTTTATCAAATTTCGAGCAATTTTAACAGAGTTGGTTGGTTGGCGCAAAGCTTTTCCAAAGCCTTCATCCCTTTCAGCCCATAGATTAATCCGGCACCGAGCGTATCGATGTATTATCCTTTTTGTGTTGGCCTCGTAAATTTAGAAAGAGCTGAAAAGTTGCTCTTTTAAGGATGTGACGGTTCCACATACAAAAACTTATGAATAATTTAGTTTTGTATTCCTTTTGTGGCCGTCTATCTTTTCGGGGAATAAAACTTCACACACGCCATCTTTCAGCGCCCGCATACTCCCAAAGAAACACTAACCCGACTTTGACAGTATCTCATCTCAGTCGCCGCGCTTTTAATAGCACTAAAACCGGCGCGAAAGATCTTCGAAATATAAAGATTTGTTGAAATCGTTGTTTTTATAAAATGCTTTCGCGCGAGCTATTTTCGATTGTCGAAATATCCGGCTTTGATTTATTCGGCCAGCAATTATAAATCGAAAAACGCGATCAACGATTGATCTTTCTTCGGGCCTGTTTACGTTTCGCCGATTAATTTAATTCTTTTTGGTAAGTTGGCGCGAAATTGTTCGAATTATTGGCATTTCGCGTTGCGCAATTTTAATTCGGGTCTATTTCCGGCCGAATTTATCGAAGAGCCGCTCGGTGGTCGATTTTACGACCGCGATTTATGCGTTCATAAAGTAATTATAACAATATTAAGTCGCCAGATGAAAATTATGCGAGCCGAACGCGCTCATTGTTCGTTTTAATTTAGAATAAAATGACACAATAGCTTGTTGTAATCGCCAAAGCAGATGTTTAAATCTGTTTTCCATTCTGGAATTTTTTTTTTGCTGAAAGCAACCTTCAGAAATGTACAGTTGCCCATACTGGTAATCGTCGCACTTTTGTTTGAAGTTATACTTCTTTTGGTGGCGCGTTGAGAGTCAAATTGTGAATGTTTTGTAAATTTCAACAGTATTAAGGTTAGCTATCTAAGAAAGTAAGTTAATTATTGTGAATCACCCTTAAAACCGAGTGTGCACATTCGAGCTCAAAGTGGCACATTCCGATCTCGGGAAAATGAAGCGCGCCGCTCCGCGTCGCGCTTCATTTGCCTCCCTCGCTCGGAAATGTGCCACTTTTCGCTCGAATGCGCACATCTTCGTATTTACTTGATTTAATTTAAAATGTACAAGGTAGAGTTTTTTTTAATGAGTGGGAGCAAGTGAAAAGATACAAACATCATACATATACAAGCCAGAAAGAATAATTTGACAATACGACATTAAAGAAAGTTGTATTTAATTTAATTGCGCCAAAGAAGTATAACTTTCAACGCGCGTCTATAAACACACTCAACGGGATTTTTTTTTAAATTTAATTACCCTCTCATTTTGGCTTAGATTTTTCTTTTTGACGGTTGGAGGGAGTTCTATTATATGTTTTAGACCAGCAGTTTTCAAACTATATCCTATTGGTTATGCATAATGTATAAATACAGTCGAACCTCGATCAGTTATAGCCAAGCTGAAACCAGCAATCGAATAAGCCAAAAGAGCTAAAAATCGACTTTTAAAAATCCCGCTTTAAACGAGCCACTGTGATTGGCTCATTCTCGATTCATTATAATGGCCGCCAATTAATTAGCCAATCAGATGGAATTCATTATGTCGTAACTATAGTTACATTATAAATATTTCAATCAAGTATTTTTGAAATGGTTTATTAAGACTTATATTACAGACTAAGTAGGGGAGACCGGAGTTAGAAGTCACAATTTTTTTTCTTTTGCATTTATAGAGTCCCATGGTCTTAATTTATGAATGACATTTATATATCAATAGATAGTGTTTTATTCTAGTTTAAGAAAAAAATAAAGACTTTTTCTATACCATTATCCAATGAGAACATATTATAATTTTTATGAAAAAAGAGAAGTGTGATTTTTAACTCCGTGTCTGGGGTAAGTAGTCACATACTAAATAAAATGTAAAATACAAAACGACAAAACACATGCCTATTTTTATTAAAGGTTAAATGTTGTTTGTAAGAAATTTTACCTAAGAAAGGAACGAAAAATATCTTATTCATAATTAAAAAAAATAAAATATATTTGCTGTGAACGAATAGTAATTTCTATCTAACGAACTTAGGTTATGTTAACAAAAATGACACAAATATAATTACATCCAATCGTTTATGCAGTAAAACCGCTAGAAACCAATAAAAAAGGCTGCACATATTTATGGTGTTGCTTTGCACATGTGACAACTAGCCCCCGTGAACTTGAGACAACTTTCCCCAAAACAGTTTTAGACAATTAACTCCCAAAATAAATTTAAATCAATGGTCATTTAAGAAACCATATGAATGATATCATGAAGCATATCTTAAACATCATAATTACACGAAAAAGTATATCACCATGCAAAATTTAAATATACTTACGAGACAACACAGATTTACAAAAAATTACTTTATTGAACAAAAAAAGCGAACGCATATATTTCTTTTTCAGTATTTCAGAGCGAACTGAAGTGAAGTACGCAAGGAGGTATTGTGCTCGGGCTTCTTTGACACGGGTAAACAAATTTATTAATTCGTTAGGTTTGCTGTTATGGCTTTTGTGACAACTTAACCGTGAGACAACTATACCCGGTCTCCACTACATCTTCGATTACAATTTCAAATATAAGCTAGGATATAATGTGTTATAATTTTGCAAATCATTTTCGAATATAACCCAAAAAATATATGTTGCAATATAATGTATTATAATTTGCAAATATATCCCAGGATATAAAAATTATATCCGATTACATTTTAGGATATAAATTTTTTCGTGGGGGTATAGGAAGCTATTTATGGTTTCTTTTTGATGTGCACAATCAAAAGTCTATAGTTAGCAATTTAATAAATTAAAATGCCTCTTTTCCAAAGCAAGAAAATTGAAGATTCTAAATTTTGGATTTAGCTTTTCACGTTAACTAAAAAATTAGCAATTTTGGATTGTTTCAAAGATTATTTTGAGTTAAAAGTTCGTCACACATTATTTTTCGGAAAATTTTCGTAAAACCATAAGCTTATTATAATCCCTTCTACGTATAGAAAAAATCTGTAAAGCTTTATAAAAGTCATCGAGTTACAAATTATTAGTTGTAGTTTTGATACAACAAACAATTTAATAGGCTAAGATTTTTACAATTTTTTTTTCTGTAACAAAACCTTGGGGGTAATCATTTGAATCAAGTCCCATTTTGGGCGTCGTCGCAGACCAAAAATCCTTTCTCAAGAGCAGCATATGTAGAAAAATTTAGAAAGCTATTTATAAGTTAAAAGCGAGCTTGAAAATCGTAGGAAAAAATAAACGAACTTTTCTAATTAATGAATTGCTTGTAAGTTTTCCTAATTGGTGATTAAAAAAGGATTGTTAAGTGTCATTAGTGGAACGTAAATGAAGACATTGTTGGGAGATAAACAACCATTGTCTTTCATCTCGCTGTGAGAGGACTCTTCAAAAAAGTAACAATGATTGACAGGACACTAACGTTGGCATTTAAATTTAAAGCAACAAGACGATCATAAAACACTAATCGTGCCTTAGTTTTCAGCGGTTGAATACGAGAGAGGATTTATGTAACACGTGAAGGCTGTTGTTTCTCGCGGTCCATCAGTCAGACGGGTAAACATTGTAAATCAGCCCAACCTTACGCTTTCTCAGTTCATAAAATTTACGTTAGTTTATTTCTCGGTCTTAATCTCTCGAAAATCTATTACGACCGTAAGAGCAAGAATCACACATCAACGAAAAGAAAGAAAACTCTAATCCCGCGTTCGCATGAGGCCGCATTATATACCTCTGTATTGTGGGATGACGTGACAAATCCTGGGGGATACGCTGTCTGGAAGAGGCTTATTCCATGTCACATTCACACACTGCATTCTACATCTTTTATGGTACAACGAAGCTTAAATATTATTTTGATACCTTTTTGTCTTTGGAACACTAAATGTAAACGGGCTTTCTTTTACTTTTCGCTAATCCCGAAAATAACGCCGGGATCATTTAATAACAAGCTTCGCCCGAATCGAATGCGAAAAGAATGCTCTTTTTTATAACGGAAAAATCTCCAGAAGTCGCCAAACGTTAATTTATGGAAATTCGAAGAAGATTATAAAAAGCAGTCTATGTGAAATGAATTAAAGCAAGATTGTTTTTGAAATACAGTCGAACCCGAATAAGTCGAACTATTTTTAGTTTAAGGGACCATCAGTTACTTTGGATCAAAAAACAAAAACAATCCTAGTTAACCCCACTTTATATAGAAACCCTTCTTTCTCAAAACGAAATGTAGGGTAGGGGAGACCGGGTATAGTTGTCTCACGGGTAAGTTGTCACAAAAGCCATAACAGCAAACCTAATGAATTAATAAATTTGTTTAACCGTGTCAAAGAAAGGCCGAGCACAATACCTCCTTGCGTACTTCACTTCAGTTCGCTCTGAAATACCGTAAAAGAAATATTTTGTACTGTAAAAGTAATGTTTTGTGAATCTGTGTTGAGTCTCGTAAGTATATTTAAATTTTGCATGGTGATATACTTTTTCGTGTATTTATGATGTTTAAGATATGCTTCATGATATTATTCATATGGTTTCTTAAATGACCATTGATTTAAATCTATTTTGGGAATTTATTGTCTAAAACTGTTTTGGGGAAAGTTGTCTCAAGTTAACGGTGGCTAGTTGTCACATGTGCAAAGCAACACCATAAATATGTGCAGCCTTTTTTATTGGTTTATAGAGGTTTTACTGCATAAACGATTGGACTAATTATATTTGTGTCATTTTTGTTAACACAACCTAAGTTCGTTAGATAGAAGTTACTATTCGCTCACAGCAAATATTTTTTATTTTTTTTAATTAGAATATGATATTTTTCGTTCCTTTCTTGGGTAAAATTTCTTACAAACAACATTTTATCTTTAATAAAACTAGGAATTTTTTTTGTCGTTTTGTATTTTATCTTTTATTTAGTATGTGACTACTTACTCCCAGACACGGGGTTAAAAGTCACCCTTCTCTTTTTTATAAAAATTATAATATGTTTCCATTAGATAATGGTAGAGAAAAAGTCTTTATTTTTTTCTTAAATTAGAATAAATACACTATCTATTGATATATAAATGACATTGATAAATTAAGACCATGGGCTTTATAAATGCAAAAGGACAAAAATTGAGACTTAACCCCGGTCTCCCCTATTGATAAATTACATTTGTAACGGTATAATGAGGGTCTACTGTATTTGCAGATATATCACCAAATTATAAATTAAATTATAATAAGCTATATTGCCTCAATTTTTTTTAAATAAATGTCAAAAGGGTATATGTATAATTAAAAAGCTGTTTTCTTGGCATTCATTATTACGTAGCCTAAAAGGCATATGTAAATTGTAGACCTTTTGGACTTCAATTTTCTTCTCATCAGAATATTAATTTATTCTCATTTTGTTGTTATTGGGCAAAAAAGTTATAATCTGAATTATAATTTGAAATTATATCTTACAGATGTAATAAAAAAGTAAAATATAATATGATCCGAAATATATACCTATCTATGGAAGATATAAATTTTTTGATGGG
The DNA here is from genome assembly GCA_036325965.1 of Sinopyrophorus schimmeli. Classification (NCBI taxonomy): domain Eukaryota; kingdom Metazoa; phylum Arthropoda; class Insecta; order Coleoptera; family Elateridae; genus Sinopyrophorus; species Sinopyrophorus schimmeli. The sequence goes on along the minus strand of JARFIZ010000329.1, from coordinate 39,895 downwards.
GTGTTTAAAACACTTTCTGTGCTAATTACAAAAACTTACATACAATACCAAATGTTTGAGTTTATTAATAACAGTAAAATCAAATATTTAAAATGCCTCTTCGGATGCCTATCAAAAGAGCCACTTAAAACCGTGAAAATCGACGAAAAATAACCGCAGATCCATCTTTCGATGTTAATCGAAACTAAAAGGCTTATTTAATGGAAATAATTGTCCGTCATTCTTACGCATAAATCGAAGAATGAAAGAATTAAAATCGTTATGTAAACTTAAGGTATTACGAACCGTTAATAGAAATAGTAAGTAGTCTTTCCTAATGTTGCAGAAGTCGTTTCCTGTTCTTAATAGCGGTTGCTATATCTGAATGGGCTTTAAATCAATTCAGGTTTTACACGTTTCGAATCATTGTTTCGACTTCCTTCGATGATCCTTATTTATCCCCCACAAGCGAATTAACATAACGCACGAACATCCTTTCCGATCATTTTTTCGAAAGCTTCTGGGAATCGTTGCGAAATAGTAACAATAAACAGAAAACGGAAATTATGAAAACAGACGTCGGTGTAGAAAAAGCCAGATGATAATTAAATAACATATATTGTGATTTATGGTCCATAAACCGACTATACGGATTCGGATTAAGAAAATAGCCTCCCATCCGACCGTAGCATATTTGTTCAGACCGCGTTATTATTTCTCAGTTTACATAGTTCGGTTTCGTTATACGACCCTCGGGGCCGAAAGGATTTTGGTCTGCGACGACGCCCAAAATGGTACTTGATTCAAATGATTACCCCCAAGGTTTTGTTACAGAAAAAGAATTTGTAAAAATCTTTGTTTTTAGTATCAAAACTACAATTAATAATTTGTAACTCGATTACAGTGGAAAGTCGGTTATCCGGACTAATTATTGTTACAGCTCATTTGGATAATAAAAACATTGTTGAACTATTTTGAAACTTCGAACAGATCGAGTTATGTCGAATCAGCGTTAATTGAGGAAGCGTTAAACGAGGTCTTACTGTAACTCAAATTTGGTCATTATTGTGAATGATGTGTAAAACCGAGTGTGCACATTCGAGCTCAAAGTGGCACATTCCGATCTCGGGAAAATGAAGCGCGCCGCTCCGCGTCGCGCTTCATTTGCCTCCCTCGCTCGGTAATGTGCCACTTTTCGCTCGAATGCGCACATCCTCGTGTTAATTGGATTCGACTATATTAATACCAAATCCTTCAAATCCGGATTTTCTATTCGGAAAAGTTTTCGCTTGAAAGTGCACATACTCCTTAATAATTGAATTTGCCTATCTTGTTCTTCTCTCTTACAAATAATATTAATGAAATCAAACTGAACTAAATGTACCACTTTCGCTTTTCTTTTAATTAAAAATTACAGTAGGGTATTTTTACCAAAAACCACATTTCTAATTTATTACTTTTAAACTAGACTAGATGGGAGACTTCGTCTTACATGAAAAAAAAATACTGGCCCACTTCAGAAAACAATCCGAAATTGCAAATTTTTTAGTTGACTTATGAACTAAATCCAAAATTTAAAATCTTTGATTTTCTCGCTTTGGGAAAGAGGCATTTTAATTTATTAAATTGCTAACTATAGACTTTTGATTGGGCACATCGAAAAGAGACCATAAATATCTTCCTATACCCCACGAAAAAACTTATATCCTAAAATATAATCGGATATAATTTTTATATTGCAACATATATTTTTTGGGTTATATTCGAAAATGATTTGCAAAATTATAACACAGTATATCCTAGCTTATATTTTAAATTATAATCGAAGACGTATTCATAAATTACATTTGTAACGGTACAATGAGGGTCTACTGTATTTGCAGATATATCACCAAATTATAAGAAGCTATATTGCCTCAATTTTTTTTTTAAATAAATGTCAAAAGGGTATGTAATAAAAAAAATGTTTTTTTGACATTAATTATTACTTGAGCCGTTTATTTTGAAAGTGGCCTAAGTCCATTTATCTTTAATTTGGAATATTTAAGGTTTTGCATTTTTACAAAATTAAAAATATACGTAAGGTATATGGTTGACTCGCAGTTAATTTTATAATTCCTATTAAAAAATCGCTATTATTAAATGTATAATATGTCCTTGCTTACCTTGAAAGGACTTAGGTCACATTCAAAATAAAAATTTGTTTTGTTATAAAATGTGAAAGAACTTAAGTCTGTTACATATAGCTTAAAAAATTTAAAAAACCATTTAATTTACTTTATATTTTTAAAAGAAAAAAATTAAATTTAATAACAAGTTATTCGTTAACATTTTCAGTATGCGGAAGGGATTTAAAGTAGTTATGGTGTTCCGGAGGTATATATCGCAGGAAGTCCATCATGTGTCTGTATTTTAGTGATGTAATGCTTCTTATACTTTTGAATAATGATGTCAATACAATATTTCCAAATTTTTTAGGTCTATCCTGACGTGGCAATTTTTTAAGCAGTCTTTTCGACATTGGCAATCTTTATTTTGAAAAACTTTGGCAGGTATAATTTTTCCCGTTTGTGTATCGTATCTTTTCCGAATTTCGTTTAATTTTGCGAAGTTTCTGAATATAAGTATCACCTCTGTTTTCTCCGAATCCTTCTCTGAAGCTGTTTTGTAAATTGTCATTCTCAATTAGTTCCTCTTCCTCTGTTGAAGAATGAAGTTCCAAAATTCTCTTTCTTTTTCTGTATTTGTTGCATGATTTTAATTCTTCTTCACTTTCAGAACCAAGGAATCTAGTGATTTTATCTTTTCCCATAGGTTTAATAATTTCTTTAATTAAATATTACTCTTTAAAATTTAATTCAATATTATAATGTAATTTAAATTAGCTTAATCACTGCTTTCAAGATTTTGGACCGCACTTTTTGACATTATCAATAAAAAGTGGAGTTAGGTCACTTTCAAAATTATGATTTTCAGTATTTATATTATTATGAAAATGTAGGTACGTGTTACAATATTTTCAAATGTATTAAATATATTTCAATGCCGATTTATTTTTTTGATAGTTCAGCATAAATTATAAATGTCACCACAGTTAACTTGAAAAAAGATAAAAATGGACTTGGGCCACTTTCAAAATAAACGGCTCACTTAGCCTAAAAGGCATATGTAAATTGTAGACCTTCTGGGCTTCAATTTTCTTCTCATCAGAACATTCTTTTCTTGTCACTTTGTTGTTATCGGCCAAAATAGTTATAATCTGGATTATAATTTGAAATTATATCTTACAGATGTAATAAAGAAGTAAAATATAATATGATCCGAAATATATACCTATCTATGGAAGATATAAATTTTTTGAGGGGGTGTTTAAAACACTTTCTGTGCTAATTACAAAAACTTACATACAATACCAAATATTAGAGTTTATTAATAACAGTAAAATCAAACATTTAAAATGTAAAATCTTCAGCCTTTTTGGATGCCCAACAGAAGAGCCACTTAAAGCCGAGAAAATCGACGAAAAACAAACGCAGATCCATCTTTCGACGTTAATCGAAACTAAAAGGCTTATTTAATGGAAATAATTGTCCGTCATTCTTACGCATAAATCGAAGAATGAAAGAATTAAAATCGTTATGTAAACTTAAGGTATTACGAACCGTTAATAGAAATAGTAAGTAGTCTTTCCTAATGTTGCAGAAGTCGTTTCCTGTTCTTAATAGCGGTTGCTATATCTGAATGGGCTTTAAATCAATTCAGGTTTTACACGTTTCGAATCATTGTTTCGACTTCCTTCGATGATCCTTATTTGAGCCGTTTATTTTGAAAATGACCCAAGTCAATTATTATTTTTTTTTTCAAGTTAATTAACTCCCTTAAATACGATTTAGCATTGCGAGTCAACCATATACCTTACGTATATTTTTAATTTTATTTATTTATTTATTTATTTATTTAAAATTTTGTAAAAACGCAAAATCTTAAATATTTCAAATTAAAGATAAATGGACTTAGGCCACTTTCAAAATAAACTGCTCAAGTAATAATGCCAAAAATACATTTTTTTTTATTATATACCCTTTTGACATTTATTTAAAACAAAATTGAGGCAATATAGCTTATTATAATTTAATTTATAATTTGGTGATATATCTGCAAATACAGTAGACCCTCATTGTACCGTTACAAATGTAATTTATTAATACGTCTTCGATTATAATTTAAAATATAAGCTAGGATATAATGTGTTATAATTTTGCAAATCATTCTCGAATATAACCCAAAAAATATATGTTACAATATAATGTAATGCAATATAAAAATTATATCCGATTACATTTTAGGATATCAACTTTTTCGTGGGGGTATAGGAAGTTATTTATGGTTTCTTTTCGATGTGCCCAATCAAAAGTCTATAGTTGGCAATTTAATAAATTAAATTGCCTCTTTCCCAAAGCAAGAAAATCGAACATTTTAAATTTTGGATTTAGTTTTTCACAAGTCAACTAAAAAATTTGCAATTTCGGATTGTTTTCTGAAGTGGGCCAGTATTTTTTTGCATGTAAGACGAAGTCTCCCATCTAGTCTATTTTAAAAGTACTAAATTAGAAATGTGATTTTAGGTAAAAATACCCTACTGAAAATTTTAATTAAAAGAAAAGCGAGAAGTGATACATTTAGTTCAGTTTGATTTAATTAATATTATTTGTAAGGGAGAAGAATAAGATAGGCAAATTCAATTATTAAGGAGTATGTGCACTTTCAAGCGAAAACTTTTTCCGAATAGAAAATCCGGATTTGAAGGATTTGTTATTAATATAGTCGAATCCAATTAACACGAGGATGTGCGCATTCGAGCGAAAAGTGGCACATTTCCGAGCGAGAGGCAAATGAAGCGCGACGCGGAGCGGCGCGCTTCATTTCCGAGATCGGAATGTGCCACTGAGCTCGAATTGCACACTGATTTTAGACACGATTGACAATAATTTTGGTAACGAAAAAGTGGTAAAGAATTTTTATTATTCCCTTTCACTCATACTTATGAATTTGTTGTATCTTTTCGCTCTCTCCCACTCATTGCTATGGTAAAAATACGTTTTATGAACATATAAGCAATATTTACCGAAATAAATTGAATTTGTTGATTGTAAAGAAAGTTTAATTTACAAAATTCAATTAACACGAGGATGTGCGCATTCGAGCGAAAAGTGGCACATTTCCGAGCGAGGGAGGCAAATGAAGCGCGACGCGGAGCGGCGCGCTTCATTTTCCCGAGATCGGAATGTGCCACTTTGAGCTCGAATGTGCACACTCGATTTTAGACACGATTGACAATAATTTTGGTAACGAAAAAGTGGTAAAGAATTTTATTATTCCTTTCACTCATACTTATGAATTTGTTGTATCTTTTCGCCTCTCCACTCATTGCTATGGTAAAATACGTTTTATGAACATATAAGCAATATTTACCGAAATAAATTGAATTTGTTGATTGTAAAGAAAGTTTAATTTACAAAATTCAATTAACACGAGGATGTGCGCATTCGAGCGAAAAGTGGCACATTTCCGAGCGAGGAGGCAAATGAAGCGCGACGCGGGCGGCGCGCTTCATTTTCGAGATCGGAATGTGCCACTGACTCGAATGTGCACACTGATTTTCGACACGATTGACAATAATTTTGGTAACGGAAAAGTGGTAAAGAATTTTTATCATTCCCTCTCATTCATACTTAAGGTTTTTTAAATTTTTTAAGCTATACGTAACTGACTTAAGCTCTTTCACATTTTATAACAAAACAAATTTTTCAAAATAAACTGCTCATTTATCCCCCCACAAGCGAATTAAGATAATGCACGCACATCCTTTCTGATCATTTTTTCGAAAGCTTCTGGGAATCGTTGCGAAATAGTAACAATAAACAGAAAACGGAAATTATGAAAACAGACGTCGGTGTAGAAAAAGCCAGATGATAATTAAATAACATATATTGTGATTTATGGTCCATAAACCGACTATACGGATTCGGATTAAGAAAATAGCCTCCCATCCGACCGTAGCATATTTGTTCAGACCGCGTTATTATTTCTCAGTTTACATAGTTCGGTTTCGTTATACGACCCTCGGGGCCGTTCTAATATTTTATGTTATGAAACAATTTGCGAATTTTCCTTAAAGAGGCAGCCGCCACTCATATTCAAATGGCGAAAGCATATTTACCCCCGAATCCCACATTTCATTTTCCAAATCTTATAACCGCTCCCGATAAGCGAACCGTAAATTTGCTATTCCAAAAATGTGTCCCTTCGTCCCAAAGACGCAAGCGAACTTTATAAATAAATTCGCATTTCGCTTATTTACTTCGGCTCGGCGGCGATAAATAACGCGCCTACAAAGACAAATCTGCGTGTCAGCACGGATTACGGCATTGTAATCTATTTTTTAGAACAAAGGCGCTTCCACCATAGAGTCGTCTCTAAATAATGCTTTGGGACAGCGTCAACAAACAGAGAGACTTTTCAAAACAGCGGGTTCGGGTTTTTTTTGGGATAGCTCGCGCGCTGAGTTTTGACGTCAAAAGTGGTCAGCTTTTTACGCAATTGCCAATTATTATGATGAAGGGTCGCTCCGAGCTCGCCCCCTTTTAAAGTCGAGTACTTCGGGCCGCATAGTTTCGTTTATTTATTTAAATCGGCGAAAAACTATTTAATTGGATTAAAGTTTGAGGTTAGACAATAGGTAATGAATGGGACCGTTCCGTTTTCGGATCATCGGTCCCGTTGTCCCCACGCAATCGTTCGGGCTGCCCAAATGTCCCGTTTTCAAAAAATTTGGGAGATTGCGATACCGAATATTAAGAAATCCTGACGAGAATTTCATTCTTGTCTCCTTATTTAAATTAAAATTTATTTTTTGAATTGAAGAATAGAAGATTAATACACCCATACCTCGCTATACGGCCGCTCTTTATAGGGAGGTTCGCTATAACGGCCCTGTGCAATTAACGATTTACGACCTAAAATGTTTCGCTATAACGGCAAATCTTCAATTAAAACATTTTGGAAAAACTATAAGCCCAAGGATGCTGTTGACAGCATCAGTGAATCATGGAAGGAATTAAAATTAAGAACAATGAACCATGTTTGGAAAAAAATATTGTATTAGAATAATTTGTTCCTTATACGGCTTTTCGCTTTGCGGCCAAGTTTCGTTGAACGTATCTAGGCCGTAAAGCGAGGTATGGTGTATAGGCAAATCCAATAAATAGGAGGATGGGCGCATATATTATTTTGATACCTTTTTGTCTTTGGAGCACTAAATATAGAGGGCTTTCTTTTACTTTTCGCTCATCCCTAAAATAACGCCGGGATCATTTAATCAAAAGCTTCGCCCAAATAAAATACGAAAAGAGGGCCCTTTTTTTATAACAGAAAAATCTCCAGAACTTTCCAAACGAAGATTATAAAAAGCAGTCCATGGGAAATAAATGAAAGCAAGATTGTTTTAGAAATACAGTCGAACCCAAATAACTCGAATTATGTTTAGTTTAAGCGACCGTCAGTTACTTTGGATCAAAGAACCGTCCTTTACATAGGAACTCTTCTTTAACAATACGGAATGTAGGGTACTTAGTCTGTAATATAAAAGTCTTAATAAATTATTTCAAAAATACTTGATCGAAATATTTATAATGTAACCATAGTTACGGCATACTTAGTCTTTAATGTAAAAATCTTAATAGATTATTTCAAAAATACTTGATTGAATATTTATGATGTAACTATAGTTACGACATAATGAATTCCACCTGATTGGCTAATTAATTGGCGGCCATTATAGTGAATCAAAATGAGCCAACTACAGTGGCTCATTTAAAGCGGAATTTTTAGAAGTCGATTAATACGTTCTTTTGGCTAACTCGATTATCGATTATCGAGGTTCGATTGTATTTATACATTATACATAAACAATAGGATATAGTTTGGAAACTGCTGGTCTAAAACATATAATAGAACTGCTCCCCCCAACTATCAGAAAGAAAAATCTAAGCCAAAATGAGAGGGCAATTTAATTTACGAAAATAGCGCGCGTTGGAAGTTATTCTTCTTTGGCGCAATTAAATTAGATACAACCACATTTGTCTATAGCTATACCCGTGGTATAAAATGGTATTGCAATAGTTTAAACACAACTTTCTTTAATGTCGTATTTTTAAATTATTCTTTCTTACTTGTATAGGGGAGGTGGCCTAGAGCGGGTACGTTAAGGTTCATCGATTAATATGAACCACTTCGGCTAAAAAAAAAGTGTTTCTTTTTTAGATTTACGTAATACAATTATTAAACTTTAATTTTATAAAAAAAAATAATTACATTTTTGCTTTAATTGTAGAAATAAATTCAAAAATATAAAATGTCAGAAATTAACCGCTTTGCCCGACAGTGGGGCCTAAAGCGGGTAGGCTCTCATGAGCCAAACGGATTAATCAAAACCTTTGAAAAAAATTATCTACACTTGACATGTTCTTGACAGTAACATTAGTATTAAGTTATATTAAGCATTTTCATATTATAACTGCTAATTTGTTCCAATCTTAATATTACTTCGGTTTACCATTGTTTTTAAATCTTAATTGCTTCAACGCTTTAAATCACTTATTTGTAATACCAATTTATTCATATCAACTAGTTTCTATCAATTATAATAAAATTACTCTTTCTGGTACAAGCAAAGAGGGTACCTACCCGCTTTGCCCAAACACACATTTCTTAGTTTTGATACATGAACGTAAAAAATATTGGATGGATATTAAAATATTTAGTCAAATAATAAAACTAGTTTATTGTAAAAGAAAACCCCAGTATAAAAAATGGGTTAATGTGAAGGGTTTTAGTAGCAATTGAAGTTAAATTAATTTCAAACATATTACAAAATTATTAAATGTTTTGTTTTTTAATTTTTTGACGTTATTAAGCAACTTAGGTGTCAAAAGTAGTATGGCATCATTAGGGCTGGATACTGGCATTGTAAATAAATATATAAATTTCAGCTAATATATAACATATCCATATAAGGGCCGTTACCCGCTTTGGGCTACCTACCCGCTTTAGGCCACCCTCCCCTATGTATGATGTTCGAATCTTTTTACTTCCTCCCACTCATTAAAAAAATCTCTACCTTGTATATTTTAAATTAAATTCAGTAAATACGAGGATGTGCGCATTCGAGCGAAAAGTGGCACATTTCCGAGCGAGGGAGGCAAATGAAGCGCGACGCGGAGCGGCGCGCTTCATTTTCCCGAGATCGGAATGTGCCACTTTGAGCTCGAATGTGCACACTCGGTTTTAAGCGTGATTCACGATGATTTAGGCCAATCAATTGGATGCCAAATCAGTTAAATATATTAAATCGTTCCCTCTCGCTTGCACTTACGAGATAGTCGTATCTTTTCGCTCGCTCCCACTCATTTGCTATGGTAAAAACGTTTTTTGAATACAAAATCGATATTTAATAAATCAAATTAAAATTTTTGAGTTGAAAAAGCGTAGGGAAAATTATACTAATGTAGTAAATACGAGGATGTGCGCATTCGAGCGAAAAGTGGCACATTTCCGAGCGAGGGAGGCAAATGAAGCGCGACGCGGAACGGCGCGCTTCATTTTCCCGAGATCGGAATGTGCCACTTTGAGCTCGAATGTGCACACTCGGTTTTAAGCGTGATTCACGATGATTTAGGCCAATCAATTGGATGCCAAATCAGTTAAATATATTAAATCGTTCCCTCTCGCTTGCACTTACGAGATAGTCGTATCTTTTCGCTCGCTCCCACTCATTGCTATGGCGAAAACGTTTTTCCATCATAAAATTAAATTTTTTCATTTGAAAGAGTGGATAATAAGTAGACAAATTCAATAAATACGAGTTGGAATGCGCACACTCGGTGTTAAGCACGATTACCACGTCTTAAGAGAAAAAAATCGATCGCGTTAACAATAGCCGACTGTTCTCGGGACGCCTGCTTTAAATCAAGAGGATGCACAGAGAGCCTGGTTGTTTTCTGAATGAATCTGTTCTGTTTTTAAGAGCAACACATGTTGGGCAGATGTGACAAAGGTGTTGTTGCTTTTCGCATAGGAAACGATTGTATGTTGTTCTACGAATAGTTATTGTTCCGTTTATTTTATTAATAATTTAGAGGGCTTCACTTATAATATTTATCTACTAAAAGCTCTTTTTACGAGCGGCCCGTCTTAAACAAACTTCTTTTTAATGTGAAAGCGGTCAAAGAGTTTATGTATGTTTTTCGGATGGTTTCACATTTATATTTTCGAGTATCTGTATCGAATGTTTCCATTAAAAGTATGTTGACGTGCCGCCCGAATAACTTTGATCTTTCTCCACTTCATTGACGTACTTTATTCTTTATCGCTTCCCTGATTCATTATAAACTCTGGTCCTCGTCCGTTAGCAGTCGAAGTCTGCTACGGTTTTATGTGTCTCACGTGTGTTTACAATACATTTCCAGTTAAATTTGCTCTAAACACTTTCCTCCCATTCTTTCCGATTCCGAAAGTTGCCCAATCGGTCCCGAACGGTGCCCAAAGGTGTGCCCAGCAAAGCATCCGATCGAAATCGCTTTACTGCAGAAAGCTTCGAACGCGTTTTTCTCCCAGACTTAACATTGGGCTCTATTGATTTTTTTTAGCCCATCTTACGGTCAGATAAACGGGCTTTCAAAATTTGAAAAGATTATAAAGATCGGTTCACAATTAACCGAGTTACGATTTTTCAAAGTGGAAATTTAGAAAAAAATTATTACAAGTTTTCGAGCCCGTTTTTCTCGAGAATTTCAAATGGCACGGTTACGGTTTTTTGGGCCTATCCGAAGCCAAAATTTCGGGCGAATCTGAATCTGTTTTGTTTTTGAAGATCCGTCCATAAATAACGGCGCTACAATTTTTTTAACTTAAAATTTTGTACTAAAAAATGTACCTAAAACTTCAACCCTTAATTACTCGAAAAATTAACATTGCGCCCTATACCAATTTTGCATGTTTCTTATGGAAAAAAGTCTCAGGATTCCGAATCCGGGTCGTTTTTAATGATCGGATCGAAAATGAGGGTGTTACAAACATTTTTTTGAGTCAAAGTGTATTTTTTTCGATTTATTTAGTTTTCTTGAAAATTTTAGGGGTTAAAGGGGGAGCAGGGAAAAATGACTCCGGCTATGCCGGTTTGGGGTCTATACGAACGGGTGGTGAAAATTTAAAGCCAATCCATCATCTAAAATTTTTTTTCCTCAAAAATACGCAAGGGGTTAATCCATGTTTTTTTCCGATTTTGGCCGATTTTGGGGGTTTTGAGTTAGGACCGGATTCAGACGCGTGGGGGTTGGGAACGTGCAGAAATGAAAGGATTCGACGAAATTCGCAAAGACGGCGGAGTTTTGGCATTTTGAAAATTAAACATTTTAGCAAAATTTACATTTTGAAAGCTTCGAACGCGTTTTTCTCCCAGACTTAACATTGGGCCATGTTGATTTTTTTGGCCGGTCTTACGCTCAGATAACCGACCTTTCAGAATCTGAAAAGTTTAAAAAGATCCCTTCGGAAATAACCGAGCTACGATTTGTCAAAGTGAAAATTTAGAAAAAATTAATTACAAGTCGGACTCTTCGAACCCGTTTTTCTCAAAAATTTCAAATAGCACGCCTATGGTTTTTTAACCGTATCCGAAGCCAAAAAGTCGCGCGAATCCGAATCTGTATAGTATTTAAAGATCCGTTCCCAAATAACGGCGCTACAATTTTTTTAACGTAAAAGTTAGGAATTTTATTGTGGTTTTTTGTGTCTTAAAAAAATTCTGTGGTTCCCAAAATTTTTCTGGAAGTTCCCCGTGCAACATATGGCTCAAGTTGGGAACCGCTCACCCAATTGACGTTACCGTACTAAAATTTTAATTTTGTTAAAATGAGTTAATTTATAATGCAATTTGGTTCAAGATTATTTGCGATCCAATCAATATCTGATTTAGTGCATCAGGAAATTGTATCATTTTGTAATTCTAAATGGAGATGAAGGTACAGAACCGACCTCATCAAGTTTTGTCGTGCTTAGTTATATTGGTTTCCTTTTTTTTATTTATGAAAATCATCTCGAGCGCAATAAGCGCTATTTATTTATAAAAGATCACGAAGAACCTCTCCATTCTTAAGTTAGCAATTAAAAGAGGCCGGAAATGATACATCATGTCGTAATAATGACCGACACCAGAATATCTGCCCTGATGTTACTTTTATTCTTATTCGTTGGCAGTTGTCTCCTCTAATCCTTGTCCAGCGCTAATGTGCACCTTTAAATAATATCCAACATCCTAAAAGTATCTTCAACACGCGCGTATTTCCATCATACTTCTTTCTCGAAATTCCCAACTCTTCGGACTGGATAAAAGATAAACGTCGACACGTGCTCTTGATATTCCATTCACGACTCTTTTTCTTGCGAAACAAAGATATTTTCGGTTCTGACAGGAAGTTGCGACAATTTCATTGTGACTTCTTATAAAATTAGCGTTTCACTGACGAAAAAAATAGAATGGGAATGCAGAGGATTGGTAGAGTAGTCAATTTCCAGATAAGTTAGAAATATGCACTCGGCATGGAAGCTGCAGTGAATGGAGGATAAAATTGGACCGTTGCCGACATATATTTAGTAGCAGTAGGCGGCTTGGCAACCTGCAAATACTTAAGAAAAAAAATCGGGAATGTAACAGATGGACAATTCTCAAATGTATCTGCGTACAAAACAACCATAAGCCCCGAATTCTTCACACTTTTCGGTGCACAAGTACTCATCGTTCTCTCTTTTTCAGGCATCTAGTTCTTCCGCCTCCAATCAGTTGGTGAACGAGACCCAGAAGCACCTCGAGCTCCAACGCCGCCAACAAGAACAACTCCTTCAGCACCAACAAAAATTGCAGGAGCTCCAGGGCCAAATCTCAGCGCAATATGCGGCAACCGGAGCCGTTGGTCCTCAAGGCCTCATGTTCTTGCCCTTCTTCGAGCAACTCAGAGGATTGCATCCGGCAACCCTTCCGCCAGGTCTCGCCAAATCGCATCAGGTAAGACTCGTGAATTTCCATCCCCGACGTTGCTAATTCATTTTCTCCAGATGCTGCCACCACCGCACCAAGTCCCCAATTGGATATCGGCCACCGCACATTTGGCCCAAATGTCGGCGAGCGCGGCCGGAAGCAGCACAGAGAAACGATCTCCTCCAAGACAACCGACCCCATCGCCGCCTCCTCAACTCTCAGATCCCGACGCTCCTTTAAATCTTTCTAAACCTAAGTCTTCCAGTTCTGGTTCGACGGGCTCCAGTCCGCACAACGTCCCCGTCAGCTTACAGAACTACAATGAACAGCCAGTGGCGGCGACGACTCCAAAGCTTTTACCCCCAAGTCTTGTGATGCCGAGAGCTTTCCTCCCGTACGCCGGTCTTCCTCCGCAGTTTAGTCCTTTGCCGCCCAACAGCGACCGGCACAAATCCAACAAAGATGGGCTACTGAGTCCCGATAAGCAGCATCACTTCCCCATGCACATGTATGGCTTACCAGCTCCTCCACATCTCACCGGAAAATCGAGGGATGACTCTAATAAAGATGAACCCGATTTTATGTGCCACAGTAAGTTTTTCAATCATTTTCTCTTTTTTATGAGAAATTGAATTTTTTTTGAGGCGTTAATTTTTTTCCATTTAACTACTCCATCAATGGAAAGAAATTATTTAATTTATTCACTGCATTTTTAGTTAAAAACCATTAAATTGTAATTGAATCTTTTCTCTTCTTATTTTATGCTTTATAAATTAAGTTTTTTAATGGTAAAAGTTACTGTTGAGTACTTACCACTGAATAGCTTTTAAAGTCATTAATAATTTTTATTTTAATGATTTTCCTTAATTTCTCATTGATGTTAAATAGTTCCCCATGATTTCCATTCATGTATTAATGAAAAAACATTTATTTATTTTGGTAGTGGTCAATTCTAATGGAAAATTTTTTATTTTTACTTTATTACTTATGAATTCAATGCTAAAAATTATTACTAAGTATTTACATCGAATTGTTTTTAAAATAATTGATAATTTTTACCAATTTCAATTCCCATTGAAGATTAATGGTAAACAATGGTTTTTATTAATTTCTGTGAATATAGCAGTGGTAAAAGTTGTTAATGGAATGAAAAAACACTATTTAACTAATTTATTCTATTTTCCATTAAGTACCATTTAGTTCTAATGAAAGAGTTTTGTATTTTTACTTTAGTTTTTATGAAATTTGTGGGACAAATTAGTTTAAGTATTTATATTTGAATAGCTTTTGAAGTAATTGATAATTTCTAGCATAGTTTTTAGCATTAGATGATTATTATTCATTTTTCGTTCAAGCTCAGTGGAAATTGGTTTTTATTGATTTCCATTAATGCATCTCTGCACAAAGTTGATAAGAACATTGAAAACCATTATTTGATTAATTCATTGTATTTCCTGCTAAGTACCATTTAATTCATATAGAAAATTTACTATTTTTATTATTTAATAGTTATAATGGTAGAAATTATTATTAAACATTTACCATTGAACCTTTTATTTTCCATTAAATACCAATTCTACTGAAAAAAAATGATTACTTTATTTTTTATGAATTCTATGGTAAAGATTACTTTAAGCCTTTATAATTGAAACTCTTTCAAAGTAATTGATACGTTTTACCATTAGATGATTCTTATTTATTTCTTAATGAAGCTTATTTTTTTGATTGCCATTAATGTATCAATGGGGAAAGTTGATAAGGGTAGAGTAAAAAGTATTTAATTTATTTGTTTATATTTGCTGTTAAGTACCATTTAATTTATGCGAAACATTTACCATTGTTATTATGAAATAGTTTCAAATGGGAAAAATTGTTATTAAACAATTACGATCGCATCTCTTTTAAAGTAATTAATAATATTTACCATTGAATTATTTCTCAATGAAGTTTAATTAAAATACATGGTTCCTATTAATTTTTGGGAATGTATCAATGGTAAAAGTTGCTAAGTGAACATTATTTAACTGATTTATTTTATTTTCCATTATATGCCATTCAATTCTAATGAAAAATTTTCTATTCTTACATTATTTTAATATGAATTATATGGTAAAAATTATTTTAAGCCTTTATAATTGTAATACTTTAAAAGTAATTGATAATTTTTAGCATTAGATGATTATTATTCATTTTTCATTCAAGCTCAGTGGAAATTGGTTTTTCTTGATTTCCATTAATGCATCTCTGCACAAAGTTGATAAGAACATTGAAAACCATTATTTGATTAATTCATTGTATTTCCTGCTAAGTACCATTTAATTCATATAGAAAATTTACTATTTTTATTATTCAATAGTTATAAAGGTAGAAATTATTCTATGGTAAAGATTATTTTAAGCCTTTATAATTGAAACAGTTTAAAAGTAATTGATACGTTTTACCATTAGATGATGCTTATTTATTTCTTAATGAAGCTCAGTGGAAATTTATTTTTATTCATTGCCATTAATGTATCACTGGGGAAAGTTGATAAGGGTACAGTAAAAAGTATTTAATTTATTTATTTATATTTGCTGTTAAGTACCATTTCATTTATGTGAAACACTTCCCATTGTTATTATGCAATAGTTTCTAATGGGAAAAATTATTATTAAACAATTACCATCGCATCTCTTTTAAAGTAATTAATAATTTTTACCATTGAATTACTTCTCATTGAAGTTTAGTTGAAATGAATTGATTCTTATTAATTTTTGGGAATGTATCAATGGTAAAAGTTGCTAAGTGAACATTATTTAACTGATTTATTTTATTTTCCATTATATACCATTCAATTCTAATGAAAAATCTTCTATTCTTACATTATTTTATATGGTAAACATTATTTTAAGCCTTTATAATTGTAATACTTTAAAAGTAATGGATAATTTTTAGCATTTAGAATGATTCTTATTTATTTCTCAGTGAAGCTCATTGGAAATTGGATTTCATTGATTGCCATTAATGTATCACTGGGAAAAGTTGATAAGGGTACAGAAAACATTATTTTATTTATTCATTATATTCCCTGATTAGTACCATTTAATTTATATGGAACATATACCATTGTTATTATCCATTAGCTCTTAATGGTACAAATTAATATTAAATATTGACCATTGGATCTCTTTGCAAGCAATTGATAATTTATACCATTCTCATAAAAGCTCAATCGAAAATTTAAACTCAATTTTTTGTTGTAGTGTGGGGTGGCCCAGATTCAAATTACAAGCTCTCTGATGAGGCAAAGGACGCCAAAATAGTCAGACAAGTTAAGAGGGAGGCGGAAAACAAGCCGCACATCAAGAGGCCGATGAATGCCTTCATGGTCTGGGCGAAGGACGAAAGAAGGAAGATCCTCAAGGCCTGTCCCGACATGCACAATTCGAACATTTCGAAGATTTTAGGGGCGCGTTGGAAGGCGATGTCGAACGCCGAGAAGCAGCCCTACTACGAGGAGCAGTCGCGGTTATCCAAGCTGCACATGGAGAAGCACCCCGATTACAGGTATCGGCCGCGGCCTAAAAGGACTTGCATAGTTGACGGTAAAAAAATGCGTATATCAGAATATAAAATGTTGATGCGTCAGAGACGGCAAGAGATGCGGCAATTGTGGTGTCGCGATAGCGGGAGCGAGATGAGTTTCCTTACGCATGGGTCCGATCTGACTTCGCCGGCCTCCACGTCGGCGGGCAGGATGTCCGCTTCGCCCCCCATGGGCCAGATGAACGGAGCTGGGCCGAGCTCAGAAGGATATTATCACACAGACAGTATTTCGCCTGAGGCTATGAACTTTATGCACGAACACTCTGCTTACGATTCCAGTCCAAGACATGACGACGACTGAACTTGAAGGACAAGGGAACACTTTTTCCCTTGGGTTTAATCTCGATCCGATCGGACTGAGGCTTGTAAGTCTGCTGAATCGAGAAGAGCATAGAAGAAAGTATTTTAAATAATTTATTTAATAATCGAAAGAGACGCTGGGGATTTGCTGTAAATAAATATTTTTCTTTTATACGAATTACCGCGATGGGCGTCTCGCACGAGACGCGCACCGTCGACGTCGTCCCCGAAGGCAGTTCAAATTCAAGTGTGCCATCCAGTTGATGCGATTATGGACTTGATCTCTTCGTGTGTCAACTTGAGAGAAACGACAAAAGACCTTTATAAAAATTATTATCGCAATTATTTGGTGTTGTAGTTGTATTGTTATGTAGATATGCCATTCAGATCTTCACGTTATTTATTTACATTTTTTTTTTATTGTCAAAATTTGTTTTGTAAAGTTTCTTCTTCTGATTATTTGGTGTGTGTGTTCTTCGGTTCTTTATTTAATGTGGTACAAATTTTTTTTTACTGTTTTGGATGTTTATTTTTGGTTTTTGAATGTTTAAGAAATTGGAAGTGCAATGTCTTTTCTTGTATATTGTTTTCTACTGTTGATGTTTGTATATTTTAATGTTAAGAGCCAGTACTTTAAGTAATATTATTTATTTTAAAAGTTATTTTATATATGTGTACAGGGCCACTTTATTATTGTCAATTCAAAAAGAGCGGTGTTGTGAATTTTTTTTAAATTTTTCTGTAAGCAGCTTAGCGTTCGGAAAAAAACTACATCCGTTGGGTTGTGCTCGAGAAAAGAGAAATGCAGTGAGTTTTCATTCAAAAAATAATTGAAGGGGACAAATTAATTGATAAATTACTAAAATTGGTTGTGAGCCGATTATTGATGACTTTTACTAAATATTGTATAGTACCACGAAGGAAAATTTTAATAACCATTTTCCTTCTTTAAAAAACATGAGAAAAATCTAATTATTCCTGAATTAATTAATTCTACAATCATTTATTAATATATTACATTTTTTTTGGTGTTTTTCTAAAGAATTGATTTACACAATTGCAGGTATTTATTATAATAAATAAGGTTTGAAATAGAAATTAATAAATTTCTATTAAAACGTTTCACATCACATCTCGCACCTCGAGCCTTCCCAACGTCTTCGAATTAAAATACTCTGATTTTCAAACAAAAGGTATTGATGAATTCTCATCACTTAAAATGAAAAGCGCAGCTTTAAACTTTTTTACAATGAATTCGAAATTCGACATTTTTCGAAGTCGAAAATCCGATTTGTTCCTACCAAAATAAAGCGTGTTGTATTCCGAATAATTTTTGTACTCTTAAAATTATTTTGGTAGGAACAAATGCGACTTCTTCGAGCTCTTCACAGTTGTGATGTATTTAACCATAATTAAAAGTAATTGTTCTTGGGTATTTAAGCAGGTAGACACTAGAAATGTACATAATTATTTACATGCAACTGAAGATATCATTTCATTTACGAGGACCGACTAAGATCTTGTCGGTTTTTTTGTTAAATTAGATTTTTTATGTACGATTTACGGGGCTGAAGTCGTCCGAAGGCTTCGGACAAGGTCTTAGGCGGTTGCTCATAGGAAACTTTAGGAAATTCGTTATTAATTCGAAAATAAGTTAAAGAAAATGTGATACCTGTAATCTACATAGGTATAGTTTTATTTGAAGTAGTATTTAAATTCAGATGTAACGTGCTAGAGTGTATACAAATTTTGAGAGAGAAGAAGGAAGAGCAAATGCGGTGTGTATGCATTTCAAATATTCCTTAATGCATATAGGGCTAGTGAATGTTGTTTATAAACTACCATAATCAATGTATGTCTATGCATAAAAAAATATATAAACGAGTCATAGACGACCTATATCACAATATAAATGAAATGATTGCTAGAACTATAGGCTCACTGTTTTCTGTGCCAAATTCAAACAAATAAAATGTAAAATGTACAAATTATGTGATGGGTTTTAATATTATATTTAATTCTTAAACACGCTCTTAAACAACCAACTGCTTCATCTTAAAACTCACATTAAAAACATAAACATCGTCATTAATACAGTGTTAAGAATTTATATAATATCAAAATTTAATTTCGGCAACTCTCACTTCAAATTGTATAATTCAACACACGAATTTCCTTTTTTACAGGTTTAAACTTTATTGGTCACTCGATCAAATCGCAGGTAACCTTTTTCTGACTAAATTCCAAGAGTTAAATTGAATACTTAATCTAATTTAATACTTAAAAATTAATTTTGCTCCTATTTGCAATTGAAGAAAAGTTGCAGCAGAACTAATGCGATGTTTTTATGCAGATTTCGTTTCGGGATTTGAAGTTCTAAAGCTCCGGATTAAAGAAATTAAGTAATGGATTCCGAAATATGTTTGTAGCGTTTGATTTGTGTGGAACATTTTCGAAGAAAGCGAATCAGCTAAGTTGAGGTAGGAATTCTTTGGTTGAATTGAAGATTGAAGAGATTTCTTTGGTGTAAGTACCATTTAAAACATTAACGTGAAGTTAATCATCACAATAATTAATAATAACTTTAATTGTCCCTTTAAATAATTCGGTCCCAGCTTTAAATTGAGCTTAACATTTAAATAATTGCAAATATAATAATGAACATATGTATAACGAGTTTTTTTGGTTTGTTTTTTACATCAGGTGGAGCTTTCATAATATTTCCCAGGACATCATCTTCAAAGATGGAAGCTTATTTAATGTTAAGGTGAGTTATTTTATTAATCTAGATTTGCTATCGTAGACTTTTAGGACAGAAAGTTTTTCGTTAAAACCCATGTTATTTTGGCAAAAAATGAAAAAAAAAGAATTGCTTTGTATTGCAAGGGGGTGTTCCTACGTACCTCTAACGACTATAACCGACTATTTCCTGGCGCTTTCGCTTTAAACTAAAATTTTTCGCTCTTTCGAAAAATTTAATTTGGCTTTAAAACGTAACTTTTAAAACGCTTTAACTTTTTTATTTTTAAAAAGCGCCCAGAACTATTTTATTCTCGAATGTATTAGGCCTTAATACGCCAGAATCCGGTCCTAACTCAAAACTCTTAAAATCGCCAAAAAATAAAGTTTTACTTTAAAAAAAAATTACATTCTTCCTTCCCCTGTAAAAGACTTTTCTTTTTTAAATAAACTGTGTTTCTATTTTTTGTAGGTGCTTCTACACCAATGGACAGGCATGAGGACCAAGGATGGACCAAGGAACTCTTCAGCGCAGATTTTCCCAAGACACCACAGTCAAGATCATCCTAATTAGAATAGTTTAGACTTATGGATTTTTACATTATTTTTGTAATACGCGATCTTAAAACTTGTCTGGGGAAGGTAAAAATAAAGAGGCAATGCTTTTTATTTTTAACCTCCACTCTCTTACACTCTCTTCCTCTCAAGTTTTGAGATTGTGTAAAAAATAAAATAGCAATAGATATAAAATTATAAAATACAGTAACCTTAATTGTGAAGGGATGTAAATGGGGAATTGGGTAAATAAATAAAATTATTTACATGTTTTTATTCTTTATATTTAGAAGTTTGAAAAATTAGAGAAATTTTAGAAAAAAAATAATAATAAAAATAATATTTTATTTGTAAGAAATAATTTTTAAATTATTATTATAGGAACGTGCACTTTATAAGGTTTAAAACACTTACTTCGTATAAGAACGCCATAGCTCAGATGGTTAGCGATCGGTTGTTTGTTCAAATGGTCTCGTGTTCGATTCCCATACCGGTCGAAGTTAAATATTTTTAAAAATCTCTAAGAAAAATCCAACGAGCAACGAGCCGAACGAGACGAATGACGAATGACGAATGACTGTAGGATACTCGTGATTTGAAAAATATTTTTAAAAATCTCTAAGATAAACCCTCGGCCGACTCGGCCGACTCGGCCGACTTATACTCGCGATTTGTGAAATTATATTTTTGCAAATTTTCTTTTATGCCCCTGTTATGAGTTGACATATTCTTCTTACATTTTTATTGAGAAAAGAAACAACATCTCTTAAATCTCTTATTAGATATAATAAAGAGTCTTTATTGTTACCCGAATTTTAATAATTATTAATTGGAAGAGCAAGAGCGAGAGCAAGAGCAAGAGTCAGGTGGGCTTTTACACTTAAGTACTTAAACATTCAGAAATAAATTTTAAATTAATATTATAGGATGTGTACTTTATAAGGTTTAAAACACTTACTTCGTATAACAACGCCATAGCTCAGATGGTTAGCGATCGGTTATTTGTTCAAATGGTCTCGTGTTCGATTCCCATACCGGTCGAAGTTAAATATTTTTAAAAATCTATAATAAAAATCCAACGAGCAACGAGCCGAACGAGACGAATGACGAATGACGAATGACCGTAGGATACTCGTGATTTGAAAAATATTTTTAAAAATCTCTAAGATAAACCCTCGGCCGACTCGGCCGACTCGGCCGACTTATACTCGCGATTTGCGAAATTATATTTTGAAAACATTGGGAAAACGACTTAAAAATTTTTATAGCCCGAGGCTACAAAGATTTTCGCAAAGATAAGAGGCTTTTTTTTATTATTTTTTTTTTAATCTAAGATAAAAATTCGGCCGACCGTAACTCGACATTTGCGAAATTATATTTTTGTAATTTTTCTTTTATGTCCCTGTTACTACATGACACATTCCCCTTACATTTTTAGTGATAAAAGAAACAACAGGTAGTAAATAGTTTTTTTTTATTTCCCAACATCCCCTTACATCCCCCTTTACATGTAATTAACTTACTTAACAGAGGAACTCAAATATGTTTTCATCAGAGTACAGCCCTTGATGAGATATTTTAAGACTACAAGAACCTTAAAACACCCCACCATTTACTGAACATTATGACATCGTTTTTTAATAATAATTAAAAACTAAGTGCCTTATAGAACAACAACAGAAACAAATAGGAAGTAAAAAAGGAAGAATGAAAGGTAAGTATTTAAAACACAAAGATGTGAAATGATTAAAAATGATTATAAATGAACGAAAAGATAAATAATTAAGGTGCAATAATGAAATAAAGGTAGCACGGCTTTGCTATTTTTAAGAATAACTAAATATATAAATTAAAACTAAGTGTTCTTCTTTGGCTGGTCCAGCAGTACCTTTCTTGGCTTGATCTCTCGGTGAATTGAAGGTTGGCCCTCGATGAAATGTATTATGAAAAGATCCTTATAGTGAGTTTTGAAGTGTCTTTAAAATACACACTTACATTATTAATAAACTACAAAGGCTTAATTAACTTAAAACACCAAACAATTATTCATTTACAATACGCCTTAAATGTAGCAAGAGCAGGAAATAAGAATAGGTAAGTGTGTAATCTTTTCTAAAAGAAGTGCAGAAGAGAGCTGTTTGTGTTTGATAAAAATATATTTTAAAGTCACCTTCAAAGAGAAGACGGTGAGTAATTTTTTGGGGTGGCAAATAACTGTAGATCGAATTTATAAAAAGGTAGAAAGTGATTGTAGCTAAAATTAATTAGGAAATAACTAATGTAATTAAAGTTTAAACAATACAAAAATAATACGAAAGGAAAAACGAGAAATAAGTACAGTTTGAAATGTAGTAAAATATTTAATTAAAAGTATGAAGAAGGAAATAATTGAATAAAGAATTAATGTAAATTATGTAAGTAATTTAAATGGTAGTTAAAAAGTAAAAGAATTAAAATATTTAAATAAAACGCAAATGTAATTGAAGCTAAAATTAATTTGGATGTATAAGTTCAAATAAATAAAAACAAAAAAATAATAAAGTTGAATTAAAAAAGGTAGAGAAGAAAATAAATAATAATAAAAAACTGCGAGAAATCATTAAAGAGTACGAATAGTAATTTATTAATAAATGATTACATTAATAAAGAATTAGAATAAAAAGATTTGTTTTGTGAAACATGAGTCTTCACCAAGAAAAAGGAATCACAAAAACAAGCAACAGAAATGAAAGTATTATGAAGTATTAAAGACTGTTTGTGTGGAGAAAACGTTCCTTTATATGTGACCAAGAAGAACCTCATTATTTGTTAAACATTGTTTCTTTTAACTTAAAATAAAATCAACCCCTCCGTTTTATTATTATTTATTTCTGCCTAATTTTATACAAAACTAAAATATTTTCCCCATCCCTCGAGTGTAATCGACTGTGTTTTTGTTTAATTTTGACTTAGATTTTTAACTTGTTTAATCATTATTAAAATGATTTAAAAATCAATTTGGAAAACTAAAGTATAGTATTGAAATGTAAATTCTTTTTTGTAAAAATCTATTTTACAAGGGTTATTTCAATAATAAAAATTGACAAATTATTCAGTCAATTAAAATATTAATTCAGTTCGAACTAAATTTAAAGCAAAAAAATATTCCAAAGGGTGTGTGTGTATCCTTATGATCTACCCTAATATAATGGGTCAGACAGTGAGGACCCATGCACAGCACGAGTTACCATCGCCATCTTCAGTAACTTAGCCTACGAAGAAACAATGTCTAAACAAATAAGTTGGTTTTTTTCAGAAACCGATTTTCCCTATTATTTTTTTAATTTCAATTAAGACACCCTTATTTTGATCTCTTAAAAGAAATTGTTTAACTCAAATTACAAAAAACTGTTTCATCCGCTTTCTTGACAATGAACAAATAATAATAAGTTAAATTTAAATTAAAATACAATCCCAATTACAATAATCAAAAATCTTTTTTGATTTGCCGAATTTCTTGTGTGAGGCAAACGCAGGAAAAACTGTGTGTGCACATATAAAGGAACGAAAACACAAATATAAAATATTTACAAAGCAACAAATTGTTAAAACTATAAATAATTAATATTCAGAAAAGTCTGAGTAAAACTTATGAAAGCACTTATAATTAACGCAAAATGTTCCACTATTTTTATTTGAACTTGTAATTAATTATTAAGTAAAGAATTTTAAAAGTAACAACAAACCGAATAAAACATAATAAGTTTTCAACGATTAATATAAAAGTTTGTCGAGTGTACAAAACTCGAGCTTTCCCAATTTTAATTATAAGTAAAATTTCAATTTACATCGTTACAAACGTAGCATCTCCGATGATTTGAATTCTCCAAAATTAAGCTTCTGAAGAGGGTTGAAGGTGCGGCAGTGATACCTCTTATCACGTAAATGCTGTCCTGTAAAATAAAGAAAAAAACTATTAGCTCAAGTCCCTTAAGAAAGCTGTTTTAAAAAGAAACACAAAATTAAAATTGAACTCATAGAAGAGCTCATGTCTAAATTATAACCGTTCCACTTGACCTGATATAAAAATCCATAAAGCTAATAACAGACCTGTATACTTAATAATAAAATTATCAATTTATTCTATTAAAAGAAACCATTCACACAGAAACACTATTAAACTGTTTGAAAAACACCTAAATTGTAAACACAAATAAACGTCAAAAGACGCATCTGAAGTTAGCCCTTAGTGTCTTTAAATACTACCACAACAATTTTTTAACAATGAATATCCCAGCTAAGGGCAATATTTATACTGCAAATTAAAATCAATTATTAGACGTTTAAATAAACCTATCTTAATAATAATTATTTAATTAAACATTATTTATTGTTAAATAATGGTTTGCTGTTATTTAACCCGTACATAATTAAATTCAAACACCAAAATAGTATTGGACATTAAACATACAAGAGCGACAAGTGAAAGTATCCATCGATAAAAAAGGATAACCTTGTGACACCTTTTTGCACTTGTTTAAATGAAAATTCCCTTGGCCGTTGTATTACTTTATATAAATCAATTGATATTAAGATAAAGTGTTTAGACATGCATCGTGTACTATAAATTAAATCTTAGCCATTATCTGCATAGTTCCTTCTCTTACAATCAGCAGTGGGGTACAAAGAAAAAGAACGGTAACATAACAATTACTTTATATCTAAAAGAAATGGCTAATCCAAAAATTGAAGAAGTTTTAACTCCACTACGTCCAAGTGTAAAGGAAAGAGCTATCCCCAAATTAGTGGCAATAATTCCAGACAGACTAAGCTTTGTTAAATCTGTTAATAGTATAAGAAAAGAATTCATTTACAATGTAATACATGAAGCAGTTAATCTAAAAGCACTCTGCGAAGATGATGTGTTGAAAGTAAAGACAGGATTAATTAATTCTATGCTATCGATGCTTTATAAAGTACTCTAATAACTAGGGGTGCATGAGTGTCTAAGTTGTTAACCCTCCATTAGTCACCTGGTCTATAATCGTAGACCACTTCTATTGACTTAACATGGTACGATATTTCAGGTGACTAACGGAGGGTTAAAACCTTTTCAAATGAAATTGAAATATCATGATTAAGTTGTAATTGGGTACTTTAATTCTTTAAAATAATTACTGCTATCTATTATTAATTTATTTTTTTTACGATACAGAAACATGAAGCTATAGGAACAGAAAATAATATTGCAGTAGGAAATGCAAAATCCTAATCTCTATTCAATTGATATTAAGAGAAAGTGTCCAGAAATGCATCGTATACTATAAATTAAATCTTTGTCATTATCTGCATAGTTCCTTCTCTTATAATCGGCAGTGGGGTACAAAGAAAAGGAACCGTAACATACCAATTATTTTATATCTAAAAGAAATGGCTAATCCAGAAATTGAGGAAGTTTTAACTCCACTACGTTCAAGTGTAAAGAAACAGGTATAGCAAAACTATCCCAAATTAGTGGCAATAATTGCATGCTGAATAAGCTTTGGTAAATCTGTTATTGGTATATGAAAAGAATTCATTTATAAAGTAATGTGTGAAGCAGTTAGTCTAAAAGCACTCTAGGAAGATCATGTGTTGAAGGAAAAGACAGAATTAATTAATTCTTTGCTATCAATGGTTAATAAAGTAATCCAATAACTAGAGGTGTACGAGTGTAAGTTACGAATCTTTTCAAATCAAATTTGAGTGTTATGACTAAGTTGTAATTGGGTACTTTCATTCTTTAAAATAATTACTGCTATCTATTATTAATTCATATTTTTAGGATGCAGGAACATTGAAGCTATTGGAACAGAAAATAATATTGCAGTAGGAAATGCAAAACCTTAAACTCGATTCATGTAATTTAAAAGCTATAAAAGCATGTGCGGAAAAGCTTCATCTTTTATTATTTGAATATTTGAAATAATTGTAAAGATCTAATAAGTTAATATTTTTATCTATTATACTAATATAGAATTGATAGTATAATATAAAGAACCAGTAAGTAGCTTTAATACATATAATGTAAGATTCATTTATAAATTTGAAATTTCTTTTTATATACTGCATTTAAAACTTTTAAAGCCTGACCTATGGCGTAGATGAAAATATTTATAAAGTTTTACATGCATAAGAACAACAATTCACAAGTGATAAATACAAATAAAGGCACCATAAAATACTTAGAAGAACAATAAACATAGTTAACAAATATTCTAAATTTAAGAAAGCAACATGTACCTAACTATGCTGTCACCATTTGTTGCATAACGATCAGGCGCAAATATGACTATGGACATGGTTGTTGTAGCTTTTAGACGTCCAAAACATGCAGACTGAGACTATTTCACAATTTAATCTTTAGAAGTGGAGTTTGTAGGTGTTTGAAACATTCTACTGATGATCGGTGGAAATGTATTCAATAACGTTAATACAAGTTTACTTATAATAAATTTATAGGATGGATTTGGAGCACTCTTCTACTTATTATAACTTGTACAACTTTATGGATTGGATTATTTGTATGAATATGTACAAGGGAACAAATAGGGAAGATCACTTGCATACATTAGATGTAAAATAAATACATATGGAACTCAAGAATTTATATGAAGATATGCACAATAGGATTGCAATTTCTATATTAATAATGTAGCACAATTCCTAAAAGGTCTCCATCGATAAATGAATTTAGTTCTATAAATTGGAAACTAACCTTCAATAATATCATTAAAAGCTTGAATTACGTAGCATTATGGAATATGGTTTATTAAGGGATTTGCATGATGTGTTAACTAAAACTGTTAAAAACCAATTTGATTATAATGTGTGTGAGTGTATTAAGATTTAAAATATGAAAAGCAGAGACAGTAAAAAGAAAAGGACAAACAAGTTCTAATAGATGAAAGGGTTTATTTTAAAATAAACAACTAGCAAAATTCGCTTTGCGAATTCTGCAAGACAAAATCGCTTCGCGATTTTGTGTAATGCATTGCTGTGAAATTAATTTCATTATATAATTTAAGTGCTTTGCGTTTAAGACATTCGATTCATGATAAAAGTTATATTTTCTTAAAAACATCCAAAACTTTAGAATGGTGTGATCAGAACAAAATTGCTTTGTGAACAAAAAGTAAATTAAAGTAAAATTAATTCCCTTACCATCATTAAAATAACTTTATCAATATTGTATGCTGCTTAATAATGAAATAACTACTTGTTTATTTTTTTGTAAATAAACGCTTTCGCGTTTAAGGCCTTCGGCTCCTAGCAAAAGTATGTAGAAACATCTTTTCAAATAACCATGGAACTAAAATATTTGCTAAGTTATTAATTTTTCTTAAAAAAAAGTTTATGTCAAATTGACCATTCTTACACTTTAAAAATTCATTGCAAATGTCGTCAAATAGAGCTTTTGATTTTGTTTTTGGATTGTGAAGTGCCGCTGCCGGCAGTGCTAGGATACGATATTTACCTCCAGAAGAACAAAATTTCCACGAATCATTTGTGATCCGCAAGCTCTGCTATCAGAGGGTGCGAGCTGGTGTGAAGGTCTTTTAAAATTTTTTCTGTTTACTAAAGCCGCGTCATATCGTGTATACTATAATTTTAAAGCTTTTTCCATTTTCCTTTTAAGCCTTTAAAAGTACACGTTTTATAGTGAGAATTGCAATCGGCAAAAAATTACCTTTTAATTGGTTTTTTATCATTTTTTAAGCCAAAGTTAACTTTTAAGAAATTAAAATTATAAAGAAAATGATCTTGAAACTTTAAGGATTCCGTTCGTGTACATCACGGGGTGCCATTAAATCGTTTAGGATGTAAAAAAAACCTCAAAATTAATTCGTTTTAGCTAAACAATATTCTCATTCGACATTTATCGGCAAAAAGACGTAGGTACCGTTAACAAAAGGGAAATTTGCATTTAATACGTAATAAGTAGCAAGTTTGACTCTAAATAGGGGTAGTATAAGACGAAGATATATTAAACAAACAATCAAAGTCTAAAAAAACAAATTTTAATATCCCTGTTCAAATTTTCCATGCTCGCTGATATGTTAACTTTTCTATAAGTAAGTATACTTCGAAAGCATTCCATGTGATTAGCAAGAGTGATGCAACCTGAGAAATTTGACAATATAATCAATTTTTTAATTTTTTGCAATTCTTTCGAAGTTATTAATCAAGTCCATTCACGCTCGATTCAAAAAATGTCAAATTAACCTTTAGCTAATTATATGATTTTTTTGGTTCTTTCGATGTGTTTGATTACATGTATACCCTGTGACTAAATCATGGATCACTCGATTTAATTTACAGTAAAATCTCTCGTGGCGATCATCTCTATAAGGAGACCCCTCAAAAAGCGGTCATTATGCTTCAGAACAGATATATCGTAATTTAATTCTTCTTAAAAATTTTCTTTTAGGTCACCACTCTTTAACCCGACCGCGACCATTAATTGCGCGACCGATACTTTTCAAAATTTTTTAAACTTAGAAAATTTTGTACCTATAGATAATAGCTACAAAAGCGAGCGTACGTTAAACAAAATGCATTTACCTGCATTATTTATGATTCTAAGCCCGATTGATATTTTAATTCTTTCATTCTCCGTAAAGTAAAAAACTTCATTTACCATATATTGTATCCGTGTATATATAAGAATACTACTCTGTTCATAATAACTTTGATTTAATAACAATATAATTCTATACGGAGAAAAAAATATCGTCAAAATAACTATCTGACGTATCCTCAATTGACGTATTGTCAGAACAACTATTCGCTTGGCTAATGTAATGACATTTATAAGTTAATTTGACAGTTCATAGTATGATCAAAACAGCACTACATATTATACTTATAATAAGGATTCATTTATTTGATTCAAGCGTTCAACGAAGAACTCTCGTGAACGTGTGCAGTTTCCGTCGCGTAGGTAACTGTACAGTCAATTTGAGAATTTGTATAAATAAAATAGCGATACGTATGGACATTTTGACGATATTTTGTTCTCTGTGCATAACCGTTGAATCACCATGACCAAAATCGTTTGGATGTCTAAAACAATAATACGTATCGTTACTTTGATGATCCGCAATAAGGAAACTCCGGATAGCTAAATTAGCTATACGGTGTATCCTGGAAAGATGACTATACAACGTATAGCTAAAATTCGTGTTGACCTGTGTTATTATTAAGATTATAAGCTGTTCCTCTGCGGAGTATAGCCTTTATACCTATACCTCTATAATGTGTCCAAATTTCATTAAAATCGGTTAAAACGTATTTAAAAAATGATTTTTTTTTTATTTATTACATAAGTAAAATAAAAATCTGAAACTTGCACGATCAACATATGTTATTACAACCAACCTACTCTCGAAAGATGATTCCGATATTCCTCTGCGAGTAATCTACTTATGTCCTTTATAGTAAAATATAGTTTTATTTTTTGGGGCGCACCACGTAGAATCAATTGAAAAATATATATTATATAAAAGAGTGTAAGGGTTCTAAAAAATTATTTCATAATTTGGCCCAAATAATACCACACATAAAAAATATTTTTGAATTTGTTTTTACTGGATCATGAAATCTTATACGACTGTTATTTTGTCCTGCGATACTATAACACACTCAAATTTTATCAAGATCGATTAAGCCGTTCCTGAGTAAAAAATTAAATTTTTAGTATTTTTTAATTTCTTGAAAACAGGCTGAGTTAAAAATCTGAGATTTTCACGATCTTAATACAGTGGTACCTCGATATACGAGTGCCCTAACATACGAGTGTTTTGAGATACGAGCCGCCGAGCGAGCGATATTTTGCTTTGAGATGAGAGCAAGATTTGAGATACGAGGACAGTTTTTAAACTATCTGCAGGTAAAATGAGCAAAGCGTGACGAAAAAGCGAAGACCAGTAATGAAAATTAAGCGCTTCCGTAAGCACTTCACTTTTTTTTTATTATGTTTTTATAGAATATGTATTTGTTATTTATAAACATTATAAATGTTTTTTTTTGTAAATACATTTTTCTTATTCAAAAACACTTAAGGTAAAACAAATGAGGTGATGTTTTGGGAGCTGGAACGGATTAATGGCATTTCAATTAATTTCAATGGGGAAAATTGCTTTGAGATACGAGAAATTTGACATACGAGCAAGGTTACGGAACGAATTAAACTCGTATATCGAGGTACCACTGTACTTCATAAGTACCTTACGTACTCCCAAAGTGGCGTATATTTCCCCCGGCAATTTTGACACGCTTATAACCATATACCCTTTAAAGTTCTTTTAAAAAGATTACACAAAAACCTATTTTTTTATAATAAGTTTTACCTTGCTTTTTTTTTAATATCCTCACGTCCTGCCATTTCGTCCTGCTTTGGTGGACAATCACACATGCACAGACACACGCACCTACAAGCACACGCACACACATACACACAAACACACACAACACGCATATATATATACATAGCGCACCGATCTTCTGGACATAAGTTTTCTAACTGAACAGACAGCAAAATAGATGTTCAGGAACCCCTCAAATTTTGCCTCTCTAAAACGTCATAAAATTTAAATTGCATTTATTATGGTTTTTAAACTCAAATCTAGTATCTACCGTCCTTTTCTTAAAACATAAATCGCCATTGATAGAAACTAAACAAAGCGTTACTTCCTGCCCATTGAAATCTAAATTTTTGACAGCTACCAATAAAATATAATGTTTATGATTTTCTTAAATTGCACTGCTTGGTTAAAAATTTTTAGGATACTGCAATAATAAATTTTGAAATGTTTTTATAACAGGCTAAGAAACAATCGCTCGCGTATTTACAGAGAATTTTAAATTAATGTATATAAAGCGTTAATATGGTAAAACATCCAGCGAATGACCGATTTGTTGTATCGAGAGCTATTTCGATTTAAGAAAATTGTAAACGTGTTATGTCTATCTTAATGTGAAAATATGGGATTTACGTTCCACGATGGTTGATATACGTTGTATATATGTTACCGTGTAAACCCGATGTCTGGTAAATGTCTAAATCTTCCAGTAAATGGCAACATTCACGAAGTCGCTTTATGTATGTCCTAAATATTTGCTAAATATGCACTGATAGCGAATGTCGAAATAATCATAATTTTAGATTCTTCTAATTCAAACAAAATGAAAATTTTTATATTATAAAAAACAATAGGAGAAGCCTTAAGTAATACCATAAAATTAATCATATTATTGAACTGAAAACAAACAATACACTAAAAAAATCTAAAATAGTATTAATAATAAATGTACACCTAAGTAATTGTAATAAAACCTAAAATATAAAATAACACAGCCTGTCAAAAAACACCATAAAATATCGGAAATTTTTTTGACCCTTTAA
This sequence comes from Sinopyrophorus schimmeli, assembly GCA_036325965.1. Lineage (NCBI taxonomy): Eukaryota > Metazoa > Arthropoda > Insecta > Coleoptera > Elateridae > Sinopyrophorus > Sinopyrophorus schimmeli. The sequence continues at coordinate 8,219 of JARFIZ010000329.1, read as the reverse complement.
TTTTTTGTCTTAGTGTTTGAGAAGTATAAATTAAAGCTACATCATAAAATATACAAATTGGCAAGAAAAAATAGCAGGTACCTACTAAATACATATAAAAATTCAAAACTGATATTTTTAAATATGTTAGTAAAATGCTTATTTTACCAAAAGAACTGTACATTTAACGAATTTTGTAGAAAATAATTATTTTAATTGATGTGTTTAAAATTTAAAGAAACAAAATTGTTATATATATTAACGATTGACAATGGTACGCCAAAATGCTGCTTTATATAAATAAGTGAGTTTAATCCACCTCATTCTATTTGGTTTTATATTTTTTCTATAAAATAATGTAGATGGCGACCCCTATTTAAAATTTTTAACGTTAAAACATATTCTAATGTTTAGGTAAAGATCCCCATATAAAAGACCAAGGACGAAACACTTTCCGAAACCCAAACAACTACCTGCTTATGGACCCTTCGTTAACAAAGAGAAGGGATTCCCGTTATATTGCAGACAACAGATATTTGAGAAATCAAATTTCTAAATTTTTTATTAACACATGTATAATGTTTCCAAAGCGGGAAAAAATCTTAATATCATTCGTAACTATGGAAAAACAAAAAAAATTGCGAATTTTTACGTGCAAAACCGACTTTTAGGTCAAAATTTGCAAAAAAGGGTTAAATTTGCATAAAACTTGTTAAAACCTCTTAGAGAAACTATATCGAGTCGTCTATATCTTTTTTGTTTTTAAAACGCTTAAATTACGGCAGAAATAAGGTTTTCTTAAAAAACCGTCCCGACGCCACCCCCTTCGTCCCCCGCGGAAAAAAAATGTGTCCCAGAAAGTATAAACCGACCCCCCATCGTATCCCGAAAGCGGATGTTGCTAAGAGTCCCCGTTCGAAAACTGCATGGAAAAACCGTTTTTTGAAAATAGTCAAGGTCGCGTTTGCGAACTCGTGTACAGCCAAAAGTAAACCGCCAATCAATCCCAAATTTTCAGGTGTGATAGCTCAGAGATCGGAGGGGTGCCCATGCTAGGTGAATATTACTTCTCGCCACGTTATCCACCTGGTGTTCGTGAAAAGAGGTAAAAATTTGTGTCGTCAGAAAACGTAGATTTTTGTGTTCGAACGGCCCTACGTCGCTTAGGAAAAGGAATTCGGAAATTTCGATTTCGGTCCCTCGTAGCGGCATTATTTCGCTACAACTTTGATCTAGAAATCGATGCGCCGAGAACGACGGTGGCGGCGGTGCACGAGCTGGAGGCAAAAGAACCGGAAAAGCACCAAACGGGCCCTTTTCTTGCCTAGCCTCGGAGAAGATGCCGCTTGAATGGCTAGCGGTATCTAGGTACGGGTCTCGGACGGACCACCTTAATGATGTAGCCTCGGGGTACGTCGACCCTCTAGATTTCGAGATATTTGCAAAAACGCATTTTTTGGCGTCTCGAGCTTTATTTCCTCCGTAGCTCCACGGAGGTTGGACCTACGGAGACGAGCCCCGGTCTCATCTTAATTTTTTCGAAATCTTCGTCGACCGGGTGCTTAAGCTCGAAAATCGGACGATAAATACGGCAGTTAGACCCCGAAAAGTAGGTTTTTTTGAAGTTTTTTTATAAGTATATAACTAGCAAAATTCGCTTTGCGAATTCTGCAAGACAAAATCGCTTCGCGATTTTGTGTAATGCATTGCTGTGAAATTAATTTCATTATATAATTTAAGTGCTTTGCGTTTAAGACATTCGATTCATAATAAAAGTTATATTTTCTTAAAAACATCCAAAACTTTAGAATGGTGTGATCAGAACAAAATTGCTTTGTGAACAAAAAGTAAATTAAAGTAAAATTAATTCCCTTACCATCATTAAAATAACTTTATCAATATTGTATGCCGCTTAATAATGAAATAACTACTTGTTCATTTTTTTGTAAATAAACGCTTTCGCGTTTAAGGCCTTCGGCTCCTAGCAAAAGTATGTAGAAACATCTTTTCAAATAACCATGGAACTAAAATATTTGCTAAGTTATTAATTTTTTCTTAAAAAAAAGTTTATGTCAAATTGACCATTCTTACACTTTAAAAATTCATTGCAAATGTCAAATAGAGCTTTTGATTTTGTTTTTGGATTGTGAAGTGCCGCTGCCGGCAGTGCTAGGATACGATATTTACCTCCAGAAGAACAAAATTTCCACGAATCATTTGTGATCCGCAAGCTCTGCTATCAGAGGGGTGCGAGTTGGTGTGAAGGTCTTTTAAAACTTTTTCTGTTTACTAAAGCCGCGTCATATCGTGTATACCATAATTTTAAAGCTTTTTCCATTTTCCTTTTAAGCCTTTAAAAGTACACGTTTTATAGTGAGAATTGCAATCGGCAAAAAATTACCTTTAATTGGTTTTTATCATTTTTAAGCCAAAGTTAACTTTTAAGAAATTAAAATTATAAAGAAAATGATCTTGAAACTTTAAGGATTCCGTTCGTGTACATCACGGGGTGCCATTAAATCGTTTAGGATGTAAAAAAAACCTCAAAATTAATTCGTTTTAGCTAAACAATATTCTCATTCGACATTTATCGGCAAAAAGACGTAGGTACCGTTAACAAAAGGGAAATTTGCATTTAATACGTAATAAGTAGCAAGTTTGACTCTAAATAGGGGTAGTATAAGACGAAGATATATTAAACAAACAATCAAAGTCTAAAAAAACAAATTTTAATATCCCTGTTAAAATTTTCCATGCTCGCTGATATGTTAACTTTTCTATAAGTAAGTATACTTCGAAAGCATTCCATGTGATTAGCAAGAGTGATGCAACCTGAGAAATTTGACAATATAATCAATTTTTTAATTTTTTGCAATTCTTTCGAAGTTATTAATCAAGTCCATTCACGCTCGATTCAAAAAATGTCAAATTAACCTTTAGCTAATCATATGATTTTTTTGGTTCTTTCGATGTGTTTGATTACATGTATACCCTGTGACTAAATCATGGATCACTCGATTTAATTTACAGTAAAATCTCTCGTGGCGATCATCTCTATAAGGAGACCCCCTCAAAAAGCGGTCATTATGCTTCAGAACAGATATATCGTAATTTAATTCTTCTTAAAAATTTTCTTTTAGGTCACCACTCTTTAACCCGACCGCGACTATTATTTGCGCGACCGATACTTTTCAAAATTTTTTAAACTTAGAAAATTTTGTACCTATAGATAATAGCTACAAAAGCGAGCGTACGTTAAACAAAATGCATTTACCTGCATTATTTATGATTCTAAGCCCGATTGATATTTTAATTCTTTCATTCTCCGTAAAGTAAAAAAAACTTCATTTACCATATATTGTATCCGTGTATATATAAGAATACTACTCTGTTCATAATAACTTTGATTTAATAACAATATAATTCTATACGGAGAAAAAAATATCGTCAAAATAACTATCTGACGTATCCTCAATTGACGTATTGTCAGAACAACTATTCGCTTGGCTAATGTAATGACATTTATAAGTTAATTTGACAGTTCATAGTATGATCAAAACAGCACTACATATTATACTTATAATAAGGATTCATTTATTTGATTCAAGCGTTCAACGAAGAACTCTCGTGAACGTGTGCAGTTTCCGTCGCGTAGGTAACTGTACAGTCAATTTGAGAATTTGTATAAATAAAATAGCGATACGTATGGACATTTTGACGATATTTTGTTCTCTGTGCATAACCGTTGAATCACCATGACCAAAATCGTTTGGATGTCTAAAACAATAATACGTATCGTTACTTTGATGATCCGCAATAAGGAAACTCCGGATAGCTAAATTAGCTATACTGTGTATCCCTGTGAAAGATGACTACACAACGTATAGCTAAAATTCGTGTTGACCTGTGTTATTATTAAGATTATAAGCTGTTCCTCTGCGGAGTATAGCCTTTATACCAATACCTCTATAATGTGTCCAAATTTCATTAAAATCGGTTAAAACGTATTTAAAAAATGATTTTTTTTTTATTTATTACATAAGTAAAATAAAAATCTGAAACTTGCACGATCAACATATGTTATTACAACCAACCTACTCTCGAAAGATGATTCCGATATTCCTCTGCGAGTAATCTACTTATGTCCTTTATAGTAAAATATAGTTTTTATTTTTTTGGGGCGCACCACGTAGAATCAATTGAAAAAATATATATTATATAAAAGAGTGTAAGGGTTCTAAAAAAATTATTTCATAATTTGGCCCAAATAATACCACACATAAAAAAATATTTTTTGAATTTTTTTTTTACTGGATCATGAAATCTTATACGACTGTTATTTTGTCCTGCGATACTATAACACACTCAAATTTTATCAAGATCGATTAAGCCGTTCCTGAGTAAAAAAAATTAAATTTTTAGTATTTTTAATTTCTTGAAAACAGGCTGAGTTAAAATCTGAGATTTTCACGATCTTAATACAGTGGTACCTCGATATACGAGTGCCCTAACATACGAGTGTTTTGAGATACGAGCCGCCGAGCGAGCGATATTTTGCTTTGAGATGAGAGCAAGATTTGAGATACGAGGACAGTTTTTTTAAACTATCTGCAGGTAAAAATGAGCAAAGCGTGACGAAAAAAGCGAAGACCAGTAATGAAAATTAAGCGCTTCCGTAAGCACTTCACTTTTTTTTTATTATGTTTTTATAGAATATGTATTTGTTATTTATAAACATTATAAATGTTTCTTTTTGTAAATACATTTTTCTTATTCAAAAACACTTAAGGTAAAAACAACTGAGGTGATGTTTTGGGAGCTGGAACGGATTAATGGCATTTCAATTAATTTCAATGGGGAAAATTGCTTTGAGATACGAGAAATTTGACATACGAGCAAGGTTACGGAACGAATTAAACTCGTATATCGAGGTACCACTGTACTTCATAAGTACCTTACGTACTCCCAAAGTGGCGTATATTTCCCCCGGCAATTTTGACACGCTTATAACCATATGCCCTTTAAAGTTCTTTTAAAAAGATTACACAAAAACCTATTTTTTTATAATAAGCTTTACCTTGCTTTTTTTTTAATATCCTCACGTCCTGCCATTTCGTCCTGCTTTGGTGGACAATCACACATGCACAGACACACGCACCTACACGCACACGCACACACATACACACAAACACACACAACACGCATATATATATACATAGCGCACCGATCTTCTGGACATAAGTTTTCTAACTGAACAGACAGCAAAATAGATGTTCAGGAACCCTCAAATTTTGCCTCTCTAAAACGTCATAAAATTTAAACTGCATTTATTATGGTTTTTAAACTCAAATCTAGTATCTACTGTCCTTTTCTTAAAACATAAATCGCCATTGATAGAAACTAAACAAAGCGTTACTTCCTGCCCATTGAAATCTAAATTTTTGACAGCTACCAATAAAATATAATGTTTATGATTTTCTTAAATTGCACTGCTTGTTTAAAATTTTTAGGATACTGCAATAATAAATTTTGAAATGTTTTTATAACAGGCTAAGAAACAATCGCTCGCGTATTTACAGAGAATTTTAAATTAATGTATATAAAGCGTTAATATGGTAAAACATTCAGCGAATGACCGATTTGTTGTATCGAGAGCTATTTCGATTTAAGAAAATTGTAAACGTGTTATGTCTATCTTAATGTGAAAATATGGGATTTACGTTCCACGATGGTTGATACACGTTGTATATATGTTACCGTGTAAACCCGATGTCTGGTAAATGTCTAAATCTTCCAGTAAATGGCAACATTCACGAAGTCGCTTTATGTATGTCCTAAATGTTTGCTAAATATGCACTGATAGCGAATGTCGAAATAATCATAATTTTAGATTCTTCTAATTCAAACAAAATGAAAATTTTTATATTATAAAAAAAACAATAGGAGAAGCCTTAAGTAATACCATAAAATTAATCATATTATTGAACTGAAAACAAACAATACACTAAAAAAAATCTAAAATAGTATTAATAATAAATGTACACCTAAGTAATTGTAATAAAACCTAAAATATAAAATAACACAGCCTGTCAAAAAACACCATAAAATATCGGAAATTTTTTTGACCCTTTAATTTTTTGTCTTAGTGTATGAGAAGTATAAATTAAAGCTACATCATAAAATATACAAATTGGCAAGAAAAAAATAGCAGGTACCTACTAAATACATATAAAAATTCAAAACTGATATTTTTAAATATGTTAGTAAAATGCTTATTTTACCAAAAGAACTGTACATTTAACGAATTTTGTAGAAAATAATTATTTTAATTGATGTGTTTAAAATTTAAAGAAACAAAATTGTTATATATATTAACGATTGACAATGGTACGCCAAAATGCTGCTTTATATAAATAAGTGAGTTTAATCCACCTCATTCTATTTGGTTTTATATTTTTTCTATAAAATAATGTAGATGGCGACCCCTATTTAAAATTTTTAACGTTAAAACATATTCTAATGTTTAGGTAAAGATCCCCATATAAAAGACCAAGGACGAAACACTTTCCGAAACCCAAACAACTACCTGCTTATGGACCCTTCGTTAACAAAGAGAAGGGATTCCCGTTATATTGCAGACAACAGATATTTGAGAAATCAAATTTCTAAATTTTTATTAACACATGTATAATGTTTCCAAAGGGGGAAAAAATCTTAATATCATTCGTAACTATGGAAAAACAAAAAAATTGCGAATTTTACGTGCAAAACCGACTTTTAGGTCAAAATTTGCAAAAAGGGTTAAATTTGCATAAAACTTGTTAAAACCTCTTAGAGAAACTATATCGAGTCGTCTATATTTTTTTTGTTTTAAAACGCTTAAATTACGGCAGAAATAAGGTTTTCTTAAAAACCGTCCTGACGCCACCCCTTCGTCCCCGCGGAAAAAAATGTGTCCCAGAAAGTATAAACCGACCCCCATCGTATCCCGAAAGCGGATGTTGCTAAGAGTCCCCGTTCGAAAACTGCATGGAAAAACCGTTTTTTGAAAATAGTCAAGGTCGCGTTTGCGAACTCGTGTACAGCCAAAAGTAAACCGCCAATCAATCCCAAATTTTCAGGTGTGATAGCTCAGAGATCGGAGGGGTGCCCATGCTAGGTGAATATTACTTCTCGCCACGTTATCCACCTGGTGTTCGTGAAAAGAGGTAAAATTTGTGTCGTCAGAAAACGTAGATTTTTGTGTTCGAACGGCCCTACGTCGCTTAGGAAAAGGAATTCGGAAATTTCGATTTCGGTCCCTCGTAGCGGCATTATTTCGCTACAACTTTGATCTAGAAATCGATGCGCCGAGAACGACGGTGGCGGCGGTGCACGATCTGGAGGCAAAAGAACCGGAAAAGCACCAAACGGGCCCTTTTCTTGCCTAGCCTCGGAGAAGATGCCGCTTGAATGGCTAGCGGTATCTAGGTACGGGTCTCGGACGGACCACCTTAATGATGTAGCCTCGGGGTACGTCGACCCTCTAGATTTCGAGATATTTGCAAAAACGCATTTTTTTGGCGTCTCGAGCTTTTATTTCCTCCGTAGCTCCACGGAGGTTGGACCTACGGAGACGAGCCCCGGTCTCATCTTAATTTTTCGAAATCTTCGTCGACCGGGTGCTTAAGCTCGAAAATCGGACGATAAATACGGCAGTTAGACCCCGAAAAGTAGGTTTTTTTGAAGTTTTTTTATAAGTATATAATTTTGCCATTGAATACCTGTTAAATATTTTATTAAAAATTTGGGAGCTTGATACCTCCCGTAATCTAATTGTAAGAGATTTTTGAACGGGGTTTTATTTCTTTTATAATTCAGATTATAATAATTAAGCTCCGTCAAGAAATCTCAAATGCCTTAAGGCTAAAATTTAAAAAATAATTTCTAAAATCAAAATAAACAATTTTGTCATTAAATACCTGTTAAATATTTTATTAAAAATTTGGGAGCTCGATACCTCCCTTAATCTAAGAGATTTTTTAACGGGGTTTTATTTTTTTTATAATTCAGACTATACTAATTAAGCTCCGTCAAGAAATCTCAAATGCCTTAAGGCTAAACTTTGGAAAATAATTTCTAAAATCAAAATAAACAATTTTGCCATTAAATACGTGTTCAATATTTTATTAAAAATTTAGGAGCTCGATACCTCCCTTAATTTAAGAGATTTTTGAATGGAGTTTTATTTTTTATAATTC